>OY987213.1:27670247-28870247 GCA_963920805.1 Primula vulgaris
AGTACATAGATGAAGTTGAAGCAGCAGCAGAGGAGGCACGCAAGGCGGCACTTGAAAGTAAAAATACTGCCAACAATAATGAAAGAGTTAATTATTGGGAAGAGTTGCTAAAAGACAAATATGAAGTACATAAAACTGAAGAGTTGGATAGCATGGGCAAGGGGAAGAGAAGCCGTAAGCAGGTATAGTATTTTTAACAGGCCAATTACTGAACCTAGTCTGTTACCTATACAAGGCCTTTATTTCAGAGGCTAGATCATTGCTTTCTTCCCATGTAGAATTATGGAGCCCTAATTGTATCACGCTTTCTGACTCTTTGTGTAGCAGATTAGAGTTGCTCGGATTTCCGATTTTAACTTTTTAAAAGGTTCCAATCAAGTTTTAGTTTATTCCCCTCAATGGAGGTCTAAGCCGCTAAATTAGAAAGTTCACATTTTTTTAAAGAAAAAGAACTTGATGTGAGAGGCTCATTTGATCAAACAATTGCAGATCCCATGTTATAAAGTAAAAATTACATTTCTTGGATTATGTTCTGAAAGGGTTGATAGGTAGTGTCTATAATCCTGTGGGCTATGAGAACCAAATTCTGATTGTGTAAGAGACTTTGCCCTATCTGGGAACTAAATAGTAAGCTATTCAACTTTTTCTTTCGGTGAGTGGTGTTTATTTTTCTTATGTGTCCGATATAGATGGTGAACGTGGATGAGGATCTTGCTGGGTTGGAAGATGTTAGTTCTGATGGAGAAGATGAAAATTACGAAGCTGAAGGTGAAAATGAATCTGACGGTGACGCTGTCGCTACAGGAATTCCATCTGTACGAAAACCGTATAAAAAGCGAACACGTGGTTAGTTTTCCTCTTCCGATATTGTAGTTTTCCTGTGCCAAATCGAAGTTTCAGCTTTTCAAGTTTTAGTTCTTCAAAACCTTTTTTCAATCAATTGCAGGGGAAAACGGTGAACTACATCCCCTAATGGAAGGAGAAGGGAGAAAATTTAGAGTCCTGGGCTTTAATCAAAACCAAAGAATGACATTCGTTCAAATTCTGATGAGGTCTTGATCTAGTTTTGCATATTTTAATTTTACTATGAAGTAGGCTAATCTTGGTACAAGTCTTGCTTAAGACTAAAGGTTATTTTTTTTTTACAAAAAACTAGTTGAAAGGCTGTTCGACGACTTGTGGTTTTTGTAGTAGTGTGCCAGTATGCCTTTGCAGACCTGCAAACATTTATCCTGCACATCTTTATAATTATGCAAATTCTAGATTTTTACGGACGAATTTAGTAGCTATCCTTTTGTCGAACAACCCAAGAGATAGCTTTATTTTGGTTTTTAATTTTTTATAGATCTTAAGTGGGTTAACTCTGATCTTTAACCTTAAGTTACTTGTCTCTTTGATCTGTGAGAAAGAAGTTTAAGCTATGATTGCTAAGAAAAACTTTCCGAAATGTCAGACCAAAAATATCTTTCACTGTATACACTCAAGACACTGTAGTTTTTAGTGAATCCCCATGTTAAATGGAAGCTCATGCTTGTATGCTTATTATATCTTTAATGCATTTAACTTTCTTTTAAAATTAAATACAGGTACCAGTGGAGTTCTTTTGTGTCTTCTTTTTGTTCTAGTTTTATCTGTTTAGAACCATTTGACTTCAACCTACTAATTCATTATTTGAGTAGAATTGCGATATCAAAATTCAATTTTATGAAGTACAAGTGAGCATGACTTTGAGAATATTTTTAGTCTGTTTTGCATGCTTACCTATCACGTCCTTTTGATTTTTTCACCCAGCTTCACACGTTTCTTACTTTTGTGCACATACATAGAAAAAACCATAGATTGGGGACGAAAACGAGGAAGGCGTGTGAAAATAGTATACAAAATTGTAAAAGCATCTGATAAAATATTGGTTTTAGTAATTGGTCTGCTCAACCAATAAGTATCCTACCTCGTGATTCTTTTTCTGTTTCTAACACCAAAAAAGTAACGTTATGGTACAAATCGCTAATTTGTATCAAGGTCTGATGAAGTAATGATACGATAATGCACAAAATGTAATAAACTTTTAACAAAAGAAAAAATTAATGAAGCATGAGAGATGCTATTTGTGCTCTACCAAAATAAACTTTATTCCCTCCTTTTATACTGCTATGTGTCATGGTATGCTGGTATGGTATGATCTTGGGGTGATATGATCTTTGAGTGCTTCTTTTCCCCCCAATCTCGTATTTACGATATGTTAAAGAAAAGACCTTAAGCACTCATAGTTTTAGCTCCTTAAATATTTAAAGCTTCCATCTCTGTAATTTTGTGTCACGTAGTGGCCTTATCTATTCAAATCAGTGAAAGAAGCTGTTATCCATAAATATAAGATTTAGGAGAAAATTTAAATACTGCAATCTATTGGTGCTTGTAGATTTGTTTATATTTTAACGACTAATTTTTTGTTGTTAACAGATTTGGCGTGGGGGAGTATGATTGGGCAGAGTTTGTGTCCCGCTTAAAGCAAAAGACTTTTGAAGAAGTTAGAGAGTAAGTAGCATAACCTTTGCCTCATATACTGTATTTTTGGACAGTAGGTGATCCAAACCGTTAGTTCTAATCCAATGACTCAAAAGAAAAACTTATTCGTTAGCATCTCTCTCTTTCTCTCTCTATTCTCACTCCTGTTGGTTGCGAGTCACGCTCCTAGTTTATCACCACTATGCATTCATCAGAAGTTGGATTGATATATATCTTTTCAACCTTTTATTGTTTGTCTTAATTAAATTAGTCCACATAACTACCATGAGGGGCAAGATTATTGAAGATACTAAAATTAAATCGCCATTTGATATACGCCTGCAATTATACACGTGATAACTTTATGTTAGTTCTCTCTGATCTATTTTGAAATTTCTCCCGATTAGCGTCTCCATACTGATTTTCTTAAGGGGTGGGTCGGATTGTATAATAGAAATTAAAGGTCAGTGTAGGCTGGTGTCCACTGGTAGATAAACTCTTTCTAGAGTGAGAAAAACTTTTTAAGGGTTTTCTCGTAAGACATTGGAGTGAGCTCAAGCTTTATATTCATCCATTAATTTGTTTTTACTCTTCACCAAATGCTTGATTTTTTAATTTGTGGAATATTTTAGTATTTTTTATATACTGTGCAGTTATGGAAGACTCTTTCTTGCTCACGTCACTGAAGAAGTTACTGATTCCCCTAGCTATTCAGGTAACTACTTCTTCTTTTGTAATCTTTTTCCTGCAAATATTAATTCATATCTTCGGGTTTTTTCTTGTATTTTCTGTCATTGTGTTGTTATAATTATCTGAAATGCAGATGGTGTTCCTAAAGAAGGATTAAGAATACAGGATGTACTTGTTAGAATGGCGGACCTAATGCTCATAAGGGATAAAGTAAGTTCGTATATGTTTGATTTATTGGTTGCGTTTTCTTTTCAAAATTCAGAACAATTGGATATAATTTGATTTCTGTATATTGATATCTTCTACTGTCATATTTTCGAAAGTTTATATATGTAGTTTTGTTTTCCATCCTGATTTAATGTCAGTATGGCCATAGTTTTTGTCCCTTTTGTACCGTATGTTTCAGAGGAAATGGTGATGAAAGATGAGGTGGTATTAAAAACTTGCGTGTTTCCTACAAACACATATAGGAACTACGTTGAGATGTTTTCAGGAATAATATATGAAGCATGCTTACATTTGTGCATCCGTTCTTTTCTTTCTTTGGGATTCTGCGATAGCAGTCGAGACTTTTCCCCTTCATTAGTATCCATTTTCTAGAGCTATAATAAGCTGAATTTGTTTTTCTTCCTACAAATAGAATAGAGAGTTCCGATGAACTTTTCTGGATTGGGATTATTATTGGCTTATATTTACTAAATGATGTCCTCGACGTTATCTGATTTTTGTTGTTGAACTGTTTTAATATCTGTGAAAGATAGATTTTTTTGTGAAATGTGGCCTTTGGTTCTGCTTGGAGGGAAATATTTTTGGAACCTTTTTTTATAAAATTATGAATATTAAAGTAGTGTCTGGTAGCATATACATTCCTGTTTGTTTGATATAGAAAAAAAATAAAAAATCTTCTGTCCTCTTATTGAAAATCCTCAATTTTTTGAATCTTGAAATGCTAGGAATTTAAACCATTTACTATGCATTCTAGAAGGTTTGCCCATTTGCTTTTCTTTGCTGTGTTCATAAGTTCTACCGTGTTTTCATGTTACTTTGCATCTGTTATAATGCCGTGGTTTTACAAATTTATTCAAGGGTTTCCTCATGATTATTTGTTTGATTTAATATCGTGATATAGCAGTTGCTTTTTAAAATAGGAGGTTCTGTTGAATCCAGTAAATAATTATTGCATATGGACTATAGGTAAAATTTCCGAAGCCTAGCAGTCCCCTTTTCTCAGATCTAATATATTCTTGTATACCCGGCTTGAAGACTGGAGGAAGGTTTTGGAAAAGCGATCACGATCTATTACTCCTGCGAGCGGTATTAAAGTATGTTTCGATTTCTATTTACTTTTTTTTCTGGTTCCTAAATAACTGCTCTTTATCAGGAGGTGAGAAAGAGTTGCTTCAGACTTGAGCAAACATACTAAGAGCTAAAATGTGTATTGGTGTGAATTCCTACTGGTAGTGAGGAGTAGCTGCTATACTCATTTACTCTCTTTTGTAATTTTTGCTTTAAGGAATTAGTAGTCTTTATAGAGTATAACACAAAATGTTAATATAATGGCTACTGGGTTTAGAGGAAGTCACTAGCGAAAAGGCTGTGATTTGATGTTTTATGATAAATGAGAGTGAAAGTATAAAGTATAAACTATAGCGATTAAAGCTATAGCTACGGCTAGGTCATCATTGCATTGTGGTTGAGTTTCATGCCTGGTCATGACATATGATCCTTGGTACCTCATTATTCAGCATATCAATTGTTTTTAAACAAGTTAATTTTGGTTACATTCGGCTGAATTGCCTTTACAATATAAATCTTGTTCTATACTATATTTTACATAAATGGTTTAGCACATGGGGTTCTATCTTTGGAGGTTTTCTGATGAACTTCGGAGAGTTTAAAAAGTTATACTTCTTGTTTTCCTTTGTAATCGGGAAGTGAAGGGTCATGTGACAAAATGGAAAGAGAAATATCCTTCCTCCTGGCAAGTATTATTCAAGCCTGTTTAAAAGTAAATAAGACTTGGTACAGTATTGAAAAATCAAACAGGTACACCTGTCAAAAATACCCAACAACATGTAAAATTGATCAGAATGAATCGTGTAAAAACACCATTTTCATTTTATACTCCCTCATAATCGTGTGACATTTCAAAGTTATAACATGCTTGTATTGTGTCTTGTTTAATCATGTCAAACAATATTTTCTTACAGTTTTAGTGGCGGTGAGATTTGAACTTCGGACTTTTGCTGACCTAATAATTTTTTTATATTATTAACTATCATCTCATCTTTAAGTTCTTAGAGTGGGAATTGCCACAATAAATTATACTCCTATGTTGACAACATAAACTTTTGTTATGATGTCTCTATTTTCTAGGCATGGTTATGGACGATGGCAAGCTATTATCGATGACAAGGACCTGAAATTTCCGGAGCTTATTTGTCAGGAGATAAACCTTCCCGTTATTAATTTGCCAGTTCTCAGTAAGGACCAGACAACTGGTAGTGGAAATGAGGGAACACCTGACACATCAAATCGTATACAGATAGATACATCTGCAATGATGCGTTTTAGAGAGATGCAAAGAAGACAAGTCGAATTTATCAAGAAAAGGTTGCAAATATTGGAGAAAGGTCTAACTGCTGAGATGCAAAAGGAGGCATTTGTAAGTACCTCGATGGTCTACTCCCTGCCTATTATTTTCTTTATAACCAGAGTCCTTTAAATTATTTTATCCTTAACCATTTCCAAACCAAAAAGTGTAGAAAGAATAGTCAATCTTGACAGGTTTTGGCATTTTTTGCATATATATTAATGAGGTGATCATTTAACTTTTGTTTCAAGCAAGTTTACTGTTGTTACCTCAATTTTTCATTATGTTTGTTCCTTCTACATGGCAGTATAGTTCCTTCCACATATATATATATGTTGAGGTAACAGTAACAGTAACATTGTTCTTCCACTACTTGCTGTTAATTCAGGACAAGATGACAGCAAATGAGACACCTGCTAAGGAAGAACAGGGGTTAAAGGTGTTGGATTTGCCAAGTTCTAATACTATTGGGACTACTGAGCAAACAAATAATCATTTTCCGCAATTAGAAGTGATCAGTAAGTATACCTGATCCTCCATCAAATTTGTGTACTGAATAAAGGCACCATCTACCAATTGTAGTTGATGTTGTATTTTTACAGTTTTTAGTATGTTGTATATGTACTATACTTATCTGACTTTCACAAGTTAAATATAGCCTCATGAATTGTGAATAGTAGTACCTCTGCCTTGATCTCAATTGTCTTTATATAGAGTCATGTATAAATTTCTTTTTAAGGATTATCTTCAACTTGGAGAAATGAAATAATAATGTAGTTAATATATTTTTTTAATCTCTCTTTTCACAGCTCAAACTGAGATTAAGGTTGCTGCTTGTGATGATAAACCAGATCGCTTAAAGATCCCTGGGCTCTATAATAACGTAAGTACTCAGGTGTAAATAATAGAATTGAATATAACTTTGACATGAATATGACTTTGAGGCTAATGACCTATGTCCTTCGACATAAAAGGATGCAGCAATTGAGGTTTTATATCATAGGATTTTCTTCAAGCGTATAGCAAGTTTGAAACAAATAATATAAATAGAAAAATTGTAAAAATAACATCGTTAACTATTAACGAATTTTCTGCTTTTTAATCAGATTTTTAATTGCATCACGCCCCGCTATTGAAATTCTATTCTATTTCATTTATTTTCTTTTTCGTATGGAAACTATATGAAATATCAATTTAATACGTACTTCGAATTAAGGAGCCTTTCCGGAGTTTGGAGAGTAAATCAGCTGAATGTATATGTGCCAAAGGAAAAAGTCGTGGAAATGGTCGAAGAAGTTGTAGAATTCTAATATTTTTGGAAAAATATATTTGGGATCACTAATCTACTGTGTCTGAGTTGTTGCCTGTTTTTCGTCTCTCATCCTATTTTTAAAATGTATAGATGTGCAAGGTCATTGAGAACAATTCATCTCAATCAGGCGAGGTGAAAATGGAAAACAGACCTACCAGTTTCAAAACGAAGGAAAATCTGCTTCCACTTGAAACCGTTTGTGAAGATGTAAAAGAAATTCTCTATCCTGTTGAGCAAAATTCCAATGATTCAGAACAAGAAATGGTCGATATTTCTGAGCAACAATCAGAAACTGAACCGAAAACTGTTTCAGAAAAACTATCAGATACTGGTTCAGGTTGTGAACATGTGTCCCTCACAGATGTAGATGAAAGCGGGGATGACCAAAAGATGGAAGATGCTAATGATGTTCCAGTTGCTCAGAAAGATTTAGATAAGGAAAGCACGCAGCCTGGGTTTGTTAGTGACCAGAAAATGGTAGATGCTGCTTCTGTTCCAGTTTCCCAGAATGATGCTGCTTCATTATTTTAGATAAGAGTTTTTATAAAATAATTATAATATTATTAAACGGTATGAACTACTTACTGTGGTGATATTTAAGAATCTTCCCTAATGGAAGTGTTAACATTTCAGCTATCCCAAAAAGGATGTTTGAATTATCAGTTTATAAGTAGACTATTTAGATTTTAATTTGTGCCATGCTTGCTCCTAATATTTGCTCTTGTTTCAGTTTATTCGTTTTGGAAGCTTGTTTATCAAGTAAGCTCAGGTGGGGAAATGAACTCTTTTCCCCTTCTTTCAATTTTGATGTGCTCAACCAAAATTTCAGAACTTCGAGTAAAATATTTGTTAATAATTTCCATTCATTCTGGTAAAGATTCAATTTTGTCCACAGTATTTGTACTCGGTCTTTGCTGATATGATGAAAGTATGTCACCGTTTAATATTCGATCATATGCCCTTTACTGTCTCCTGTCGGAATGAACCTTGGATCACTTTATCCTGTAATGCAACTGACTTCTTTATTTTTGGAAAATTTGTAATTTAATGTGAGTTTGGCACCTTTTTTGTTGTTGATAATAGTTGATTGGGATTTTGGTTAACGGTGTGGATCAATTTGATTTCCAGTTAATTACTTGGGTGGAAAGCACCTTGTTATTTTTCTAGAAAGAAAGGTTTCCTTTCCAGAAGTAAGTAATAATATAGGTTATTGCTAGCAGCTGGTAAGGAATTCAGTGGAGACATCTTGTGGTATCTTGTTTTACAACGACGTTAAAGTGAAAAATTCTATAGATTTTGATTTAAATCGTAAATGGTAGCGATGCAGCCTCTCTCACACTAATAACAAAAAATTATACTCCTTATAGAATAGTGACCTCCCACCACTTGAGTTTCTTGGTTCTGATACTGCATGCTAGGCTAACAGTTACCTGTCTTCAGAGCATGTTCCATGCATTCTGATATAAATGTTCGGTCTTGATATATTATAACCAAGTATATGTTTAGTACGGCAAGGTGAAAAAAGTTTTCACCACACTGCTCATAACTCCCTTGATAACCTGGTTGCGTACCCTTTGCTCCCTGATTGTTGTAGTCTAAAAAGATCAATCATTTTGGAACACTACAGCAAATTGTTTATGGGTTAAATTGTTTACACTACAAACATTTCATTGTTTGTCACATTTTGATAATGCAAAAGCTAGATTATGGGTTAATTTTTGGATGATTGTGGTATTAGTCATTGGTGGACTAGGTACATCTTTTAGTTAGTTAGTCGTTCTGATATCACTTGGTCATCCCCAGAAGTTAATACCTAGAAGTCAAGTTACCAGATTATAATTTGAGTAGATAAATACACTTGGGTAAAATCTACAAGTTGTCAGATCAAAATACGAGATTGGTTCATATCACCTACCAAGTCAGACTAGTCAGTAACAAAGAGAGGGGACTCCCAAGTCCTAAAGATAGAGGGTAAATGCAATCCTTCTTGGAACGGTTACATTGATTTCATGGATACATTTACCACAAACTTTCTTACCCCAACTAGGGCAAATGCAAGTTGTTTAAAATTATCACATAATTTCCTACCACAAACTTTTGCATTGTTCTATCTAATTCCATACGACGTAGAAACTCACCTACAGAGGCTAGTTTCAAGTTTTCAAGAATTTGATGTCAGCCCGCTGTTGTTTCAAGTTAACAACATTATCTTTTTCAGGCGGAGGCTCCAATTTTTTTACAGATGAAAGTACCTATCATTTTACAGATGAAAGTACCTATCATTTTACAGTTACGTCTCACAGCAATCTAAAATTCATTTCCATGTTTAAACAATGAGATGGCATACATACAAACCTCGTCAGGTAAAGCTTAACCAGCCAGTGGTAAGTGGCTAGCGTAAACAGATTTGAATCTTGATGGGGTAACTGAAAAATTAGTAATCCAAAGTGATAATACACTGATTAAAAATTATATATATATATATATATATATATATACACACACACATACATACGAGGAAGATCCATTTTTTATGAGATAGAATGACAGCAATAATGGTATGCTTCCGAATTTTGGGGACCAATATCGCAACTCTGTATGAAATTATGCTATTTTAGCTCAAAAACAGCATTCATTATATTTGTAGCACAATACACATTATTGAAAAGGAAAAATCTACAGTAACTTGTTGAAAATACAGCAAAATCGAGTTCTACATAATTTAACACGGTAATATCAATTACTTGATGAGAAACTTGTTGATTAAGACCATCAACTGCAGCAGATCTGTCTACTATATAGTTCTAAATTTTGTGCTGAGTGCAAAAGATTTTCCCTTCTACTGCCTTCACTCTCTTACATAAACATTTCTTGATCCTGTAGAAAACAAATTACAGAAATTAGTTTTAAAAAGTGAAGTAGCATAATGTATCTTTTGCTTACATAAGCTTGCTGACTTTATTTCATTGTATAAAAACTTAAAAACAATGAGGAGTGTTTTGAAAATATAAAGCATAGCTAAATCGTTTTTTCCAAGAGCCTTACTAAATGGTAAGCTTTAAGAGAGGTAGAAAAGCATAAGCGAGCATTTTCACAAAATGTATATTTATTTTTACCAAAAGAGATAAATTGAGCCTTTTCAGCTTTGAAGCATGCTTTTTAGCAGAGCTATAGATCCAGAATGCTATGAAAAAAGTACAGATGTATAACTAAAATATAAGGAAAAGTTTTACCAGTTTCCTCATACGGCTCACTATATCTTCCAATGAACCACCATTATGGTAAGAGGGACTTTCTAATAGATTTGGCTGACCCGTAATTTGTTGATCACTAAGAGATTGCATTTCAATCACATCGAGATCACTTCTACTAAATCTCAAGCTCTGGTTGTCAAAGTTATTGTTATATGTCATGGAACTCAAAACCCCATTGGAAGAAACCATCAAGTTCATTGAGTTGCAAATAGTATTCGGACTTTGATATGCACTAAAATTATTGATAAAATCTGCTCTTAGTTCAGAAGTTTCATAGACTGGAACACTAAAAGAATTGACATTCACAGTATTAGGAAACACATTTCCATAGTCACTCGGAATACCCGTCTTTAAATCCTCCCTAAAAGGATTTGGCTGACAAGCACTTGAACTGTCAGTACATCTACCAAAACCTGGCAAGTCAGATGGAAATAATTCCGTATTTATCCGATTTACGTGAATCGAAATGGGTTCACTTTGAATATTTCCGTTTTGGTTTTGAGGGTTCATAACTGGTTGAATATTGTTTTGAATGTTTATGGGATTATTCAAGTTTCGAGCATTTGCAAGTTGAATTGTTCCTGATAAGGGAAGAGAAGGCATAGGTAAACCACTTGGAGTGTTTAATCTACTACCGAAAAGCCCAGTAGAAGAGTAGGGCCTTGAAGCGTCATTTGGTAAATTTCCATTACCATTAAAAGAAGTCATTCGTAAATAGGCAGAATCTGGGCTACCTAAAGCTGCAACCATATTAGCCTGCTGGCTTGTTACACAGCTAATCCGCTTTAGATACTTTCTGTATTTCTGAAGAAGAAAATATATTAGAAGAGCCCATAAAAGTGACAGATTTTTATATTCAGAAATTGAGTGACGATTAAAGAAAAGAATCTGTACCTGCAGGTGACTTGCCACATTTTCTCTAGTAAGATTCTCCATATTCATCATCTCAAGTATCTTTTTGGGAAAAGCGTCTGCAATGGAAAAGAGAGAAATGAATGGACATATGAACACATAGAAGGCTGGAAGGAAACAGGATAATCATCAGGAAGCTGGTCTCATTGTTTGAGGCTAAGCAAGAGGAGAAGAAGAAAATGATAAGGGGCTTCCTAAAAATTGTTTTTCCTTTTTCTTCTTCTTCCTGTTTAACGAAACAGACGTGTATATTGAGCGCAAGGCCTCCGGCCCTCCTGCATCAAGTTTTATAATAAAGACAAATATAAAATTATTAATGTTCTGTTCAAGATCTGTAGATGATTTACGAGACTTCATCTATATTGTTTGGTTGCATTTTAGACTATTTTTTCGATGAGGGTTGATCAGCACAAAGTCATTTGTCTCATTCCTTTGTAAAAGGCAGGCGCAAAATACAAACAAATGGTAAATAGATATTTCTGTCCAGTTAAGGGAGGTAGATAACCGAGGACGTACTGTCGATGCCTAAAGTCCGAACAACAGCAACAAATTTCCGGTGCAGATCGCCTGTCCAAACAAGCCTGGCCTTCTTTTGAGTTGATGAATCTTCGTCGGGAATTGCATTCTCTCGATCCTCATCCTCTTCCTTTTGGTCTTTTCTTTTTCTGTTAAGCTTAATAATTTGATCAGACACACCTGTTATGGGAAGGGCCTCGTTTTCATAGGCAGACTTGTAATTTCCATTATCATAAACCTTCTTTTTTCTTCTTACTACATGTTGCCATATGTTCTTTAGTTCTTCCATTCTCACAGGTTTAAGCAAATAATCACAAGCTCCATGTGTAATTCCCTTCATTACAAGCTTGGTATCTCCATTAGCTGATAACACTGGAAACAAATAAAAAAAGTCGATCTAAGAACTAAGAATTTGCTCACAGATCGAGGCTCGAGCAAGCTAAATGACATGTTTCAGGGTGGAAAAAAAAAAGGAATCAATATCATTTTTTGTCCTTACACTTTGGTCTATGTCTGACTCTTGTCTCTATCCTTTGCTATTCAAGAGTTGTAATCACTATACTTTTAAAACGGTGCAATTTTCATAATGGAACACCGTTGGGGTTTACTCTTTCCATCAAAGACCAGGATATTATATATTAATAATACACTTGCATTTCCATTAAATTAAGTTTAAATTTCCGACATTTGATGTCGACTTCCCATTTAAAGTTGAGTAAATTGAAGTGATATTGCTTTAGAAGTGAATAAAACACTTTCATTTAATGGGAAAACTAAGGGCGATAATGTTTGGGATGAAAATGTATAATTTGTAAGTTCGGGGCTCAAACTGGTCAATGCAAAAGTACAAGGACGAATGGACAGAGATCAAAGTTTAAGTACTAAAAAGGTAATTAACTCAAAAAATCAATTGAAACAAGCTTGGTTTCCCGAGTTGTCAGCTAAATTGATGTATTTGTATACTCTTGAATCACAACAAATTACAAAGAGCAAAAAGAAGGTCTAGGTATTATAGTCTAATTGACGATAGGCAGGCATATACATATGATTCTGAAGAAATGAGAAAAGTGGGACATACTAATGACAGGTAGGTTCATCTCTAGCCCCACGAGCTCAAGCAGCTTAAAGCCATCCATGTCAGGCATATGAACGTCACTAATAACTAAATCAAAATTGTCTTTGTTCTCTCTCAACAACCTGAGCGCCTCAACTGCCTGACTGGTCGTCGTAACTGTAGATATATAAATCAGTGTTAAGATGTATTTTTCTCATTACCCAAACATAAATAGAAGCTGAGCCGAGATAAAATGCGACATACTCAGATGTTATTTTATGCCCCCCAAATCAAATAGGAGTACGTAGCATACAAGCGTCCATTGATCAAATGCCACAAGGTGTTTTTACACTATCTAATTGACTAATCGTTTGAATCCAGGAATCCAAAATATACAACTTTTAAATTAATAAATCAAGCAAACAAATTTTGGTCCATTTGATTACTGACTAATGGATCATGATCAAAAGAGTTGAAGTAACTGAAGATTAAATTATATTAATATTGTAAGCTCAAAATGTTCATAATGTACCCACAAATGTATATAGCTACAAACAATTTAGTTATTGAATATTAAAAATAAAAACTGAAATCCTTGATTACCATAAGATCAAAATTAGATTTGAAAAAAAAAACTCAAACTATATATATCTGTTATTTGTATATGCAAAAAGAGTCGCAGACTTACTTCAATAAAGGTAATATGAATATAGTCATTACTCATTAGTCACCATAACGTGAATTCAGAAAAATAACCCTATATAACTTTCACAAAATGTATTTCCATATTATTGCCCTTGATAGGAGTTGAATAATTAACTTAGTAGAAATGATACAAGTGCAAATCGGGTTATAAATTTTTTATAAAAAAACAGAGATTTTATTTGCGGTAAGGTAGAGTAGTGAAATACTAAGCAGAGAAGTGTGTGCGCTTGTTCAAGTAATTTGTTGAGAAAAGAGACAAAGTAGAACCAACTTAGGTCCGTTTGGTAACACATTTTCTGGTCCAAAATCATCTTAAAAAATCTGTTTAAAAAATCCACTGAAAATCCAGATTTTTTAGCTTTTTTAGCCTACAAATCTGATTTTCAAAAGCTAAATAATCTGACATCCAAACACAGACACCCACAGATTTCTAAAATCCAAAAATAAGCTACAAAAATATGTTGCAAAACGGATTCTAATTATAGCTCTCAAGCCCGTTATATTACTAGTAGATCAAATTTTATGTTGGAGGTCTATTAATATATAATACTCAAATCATATAACTAATCAGTTAGCTCTCAAACAAACTACATCAGGTACACAAATTATGTGCTCTCTCTCTCTCTCTCTCTATATATATATGGATTAGTACATGTTTTGAGTAAAACTCAGAGTATCGCTATAGCTACCCAAATTTCCAACCCAAAAATCTTACCGCTGATGTGGCGGATTGGTTGTACCAATCATGTATTAAATTAAAATTGTTTTTCAAAATCACAAACAACACGATTGGTCCACCTAATCTACCACATCAGCGGGTAAGGTTTTTAGGTTGAAATTTTTGTGATAAAAAACATTAAAAACCCATGGTTAAAATCTCTCTTACAATTAGGTACACGTGCTCATGATAGTACTTCTTTTTAATTTTTGTTTTAAACTTTGATGGTCATTGATCCTACGTTGATACGTACCAAATCCTTAAATAAAAAACACACAAATTCGGGTTTTTGATAATTAAGTATAACTTTCCCCTGTCAAACTACATATATATATATGCGAATTACTAGTAGTAGCAATTAAAACGAAAACTGCAAACCGGTAAATGAAAAAGGGCAGCAACAAAAACTGCAAACCGGTAAACGAAAACTACAATTGATAAATTGAGTGTGGCTAAATTTTGAAGGACAGAACAGACAAGAGTTAACAAAAACGAAAATAAAACTGTTGATATATGAAGTATTTGGTGAGAAGTAGTAAATAATAAAAATAGAAAAAAAAAAAAGGAGGGGGAAAGTGTAGAAGTAGTAAATAAAAATAAAAAAAAGAAAGTAAAAAGGTAACCGTGATAACGGCATTTAAGTAGGAGATTATAAAGGAGTTGAAGGCAAATAGGATTATCGTCGACTGCTAATACTCTCATCCCAATCGGAAACACCTCTTCTTCTTCTTCTTCTACTCTCTTTTCTTTCCTCATTCTTTCACTTCCTTCTTTTTTTTACTACTCCCTTACCAATTCTATACACAACATTATTTATTTATTACTTCCTTTGCTTTACTTGCTTTAACCGGAATATTCCTTTTTTTTTTTTTTTTATACTCCATTACTAGTACACTACTGTATATGCTCTTTTTTAACTTTTACTTATTACTTTATTCTTTTGTTTATTTGGAATTGTGGCCCACAGCCGGCCTGCTCCTTCGTTCTTATCGACTACTTAAACCATTTAGCTACTCTAATTAGTATCAATTTTAAAACTCAATATATTAATCTACCAAAATTTGTTACAATTAATGATTTACTGCTAAATAAAACAATAAAATTATACTCACGTTTTCTTGTCTACCGTAAGGGAAAAAATTCATATTCGTTACTATTAAAATATCTCGTAATAGTAAATACGTGTAACGCTTTATAAATCACAAGCTCGATCATTATCTAGTCGATTTAGGATAATACTCTTAACACATGATAAGTGCAATTCTGTCAACCTCCGTTAAAAATAGATCACGACCGTTATATTGTTAATTTGTTAGTCTTGACAAAATTTCATATTTTGATAATTCAATTGTTAAAATTTGTACTAAAGTCACTAAATCGTTAGTACCGTAAACTAAAAGGTAAAATTTTTTCTTTCTTTATTAGTTATTATTATTCTTACCATAGTTTTATATAGGAAGTTTATTATTTTCCGGTAAGGTTGTATGGAAAGGTAAATTTGTAAGGAAAGATAATTTAATGTGTCATTACTTTGAACTTTTTTATGGTTTGTATTTTGTAATACTATTAGGATTCATTTCCTTTTTTAGATTCCTACATACACGCATGTTTATTTGAAGGATCAAAATTATCTAAAGAGTATAGTCTATAAAAATGTAATAACTCTAATTGTATCGTGGTGATCCCGTATATCTAATTACAAAATTGTGATTCTTACCCACAAATATATATGTGGTTTTCAACCCAAAAATTAATTTTCAAGATATTAAATAAAATAAATATCTACTGTTGTAATACACTATTAGCTACGTATATAAGGAGACAGAAGTAGAGAGAGGGGAGAACGGTATAGTCTTTTATTATGAATGAATATGTGAATGAATGTAAAATACAAGACCCCTAACCCTCTTTATATAGATAGAGGGGTAGGGTTACAAGCCCAACTTGGGCCCATAAAGTATAAGCCCAAGAGTCCAATAATCTCACAACACTCCCCCTTTGGACGTCTTGAATTCTTCGTCTTCATGCAGTCGATCTGAGTCGAGTTCATTCGCAGTGCTAAACACATAAAAACCTTAGGGACGGAAAACCCAGTGTGGGACAAAACCGGTACCTAGGAGAAACTGTGTAGCCGAATGATATAGGCCGAAATATCATGTAAGTAACTAACCACAAAACAGTGTGCCTCATCAAAACCTTGCCAGAGCAAACCCAATGGGAAAATCTCTGATCGAAGGAAAAAGAGTGCAACAATGGTAGTAGTAGGGGATCAACCACAAAACATGTGCCTCATCAAAACCTTGCTAGAGTAAACCCAGTGGAAAAAAATCTCTAGTCGAAGGACAAAAGAGTACACAGTGGTAAGAAGTATACAACAGGATACTCCCCCTAATTTCGGCAATCTTAAGTGAGATAAGATGGGAACGTGTCTCGCTAAAAACCTTGCCAAGGAAAATCCAGTGGGAAAAAACCTTGGTCTAAGGACAAAAAGAGTACACGAGCATGCGACTGGATGCTCACCATCACTTGCACACGACAGGGTGCGAAGATTTCGACTAAGTAGTAATTAGTGCAATAAGCATTCACCTGGATGCTCCCCCTCACTTGCACACGACTGGGTGCAAAGATTTCATATTCCAAGAAAGAGAACGAACATTCGACTGGATGCCTCATTTACTTGCACACGACTGTATGCAAGAAAATATAACGTGGAATAAAACGAGCATTCGACAGGATGCTCTTAAACTTCATATGTGAAGATTTATTTCGGCAAGAAATGCTAAATAGCATAATCTACCCATGTCTCTCTTGATCGATAACAACAAGTTGTCCTCAAATAAGACAAGTGTTTTATCTGGATCGTGAGACAGAGCATATGTAATTCAAATATGGCTAATATGAGCTCGAAGCCATATACACTCTCTAGTCGTCTCATAGAGCACGAGTAGATCAGAGTGATTCATTTTGAGTCATTCCAAGACCTCCAAGATATTGCCTTATTCCTAATGGTAAAGACAGACCATGTTAGGAATATCCCTTATGCGGGTCTGATAAGTAACCAGCATCGGTATAACCGAAAAAGGGTTGCGTTAATTCGAGTACCGAAGGGGGTAGGTACACTCGATGACGCAAATGGGATAAGACAAGCCCTCATTCCAAAATTACCATAAGGTAAGGGAATGTGTTTTTAGTGCCATTTCGATGGCAGCGTGTTAGCGCGATGTTGTGTCGAGCTATACCATTCACAACAGACGGGATGTTCGTCCTAGCACATTAGACCAAGTACAATGATGCGCTTATTGTACTTAGATATGAACATTATGGTTCAATATCTCTTCATCGTCTCATCAGGGACGGACTGGGTCTATATCAATGTCTAATGATCGAACGATCATGGGAGAATCTGACGACTTAGCGTCATGATGACTAAAACGTCATAACACCTTCTTGGTGCAGTCTGAATCATGAACTTAGATTCAATCTTTACGGGACTCAATCATCAGGTTGAGTCACTACCGTGTCTTCCCAAGATACTTCATCTCGAAGGCAAATCCAAAAATGGATCGCGTAATAAAACACGCAAGGGCATAATACTTGTTCAAGTATCCCAAGCTAATCAAGTACTCACTTAGGCGGTATACCACATCCGCTCGGATTATATTAATCCATATAGTGAACGTCTCAGTCAATTGAGATCGTGTTCCATGGTCAGAAACTACTTGATTTAAGCACATGAAGTCACACAGGGACCTTCATCTATATCTCTTTGTCTAAATCCCCATAGAGATAAAACCGTGACCACATTCATGGCTGCATACTCAGTTTTTCGGAAACTACTAAACTGGTAAAGTAGGGGACTGTTATAATGTCCATTACGAGGAAATCAACCATCTCGTAATCAATTCCAAGGTGTGAGAGAAGCCTTGCGCTACTAGGCGAGCATTCTACAATCTCATTATTCTCATCACTTTTCCTTACGAATAACCAAATAAACGAACTCGTTTAACATTGGTGGTGTTGGAACTACAGGTCCGAACACACTTTCGTTAAGGAGTCTACTTGGATTGCAAGTTTCCATTAGTACAGTCTATTCTACGTTGACTTCAGGCAACGGTACATGGTTCCCTGTCATAATTTGTTCATACTATCAGTCGTCACCGAATATATGAACAAGTAATCAATGACAGTCTCGTTTCGCTTCAATATCGTCTAAGATATCATAATCGACAGATATTTCGAGATTCTTAGGATGAGGAGGAAATCACACATCTCCTTGATCCTTTATAATCTCGTGCGACAAACGAGTTTCAGTTCACCACCTCTGGGGCTGAACGATTAAGAACCGGTCAACTTCCTCATATCTTAGGAAGGATGACAGACTGACGGCCGACGGCAGCGTCCTTTGCTTGGCGGGTTCGGCCAAAGCAACGTGTTACGACAGGAACACGGCGTCCGACAGGGACGTCTATCCTTGCAAGCATTTTGCAGCAGGTATAAATGATCTCGTGACATCTCATAAAGTCATTAAATGCGTCTGGCATTTAGTTAGACTTGAGGGAGTCTATGCACTTACTTATCATTAAGTGCAGTTTTGGGGATCAAGCTAAGACTGAGTGGGTTATGCCACGTTACTTCACGTCGTTCCTTATCAACGGTAACGTGCAAATCTCCCCCTAACGACGGGGAGAACAGTCTTAGCGATGTCACTTTCGCATATCATGCGGTAAAGAGATCGCTTGCCAAGGTTAATCTATCAAATGATAGGCAGGAGATTCATAATCGACTTATGTCCCCTTCAGAGGTCCATATTTTGAACGCTAGAGCGGCTCAATCAAAATATTAATTAATCACTCTAAACACGCGTTAATATGAGACTTCTGGCTCATAACCAGTAACCAGCTGGTACGCATATGGTGTTTGAGTGTCTATGGGCCTCATAACGGACCAATGCAGCAAAATAGCATAACCCCACACGGAAATATAAATCTTGGTGCGCAAGACCAAGAAATGCATGCAATCATTTGCAGTTGCATCATCAAACTTTCCGTGAGTCCATTTGGGTCTGAACATAATCGACAGGATGTTCAATTTCAATTTCCAAACTCAAGTAATTCAAATCGAAATTTCGATTATTACTCTTCGGAATTATCAAGTCGACTAGACTTTTCAGAATAATCCGGATCATGAGCCATCAACTTAATGATAGGGCTAAAAGTTTGGAAAGTACTGCATTTATGTGGACAATAGTAAAATGTGACCATATTGTCGATGCATCAACCATAACCATTTATATTTATGGTCCGTCTTATGGTTGGATAAGTCCACAATAACTCCTTCAATTCTTTACAAGAATTCTACGAGTCCATTTCGTGATCTTTACACATACTAGTCTTTCAAAGTGAGCATTAGCGGCATTAATTTCGGATTAATCACGAAATATATTCTCAGAGAGAATCCAAATGCGATACGATTATAAATCAACTATCGTCTTTTGACCCGGGAATATCTCATCCGGTCAATGCCACAATATCAAAATGCTCTTATCAATCGACGACAGGCGAATGATAGTACAGACAATCATGTCTTAGCATCTAAATCATTTATCATTCGACGACAGGCGAAATGATAAGGTAACTTTAAATGCTTTAAAGAATGTGGTAGCAACCACTTGAAAGACATTTCAACTCCTCTAAAATACGTTTTTGAGTGGAGGCTATGTAAAGAAATTTCATTTCTTTCATGAGCTATTACCAGATAACACTGGTTTTCTCGAATATTTTATAACTCAACAAGGTACGGCAGGACCTATATGAGTATAAGACCTCATATTTGACAAATCAATTTGGTTTTACCAAAGATTTCGATTGGAACGACAGGTCCAGAATCGTTGTCACTGAGTACTCTTTTAGGCAAGTAGTTGGTGAAATTATGTGGTACACGGTTACCCACTATTTCCAAAAAACCAACTACACACAAGTATTGCCTAAAATTTCATAATTTAAAATTTGGTCACATTTGTCAAAGGAATTTGCTCAAAACACTTTAAATTATTTCGAGAAATTTAGTAAACAGGCAAACCATAATCCAAAAGTATGGTCCAAATGGAAAATTAATAATCCAAATGGAAAAACATAATCCAGATGAGCGAAAAAATGGCTCAGTGATTTATCAAAATCAATAAAGAAAGGTATCAAACTCATTTGAGCCACAAAATCGGGGGTCTCAATAGTTTCCTTTCAATTAACTTTAACCACATTAGCATCGGTTTTTTCACCTTTATAATAGTTGTGAACTATTTAAGGAGTAACCGTGCATGACCGTTGTCTTTATAGCATAGAGTTGGCTCCTTGAGCATCATCTCTTACTTTGTGACAACGGCCCATATTGTTCCTTTCAATTACTGTCTTGGAGCCACAGGTTTCGATTTCGACGATTGTCTAAAATCTCGCTTGGCTAAGAGATTCATCGGGATCGCGACAGTTCGAGACAAATAACACTTGTCTCGGTTCTCGATTCGTGGAAAAAAATATACACGAAGAGCATTAATATCAGGCAAACAATTCGCCATTGACCCAATAGGATTAAAACTACTCACCGGGGTAATTTTCTTATCCAATAACAGATGGGCGATAAAGGAACATGGTGAATATAAATTCACGATACTGCTTATGGAATACAATTTCCAAGCTAGTATTTTGGTGAAGGATAGCTCCAATATGTCAATTTCAGACATTTGTTCACCATAGACGTTATCACGTCTCAAATGTGGCGACGGAATAAAATCAACGCCTTAGCATTCATCTCGAGGGTAACAACAAACTCGTGTTTTACTCATCAAAGATGGCATCCAAAAAAAATTTTTGGGCATCAAATTTTCACACATCAGGGTGACTAACATGTGGTGACGGAATAACATCACGTCTAAACAGTCATTTCGCAAGTATGTTTTGCGAATTTTCTCATCATAGATGGCATCCAACATGTGTTGGGAGTTCTGGATTATTTATCATATAAAACGACTGGTTTATATGTTTATGGTTTGCACAAGCACAAACTTTTTTTTTCGAAACGACAGGTTCGAAAACATTAGTTTTGCTTCTCATGTGAATCGGTTTTCATTGATCGAACGACGGGTCGATACTGAAACACCAATTCGGCGAAACATACATCACTATATAAACACACTCGGGGAAATTATTATTTAGTCAACCCCTTTCGGTAGCTCTACTTGAAAAACGACCAGGAAAGACGGTGAGGGTGGAGGGCACGAATGCCACTTAAAACCCGACCTCATTAGGATATCGACTTCCGCCTATATCTTTCCTAGACATCGTATCCAACTAGGTGAGCCTATTTGGGGAAGGTTCATAATTTTTCCAACTTAAATGTGAAGATATATGATTTCGCAAATTACCATATTTTACACTTGGCAGTGATTAAGTATATTTAGATTGTACCTGCTTGTAGTACATATTATAACAAGATATTCTAAATCACACTTAGCAATATCTAATACAATCAATCAATCTAAATTTACCAATCAGTACAAAATATATCATAATTATTATTCCAATGCCATATGTGTAAATTTTATTCATGGTAATTACAACATGCAATAGGATGGATTTACATGGAAACACATCAATTTATTCAGTTAACATATAATTTTTATTCACTTGTCTTTTAATTAATTACCATGCATTTGTATATGGTTATATGGACCGAATATTAAGTACATGCGAACATATATACTGTTTTAAATGTAGGTACACACTACAGGGATCACTACTGTAATTTAATAAAACTATATTCAGTTTTAACATAGACAGTACATAAGTATCAACGATTTGCAATTTGGTTCTTACTGTTTCAAAAGGTATATCACAGTGACGATTGTATAGTATCACAGTGATGATTTAATTAACAAATATTGTATACTATAAAATATAGTATCACAGTGACGATTTGCAAGGGGTAGTCAACATGCAGGGTATATCACAATTTAGTATCACAGTGACGATTTAATTAACAGATATTCCTATGATTGGCATGTACTTAATTAAATATATACTTTACAATTACAGATAACAATATGGCAGTAAACCTATATGTTATTATCATCACACGTATATGGCTAGGTTAACATACAATAGTATCGTTTCATAGGTACGGGTTGTTCATGCTGTGTTTCAATGATTATCACAATAAATTAAATATTTATGCCAGCATGAATCAGTACACGGTTATAGATATAAATAAATAAATTATATTGTACCGTACTCCCGGTATGTTGGTGAAGGCCGATATAAAAAATTCTAAAAAAAATCCGGATAAACCTCAAGATTTATTGAATCTATAATCCGTATTTCGATCTCCGAGAGCAGTGCTGATAACGTGTTGTAATACACTATTAGCTACGTATATAAGGAGACAGAAGTAGAGAGAGGGGAGAACGGTATAGTCTTTTATTATGAATGAATATGTGAATGAATGTAAAATACAAGACCCCTAACCCTCTTTATATAGATAGAGGGGTAGGGTTACAAGCCCAACTTGGGCCCATAAAGTATAAGCCCAAGAGTCCAATAATCTCACAACATCTACAAATATTAAGAATTTGTATTTCTCTTTGCATATATAGTACCATACATATACATATAGTATTACTATATGGTCTCGTTTGGTTGTGGTATTAGTAGTAACAACACTATTAATACATTCGGACTATGACGGGATAATAAATGAATGTGTGATTAATAGTACATACATGTAATTTGTTTTTTTTTATTAGGGTTAGACTATTTTACAAATTTACATTTATATCTATAATAAATAAACTTGCAATATATATATATATATATATATATATATATATATATATATATATATATATATCATACCATATTTACTCTAAATACTCCAATTTCTCAACAACAACACCCTCGTCTGTTACTCCAAATACCCCTATTTCTCATCATTTCTAATCACATGTTACTAATAGTCCCGCATTCACTTTTCGTATCAAACGCGGTACTTGTAGGGCCCGATGGTATTTCTAATCTCGTCCACCATAATCTCACCCTAATACAACTTCAAACAAACGAGACCTGGATGTATATGTATGTGTATGGTTTTTGTTTTGTTCAGCTTGTTTGACAGTACATTGTTCAGTCATATAAAGTATATTAAAATTAATAGTTTTTTTTATTATTTTAATTAATACTTAAGTTTAGTATAGATTCAACTAGTGTTCTATATTTTTATTGTATTTTAAAGTTAATTTTTAATTTATTAAATTATAAATGATCTTATTTATAATAAAAATAGAAGATGGAATACTAGTTGATGGAGTTGAATAATAGACTTTGATGGACCGATGAACTGAATTTTTGTTATGTAATTAAGGGGAGAAGAATTGTAACATGAATATTACCTATGAGGTGGAGCGGCATATAATGCCGGATAGATAGCGGGACATAATAGTTTGGAAGTTACCTTCATAGTGGGTTATTAACATTTGCTCATTGCTCACTCGACATTTTATTTCTCTAATATTAGGGGGTTTTATTTTGTGAAAATTAAATATTTAATTGTTAATTTTTTTTAAATTTTGATTAATAATTAAATTTAGGGTAGTATCCATTAGAATTCTATATTTTTATTTGAGTTTTTATTGTTTTGTAAAATTTATTTTTAATTTATTAAATTTTAATTTATCTAATATATAATAAAAATTGAAAAACTAAATTAGTTATTGAAAATGTACCATTTAACCCTCCATATTTTAATCTAATGGTTGTAAAGGTACTGTACATTGTACAGTTTAACTAAATGACTGCACAGAATGCAGACATAATATTAGGCCATATATATATATATAAACTTTCAAAAAAAAACATATATATAGATATATTTCCTTTAATTCTCTAAAGATTGCAATTATTCCGGCACCTAAATTTCTATATTCCATTACGGAACCTGGTTTCATTTCTTATGGAAACTGAAATTCCTAGTGCGGTGTTGACATGTTTTATAACTTCAAATCCGAACATCTAACATGAAAACAAAACTCGACATACATTGGTTGGAATGAGCTAATCAGATTTAACATGGGTACGAAAGAAAGATAATAAATTCTAAAAAAAACAAAAGAGATAAAAATGAAAGGATAAAAAAAGTGTGGACTGTGGAGCAAAAAGAGAGATGGATGAAAACTATGATTTTACGAGAGTAAATAACTATTATTACAAAACTATGACATTTTATAAACTTGTCAGTGCAAATTATAAAACTTTTAGAGAATTTTGATTCTTTTTTTTTTTTTTTTTTGGGGGTGGTGGTGGTGGTGGTGGTTGCAGGCAATAGTACTAATTGTATCATGGGCTGCACTCAATATATAGTATCAGCTATGCCATATGACTTTTTCGACATTTGATTGGTAATATAGCTATTTATGATCATAAGCAACTGGATTGGTTTTTGGCCGCCCTTAAAGATTTAGAGCAGTTTGTCTTGAATTTCAAGACAGTAAATCAATTTAAATCGGATTCGTTTAGTATATTTTTCGGTTCATTAATAAATGTTATATTTTTAGTATGTGACACAACCAAAATAATAGCGTAATAGATTCACGATAATGTTATGCATTATTATTTAGGGTGTGCCAACCAATAATATTTTTTAGTTTTAATTTTAGGTTAGATATTTTTGGGTTCTGTTAGCTTTTTAGTATTTTTTAGTTTTAATTTTGAATTAATTTTGTGATAGATATTTTTGAGTTTATTAATATGTGTTAGATTTTTAGTATGTGACACACCTTAAATAATAATGTACTAGATTCACGGTAGTGGTAGTGTTAATCGTTCGATATTGATTTCAAAACATTAAAGCAAAAATGTAACATACAAAATTATATTATTTCAAAAAAAATAAAATATTATAGATTTTGTTGTCTGAAAAATTCAAGACAGACTGACTTGAATTTTTGAAGGCAGCAAAAATGGATCCCAACTGTACGCTGAATTGTTGAGTTAACTATAGCGGGCCCTACAATTGAAAATTTACCGAAATTATGTTATATTTTTTACTTCCATAAATCATATATCTAAATTGAAAAATTTGAAAATTTGAAAATTTTAAAACTTTAACACAAGCTTTAAATGTTAAATTATATGATTAATTATTTTTTTTAAAACTCTTAACCAATTTAGATATTGGAAGTTAAACTTGCACATGAGTAGTGGACATCTTCTTCTTTTTCAGTGATGGAGGATACGTTGACCTAATTAATTGATTTAAAATAATTATTTAGTTTAACAATACAGTAAAACCTCTGGTAATAAAAAATTCTGGTCCCAACTCGAGCCAGTTCAAAATAGGAATAAACTCTCTATTGTCATATTTTGTAGTTTTTTATGGTCCCGTTAGTTATAAATTCACCTCCTTATAGGAATAAAATACATTTCATTACAAAAATATATATATATATATATCTAGTTATAATAAATTTATGATGATATAAAATACTTATGTAAAATTGTTTGCGATGATGACTTAATTTTTTTTTATTGCTACCACATCTTTTTGTGTTGCTACAACATCTTATCATACTTCGGGTTATCTTCTTCTGCATATTGCCTAATTCCAGCAACGATTTCTTCATCGGTTAAATATTTATTTTCTACGTACATGCATTTGTTTAACTAAACTTTTGATAGATTCATTTATTTGTTTTAATTTATAATGAACCATGTATATGTATCTAATATTATGTAAATACATATATTTTTTTATTTTTTTAATATGTAAACTCTATATAGAAATAGCCTTCATATAGTAATATTTTTTCATGGTCCCAACAAAATTACTAGAGGTTTTACTGTATATGGTACCAAATCCTTTTTTACCTTATCATTCTCTACCAAATCTTAGATTGTCGAAAAACCCAAATCAATGAAGCAGCGCTAAGAGCATCAACTTTGTTAAATTCAACTTTGTTAAATTCAACTTTGTTAAATAGTGTTATATATGTACGTTCTTAACTATTATTTAAGTCTCATAGTAGTATATTTCTCTTAACAAAGTTATTATTGTAAATTAGAACGAATGGGAGAGTGTGTTGTTTCACTTTAATGTTGGATTGAAAGTATAAGTTGGTCAACCAAATTATTAAGTCATCTGTTAATTTTTTTATTAAACTTAAGAACAATATTAACAACATTAAATTTAATAGGTTCACTAACAATACTATTGTGAATAAACACATGTTTATTAGCTAACTGTTGTGTGACATAATAGCTCACATATACATGTATATAGATATAGAGAAAGAATATAGAAAGAGACAACAAAAGGGTCTTTATTAATCAGAATGTATATGAATGAATGTGAAATACAAAACTCATAACCCTCTTTATATAGATAGAGGGGTAGGGTTACAAGCCCATTTTGGCCCATAAAGTACAAGCCCAAGAGTCAAATAATATCCTACAACACTCCCCTTTTGGACGTCTTGAATTATTCGTCTTCATGCAGTCGATCTGAGTCGAGTTCATTCGCAGTGCTAAACACATAAAAACCTTAGGGACAAAAAACTCAGTATGGGACAAAACCGGTACCTAGGAGAAACTATGTAGCCGAATGATATAGGCCGAAATATCATGTAAGTAACTAACCAAAAAACAGTGTGGCTCATCAAAACCTTGCCAGAGCAAACACAATGGAAAAATCTCTGATCGAAGGAAAAAAGAGTACAACAATGGTAGTAGTAGGGATCAAGTACAAAACAGGTACCTCATCAAAACCTTGCTAGAGTAAACTCAGTGGGAAAAAGCTCTAGTCGAAGGACAAAAGATTACACAGTGGTAAGAAGTATACAACAGGATACTCCCCCTAATTTTGGCAATCTTAAGTGAGGTATGATGGGAACGTGTCTCGCTAAAAACCTTGCCAAGGAAAACCCAGTGGGAAAAAAAACCTTGGTCTAAGGACAAAAAGAGTACATGAGCATGCGACTGGATGCTCCCCCTCACTTGCACACGACAGTGTGCGAGGATTTCGACTAAGTAGTAATTAGTGCAATAAGCATTCACCTGGATGCTCCCCCTCACTTGCACACGACTGGGTGCAAAGATTTCATATTTCAAGAAAGAGTACGAGCATTCGACTGGATGCCTCATTTACTTGCACACGACGGTATGCAAGAAAATATAACGTGGAATAAAACAAGCATTCGACATGATGCTCTTAAACTTCATATGTGAAGATTTATTTCGACGATAAATGCTAAATAGCATAATGTAGTCATGCCTCTCTTAATCGATAACAACAAGTTTTCTTCTATGACAAGTGTTTTATCTGGATCGTGATACAGAGCATATGTAATTCAAATATGGCTAATACTAGCTCGAAGCCATATACACTCTCTAGTCGTCTCATAGAGCACGAGATCAGAGTGATTCATTTGGAGTCATTCCAAAACCTCCTAGATATCGCCTTATTCCTAATGACAAAGACATACCATGTTAGGAATATCTCTTATGCGGGTCTGATAAGTAACCAGCATCGGTATAACCAAAAAAAAGTTGCGTTAATTCGAGTACCAAAGGGGGTATGTACACTCGATGACGCAAAATGGGATAACACAAGCCCTCATCCACAGTTACCTTAAGGTAATGGGAAAATGTCTTTTATGCCATTTCGATGACAGCGTGTTAGCGCAATGTTGTGTCGAGCTATACCATTCACAACATACGAGATGTTCGTCCTAGCACATTAGACCAAGTATAATGATGCGCTTATTGCACTTAGATATGAACATGATGGTTCAATATCTCTTTATCGTCACATCAGGGACGGACTGGGTCTATATCAATGTCTAGTGATCGAACGATCATGGGAGAATTTGACGACTTAGCGTCATGATGACTACAACGTCATAACACCTTCTGGGTGTAGTCTGAATCATGGACTTAGATTCAATCTTTACGGGACTCGATCATCAGGCCGAGTCACTACCATGTCTTCCCAAGATCCTTCATCTCGAAGGCAAATCCAAAAAAATGGATCGTGTAATAAAACACGCAAGGGCATAATACTTGTTCAAGTATCTCAAGCTGATCAAGTACTCACTTAGGCGGGTATACCACATCCGCTCGGATTATATTAATCCATATAGTGAACGTCTCATTTAATTGAGATCGTGTTCCGTGGTCAGAAACTACTTGATTAAAGCATATGAAGTCACACATGGACCTTAATCTATATCTCTTTGTCTAAATTCTCATAGAGATAAAACAGTGACCACAATCACATGCTGCATAATCAGTTTTTGGGAAACTACTAAACTGATAAAGTAAGGAACCGTTATAACGTCCATTACGAGAAAATTAACCATCTTGTAATCAATTCCAAGATGTGAGAGAAGCCTTGCGCTACTAGGCGAGCATTTTACAATCTCATTATTCTCATCACTTTTTCTTACGAATAACCAAATAAACGAACTCGTTTAACATTGGTGGTGTTGGAACTACAGGTCCGAACACACTTTCGCTAAGGAGTCTACTTGGATTGCAAGTTTCCATTAGTACAGTCTATTCTCCATTGACTTCAGGCAACGTTACATGGTTCCCTGTCATAATTTGTTCATATTATCAGTCGTCACCGAATATATGAACAAGTAATCAATGACAATCTCGTTTCGCTTCAATATCGTCTAAGATATCATGATCGATAGATATTTCAAGATTTTTAGGATGAGGAGGAAATCACACATCTCCTTGCTTCTTTATAATCTCGTCTGACAAACGAGTTTCAGTTCACCACCTCTGGGGCTGAACGAATTTAGAACCGGTCAACTTCCTCGTATCTTGGGAAGGACGACAGACTGACGGCCGAAGGTAGCGTGATTTGCTTGGCGGGTTCGGCCAAAGCAACGTGCTACTACAGGAACACGGCGTCCGACAGGGACGTCTATCCTTGCAAGCATTTTGCAGCAGGTATAAATGATCTCGTGACATCTCATAAAATCATTAAATGCCTTTGGTATTTAGTTAGACTTGAGGGAGTCTATGCACTTACTTATCACTAAGTGCAGTTTTGGGGATCAAGCTAAGACTAAGTGGGTTATGCCACGTTATTTCACGTCGTTCCTTATCAACGGTAACGTGCAAATCTCCCCCTAACGACGGGGAGAACAGTCTTAGCGATGTCACTTTCGCATATCATGCGGTAAAGAGATCGCTTGTCAAGTTTACTCTATCAAATGATAGGCAGGAGATTCATAATCGACTTATGTCCCCTTCAGAGGTCCATATTTTGAACGCTAGAGCGGCTCAATCAAAATATTAATTAATCACTCTAAACATGCGTTAATATGAGACTTCTGGCTCATAACCAGTAACCAGCTGGTACGCATATGACGGACCAATGTAGCAAAATAACATAACCCCACACGGAAATATAAATCTTGGTGTGCAAGAACAAGAAATGCGTGCAATCATTTGCAGTCGCATCATCAAACTTTCCGTGAGCCATTTGGGTCTGAACATAATCGACAGAATGTTCAATTTCAATTTCCAAACTTAAGTAATTCCAATCGAAAATTTGATTTTTACTCTTCGGAATTATCAAGTCGACCAGACTTTTCAGGATAATCCGGATCATGAGCCATCAACTTAATGATAGGGCTAAAAGTTTGGAAAATGCTGCATTTCTGTGGACAACAATAATCATGTGAACTTATTATCGATGCATCAACCATAACCATTTATATTTATGGTCCGTCTTATGGTTGGATAAGTCCACAATAACTCCTTCAATTCTTTACAAGAATTTTACGAGTTCATTTCGTGATATTTACCCATAATAGTCTTTCAAAGTTAGCATTAGTGGCATGAATTTCGGATTAATCAAGAAATATATTCTCAGAGAGAATCCAAATGCGATGCGATTATAAATCAAGCATCTTCTTTTGACCCGGGAATATCTCATCCGGTCAATGCCACAATATCAAAATGCTCTTATCAATCGACGACAGGCAAATGATAGTACAAACAATCATGTCTTAGCATCTAAATCATTTATCATTTCGACGACATGCGAAATGATAAGGTAACTTTAAATTCTTTAAAGAATGTGGTAGCAACCACTTGAAAGACATTTGAACTCATCGAAAATACGATTTTGGTCGTATTGAATGGAGGCTATGTAAAGAAATTTCAATTCTTTCATGAGCTATTACCAGATAACACTAGTTTTCTCGAATATTTTATAACTCAACAAGGTACGACAGGACCTATATGGGTATAAGACCTCATATTTGACAAATCAATTTGGTTTTACCAAAGATTTTGATTTGGAACGACAGGTCCAGAATCGTTGTCACTGAGTACTCTTTTAGGCAAATAGTTGGTGAAATTATGTGGTACACTGTTACCCACCATTTCCAAAAAAATCAACTACCCCACAAGTATTGCCTAAAATTTCATAATTTAAAGTTTTGGTCACATTTGTCAAAGGAATTTGCTCAAAACACTTTAAATTATTTCGAGAAATTTCGTAAACAGGCAAACCGTAATCCAAAAGTATGTCCAAATGGAAAAATCATAATCCAAATGGAAAAACATAATCCAGATGAGCGAAAAAATGGCAAATCAACAACTCAATCCTCACCAAACTATTGGAGCCAATAAGAATTTGTTTGTGAAAAGATTAATCAAATGATTTCTATTTTCTTTATTTTAGAAAATATTCAGAGATTGTACCCACAAAATATCAAATAAATAAAATTATATTGTTTTCTCCATTTATTTTCTATCTTAGTACATAGGATAGAAAAATTTATGTGAAACATTATGAATAGTTCTTCTTTCATGGTCAAATTGATCCCATCAACTAAAGAGTCCAAAAACTCATGTTTTGATATATAATCATAAATAATGGCCTCATTCTAAAAAACAGGCGAAATTATTCATGAGATAGGGGTTTGCATTTTCAAGTTTGGAACTATCTGTTAGGTCGAAATCATTCATTGGATAAGGGTTTGCGTTTTCAAGTGAGGTGATGGTGTTGGAGCTCATGACGAGGTGGTGGTGTCGAAGCTCGCAACTTGCGGAGAGATGAAAGTGAGAAAACGAAACTTTTTTGTACAGAGAGTAGATTTTTTGGATTTTCAGCATATACATGTGCTTATATATTGGTATTAATCGGTGCTAAAAATCTCGCAATACCCGAGTTTCGGAAAAAGGTCAGGCTTTTGGGGCCTAATATGGACAACATTTCTATTTCTTAGCATTTATACAAAAGGTCGCTTCAACAACTTGAACCGCTGATCTACAAGCCACATGAAAACAATTTTAGATTGCGCCGAAACTTATCCTCATTATCTACGCTACCTTGAAAAGAATAGTACACTATGGTCATGCTTGTTATAACACCTACGAGTCTATGATGTGTTACAATAGCTCAAATGTTACTTGAGCATTCACAACAGAATATCTAAATTGGTGATCTATTTTACACCATCAAAGACCATTCACAACACATTAATTTACCAGAGATCATTTAAAATACATGTTCACTTTATAGATTTTCGTTTACAGCTGATCATCTAATATACATACTCTCTAGATAAAATAATAATTAACTTTAAAAAATTATATTTAAATTTAAAATATGTAAGTGCATTATACATAACCAAAAATACAATTTTCCAAAAGTAGAAATTTAAACATACGTTGTCAAGCAATTTTTTCCTTAGGATTTTGTAAAAAGATAAAATTATTTTTCATAAATTTTTGAATTCACGTTTTCTTGAAAGTATTGAGGTAGAATTTTTTATTTTGAAAAGTTTACCGATCTATAAACCTGACATGGTAAATAAGAAAAAAGAAAGTCATACATGTTATTACAGTGTTATGGTATGCAACTAATTTAATGTGTATAGAAATGGTAAAAACAGTACATGATTTGTAAAATACCAATTGGTTTTCATAACTGATCCATTTTTGCTGAAATTCAAGCCTGTCACCTGGTAAGGCATAACTTTTCATTAATGGAATCTGACCTCCACCTCGAGTCCAAATATTATATTTTTATTTTATATTTTTTTACTCATCTTATTTAAAAATTTATTCTAAAAAACTTGAAAAAAATTGTACAACTACATAGATACATTTATCAATACATTTCAATAATTATTTTTAAAAGAAAATCCACACACAATTTATTTTAGAATAAATGTATAAATTAATACAAATTAAACATTAAATCTTAAAAAAATTGTTTAAAACAATATTATGACCAAATGTTTTAAAATTTAAATATAATATAATATAAAAGCTTATAAATTTACGGAATAAGTTGCGAAAATTTAAAATTTAAGTGAAAATAAATAAGGGGACACAGAATGAGATAAAAAATAAGAGGTATAAGATTTTGACTCATATTAATTACATGCATATTGCATTAGCATATTTAAGGGTTGTTTGGCTATAATTAAAAGCAAATAATTAAAAAGCGATTCACGCCGGCTCAAAATTCTGCCTGGTAAAAATAGCAAATCAATCACATACATTTCATAGACAGAGAAAATTTTCCCAGCTTTATAGAACCAATAAATCCTTAAACTTTCACAACCGAAAAAAATAATGAACAAAAAATTCGGGTATTCATCAACGAATTAAAAACCAAACCATGTACAAACATTACAAAGATAACAGATGCATAATTTCACATAGATAAAAGAGGGACGATAAAATGGAACATATATAGTACTAGGTAATAAATAATACACTAATCTATCAATCCCCTATTGGGTAAGCTGGCTCAAACGACGATTACACGAGGAACAATGAAACTTGCGCTTGGTCTTCGAACAAAGAGGGACAAAACATAGCCTCCATTGGCTATGCACATCCGTTTCCTGCACCGCCCCACCACAATACGGGCACACCCCCGTTGCTTGTTTCCGTCCCACCACTTGCTCGTCCTGGTCGCAAACGAACACCAAACACATCTTATATATATCTAGAAAAATATATTCTTTCTCTCTAGCTATAGAATTTCCTTTTAGCCTCTAGGTATATTTTCTAGAAAATATACGTTGTATTGCTAATTCTTTGTAAGATGATTTATGAAGGTATGTATTAATGTGTTTTGTGTTACGCGTGGATGGATATATATATTTGCTAGGAATGGTCATTAGAGAGAGGGTATTGAAGAAAGTCGATCTTTCTAGAGGGGGTGAACAAACGTGTACATGTGATGACTTGGAACTAACTTGGAAAGTTGCAAATTAAAAACCAACTTTTCCTACTAGGGTCGGTAGAGATTGTCGTTTATTTATGGATGATTTTCCTTTTATTTATTTATTTACACAGAAATTACACTGGAGCAGCTGTCTTAAGTTATATGAAAAATTATAAACAAGGAAAATTGTCAATAACATTTAACCTTTTTGTTTCAAAAAATAAAAACCCTTTAAAAGAGGGGTGGATCGTTGACACATTTGGTTTGGACTTTGGACGTAAACATTAAAAACATAATTTTCACATCATATTTATAGTGAAGATAATATAACATACATGGTAACTTCATATTCACTTACATTCATACTCATGGAAGTATAGTAAAACTCAGTGGAGATAATATAACATACACGATAACTTCATATTCACTTACATTCATACTCATGGAAGTATAGTAAAACTCAGTGGCGGTCCAAAAGTCACCAGCATCTTAGCGTAAATTGAAAAATCTCATCATTACACCTCTAGTGACAAAACAAACACCATTTTGTATTGTTTTATTTTTTAAAAATTCAGTTTGTCATCCGAGTCGGGTGGCTATTTCGACTTACCTCTAAACTGCCTCTTGTAAAACTTTTGCGTATCTAACATTTGGTTACGTGTTCGCTTCTCCATATCACTACAAGAAAATGTCAACTTATCATCAGAGCGTATGTTGCTAAATTGATGGTAAAGTGAGTGTCGCTAAATTTAGCAACAATTTACCAACAGTTTTTGTTACTAAACTGTTGCTAAAATTTAGCGACACTCAATTTACCAACAGTTTTCAAAAAATAAACTGTTTCTATTTAACTTTTTCTTACCGTGTATGCTGTTTTTCATTTTAAAGAAACAGATTTAGAAGGTGTGAATTTGAACCAACATCTTAAATCTATATGTAAAGAAACAAACAAATAACTATATATATAGCCTACCAGATGTTTTAATTTTTCAATTTCAAGTTAAAATTTTGCCCCTCCTTGTTTTAACTTGAGGATCCACCTCTGTTTGAAAACCCTAATTAAGAAATTTCATTTCCTACTAACACATTCTTATTGAACACTAGCTAGCAAGAAGGCCGCCAGGGATGTATTGTGTATTTAATCCAATATACTTGACATAATAATAAACCCCATGCATTAACTTGAAGACTCATGAAGTATAGTAATTGGGGTTTACCGTGTATAATGAGATGAGGAAATATGAACGGCTAAGCTAATAGCCTAATACATCTGATTTATTCAAACCAAATAGTTGAGTAAGACGGAATCTTAATCCAGAAGTTACATATATCGACCAACGAAGTTGAAGACACGTATGGAATATTTACATTTGTACACGCATCTAATTACATTAGTAGATTCATAGTCTGTCAAGCCAATGTATGATATTGTCTGAGTGACGAAATTATTTAAACCTGTGTGAATAGATTTTTCTTCACCTTGGAAAGTCTTGAACATACATATAACAAAATATCTACATATACCATAAGAGCTGTTTGGGCATGAACGACCAAAAGGTGATTTTTCCTTTAAATATGTTTGCAGTTGATTGGTGAAAAATAACTTGAATTAGCCAAAAAAAACGTAATGATATAGGATCGAGTCTTTCTAATTTAAGATAACATTATGTTATTGCTCCTTTTGAGCTTTCGACGAGCTTGATTTCAACGTCTTCATTTTTTACGACAATGGTTGTGAACTTCTTTTCACCTTTTTCCACCTCTGGTTATCGTATGGTTTTAAAAGCAAAATCATATTTTCCACCGGTACGATACTTGCGAGGTAGGTCGCGTCAGTGGTCCCCGGCTTGTAGAGGATTTATTATCAATATGTCCTATGTTAAGGTTTGGATTTTAGGCAGACGTTACATATAACTTCTACGTGTTATATCTAAGGCATGTAGCATACTAGCATTCATGCTTTCGAGGCATCACAGAGCTCAACCTCGTATCGACGCATGTGTATTGAAGTGAAAAGAAAAAAAGGAGTCCTGAACACAAACAAAAGCTAAAATGTGTGCTTATAAGTTTTATAGTTGGTTACCTTGGTTGGGCTATGACCTCTTGCTTTTTACAAAGCCGACAAGCGGTCCGCATATATACAGTATATAGTTTTGTACCAAATGTGCTGCATCATACGTATTTGTTATCGAAATTGCTGCTTTTGTCCAGATTGTTCGCGTAAGTTAAGTAACAAGGTTCAATATTGGGTGTGGTGAAACCGAGCCAGTCATTCATCAACCATAATTAATTCCAATTTCAAGGATGTAACTTAGCCCCATTTAACTTGTTCAATATAAATGTTAGAAAAAATAATCAGCCCAACATCATACGGTGCATGTTTGATATCAATTTTATTTTTTTTTAGTTTTTTAGTTTTAAAAAGTCACATGCGTTTGTTATCACTGTTTTTTTTAACTTTTAAAAATCTAGATTTTGGAGTAATATAACTAGAAAAGGTAAAAGCAAAAAAGTCACACATTTTGGAGATTTTAGTAGCTTTCTCGCCACAATTTTAAAATTTTAAATGAATATTGATCTTATCTCAATTAAAATTTTATTCGTATACTTGGCGTGTTACTTTCTCGTTTAAATATGATATTTTAAAAATTTATCAAAAAAATGTCTTATATAGTTATTTTGATTGAAAAAGTAAAAGGTTATTAGCTAATGCCAAAAATCAATAGGTTGAAAGTTACTTTTTTTAAGTTTTTGCCAAGCACTCATGTATAGTTTGGAAAACAAGTTTTTTTTACTGCTTTCTGAAAGCAGCTTTTTGACTGAAAAAGATGATAACAAACAGACCCATAATCTTAGTTTAGCTAGCGAGAATATTAGACAGGGTTCAAATTTTATAAGATTTTTTGAGTTTAAGTTTTGGACCGAAACTAATTTAAGTTTCAGTCAACCGACTCAATAAAAAAGAATTTAAAACTATTTTTAAGCTTAAAAAATAACTTATAATTTATACGGAAAAGATATTAAAATGTAAAAAAGAGCTTAAAGACTGTTTTTAATCTTAAAAAAAAAGATTATATAATCTACACGAGAATGATATTAACGTGTAAAAAAACAGTTTAAAATCTGTTTTTTTTAGTTTTTTTTAGTATTTTTTTGAATTATTAAGTAAAAGAAAAAGTTGTCAAAAAATTACGAAAATAATATTTTTTTTTAGCACTTGTAAGGTGATCTAAACTTAAAAATCTTGTGAGAGTAGTGACATATGACAAAAAATCTTCTTAAAAGGTGACCGGCCACCAAAGAGCCCTAATTTAACTTAATATTAATCCTTAGAGCCACACATAATATGCAGATTAAAAATTGCCAAGATTAATCACAAGCTTTAAAAATATATATACTATGAAAATAAATGATGGGTAGAAGGCATAACACCATGGGTTGTGTAGAAATGGCTGTTTTCCATTCATGTTATTATTTTAATATAGCTTATTTTAAGGGTAAGCTTAGTAGGCATAACACATAACGTATCGTTCAATGTAAGGTTGTTATTCGGAGGGAGTTTGATACGTGGGTTTCTATGACATTGCTGCATATTTATGATTTACTCTACTTGTTTATGATTCTTACGCTTGTGACACTGATGTTTTATTATGGAATAGCTGTTTGATCGACTACCAAATTCACATGGATGATCGACTGGCACATTGGCGGAATTTGAGCGGACTTTCATTTGATTGAGGTAGGACCCTTTCAGAAAGATGGATGAGCTTATTCAGGATATCGCCTCATCGTGGAAAGCGTGATGTAAACCAAGTGTTGTTCATCACAGACCCCAAATTGCTACAACCCTAGTTTGTTTTAGAGCAGGGGAAATGATGAAGACCGTTTTATTTTTTATTTAACTAATATTGTTATCGTCATACGTACGTGTCTAATAATAATTGAGTATATATAGGATATGTTGAAGACCCACACCCTTTTGAGCCGATTAGGGTTAGCTTGTTTTAGTATTTCAACTCTTATTTTGTTCACTAGCGATTATTAATGAGAAGTAACCAGTTTAGTTCTTCAAAAAATTCTTCAAAAAATGTCACCTAAGCTCACATTTTATATGACTTTCTCTTGTTAAACTAGTAATGGAGGAATATGGTTGCTATGAGTCTATGACTATGACTATGCCTATGAGTACTAAAATACTAGTGTAGACTTTGTAGCCAAAATTTTCAATTCTACTAATACATGGACTGACTGCTACTTTTTATATATGACTCAGTTGATTACATTTAATTAATATAGTGGAGCTCCAATGATCAAACAAAGTACCTATCAAGTTCCCCAAACCCTCTTTTAATCCCTCTCCTCAGTTTGGTTAATTAGCAAATAGCAACATACCACAATTGGCATAGAGCCTCTTCTATCTCTACACTAAAGACTCCCAAAATTTAACATCACAAGGTTTCTCCATATATAGTGAAGAACATAGAAATGAATACACCAATCGGAAACAAGAGCCTTGATCTCAATATCTCTTGCTCAGATATGAATCACATCGATTCTCTAGATACCAATGATTCCGAGCCTCGTGTCTTTTCTTGCAACTATTGCCAGAGGACATTCTATAGCTCACAAGCACTAGGAGGACACCAAAATGCTCACAAAAGAGAAAGGACTTTGGCAAAACGACAACAATTATACCCCTACCTCAATCACCACAACCATTGTCATTACAACTCGTACTCGAATTTGGCTAGTCTTCCCCTTAACGGTGCATATAATAACAGGTCTCTTGGAATTCAAGCTCATTCCATGATCCACAAACCCATGAACAATGGTTTCGGGGGTATATATGGGAATAGTAGATATTCAAGGTTTCCCCTTCACCAACAACCAGCTGTTGGGAAGCTCGAAGGAGTGACAGGTGGCCTTCACGCGTGGTCAGATGGTGGCAGTGGAAGCTTGAAGGTTAAGAAGGAAGATATGCAAAAACTTGATTTGTCGCTCAAGCTTTAGGTTTTCAAGCAAACACAGTTATGTGGTATATCTTTGAAAGCTTAAACGAAGAGAATCAAAAGGACTCCTCGAGGGAAACTTAAGGCGTATTGCTTGATGGAAGGTTGCTGGTTCGGGGGTAAAGTACAGTACTAAAGGTTCTTGAACTTCCAGGCGGTTTTTCTTTTGGGGTTTGTTAAGGTTTATCCTTTTTTTCTTTGGGTTTGTGTAATTTATTTGTATATTTGATCAAATGGGAGTATGAATTTTTCTTCTATAGACTTGGAAAACACAGTATTTTGCAGTTTGTAGTCTTTTACTAGTTCTAATTGCAATCTTGCAACTATGCGGCGTTTTAGTTTCTCTATTTAGAATTTAGACCATCTCTATAGTCTATATTGATAGACACTGATAGAATGAGTTCAAAGAATGTCTCTTATTTAGACTTGAAATCATTCAGCAATTTATCCTCGTGACTCTCTCCATAGCAATTAATATTTTGACATTTCTAGAATAAACCCTTTCAATAAGTTTGTTATAAGTCTCATCCATAACATCTCAACTAATCAGATGAAGATAAACGTTGTCCCTTTGTCTTTTTTAAAAAATGCCAAAGACATCATTTAACAATGATACATCTTCAACAATGAGATTAATTACATGAAAAATGGGAACCTGTCAACTACATGTATATGTACTTCAATTATTAAAACCAACACCATGAGTTGGCTTACACTTGAAAATTCAATATAATATAATTTACTAACAAAGACTAACCTTTCGTCCTTATTGGGCACATGCATTATTTTATTTTATTTATTAATTTTTCTCACTATCTTTATGCAAGTGATGTTTGTCTAATTGTCTTTACCAACAAAGTGGTGTACGGCTTATTAATTAACTAAACAACCATATGATCACTAAATCTTTTAAAGATTTAGTCTTAATATTTAATCTGATCCAACAGTAAGTCAGTCTCCATCTCACCTCATTTAGCCTAATCAAACATTAAGTTAATATTTAGGGTGGCGTTAGTTAAAACCTATAATGTACTATGATTTGTCTTGTACCGATTCGTCACGTAAGTCTAGTTCTCTAGGTTTACAACTAGACAATTGGCTAGATTAACTTCACTGTTGTTTGAAACCAGAGTAAACAATTACTTATATTTGCCATAGATTAGGGGACCTAATCTAATGATGCTTTTTAACAACTGACTCGTGAATTGCATCCACTTTCATCAACCAAGGTTTAATCATTTCCATTTTAGGGCCCATCGGTACCGTATCACTTTCAATAAAAAAATTTTGTTCATATGTCATTACTCTTATAATATTTTTAAGTGTTAAAAGTGATAAAAAATATATTATTTTCATAGCCTTTTGGTAATTTTTTTTTACTTAATAATTCAAACAAACACTAAAAAAAACAGCTTTTACGTCATTTTGTTTACACTTTGATATATTTCTCGTGTAGATTATAATATCTTTTTTTAAGTTTAAAAATAACTTTTAACCTCTTTTTTACATTTTAATATATTTTCCGTATAGATTATAAGTTATTTTTTAAATTTAAAAACAGTTTTAAACTCTTTTTTATTAGGCCGGGTGACTGTAACTTAAAAAAGTTTCGGCTCATTACCTCAATTTAAAAAATCTTGTAAAAGACTACCTGTGACTAATATTATCTCAATTTTATCCGGTCACAGGTATAGAAACTGTTGTTCCCCTTTCAGGCCCGGCCCGGCCCGGTGGTCATACGAGTCAAATGGGCCACTTAAAAAATTACTTTAGTTTAAAATAATAAGGAGGCGTTTTTTTATGATAGACTTGATATAGAATGTAAAATAATCGAAGAATTTGCTTCAAAATTACAAAATTTCTATGTAACTTTGCAATAATATTTGATGTATGTCTCAATAATTGAATATTTATAACGTTAAGTACACGTAGAGTTTTATGCTATGTTGAGATGTCGAGAATGCTCAGGGTGGCTCTGCCCGTTTCAACTTCCTTGGACATCTATGAATCTCTTTAAATGCTTGTACCGGTATCATATAATATTATTAATATAAGTCAATTAAAATTTTATTTCTTTTTTCAAAAATGTGTCTATTTTAATTTACTAATTACTCATATACCATAATGCAATTCAAATAGATAAATAACTAAATAAATATGTTTCTTCTTACACGTCAATTCATCTCTCAAATTATATTTGTATAACAATAAAACATCATACTACTCGTTATATACGATTATTAATTTACTATATTTATACCATCATTTTTTTTTTGAAAATTTTAAATTCATTTGTCCGGCGTCATATTTATATATATGTATTACACACGGCGTGTGCTACTATTACTATTACCACTATATACAAAGGTGAATTATTTCCCGTTGGAAGTGAACCTAAGCATCTCATCTGCTCCAATTGAAAAGTTGTTCCTTTCAAAATGTATTCATGTAATTAGACTCTAAATACGTGAAAAACTTTTAAATCAAGTGTTTTTGACCATTATAGTACACCAAATTTTGCATCCGAAAAAAATACTTTAAACCAAATACTTGGAGCAAAGAGAATATTTCATGACAAAAAATTGATGCTTAGTAACCCATACAACCTCTTAGCTGATTTATGTTGTTTAAGCAAAATAGAACTATAAGAAGGGGCAATTAACAAAAACATATCATATCCCTATTATATTACCAAAAACATACCCTCAAAAGTTAAATTACCAAAAACATACATATATATACTTATTATTTTTCTAATTCTAATCAAACCATAATCTAACCTATCTCTCTCTAACCGCAACTCTCACTCTCTAATCGCACATCTCTCTCTAACACACGATAATCGCACCTCTTTCTAACGTAAATTCTTTTTTACAGATGGTAATTACTTATGAATATAACAGACGTGAGATTTCCAATCCCACGTCTACGTGGCACTGCAATTTTTTTTTCTTTCCTTTTTTTTCCTATGATTTCGTTTTTTTTATTTTGTTTTCGTATATCAAAAAATTCCCTAATTTTACCCAAAAACTTTATAAAAAAAACTCTAACCATGCACCATCAAACTACTTCATATATTAAATTAATATATTTTTTTATAAAATCAACATCAATTTACCACTACAATTATCCTCAATTTTACAAAAAAAAAAAAAAAACTCTCCCAATCTATCAAAAAAAAAAACTTTCCCAATTTTACCCAAAAAAAAAACTCTAACCATCGACCATCAAACTCCTTCATATATCAAATTAATATATTTTTTTTCTCAAATCAGTACCACTCTATCACTACATTTATTCCCAATTTTAACCTAAAAAAAACATATCCCAATTTACCAAAATAAAACCTCCCCCAATTTTACATATCTCAATTTTATAAAATTGGGAAAGGTTTTATTTTCTTAAATTGGTATATGTTTTTTTTTGGTAAAATTGGGGATAAATGTAGTGGTAGAGTGATGTTGATTTGAGAAAAAAATATATTAATTTGATATACGAAAAAGTTTGATGGTTGATGGTTAGAGTTTTTTTTGAGTAAAATTGGGGATTTTTTTTTTTGGTAGATTGTGAGGTTTTTTGTGTGGTAAAATTGGGGATAATTGTAGTGGTAAAATGAGGTTGATTTGATAAAAAAAATATATTAATTTGATATATGAAATAGTTTGATAGTGGATGGTTATAGTTTTTTTTGATACAATTGGGAAAGTTTTTGGTTAAAATTGAGGAATTTTTTGATATACGAAAAAAAAACAAAAAAAAAACAAAATCACAGGAAAAAAAAAGGAAAGAAATTTTTTTTTGCAGTGCCACGTAGATGTGGGATTGGAAATCTCACGTTTGTTATATTCATAAGTAATTACCATATTTAAAAAAGAATCCCCCTTTCTAAGACGTGCTAATCCATCATCTCTCTCTAAAAATGTTTAAAAACTCACAAAATATGTATATGCTAATTATAAAACGTCATACCCTAATTTTAAAACTTCATACCCTAATTTCAAAATTTCATACCCTAATTTTAAAAACTTCATACCCTAATTTCAAAACTTCATACTCTAATTTCAAAACTTCATATTCTAATTTTAAAACTTCATACACTAATTTTAAAACTTCATACATGTTGGCCTGTGCGGCTAAACCTTAGAGGGGGGGGGGGGTGAATAAGGTTTTTGACGCTTTTCGCCTAATTAAACTAAATGGCAACTAACAACCCAACTTTTTGCAATTCTAAGCTTAAGCGTTCAATAGCGTTAATGAAATGCTAAAAGTCCTAAACGCAAGCAAGAAAAATAAGCAATAATATAAGTTGCGGAAAGTAAAAGTTTAGGGAAAGAAATTGACACCGCGATTTATAGAGGTTCGGCAAACGACCTACGTCATCTCCTCGGTACTACCGAGTATTTCACTAAAAATATTCTTTCCGATTTTACAAATCCTATCGAGCTCAATCAATCGATTGGCTCACCCTCTACCCGAGGTTCCTACTCTTGATACAAGTGCAAGCGAACACGTCTACGAGTCAACGACTCCCCCTCACTCTATGAGTACCCAAGTGTTTAACCTAGAACTTTTAACCAACACTTTGGCTTAAAAGTTTCTACCCAAACACTCACTCACAAATGAGTTTATAATTCACTCTTTACAAATTTGTTACAACAATGTAACTACACTCACTATTTTATTTGCTTCTAAATAAGCTAATTGGTGAGTTTTTGATGTTGTTTGAGCTTGAATCGCTTTCTCCTTAATTTCCCTCTTTTTCAAATATTTTCACCAAAATGGTGATATTTAGGGTTTTGATTGAGAGAGGTTGAAGGATAATTAATATGAATGTATATATTTGGGAGATGGATTTTGCTGTATTTATAGACCAAAAGGTCTGTTTTGTGTTTTATGACCGTTGGTACTGGTTGAGGGCTTTTATCCATTGGTTTAAGCAATTTTCCAGAATAAGCTGAAAAGCTGTTTTTGAAAACTGCAGAAAATGATCGGTCATTTTCTGAGAAACGATCGGTCGTTTTTCAGACGACCTCACTGGAAGAATTTGGACCAAAAACGATCGGTCGTTTTTCTTCTGGCAGTTTCTCGGTTTTATCGTTAACCTTCGAATGCTTGTAGCTTCTTCGTTTTAGCTCCGATTCTGGTTTCCCTTGGACCGTTGGCTTCGTTATCGAATGCTCTATCATTTTAAAGTCCTGAAATATACTTTTTCTATTTTGGAAAAGACAAGTATTATATCATCGAAATAGAGAAATCGTAAAATCATTAAAAACATAATCAAAGTTATAATCAAAATCGATTATTGAACTCTAAGTTCAACAATCTCCCCCATTTTGATTATGACAAACTAATAATGATTTTACAAAAAAATATCTCCTCCATTTTAACAAAGCGCATTACTCGAATATATCATTTTTCTCCCCATTTGGTATTATCAAAATGCAATGAAAAAACAAATTTGGGGTTATGTGGAGGGTTTCCAAAGAAAAAAAACCAAAACAAGAAAAATGTTATTAAGAAGCATATAACCCAATTTATCACATATATGTAAATATTATTGGATAGAGTGTACCGAATATGTGATGTTGAGTCCGCTCTCTAATGACATTTGCATTGAGCGTTTCCAAGTCCAAATAAGTGGTACCATTTGTTGGTATGCCTTCCACCTTTATCGATCAACGGTACTTCATTCTTTATGGTGGAGTCGATCTTCTTGACTTCCACGACTTTTGCCGGTGTTGTCAACCACTTGTTGATTTTCTCCTTTTGAATGGAGATACCTACAACACAAGATTTGTCTTTTGGTCCCCAATTTCTTTTGAGTCCGACATTGTTAGTGACATGGGTCTTTACTACCCATTTCAAATTGTTTCTACTAACACGAAAGCAATAAGGGCATCTAGAGGAAATATGCTCATTTCTACTACAATGTATACAATGCCTAGATTTTTTCGCATAACGAGAGTTATAAAAAGTTTTGGAAAGGTTTTTCGGAGTATCCAATTTGGTTTTAAAACCTAACCCTTTTCTATCATTAAAAGATTTTTGAAACATCTTGGAAGTACGCCCTTTGGTAAAAACAACCTCTTGTTTAGGCGGGGTAGAAGTTTTAGAAATGTTAGAGGCCTTGACGAAGCGGGTTTTGTTTGAAGTGGAACTAATGCAATCAAAACCTAAACCACTCTTATCATTGAAATCTTTTTGACAACTCAAAATGTTATCTAAAACGGTTTTACCTTTAGAAAACTTTGAAATTGTTAAATCAAGTTTTTCAATGGAGACGACAAGCTCGTTGTTTTTATTTTTCAAAGTGTCATTCTCGGTTTCTAAAAGCTTGACCTTGTCATTTAAGTTAAAAGCATGAGAACTCAAAACCTTCTTTTTGCTTTTAACTTTATCGAAAACATCCTTTAACTCTTCAAAATTTTCTAATAAGTCGCAATCTAAAGAAGATGGTTTTGAAAGAGTTTTAGCAAGTCTAGACATCTCATTTTTAAGAAAGTTGATCTCGGTTTGTAAAGACTCGTTTTGAATAATGAGATCATTGTTTTTGTCTTTCAAGTCTTCCTTTTCGTCATCTACATCATGTAAAGAAAATGACAATTTCGAAATAGACTCATTTTCAATTTCATCTCTTTTCAAGGATTTTATTTCTTCATTGAGAGAAGAATTTATCCTTTTAAGAGATTCAACCTTTTTCAAAAGTTTAGGAAACTTTTTAGAATAAACATCGCACATATGAAGTAAATCATCATAGGATAGATCATTTACCTCACCGGTTTCACTTTCACTTTCGCTTGAAGATGAGAGGTTTTGTTCATGGTTGTCTTCCATGGCCATATAGCAACCAAGGTGAGCGACTTCATCTTGGTCGGAGCTATCGCTAGAGCTTGAAGCGGATATTTTCTTCTTGTCTTTGCTCTTGCGATTCTTGAAGCAATCTCTCGCCATGTGTCCTTCCTTGCCACAAGCATAACAAACAAAATCGTTAGAAATAATAGAAGTATTTGACGATTTACCTTTATGTTTGCGTTTGCCTTTAAGCTTTAGTATTTCCTTGACGATTCGAATGATTTGTGTTGAATTTTTCTCGTCATCGGATAGCTCATCGCTTTCGTCACAAGTTGTTCCTTTGAAAGTTATCTCCTTCTTTTTCGAGATTGGCTTGTGACTATTGAGAGTGATCTCGTGAGTAATGAGTGAACCCGTCAATGCATCAAGAGTGTATGTGTTCATGTCGTGCGCCTTTTGAATTGTGGTGATCTTTGGTTCCCATTCCTTTGGTAAGCTCCTAATCACCTTTGAAACCATTTTCTTACAAGACAAACACTTACCAAGAGATGTTAATCCATTAGTAATAGTGGTAAATCTAGCAAGTATATCGGAAATAGTTTCTCCCTCGCTCATTTTAAAAAGCTCGTAGTCATGAACCAAAAATTGGAGTTTGCAATCCTTAACTTGGTTAGTTCCCTTGTGCATAACTACTAACTCATCCCACATACCCTTAGCCGTTTTACAAGCGGAAATTTTGTTGTACTCGTTAGGGGAAACGGCACAAACAATAGCGTACATTGCTTTGGCGTTAGTAGAGTAGGCTTCTAGTTGAGCATTATCTAAGTCCTCTACGGGAATTGGGTTTTTGCTATTTTCGGATGTAGGTGTGGAATATCCTACTTTTATGGTCATCCAAAGTTTAACATTATAGCTTTGTAAAAACATGCTCATCCTATCATTCCAATATGAAAATTTTATTCCATCAAAAAATGGTGGAGTATTAGGCGATGAAGCAATACCGGAAGTGAAATTAAGTATATTATCCATCGGGATCTTAACTCTTAAATCGTTAGATTCCTATATGCAAGAGCCTCGGCTCTGATACCAATTGTTGGCCCGTGCGGCTAAACCTTAGAGAGGGGGGGGGGGTGAATAAGTTTTTTGGCGCTTTTCGCCTAATTAAACTAAATGGCAACTAACAACCCAACTTTTTGCAATTCTAAGCTTAAGCGTTCAATAGCGTTAATGAAATGCTAAAAGTCCTAAACGCAAGCAAGAAAAATAAGCAATAATATAAGTTGCGGAAAGTAAAAGTTTAGGGAAAGAAATTGACACCGCGATTTATAGAGGTTCGGCAAACGGCCTACGTCATCTCCTCGGTACTACCGAGTATTTCACTAAAAATATTCTTTCCGATTTTACAAATCCTATCGAGCTCAATCAATCGATTGGCTCACCCTCTACCCGAGGTTCCTACTCTTGATACAAGCGCAAGTGAACACGTCTACGAGTCAACGACTCCCCCTCACTCTATGAGTACCCAAGTGTTTAACCTAGAACTTTTAACCAACACTTTGGCTTAAAAGTTTCTACCCAAACACTCACTCACAAATGAGTTTATAATTCACTCTTTACAAATTTGTTACAACAATGTAACTACACTCACTATTTTATTTGCTTCTAAATAAGCTAATTGGTGAGTTTTTGATGTTGTTTGAGCTTGAATCGCTTTCTCCTTAATTTCCCTCTTTTTCGAATATTTTCACCAAAATGGTGATATTTAGGGTTTTGATTGAGAGAGTTTGAAGGATAATTAATATGAATGTATATATTTGGGAGAGGGATTTTGCTGTATTTATAGACCAAAGGTATGTTTTGTGTTTTATGACCGTTGGTAGTGGTTGAGGGCTTTTATCCATTGGTTTAAGCAATTTCTCAGAATAAGCTGAAAAATTGTTTTTGAAAACTGCAGAAAACGATCGGTCGTTTTATGCAGACGATCGGTCGTTTTCAGAAAACGATCGGTCGTTTTCTGAGAAACGATCGGTCGTTTTTCAGACGACCTCACTCGAAGAATTTGGACCAAAAACGATCGGTCGTTTTTGTCCAGACGATCGGTCGTTTTTCTTCTGGCAGTTTCTCGGTTTTATCGTTAACCTTTGAATGCTTGTAGATTCTTCGTTTTAGCTCCGATTCTGGTTCCGCTTGGACCGTTGACTTCGTTATCGAATGCTCTATCATTTTAAAGTCCTGAAATATACTTTTTCTATTTTGTAAAAGACAAGTATTATATCATCGAAATAGAGAAATCGTAAAATCATTAAAAATATAATCAAAGTTATAATCAAAATCAATTATTGAACTCTAAGTTCAACAATACCCTAATTTCAAAACTTCATACCCTACATATGAATTTCTCTCAATATTATACATATGGATTCTTCTCTTTCAACTTGAAACGCACAATGTTTACAATAGTCTCAAAACTCAATAAATAGAAAATAATCTCACAAATTTCATATATTTTTCATATATTACGGGATATCAAATAGTGTAATATTTATGTATATATCTGTATTTATATGTATATGGATATCTATATAATCTAGATAGTGTTCGGTAGTTAGTGGCGGGTTTTCGTGGTGGAGGAAGGGAGAGAGATAGAGTGTGATATTAAAGAAAGATACATAGAAGAATGAAGGAAAGAGAGAGTAAGATTAGAGAGATAAAGAGAAAAATTGGTGAAAGATAAGAATGAAGAGATACATAGAAGAATTTGTGAGAAAGAAGAATGGAGGAGAGAGAGAGTGTAAGATGAGAGAAAGATAAAGAAAATAATAAACAACATTAAATTTAAATTTGTTTGGTATGTTTTTTATAGTTAAAGTTATAAGGGTATATTTTTGATAATTTAGTTTCAAAAGTAGTATGTTTATGTATGTTCTTCTAGGCACGTTTGTCGTGGGATAATTTTTTTTTCGTTTATTTCAACTAAATACTTAAATTAAGGTAAGCAATATAAGATATGTGCAAGCAATATAGGAATAGTTGGATGGAACTTAGATGAGCCATTCCTGCATCATAAGAAATATCTTATTAATATAAGAGAACTCAAAAAAAGTTTGAGCCTGCCCAATTTTATCCATTTTTTCTAAAAATGCTCATATTCTAATTTACTAATTACTCAAATAACTTAATGCAATTTAAATAAATAAATAAATAAAAATTTCCACACACATCAAATCATCTCCCAAACAAAATCATCATACATGTATTTTTTATATTACTATACATTATATTTTTACGATATTCGTTCAATTATTTTTGTAAACTTTTTAAAAATGTTAAATTTTTCTGTGATTAAAAATGTTAAATTTATCTGTGTCAGATCATATTTATACAATTATGTATCACACACGCAACGCGTGTGTACGTTACTAGTATATATCATTAGGGGTGGCCATTTTGTACCGATCCGTACCAACCGACCGATTTTTGAACCGAACCGAATCAGTCGGTACCGAATTTTTGGTATACCAATTTGTTTGGTTCGGTAATGGTACTAATTTTTGAAAACCAAACTAGTTCGGTACGGTATTGGTACGAGTTCAAAAAGTTCGGTACCGTACCGATGTCACCCCTATATACCTTTTATTCCTTATTCAATGTAGTTTATAGCTTTATGAATTATTTTATATCTTTGCACAGAGTTTAGGATCAAGTTTCGTGGACAGCCCAACTGAAAATAGTACTTCATTTGATTTTGATTTTGAAAGTTAATGTTCTTTTTCTTCATGAGTCATTGAGTAGTTAAGTTTCTATTTTTTTTTTAGTTATTACATGTTTAGTATAAAACCGATACCGAACCGATACCGACCGACATTGTCGGTATACCGAAAGTCGGTATACCGATTTGTTTGGTTCGGTAATGGTACTAATTTTTGAAAACCAAACTAGTTCGGTACGGTATTGGTATGAGTTCAAAAAGGTCGGTAGCGTACCGATGCCAGCGCTATATATCATACTATTAATATAAGGAAACTCAAGAAATCTTGAGTCTGTCCAATTTTACCCATTTTTTCCAAAATTGCCCCTATTCTAATTTACTAATTACTAAAATAACTTAATGCAATTTAAATAAATAAATTTATAATTTTTTTTTTCACATATCAAATCATCTTACAAACAAATCATCATACATGTATTTTTATATTACTATACCAATAAAACATTATATTTTTACGATATTCATCCAATTATTTTTGTAAAATTTTTGAAAATGTTAAATTTATTTATACCGGATCATATTTATATTTATACAACTACGTGTCACACACACAACACTTGGACTACGATTACTGGTATATATATAAGTCACGGGGTAAAACGTTTACCCTTGTTACATGTGACCATTCATGTGCTATAAAATGCAATCTATTCCACGAGCTTGAAGATACCGAAACACATCAATTAGCATCAGATTAAATATTGACTGCTTTAACATCTTTTGTTTCTTGGAAGGTATTAATGTTTTGATTGAAACCAAATTTCCCAGCTCTCGGATTCTCGCCTCCAAATGTTGTAGCATTTGTAAAAAGGTTCCCTGCATCAAAGTTGAGTCATCCGAGGAGTGGTTATGTTCAGTCAACCTTGTCGCAGGAGAACCTCCTTTGCCAGAGCTAAGCCGTCAACTGACTATTAGGTTGTTCCATCACTGCCCTCGTGACATTAATCGCTGTTGTGCCCTTGTTATTATGAGGTTTTTGGTAAGCCGTTGTTGGGGTAAAATGAGGTGGTATTTACTCAGCCGAGCCAGGAAGTATCGTATTTATATTTTTAATTATAACTTCATTTGTTTCGATACGCCTCTGCCCTTGCAATTCCGTCCTATTGGGGTTTTGATGATCACTGTAAAATCCCATATTTTATTTTTCTTTAGTTACTAATACTTTTAGCATTTAACAAAAAGAAAAAAAAAACATTAGCATGTTTTGATAGGTTGTCCGTTTGTTTGTTAATTAGTAATTCTAAATCAGTGTTCTTGTAATAATATTTCTAATAAAATAACATTGTATTAATGACACGATCGTTATGGAAAGAGTTACAAGTTAGTATTTATCATGTATTGAAATGCCATATTTATTAATAGAAAGTTAATGTCGTATTGTTAGCACTAATGATGCAAGTTAGGAAAATTTTATGTGACCAACGTGAGCTTTTATTATTTTTATAGGTGAATTTATGCTCACATTTATATAGATTTATGGAAGGATAGTACTATGTTATAACATTTTGTATTCGTATATGTTATAACAAATATACAATAAAAGTCATTGAATTGAATTAGACGGTTTAGGAAGGGAAGAGTTTGAAAACGAAATAATAAATTAACAATTATGGTAGTATATATATTCTAAGTCCCTAGCCATGCTGTGTACACGTCCCTCGAATGGAATTTCCTACCTATTTATTTTCTGTGCTAATATATATCTATACACTATATCACTATAGCACTAGTACACATTAGAAAATGAATCTAGTTTAGGGATAAGTTTTCCGGTTACTACTATTATAGTTATTATATATGTATATCCCGATAGAAGACAGAGAGTTGGGAGAGAATTTTATTCCAAGAGGTAGTTTTAATAAAATGTCTTAACAGTAGCTCATTCATAGTAAGGTTGGTTCTTTCGGATCCGTAATAAGGTGAGTGGTTTTCTTACTTGCTATTATTAAATTCCATTGTATTTTTAACAAGTATTTGTATGTTGAAATTATATTTTGAAGGTATCAAAATTTTATATGTATATACACCATTGCAAAGTTGCAGGTTCAAAAGAGAAAAATTATTTGTGTACGTTGACGTAAACAAAGTAAAATGTTTATATACGTTGATGAACGTATAAGATTTTGAAAGAAAGTTTATTTTATTTTTGTGATCATTATGATATTATATTTAAGATCCAAGTTGAGAAAAAGAAATGATATAAAGATATTTGAGAAATACCAGTACAATTAAAGAGACCTATAGAGTCCACGTAGAATTGGGAAGTTCAATCATAGAAAAGATATTCGGGAAGTGTGAATCCAATGAATAAAGAGATCTCTATTATCCACCTAGGATTGGGAAGTCCAATCTAGATAAATATCTAATTTATATTATCGTATTGATCACACCTTTTAAAATATTTAATATTTTTATTAGTTCGAGAAGGTTTCAGTTTTCAAGAAACGTTTTATATTACACTGTGCTTTGAAAATTTTGTAAAGTTAAAAATATTGATTTTTCGAAGGAAAATGATTAAAATATATTTTCGACCTTATATTGTATTGCAAGGTTTATCGCTCACTAAACCTTTTAGCTTACCCCTCGCTTTTGAAATGTTTTCAGGTATACAGGTTCTAAGGAGTCAGAGTTAAGTTAGTTCGGAATCAGCCAGACCTTCATATGATTCGGTTTTATTTCCGCTGCTAATAAAGCTCCAAAATTATAATTTTCAATTCATGTTTCTTTAGTATTACAAGATCTTTTTAAATAAGTTCCTATCGATATTTGAATTTGATTTTATCTTTTGAGATATTCAGAAATAAGAACGAATGTTTGAAGTTATTGTTTTAGAGTCTAAATTAATTTTTTTTTATCTTTAAGCTATAGGCCTCCGTCTAGCACGTGCCGCCGCACGTGTTATTCGGCCGTGTGACGTCCTTTTGGGTCAGGGATGTTACAATCACGACAATCATATTCCAATTATTTGTTACGATGCTCATATTTATGATTTCTCTTAGCTGGGCCATAAACATATCGTGCCATACCAAAAGTCTCCCTCAATATATTCATAATTGTGATGCTCGTACTCTAGTTGAATAGTGTTGTTACTTGGCTTGGGTTGGGCTCTTTCCCCTGCTAGCTGTCTCCTCGGTTGCTGCCCATGTGTTGGCTAGACCGAGGCGTCATACGAGCTTCCTGAGCCCTATTATGCTACCGAGATTGGTTATTAGGAGGAGGCTGAACTCTTTTCGACGTTTTTTCATGCGCTTGCGTTCTCAAGGCTGCATTTCTATTAAGAAATTGTCATGCGCTTCCAGGGCTTTGCTCAAGGTTGCAGATTGCAATATTTCCAGATGTGTTCTCGACTGACTCTGTGTGCATCATTGCCTTTGGAGTTTGGATGATGTTTATCTTGCAGGTGCTCGATTTATTGATGAGTCTTCAGCTCGGCTGGTTCAACGAGGAATTCAACTCGACATAACTTTGCTCTAAAGAGATGGAAGTTAACCACCAGTGAGAGTTGCATGTCTGTACAAGTTGTCAAAAGACATTTGAGCTTAACTAGTTCATCTGGCTTAGCTTTGTTATAACAATCACAACTTGGTTGGTCATATTGGTGGATCCCACTTCAACAGTTGTTGTTATGTTTGGCACTTCTTCAACCATTCTGAGCCTCCGATATGGTGAGTTCGTATAATAAACTAACTTTTCTTGATTGTGAACCGTAGACCGCGCCAATTGATGAGGTAAATTTCTCAATCAATAAAGTTTGATGAGCTTGACTTAAGTTAAGTCCTTCCGAGCTCCACCCAATTTATGAGGAGAGACTGGACTTTTTTGACCCCTCCTGAAAGGTTACTCTTGCATGGGGGTTGGTATCGGCCGAAAACCCTTGGACGTTCAAGTATGTACCCAATATATACTTAAGGGAAAGAATAAAAGATAAAAGTGTAGTATAGTAATGTAAGTGATGGTGAAATGGTACAATAACTTAAGGGTAACTTTATTTATAATGATTTATGTAAAGTATGATGATAACATGTGACATAATAGCAGGGGGCGGCCCTGCGCCAAACCGAGTAAGCGTTGGTCCTCGGATAAATATTTCGGTATTTTTTTTTTACGGCCAACACGTCGACTCTTTTACAAATTTAGTTTATAATTATATATGAAATATTAAATAACTACTAAATTTTACATTGTACTACATTAGTGGTTGTGTAGTTCACATTTCAAATTATTGGTCATGAGTTAAACACCCTTTAACATCAATTTTATTTTTATGTTCGTTTGTATTTTATGAGCAACCAAACATGTTAGTCTCGGACATGTATATTTGCCCGGCCGACGCTGCATAATAGCACACTGTACACGTTCTAATAATGTGGGCTATTGATTACAAAAAAAAAAAAAAAAAATGTGGGCTATTGGGCGTCAATGTGGGTTGTTCTCTGGGACGAGTCCAATTTTGCTTGGATAGCTATTTTAGATAATTAACTTAATTCCCCCTAATTTTGTCTGGTATGCTATGCTACTTACTCCTTATATCTTTTTAAGTCTATCCGTTTCAGATAATTAATTCTAAATTACAGATAATGTAAGTTCTCTATAAACATAGGGACAATAGATTAAGATATTGCAATTGCATGAATTTATAAATGTAAGACAAAGTAAAAAACAAAACCTCAAGAATAAGGGAGCCCCACACCTAACATGCATACAACTATATTTTACAAAACATGGAATCTTCGAAAGGAAACAAAGGCAAACTACTCCATCATACACAAACAACTCACTGCCAGCTTCATCTAACCGCAATTAGATATATTTTTTATTTTTTTACTCAACACCGAATAGATAACACGTGGGTAGGGGAACCTAAATACAGACTATCGGAGACGATGATATCCCCATAATTCTGAAAATTAGGGTTTTTTCAATTTCTTACTATGCATTTTCACTAAAATACGTTAAAAACAATGATTTGACACCCTTGTTTTTATTTTGGCATCGCCATATAACATTTCTGAATTCGCCCCTCCATATAGGTCACTTTTTTTGTAATCAACAACTAATGTTCACATTGAAAAAATGAAAATAGGTCATTCGTCTCGCAAGTATTTTCCAATTTGAACATATTTTACGATTTATTTACATCATCGCTTTGGATAAAATAGCGTATATGTATTTTTAAGATGTATTAATTAATCCCTATATATGTAATTTTTATCTTTAGCATGTGGGTAGTACTAATTAGTACTAATCCCTATGAAACGGATAGACATAAAAAAAATATAAGGACTAATTAGCATACCATACAAAATTGCGTATCTTATAACCCACTATGCTAATTTAGAACCAATTTCACGTTTCACATTTCACATTTCACATGACTAAAAGTCTAAAAGAGTATCGGAGAATTCAATAAAGAATTTTGCAATTCTATCTGTTCAAACTTCAAACTGTCATCCAACTTTGATTTCCTATACAACATGTTTATTTCAGTTATCCATTAAGTTGACTTACCAAAAAGAAACATCCCTTTTTTTTTCTTTTTTTTTTTAAAATTTCACCTCAACAAAGGCAGAATAATAATGTTAAGCTACAATCTACGTACCGTCTCTGGCTCATGACCTTATTGTGTGTATGTTCAAAAACAAATGTGTTAATAAGGAAAAAGGTAAAGAGAAGATACAACATGCAGATCCATTTATCCTCTTTTTATGAAGAAAATCTTGTGATCAACTTTTCCAAGTATAGACAAGTAAAGAAAAATCTGAAGGGCCTTTCAACTCGTTCTCCTCCACACTCTCCCACTCCATGACGGAGCTACACGAAGAAGCCGATGAGAGCGAAGAAGAAGAAGCACTTCTTGTGCTTCTTGTAACTCTCTTCTTCATTTTCTTCTTTTCAAACTCTAATCCGCAAGATTCTTGCGATTCGAAGAGCAATCCGTTCCTTAAATTGGAAAGAGAGACTCCGTCGTTATATTCTCCATTTTCGGTCCCTTGTTTTTCGAATCGAAACATGAATAACCCGTACTTCTCTTGATCATCGTCTTCAAATAGCCAGTTATATACATCCCATGAGACTTGTATGTATGCCTCGTCTACTTGGATTCGTTCGTTGCCTCTAAATTTCCATTTTAGGTGCTTAACTTGTAAAACCTGAAGGGGTATTTAGTCCCAAATTTAGTTGATTTACCAAAAAAATGTAAAAGAAAAAGATCTAACTTGTAATTTATAATTCCATTCAGGAAATAAGTACCGGAAACCAAAGAAAAAAAATACATGACTTAATAACTAGAAATTAAAGAGTAATCCAAAAATCTGCAGAATCTAATAAGGAGAGAAAATTTCTGCCTTTTTTTTTACTTTAATAATACCGTAAATCCTCAAATCCATCATCTTGTTATTTAAATCATTGTTTACTAAAAGTGTCTTCACTAGACATTTCCTTAAATTTTCCGAGAAATTTATGTTCATTTCAATGCTGGGACCACCTATTACTCGATTGAAACACAGAAACATCATTATAACGGAAATTTACAAACCTACAGTCTAGTTTAAAACCCCTCAAAATTGGAAGTCATATGATCTGAAACATTCAAGGGCCTTAGTTATTCAATGAATGACCAAGCCAAACCTAGTAAATAACGAAACAAAAAGTTTGCAAGAGTAACTCAAAAAACAAAAATATTAGGTTCCCACTTTATTACACCTATGTGACAACCGAATCTAATCTAATCTTTTGTGTCCAGATCAACATTTACACTCAGAGACCATTTATCCTACAATTAAGGAAAAGGTCATATAAATTCTCAAATAAATCCTAAATTTTATAAAAAATATTCTAGATATCTTTTTCTATAGATGTGTAGTGTACAAAACTAAATGACACAAAATTTAACGGAAGAATCAAATCTGCCCTAGCTCCAAGAACACAAAACAATCGAAATGCAAAGAAATTACTCTTTTGTGATCAAAACTGAAATAGAGCTGCGGATCATCACCACCTCTACAATCGATCGATACTTCTCTTGTCTCACCTCCAAATTCCGCTTTCGTGCTATAAACCTTGTTCCCGGAAACATGCTCTCTCCTCAAGACCATAACCTGATGATCATCACCATCTTGATCACTTTCCTGAGCTTTGCTCCTAGAAAAGGCCTCCTTAGCCAAGTCGCCGGCAAGAAAAGCCATGGCACCGCAAACAACTACGGCGACATAGAACCCGGAGTCAGGTTCAGGCCTGGACCCGAACCTGGCTCTGGAAAAGTCCCAGAAGACCCTGGCGTTGGGTGCAAGGCGCTTGGACCCGGATATGTTGAAGAGGGGGAAGACGTATATGTGGAGGGAGAGAGAGGGGTGGACAGTGAGGCGTAGTGAGCGGCGACGGAAGGTGGAAAAGGACCATGTTAACGAGAATATTCCGTGGCGGGTTTTGTATACGGAGGTGCTCACCGTTGGAGTGGAGCCTTTGGACATGTTTGTTAGTATTTCGTATAATGAGAGAAAGATGAAGTGAAAGTGTTTTGACGTAACGGGTCCTCAGATTTATGCACCTGTCTAGTTTTATTTTGTCGGCTAAACTGTATTTATACTTGTTAAATTGTTGATTTCCATTTATGCACATGTACTAGTAATTTTATTTTGTCGGCTAAACTGTATTTATACTTGTTGAATCGTTGATTGCCATCTTAGACATAATCATCATGATGATAATGTTGTTTTATCGAGTTTTGAAAATAAGAATTTCACTTCACTAAATAAGCAAATAGTCTCTGGCATTTTATATACTCCATCCGTTACCATTTTATTTATTACATTTGAAATCCCACGGTATAAAATTATGATACTTTTTTTTGGTATGCTTTTCCAAGCATACACCTACTATGTTTACTGTTTAACTTTTTTTAGAATTGGTTGGATAAAGGTAAAATTTTGAATACTTAAGAGAATACTCACTAATTTAGGGAATTATACAATTATTTGGGAATTTCGTAAAATGTAATAATGGATAATAAAAATAAAATGGATGAAATAACTTAGTTTATACGCTTAATTAATTAGTACTATATCTTTCGAAACTTTAAAACATTTAAAGATGAATACTCCACCCCAGATAAACTAGAATCTTCGAAAAGTCAATCGATTTTACAAAATATATTAATATAACTTTAATCTCTAAATTTTATTTGTACTTACACTTATAGATAACTTTTGGTTTATATTTTTGAATATCAACAGTTATGTTTAATTAATACATAAACCTTCTTATCTTAATTCATCAATGAATAAATTGTAAAACATCCTGTGTTTCTTAATTTTCTAGCTTTTATCATCACTTCCCAGATTACCCCTTTCCCCCTATATATATTTCACTATGTTTCTCAATTATTGATCGATGGCGCAATTTGGAGCTAATCAAATCCCCAACCCTTTAATCTGAATGGAGTTTCAGTAATTGTGGACTACTTAATATATTGTTCGTCTATCTAATTTTTGGGATGATCTCACTGTGTCATGTGTGGCTTAGTTTCGCATCAGTGTCGGCCACTTTCAGCCCCATGTGTTTAGATTTAGAATGGGGAAATTCCAAACTTCAAAATTGATGTCATCTCACTCATACAAGGAAACGTTACAGAAAAAATTTGACTATGAAACTCGACCAAAATAACAGAAACACAGATCTAGAAAGCCTTGCACCGAGTAAATTCATTATTTTAAGGATAAATTAACAAAACATATTACTTTTGAAACTAAATTACAAAAAACATACCCTTACAACTTTAACTATTAAAAACATACGAACAATTTTAATGATGTTTATTCTCTTGTTTCTCTATCTCTCATCTACTCTCTCTCTCCTCCCTTATTATATCTCTCCTCCATTCTTTTCTCTCTCACCAATTCTTCTCTACATCTCTCTCATCTTAGTCTCTCTCCTCCATAGTTGTTTATATTTTTATTTTATATCTCACTCTATCTTTCTCCGCTCCTCCACCACGAAAACCCGCCACTAACTATATATGAAAAATATATGAAATTGGTGATATTGTTTTCTATCCCATAATATATGAAAAATAAATGAAATTGGTGATATTGTTTTCTATTTATTGAGCTTTGAGACTATTGTAAAACTTATGGGTTTAAAGTTGAAGGAGCAGAATTTATATGTATAGTATTGAGAGAAATTTATATGTAGAGTATGAAGTTTTAAAATTAGGGTATGAAGTTTTAAAATCAGGGTATGAAGTTTTAAAATCAGGGTATGAAGTTTTAAAATTAGGGTATGAAGTTTTAAAATTAGGCTATGAACTCTTTTTTAGATATTTGATTGTGATTCAGAACATTTAGGGTATGACATTTTAAAATTAGCATATGAATATTTTGTGAGTTTTTAATCATTTTGAGAGAGATAGATGAGTGATTAGCATGTGTTAGAAAGATGTGCGATTATCGTGTGTTAGAGAGAGATGTACGATTAGAGAGAGAGGGTTGCGGTTAGAGAGAGAAAGATTAGATTATGGTTTGATTAGAATTAGAGAAATAATAATTATATATAAGTATGTTTTTTGTAAGTTAAGTTTTGGGGATATGTTTTTTGTAATATAATAGAGGTAGGCTATGTTTTTGTTAATTACCCCTTATTTTAATGATATAAATCTTCAAGAAAAGAAAGCATTAGCCCAAAAATTGAAAAACTATTGATTAATATCAAAATTGGACCATCTATCAGAGGTTGAAGCAACAATGGGAAATTGCCACGTTTATACCTATCAAAATCTTTTGTACACACTGTAAACAATTCCAGGTGCTTGCAATATTTTACAATACTCTTTTCCAGACCGGGTCAACGGACCGCCGTAGTCAAGACAATTCCATAGAAAATGATAAAAGATTAAACATGAAATTCACAATTATTTTATAAGCACAAGCAATAGTTCAGATGTATACGAAATAAAATGATCTTTCATATTTTTTTATTTGCTAATTAAGAGTTATCTGTCATAATATCACTATGAGTTTTTATTAAATTCATCAACTAACCTACTATGAATTAGTTTCACAATGGAACCCAAAAGCAGGACCAGAATAACCTTATTAGTCGACCTTAACACAAAGTAAATTATATTTCTTTAGGAGGGTTGCGCCTACGGATTCTCAGGTACCCAAATTTTCCAGCTCCAGGAGATGAACCTTCGAAAAGAAGTGGCATATAGCCAGTTGCAGCTTTGTATCTCCTTTGGATCTGGATTTTAAAATTGATTCACAAATTACAAACATATTACCTCATAAATAATGTACTAATATTAAAATTGTAAACATAGCAATGGATAGGATACTATTATGTACCCCAAAAAATAGATAGGATACACTATTACTTTCTACGTTACAAAATGCAGCAACTTATGGGAAATACAAGTTTTTAGAGGTGCATAGCAGATCCACATATTTAATTTAGATTGTAAGAGATTTATCTCTTTTGCCTTTCATTTCTTAGAGGAATAATGAAGGGATGGAGGTAAAAGTGGAATGACGGAAAACTCCATTTACTGCTTCGGGAAAGGGACTTAACAATATGACGAATGTGATAAAGTATGTCTAACATTAAAACCCTGTTGGTGTCCGAGTTATAGCCAGCACTTACAACTGAACTTCAAAAGTGAACCGGAAGTGAAAAAAACTTTCATCATTTTTCCTCTTTCAAAAAATCACAAATTTTAATTTTAAAAATAACAAATTCAAATGGATTATATGATACCTCAAGAATTTGCTCAATGCTTCGAAGACAGTTCCTGCCAATGGTGCAAACTGTACCACCTGATCCACCACCGGTGATCTTAGCTCCATATAAAGTTTTCTCGTCTACTTTGGAAATTTTACTATGTTGCATTTCCTGTACCAGCTGAACCAGCCTGTCTGTCCCATCTGAGCCTAGACCACAAGCACTGTAACTGTAGTGGCACTGCACCACAAAAAACATATAGAAGCAATCTCAATTCCGTTTTTAGAATTCAATCTGAATTTTGTTTTCAATGATTTCGGGCTTTTAAACATAAAGTCGTATAATTATTCATCAATGTTTCTGCAAAAGCCTCCACATTATTCTATTTACTTGGAAAGAGAATGGTCAGAACAAATTTATCATGTCTTAGATATAAATGAGGTATGACGATGAAATGGGTCTGTATGATATATGTGTCAACCAGCCAAAAGATGACTACTCGTAGAATAACATACTAGGTAGTAGGTACCTATTCTGCAAGCTCCATTTGTAATTTGGGAGATTAGAGGTGATGTTCTTTTAGATAAAAAAACTTCGAACTAAATACAAAAGGGAAAGCCTTGATATAAATCTATATTTGATGCTATCTTTTTGTCAACACTTTAAATGGAATATATAAAAAAAACAGAAAGGATTGATATCAGGAAAAAATGGTGCAAGTAAAACAATCATAAACAGAATGAAATACATGATGACGTCGCTACAGAAAATTCCTTTTAGAAAAAAATTAATTTAATTTCCTTCTAACCAGAAGGAAAGAAGAAACTATATGTTGATACATAAGAACAGTGCATATCCAGAAATATGGAACTACCTGATACATTAATTCTCCAAGGGCAGTGAGTTGATCATCTGATGGAGCAGAAGTTAAGAGAGCTTTAAAGGCCTGAGAAGAGAATAAACAGAATTCTTCTATACAGCGCAATGAAGATTGTAAAGAAAAACTGTAATATCATCAATTACCCGAAATCAAGCTTAAAAACCATAATGCTCAGTGATATTTGGAGATAACCTAATACATTAGTTCAGCTTTTAAACCATGGTCAGGTTCAAGTACAAAGCATGTTTTTTTTTCTTGTGATGTAGGCCCTTCTGTATCTTAAATCAACTTCAGGTAGCAACCATAAAGCAGAGTGAGAAAACGACTGCACTACTTCACACTATTTCAACACCTTTACCATTTTCTTTGTTCTTGTGAAAGGCGACTTTATCTATGTGATATATTCCAGTAATGAAACTACATTACAAGGAAGAAGAAACCAATCAATGTGCTACCAAATTAAAATCCTAACCTTGACTCTGAAATTCTCATATATAGGATGCGTTGCAGCTGCTCTCACTCCATAACTACGTTTTAGGTCAATGACAGTAACTGGATCATTATGATCATTATAGTCCTCCAAAAATGTCTCACCAAGCAAAGAATTTGGAATTATCTTTGAGTAAAGAGCTTCATATCTACATTGGAAAGGAAAACCAATATAATTATACACTCAGTTGAACAAGCACTTGCTAAAAGATGAAGTTCAGCATAACTACGATCTATAGGGTCTTTCTTCTGTTCTATATACCAACCTTTACACTTTTCCGATTTTGTAAACAAGCCTAACATATTCCTAAGATTGTACTCTCACCTACAATTAGTTTAACGATTACTCTGCCATATTATTAGACAGAAGAAATGTTCTCATTAACACGTTTATCAATGTAAGGATAAAATGGCCATTTTCAGTTTATTTAGACAAAACTGTACAAAACAGTCATTAAGCTAATAGCTAAATGTACGTTTTTAGAAACATGTTCTGTCAGTGTGCAAAATCGAAATAATGTGCAAGGTTGGAGTTCAAAGCAGTAAAGAAAAGAGAACTTAGCTTTATCATTTTAATGGGTGTACAACTGCATTAATTGAAAAGGTGTAGCATGATACCTATGAGGTGATAAGTTGCACAAGTAATCTAACGAAGCCTCAGTTTGAAGTAGTTCAACGCCATATTCTTCGAACTCCTCGTTGTTAACAAATGCACTTGATGGTGAGTGAGATAACTTTTTTGAAGCAAGTTGTTTGATCATCTTTCTACCCATAAAAGCACCAATTCTGACTGACCCATAATCTGCGCCTCCAACACTGCAAAAAATGAGATACCATTGTTTGGAAATACTTTGTACTTTTAATATTGATGACAGCATGCATGTCAAAGTGATGAAAATCTTAATAAGTTAGTCTCAATATATATATAGTTTGGAATTTTGCCTTTTACTTTTATTATTTAAGACAGCATGTCAAAGTGATGCAAAATGTAAATAATTTCATTCTTTTACTCCTTAACAATTTTTAAATAACAAAGATGGTTCCTGTAAACATGTTGAGTTGGACCTTGAGCAAATCATGTAAAGGTTCTTTCAGTATCCATAAAGTGCATCGCTACGTAATATTTCAGTTGGACCTTGAGCAACTTAACAGTCCAACTGTTGGAAAATCCAATAAGAACTTAATTGCTATCTAAAAGCATGTGGGTCTTCAATTCCGGCTTTAAGGGTTAAAAGTAATTCTTTTTATATGTTGATTAATAGTAATAAGTTTGAGGACACATGTATAATTATTAATTACTAAAATATAATTACTTTTGTATAGGTGTGACCATGTGGATTGGGAACATACCACGTTGTTTTGCCTATTACTATAAAAAAGAAGAAGAAAAATCTAACTACTGAGAAAACGAAATTGATATCACAATATAAAAACCCAAAAATATAGCAATTACAAAAGATCACAAGTAATAAAGATGGAAGGCTCATACCTATGTCTTATTCCGGAATCAAATCCCCAAAACCGTATATGACTCGGAATCTCGACAAGCCCTAATACCTCAGCAGGCTGTATTTTAAAGACAAGCATAACCATGGTTAAAATTATAGCTTCGATGCGACTTTTTTGTTCATGTAAGTTAAAGTTTATTATTAAAGACAAATACCTGACAAATCATAGCAAGAAGTTTGTTTGATTCACCACAAGCTGATGTCATCTGGTCCATCACACCACATGGGGCCCCGACTACGTGATTCTCTACCTTTTAAAGAAATTGTACATAGCTAAGAAAAAGTCTGAAAGACCGATAGAGGATAGTACATGATTAAATTGTAAGAATTTTTTTTTGGAAGTTGGGTAATTTCGTTTCTGTTCACAAAACTATCACGCTTTTTAATATAGTCCCCACCAAACGAATCAGTAGACCAACCTACTGTCTTTTTTCTATCTGGTTTACCAAATATCAACAAAAGAAAACACAGGTTGGCATACCACTTAGTAACGAGATCGAAATACTATATACACTACTTTGTCATACTTCTAATAATTTGCAAAAAATTTATCACATTTTTTTTCCTACTTTTAGTACCCAGTCGATGGTGTTTTCTCTGTGTGTACAAAAGCGAAAAACAATTTTAGGTTAGGTTTGGTAATAAAATCTTCTTATGGTGACCAAAAAAGTGTCAAATTGGTTCGAAACAGTAATTAACCTTATAAAAGTTATCTAGGTATACGATGCATTATATCCCTAACCTTTTGGCACAGCAAAGCAAGATCCCTGGGGCTGACGTCAAGCCCTACACAGAGTAAATGAAGTACATGTCAATTTTTTTGTCCAAGACTAAATTAGCCTAATGTTAATAAAACTGTCTGGTAACCCCTTCTAATTCTCACTCAGGGAAAGATTAAGACAAGGACACGTAAATGTAACAGTAAGGTGCTTCCAAAGATGAAGATGAACATGCACAATTGTAATTTTCTGCTAATGTTATCTAGTAAAGAAATACCAAGCTAAGGGTGTAGCCAACTTTGTAAGATCCGTAATAAGTCCAGACGTCCACTTGTTTCGGTTGTCATAAATGAATTGACTTGAAACTTGATTCTTGGTATATCATTCTAATTTCCTTAATATTAACCTGGTCAATTCAAGTAACTTTCCGCATTTATACAAAAGCAATTCCTGAAGTGATGTTTATTGGGCGTCTTCTTTCTTCAAGACGTCGCATGTCTGATTTTCAGATTCCAGGGAATGATGGTATTAAAAAGGGTTATTAATGTAAAAAATATTTATCTAGTGGTGTTTATATCTTTTTTCTTTGATAATCAGTAACCCTAACTTTGGAGGTATATTCACTTGTGAAACTCCAGGGATCGGAGTGTAGTAAGGTCCTAACTGACAATTGCTCATCTATTGGTGTATCAATAGAAAAAAAAACATGAATTTTAAAAACGCGAGCAGACATAACGTAATTAAAAACTAGTGGACTTCACTGAGATAATGAAATCACCATGAGAAGCTGCAATAGCAGACATGGTAGCAACCTCCACTGAAGCAGAAGAAGATACACCTTTCCCTTCTGGGACTGCGGAAGAAACCTAAAATTAACAAGAAAATTTTATGAATTTTTACCAGTGACCTCTATGACCATATAATTAAACCTACCAAGTAAAAACCATTTTATTGTAGTAATACAAGAAAATAAAACAGCTAAATGTATCACCTTCAAATGAACCATGTGCCTAACATGAAACGATGAAACATACATAGGGAGCAAACATAGAAAAAGGTCTAGCAAAAGTAACCTAACCAAGCAATACAAGGGGAAAGACACATGGTGAATTAATGCAAGCGTGTCTACCCCGAAAATATATACAATTTACGTGAATAGACCGGTCATTAAAATTGATTATCTCATTAGCAGTTATAAAAGAACACAAGACAACATGGTCTTCTGAAATTTATTTCCCATGCGTTCTAAAATATTTGAGTGCATAACAAGAAGTTGTAACCCTTTATTGGTGATCGATTCGGGTTCTAAACCTGGATTCTGTCTATTACGGAGTACTATATTTTAATATATCACAGTGGTTTGACGTGTTAATAACTACTAGCTTTGCCCTTAAACTACTCTGCAAGAAACTTCATAGTGAGACTAAGGAGAAAATTTTACTATTTATTGACTTGAAATATTGTTATTTTCTAATAACCAGAAAGATGAATATGCATACCTATTAGTACTAAATGAGATCCTGTAGCATAAAATCATGCATGTTGAATACGACTCTGTGATACGGCAATACCTCGAACTAAAAAACTTCAGGCTATTTAAGTTTACTACAATCATCATACAGATATACCTGTCATATAGTTGTCGTCTTGTAGCTAACAACTAGTATATAAGTTGATCCTACGAAATCTCTACTTATGTTTATGATCCCAAGAATACCAAAGCAACTCTCATACTATAACTTTGATCCTTAGCACTTACAAACCGACTGATTGACCAAGAGCAACATCCGTATTTACCCAAGGTGATGGTTACCCTAGATGCACATAAGCCATTTATTTCATTACAAAATATACATTTTTATGACATTTTAAGAGATAACAGCGACACTTAACCCTACTCTTATTAAACAATCCGAAAATAAGGGAAAGACGCAATTCTATCAGATTAGAGCTGTCAAGATCAGCTTAAAGTTTCTAGTTATAATGGCTAAGTAGCAAGTGTTTTGAGTTAACTGAGAAATGTGGCTTTTACCAGCATGCTGATGCTCTTCTCAAACTGCACACCTAGTTCTGTCATTAAAACTAGAATCGTCCCTGCAATATATGCTGCCCATCTGCAATAGGAAAACATAAGTTGAGTATATTATGTTACAAAATGCAAAAATATCATATACATAAAAAGACGCCCACCTTTGTGATGGATCCCGAGCAAAATATTCTCTTGCCTTTTGGTAAGATATTGGTTTCTCCCCATCCATAAAATCGGATAAGTCCATGTCAAATGTTGGGGCACGGTTGCTTAATTCTGACCCATAAGACACCTGATATGTAAAAAATTTATTCATAAATTCAGAGGGGTAATTTCTGGCCCGTCCAACCTTTTCTTTTATTAAGCCACAGTCTACATGCTGAAAGTTTATTAAGTTGCAAACTAAAATTAGTAATCTCTTTTGCGACTTTTAATCTCTTTTCTCTGGAACTTAATAATTCAACCAAGCAGTAGATTGTAGTGATACATAGATCAATGCATACATATACCATCGAAAAACCCAGAAAATAAACCCAAAATAATAGAATATTTGACATTTTAATCTGTTTAGAGACATTTTTATCCTCTTTTTTTATAGAATTTAATAATCGAACCCAAACGTACATATACAGTCGAATTCAACAATAATATGGAGAGAGCTGAGAAACAGAACGTGGGAAGACAGAAAGAAAGCGGAGAGAGAGAGAGAGAGCAGACAGATAAAGAGAGAGCGGACATTTCGAAATGAAATATAGCAGAGATGGAGCGGAGAAATAGAGAGAGAGCGGGAGAGAGAGAGAGTAATTGGGCATGCGTTGGGCTGGGGCACTTGAACTTAAATTATTTTGGGTGCAGGACCTTTACTCAATAAAGTTTCATTTGGAGACCTCCCAACAATTTAGTTTAAATTAAGAGTCATCCCATAGTTTTAGAGGCCAAATATAAACCTAAAAATAGGCCTTTTATTGTCTATTCTCTAATGATTAAACTTATCAAAGAAGTTAATCATGCTAAAAGCGAGACCCGGACAATATACAAGGAAGAGCTGCCTAGGCGCCATACGGACCACTCCCGCCTCCATCCCACTTTCCGACTTTAGAACCTTTGACCGATACAATTTTAAAAAGTTCTTTCTTAGACAGGGTAGTGCTAAAGAGATATAATTTTAACAAGTTCTGTCACAATGATGTGGGTTATAAAACAAAGATTACATTCAAAAACAGCAAGGTCTCACATTCTAGTCTTTTGTTTTATAAAACCCAGTTTTCCAAATTAAAGCAAGGCTTGATTTCCCATAGGTCCCAAAATCCAAAAATTCCTTCTTTTTCTTTTAATATATTTTCTGATATTTCCAAGCTCATGTCTCCTCACCTTACTATTAGTTTGGCTCATTTAAATGGTAGAAATGTTAAAATAAAAAAATCGGGTCTCCACCTTATCCACCACTATCCATAAATCAAGTCAAATTATTATATCGAACTTTCTTCTTTTTTCAATTAACAAAGGAATTACTACTGACCTTAATGTCTTGTGGGAGTGGATCTCAAATAAAAGTGTGAAACAACATTCCATGTTAAATCACTGAAAATTAACTTGTTCAAGTAGAAAGTACACTTCAAAAAAAAAATTCACTCAAAAGTTAAATCTCACAATTTGCAGCACAGGTGTTGAACCTTGTCCTTTAGAAATTTGCCGAGTCTGAGCATGTTTCCAAAGTTTCTGTTTATCTGGGTGACTTGTCTGTACAGCTACATGGCATGCTTCTCTGATTGGCATCTGCAGAATATCCAAACCAAAAATGAATTAATCGAGACCAAAAAAAAAATGCGAACTACAGAGGGGCAGAGGCAATGACAAAATCAAATTTTAGTGCCTTCTTGGAAATAGGCCAAGTCATGGAGGCCACAAAAGCGTAAGCTTTCGTTTTTGTGGGCAAAGCAAATTTTTGTCACAACAGGTAAAAAAGAGCCTTTTGAGCTTGAGGCGATATTCTCAAAGACTTCTATACATTTGAACCGAGAGTGCGTGCCAAATTGCAAATTTAAAACATACATTGAGTGGCACTTATGTCTTAAATTGTGTTATTGTCTTTCTATCTATTAGATCGCTGACCATGTTTGTGTCCGCGATGATTATGCTAGGATATGATGACCCCAGGATATAATTATGTCTTAATTATAGGTCGGATTAATAATATGCTGATCGTCCTAGTTTTTTACTAATTTTTATTAGGCGTTATTTTACGTTCACTGAAGTGAAGAGTTTATCCATGAAAATTTCAGTTTTTATTGCTTTTATAGAAAGTGACAGTTACTAATTTTTGCAATGATAAGGCAACATAAGTAGGCATCAAGAACTTTAAACTACAGGTGCTAATAGTTCCATTGGTGTGGAGATAGAAGAGTTACCACCATTGTTGCAATACATAATTACGCTACAAGCAAGAAACTAAGAGGTATACACATGGCACGAAATCACATCACAAATGAGTAAACCGAGGGAAAAAACCCACTTTAAGAAATGAATAAAGATAAATATGCGCAATCGCTAAAAGCAATGGTCTGAATGAACTTAAACCAAAACCAGGCCTACAAACTATGAACCCGCCAAGCACTAGTCAGTTTGGATAGGTCTGGTGGACTTACTCAGATTCTGAACGCCTCCTGAATTGTTAAGATACTTACATCCAACTAGACAGCTTTAAAAAAAAAAGTGGATAGCAATGTGCTCAGTTAAGATTAGGAGTTTGGCCGGAGTCGGGGACTCTTTATTCTGGTAACTAAGTCAGCACTTAAAAAATCTTTGAACAAAAAAACTGTGTTCAGACTAGGAAAACATAGGAGTTAGACAGTTGACTTTAAAATAGTTAGGTTACAAAATATAATATTTCCCTGCTCTGCCAATACTTTAGATAAGACGGTGGCCAAAAATTCCAAATGGGATTAAAGCTATCGTCTCTCTAAAAGTTTATTTTGAAGGAAATCAGCTCTTCTCTTAGAATGGAATAAATTCAATCTCCACTGTTTATAAGTTTAGATCCCTATGCATTTAAACCTGTAATACAAGGCTTCCAGAATAGTCTGCTATCCCTCCAACTACATCCAGCCTTCCAGGTGCTCTTGTCACAATAAACTCTTCCTGACAAGTTAGCATATAAAATAGTGAATTTACATTACATCAATGGCTTTTCAAGTAAAGTGTAAAAGGAAATATTTTTCACTTTTACCGATAGTTTGTTATTAATACAATGGTATGCAGCAAAAATATACAAGAAAGAAGATTGAAGCATGCCTAGAAATAACAGATGGGAGCAATAATTAGTCCTTAATGCATAGAAACTTTCACTCACTTACACAACAAAGTCAATTTTTATATAGTTAGGACACCATACTTTAAAAATTCACAGTTTATACACCAACTACCCAATAAAAAACAATTAGTACACTGGTGTTATCAATCTCCACAAAATTGGAAAAGTTATACACTATCATTATATCTTTTAACTTTTAAGCACTCATGAGTTGAGATAGATAGGTATACTGATTGTACAATTTTCTGTAAATTGTCATCAATATTGCAAATTTTGATCCGCTAGTGCACTAATTCTTTGATTCTGTGCACTGGCTAAAATTGTAAAATTTGATGAATTGGTGTACCAAACGTCAGAAGCTGATAGGTTGGTGTACAAAAATGATGTTTCCCTTATATAGTGTACATAAAGATATAAACACATGAATCGTGTTCCTTTAAACACGCAGACACGATATATATAATCATAACGATATCGTTTTAGCAAACGAGTGAGGGGGAGGGGAGGACCTCCCAATTGAAGATGCCAGCAGCAGCCATACGTTCACGAATCCGGGTCTTTTCTGTATGCTTCCCAGGCTCATAAACAGCATCGAGCTCGACCAAGCTATTTAAAAATGCAATTGTATCGGGAAGCTCTTGATGATCTCCATGAAGAATGTCAAAATCTTCAGTGAATCTACAAGAAGAAAAATATATGAAACATATTTTAATAAATAATCCAAATTCATTCATAATTTAGTTACATATAAACAGATACGAGGCGCTTACGACCTCACATGGAAACTATTTTCGGACATTTCGGAGGCTGGTGATCCGGTACGAAGACCAAGTTCATTTTCAGCATTTGAGTACCAATTTGGAATACAAAGATCTCTCCCAGGGACTCTTTGTAATTGATACCCAAGAACTATAGCATCCCGCAATCTCCTTGCTCCACTTAGCTAATCAAATCACAGAGTAGAATGAATTTAGCCCGAGACAAAGAGACATATGACAGAAAACAAAAGATTATTGTTGAAATTTTTTGCACGTCGAATGGGTCTTTGCAGTGAAAATTTAATGACAGTTTACATTGCATAAGGAACTGGAGAACCTTCATTAAAGTTTAAAATAACAACAGGAAATGCTTTCTTCAAAGATATTCAAAAACATATAACAAACAACAGAGAAAAAAAAAAAAAAAAAGTGCACATGCTTGTTTTCAGTTCCTATAAGGTACTTGGTACACTGTTCAAAAGAATACACATTAACGTTTAAACCACAGCAGGTGACATTTTCTCCGACGGACTTAAAAAAATACAGAACAACAAAAAGGAATGGGAAACCACAGATTCACATGCTTGTTTTCGGTTCCTAGAGGGTACTTGATACACGGTTCAAATGAATAATCTCTCCTCGCTGCAAAGATGGTTATTTCCAGACAAATTAAGAAAAACTTGGATAGTTACTTGAAAACCTAGATCTTAGGATTAGATGATGGTTGTTTATATCAGTTCTTGTAATCACTATTTATTCATTTTCTGATGAACGAAAAGGAAAGTACACCTAACTTGCAGGATAGAGGGATGGGTATCAAAACATATGTTACTCTTTATCTTTGTACGCTATATATACCATAGAAAACATTGAGTATTCAACATCTCCATTTTCGAAATTGCCTGATGGCAAAAGTAATGTCTTAAAAAGCTCGCTTCAAAGCGAAAAAGCTCAACACAAGTTCAATAAAGCTGACGCTTTTTATCGCTCTCAACTAGTCTTGCTTAGATTTATGTGCTAAACGTGTTTCATTAAAAAATACGATAAAACTTAAATGATGACTCATTATTTCAAATTATACATTTCAAATGTAACAAATGAAGGTGGAAAATAGAATAGATTATTTTTTTAATACAAATCCTTTGCTTCTTTCTTGTCTGTTATGTATTTTTTTTCTCTCTGTGATGGACTTTTACGCGGTTCTTAGATCCCATGTGCCTATCTCAATCCATCATACAGGATTTTTCTTAAACTTGTTACTTTTATTTTAAGTTGCACTAATTGAAATACAAAAAAGTGTTGTCGTGCCAATGTGTAATGATGTTAAGAAAAGTAGGTTGCTTAACATGGTCTTAACTCAGCTCATCAAGGTTTAACAGTTCCCGAAGTAATGATTTTTAAATAAAGAGCACACATTTAGTACGAATGCAGAAGACCGCGTTCACCTTATCTGAAGCATAATTCTTGCCAACGGCAGTATCCTGCAAAATGCCGGCTGCAACCTGGTTTTTCAAAAAATATAAATCAGATGGCATTCATTTTCTGTCTGGAAATATGGATCATAATGCCTGTGCATAGCCAGATTATGAAACAAACCTATTAAAGACTGAGCATCAAATTACAGGATCACCATTTTCTTAGAAAACAGGAATGTTTATCAGTTTATGCATATGCTTAAAGTATACAATTTTTAGTACGAAGTACTCGTTTGATATTTTTCATGAAGCTTGTCGCAGACAGTGTGGCGCTTATGGATACAGTTAGTTGTGGTTCAGGTCCAACCAGGCTCTGTTTCCCACTTACCAGCAGCTATGTCATAGGATATTATACAGATTCAAGGTAACATGGAAAACTAAAATAAACAGTTTTTAAGTGGGCACTTTTAAAAAATTTATTGAAAGGGACAGTTCTACCCTAAAACTATATAATTTTGTTAATAGATAACTTTAATTAAAAATTAATTGAGGATATGTCTTGCAACCTGGAAATACTACTTCTATCGGCATTCACATAGTCTCGTATTAATCCCTTAAAATTCCCCCACTAGCACATGATTACGAAAGCTAATTGTTTTCACATAAATACAACATGGTCGTGTTAAAAGTCAAATAAAAACATTTATTAAATTACTCGATAAGACTAAAAAGACTTTTACTTTTACTGCAATGTATTTCTGTGTGGACTGTGCACCACTATATACCTGTGAGAATATAGGTAGTCTATGGAGGTAATCATGCAAAAACTGCATATATTATCTTAAAATTTAGGGGACACGATACACAACAGGCCATTCTAACAATAGATCCATCTATACGAATCACCTACAGCAAAACTAAATTTTAATTATCATTGGATAGTGCAAATTTACTACCAGAAACTTACAAGCAAGGCAATGCAGTGGTAAGAAACTTATCATACGTTGACCAACAAAAAGTTTCGTCCTGCATTCTTGTCACATATTAGAATGCAAAGCAAAAAAATAAAAAAATGGCAAACCTAGCTCCTCTTTCATGGCCTAAAGTTTTCGCCTAGCTCACTGCTAACCCCTATACTCCTCAATCTATGTGCAAAGAATAATTTCCACTTTTAATTTTTAACACAACCTTTTTACAGTCCCTGAGATATAGCCAAGATTTTTAGGTTAACCAGACCTACCCTCTTTCATGGTCCAAGGCTCTAAGCTTTTCACAGAAGTCACCAATCTGTTCCAGAATCAAAGTATGAACACTGTTTTTAACTTAAATATTTAACAAACCAATTTTTCACTTGATAAAATGTTGTCTAGAATTCGATGTAGCCGCCTTTTATTAAGCTTAGTATTTCTGTAGATAAGAATTAATCAGAAGCTAACAAAATTTACCTAAGCAGCTTTTATTTTTCTTGGTTGTACCGGTAGATAACAAAACTAACTGAAGATTCCAACTCATACAAGAGCTCTACCAAGGGAAAATTACACTAAGGTTTGCTGAGAGAGAAGGAGGAGGAGGGGGAGGGGGGTTGAGTTGCATAACTCTGTTTTTAAAATAAACCAGGAATGTTGGAAAACCATGGTTTTGTTATCGGTTTTGTTAGAAGAAAAATAATGTATTTCCATTGAGGCAAGAAGAACAAATATAACATACAATTATAATTGAGACTTTGGTGTCAATAGTTCCTTGTTTTAGTTACGTGTGAGAAGCAACTGGAAACTAATATATAAGCAGGGGAAACACCTGTTTGGACTAACACTCAAAGTGTGTGCCTTTAACTCTACAAATATATCGATAACATGCAAATAAATCTAGAACTTCAACTTGAAGTTCATTATTTACGAAGATGTGGTTATATTGTTGATAATCACACAGACCTGATAATTATTTTAAGTAACAAAAACAAATAGTTAATAAATTACCTCACCACCGTTAGTGGCCCCCTCATAACATGGCTTCAAACTTACGGCACGCTCGAGGTAAGGTTTCCAGTGGCCAGTTAATAAATCTCTACGGATCATCTCAACGCCACATTGATAATACTGTTCAAAAGTATTCACTGTCAAACGTCAAATACTCATATCATTATAGGAGGAAAGATCCACAAAAGTAAAAGAAGCAATCAATTAAACCTCCAACATATTTCTCAAAAATGGTTCCTCATTGAAGTAATCTCTACGAACAAATACAAATGGCAACTTGTATGCCAGGGCTTCACTGACAGTACCATATCCAATTTTTCCTGAAACAGAAAGCCAACTCCATGTTTCTGTGAATTATTTTACTGAATTAAAGTATCAGAAAAAATATATTGGTGATATAGTCACTCACCCAACATACAATCAGATGCTGCTATAACATCAGGAGTATAAGCATCTTTTGCTAATTTAATAAAATTTGGAGGAAGCTCCTGGTTCTCAGAAGCACCACAAACCTGGACATAAAAAATCCATCACAAGTTGCATCATTTGCATACTGATCCATGTGAAAATAAAATTACCCAAAAGAAAGAACATAAAACATACCAGGCAGAGCCAGCCAGAAGGAAGGTACTCTTCTTTTAGCTTCCAACCTGCTGGCTGCAAAACAGAAAAGTAAACATAACAAATCCATAATTTATGTTCAGAATGATATAACCAGCGTAAAAAGGTAAGAGCTAAACACACTATCAAACGATGCTAACACTAAAAGTTTTACAGTAGATAACATTGATCCCTATACCCTTAATGTGTTTATAAAAACTTTAATTCATTGAATAAAAAGCTGATGAAGTTTATGTGAGAGAGGGCATGGCTACCTTCACATTTACGAGTTCTTAATACACATTTCAAGACAGGTATTGTCATGGTATCAACTCATAGATATCAACAAGAAATCACAGAAACCAATTTACATAGAAAACTCGACGACTTCTGTGGACCTACCTGCCCGCCAAAGTTTAATATAACAAGCTTTATGTCTTCGCTTATTCCAAGCTCATTTCTAACCTGAAATACCAAAAATCATGTATGCCAACCAAAAGTATAAATTCTAAATATTGCTTATAAAATTTTCTTATTGAAAAAGGCGAAAGTAATGACTCAAACCTCCTTGCGATTTTTGTGAAGCCTCCTCACAACTAAAGGCACATCAATTACATCACGAAAGGCAGGCACTGTAATGTACAGTATAAAAATAACAGAAGTTTCAGTATCAAAGCAGGCAAAAGAGTAGAAAAAGATAAACAGAAGTAATAATAAAGGTCAACATACTTGGGCAGTATCCTGGAAGCCGGATTAAGAACTCGCAGTGAGAATAATCCTCCGCAATCTGCATCAACCATAAAAATGTTTAAATCGCCCTAAGGAACTTTTAATAAGAAAACAGAAAACAAAAGTCACGGAGGGGAGCACATCATATACCAAAGTCTAAAATACCAATCGATTTGTGACGATAAACAAGAGTATTAATTCAACATCGAGAAATGCTGAATTTTCCTCAAAATCCGGACAGACTGCGGCAATTACAGAAACGCTAAATTTGCCTCATATGTAAAAATCACTCCAAGTTCTAATAGTGATGTCAACCAAGAGGCCATTGTACAACAAAAAACAAACACTTTTCGAAGTGCATCAACTAAAAAATATACCAAGTTTCTGGATGGCAAGATATGAACATAAATTTTTGGATAAAACACGCTCTCTCACCTGCCACACAATTGAACGATGATGAAGACCAGCGGCCATGACATACTCTGCATAGATGAAATCCCAACTGCAGACAAACAAAAAAATTGCAAAAAAACGGGTACAAAAACAACTTCAAAGGAACATTATTGGGTAAGTGAAAAACACGAATGATTTATTATTTTAAAAGAACGTGAATAGAGCTGTCAACTACTCCTCGGTGAATACTTGCATTTTTTTCTATTTATAATCCAGGACTAGTAACTCTCAACCAAAGGACCTCAATTTCAAAATAAGGTAATCAACATATAAGCTTAACTTCATCCATTTAAGTCCTCTATACTACTCCGCCAATAGTGTTACACGTTTCTATTATATGAGGTATTAATGCATGAACCCTCAAAAGATTACTATGCACTTCAAGGCCTTGCGGGCACTATGCAGAATAGACAAGAGTAAAATTTGAAAGACCAGTTCAAATGTTCAATAGCTTAATATAATGATATAGATTTTATATAACTATACTTAATATAAAGAAGCTAAGGGTGGACTAAGTAGAACCCTTTTCTTTTTCTTTTAGTGATTAAGTTTCTGAGAAACACGTCAGGCAAAAAATTAATGAGGAAAAGAGAGAAATATATATATACAACTCGAAGGATTTCACAGCAGTAGGAAAATATAGAAACAAAATGCTTAATGATGATAAAATACCTGAAGTTGGTGACACAGACAGAGCGAATACCAGCATCAGCTGCAGCGCGACATGCAACCGCAACGACATCGGAGACCTTTTATTTAACTTTATGATAAGTTTCAATTTCGAAGTCAAAACTTTTTGAATAGCAAATGATATTACTTTAACGGATTATTTTAACCAATAATGAATTGCTTATCAAGGAAACCATAACTTTTAAAAAGAGTACAGTCATATATTAAATAAATCACACGAAAACCCACGTTGTAAGCAGAACTAACTTTTCTATAAAAAAAACATAGAACAAGTAAGACAAAACGAGCCATTATAAAACTTTAAATGAATATGACTTCAAGCAAAACATTAAATTCAAAATATACAAGTTCTACCAATCTATTTATCTATCTGATATATATTGGTTTATCATGTGAATATAAAAATAAAGGAGTAAAGTGACAAATTACCACTAAATCAGCCTTGATAGAGTTCAGCCACTCCACTTCAGTAGCTAATATTGAAGCACGAGGTACAACAGCCGTCTCGGAGTACTAGATTAACCAATAAACATGAAGTTAAAGCACAAATTAGAAACACGAAAGGACAGTGATTAGTATTTAACTTAACAACACTTCAACAAAAACGTTGCGACTTTAATACAGATAACAAAAAGGGGCTCATTTCTAAAAAGAGAAATAAATACAAAATACAAAAAGTCCATTACTTATACGGATAATTAATATAATTCTTAACGTGGTAACAACCTATACCTTTTCCAAAGAAGCAAGGCGATCCACTGTCAAAGCATCTGCTTGAACTGCTCCACAGTCGAGCACCAGCTACAACCATATAATAATAGAACACTTAAATATTTTCAAGGATGAAAAAATCAAAATAATTTACAGATAAGACTTTAAACAAATCAGCTGGTCTTAGCTAACAAGGAACTAATTAGAGGATTAAAGACCAGGAACTGAAAATTTCAAGCATGTGAATATAGACGAAATTTGATTCTCGCAGCTCTATCACAAGAAATTGTCAGAAATCACAAATAAATACCGAAGTTCTTCACTAGGAGTTATGGGCTTGTTTGTCTGCAGCTTTTAACGAGGTAAGCTGGTTTTTTAAGGTAACTAGGGTTCATCTAGCTTAAAAATTCTAGCTTCTCAGGCAAGAAACCAGAAAATCTCAACTTTGAAAGTGGTCAACCAAATAGAGTATATCTGTTAAGAAGGAAAGAAATAAAAAAACCAAGCTTAAAAGCTGCAATATGAAAAGGACTGTGTCGAGTTTAAGACCCACAATTTTACAAGATATGTGCAGATCTCAGAAATAAACTTCAAAGGCTTGTCATTTAGTTAGCTATGCTACTTCTACATTACTTTGTATTATAAATATAACAAGTCCACATGAGACACACCTTACGAAGAAAGAGCTGTGGGGACTGTATTTCAGTTGTGAAGACGAAATCAGGTGCACCAGTAACAACATGAACATCATGCCCAGCAAGAATTAAGTGTCGCACAACCTGCAGAATCAAGAACGTGTTAACATTTAAAAGCAAGCAATAATAAGCTCTAGAAATTTAAAAACACAAGTCGAATTTGTCTCACATTACTGTACTTTTCTTCATTTACTCATAAAGATATGAAGGTAGAACTCGATTAAAGGTTTACTAAAACGGGTACTTGAATTAAGAAATATAGCAGCCTTACTTACGTGTCTCATACACTCTGCTCAATAGTCTACATTGTGAATTATTCGAGAAAATAGTCAATACAACGTTATATTTATGGTTTATGCCCATCACCAACCCATGATACGAAATGTGTGGTGGACTTAGGTCATTTAAAGGAAGTGTAGTAAAGGGCTATAATAAGCATATGGTAACACGGATGATGCATATTGAGACCTCAACAATTTTTTAATTTTCTTTCAGAATGAAGTTGAAAAGAAAATTTATGGACGTAGTGATTGCAAGTGTAACTAGCCGCAGCCTTTTCTTCTTTGTTCTTTCCATTCCTTTTCAAGCAAAACACCATAAAAGCGAAAACTCAAATTGCACTTCAGTTTGTGATAATCTTCATGATAAATTGAAAGCGACTAAAATTTCCAGCTCAAAATGGTAGGGCAGGTAGTGATTCAGGCCATACAGCAATCTATATTTACATTACAAATAATGTGCTTCTTTTAGCAAATATGTTACTGCCTCCTTTCCATATTACTTGTCCACTATGAATATACGTGCCTTTTAGGATGTATAATTTTCGCTGGGAAAGTAAAATACTATCTTAACAACAAATTCCAAACACAAAAACAAAACTTGTATTCCATAAACAATAACGGGAAGAACATCAATTAAGTAGTTCCAATTTACTAGACCTATTTAGCCAAAAACAATTCAAGAGACTTATCTTTCTATTCTACTATTACGCCAGGTAATGATCACCTTCCTAAGTCCTAACTTACTACTAGTTTTTTATTACTATACAAAATCCAGTATTAAAAATCTGAAATCCAGCATTAATCACACAGGTATATATGAGTATATCATCAAATCATATACTATCATAATAAGTCAAGCCAATATTTTTTAGTCCGACAAATTTTGGCCAATTTTTCCGAAAATACCATTACACTTTTTCATCAATTACCATATTACCCTACTTTAATAAAAAATAGAAAAGGAAAAACGAATAACACTCTTTCTCCCTCTTTAACCACCCAAAATTCTCTTTTAAGTCTTCTCATCTCGTATTCTATCTAACAAATTTATACTCGACATATTTGCATCATCAGTATCACCACACTCGTATTCTATATATTTGTCGTATACGGAACACGAGGGCACGATTAATAGTATATACATATAGTTACATAGTGTATAAATATAGATATATATATATAGAGAGAGAGAGAGAGAGACCTCGACAACGCGAGTGGCGTGACCGAAACCATGACCGGTAACGTAATAAGCAAAGATCAGGTGTTGACTTGTTGATTCTTTTCCATAATTCTCCTCCTCTTTCATCCTCATTTCTCTCCCACTGTATCTCTCTCTCTCTCTCTCTCTCAGCTATAGAGAGATACAGTATAATACGGAGTATATGATCTTGTATCAGTTATTATCATCTTACGTGTTTGGATTATTATTATCATACACCACCCCCTTACCTTTTGTCTATTCTCTTTTTACACCTAACCTGTTCTGATTTCCATCAAACTAATGCATAACTAGTATACATTCTCTCCGTTCCAAATTAATAGTTATTCTATTTTACAATGTTCCAAATTACATTAAACTTTCCTAAAATATATGTCTAATACATAATAAATTTACTCTATTACCTCACATTGGATTGTACACAAAGTAATAGTTTAACCAAATTTATGGGCATTTTTTTACAAACACTTATAAAAATAACAACTACAAACTCTTATCCACCCTAAGTTCTACACTACTCAATACTAGTCAACGACAAATTTGGGACTTAGTCTCCAATGCAAAGTGATAAATCTATTCCTAATATTATTTTTTACATTAAATAATATATTCGTTCTATTTACACTTTACAGTATAAAATTCTACTATTTTCATCAAGTTCTGGGATTGATGTCTTGCCCTCGTTCACCGCCGTGTTCCTTTCTCTCCAATTACAATACACCGAATAAAGTTAGAAGACATTTTATTAACATGATGACAGGCAATTTTTTATCATTAAAAGTGACTATAGTCCACTATAACCATTTATTTCACATAGAACACAAACCGATAAATCCCGACTTAAAACAACCTATAGACCTAAACCGCCTTGAGAAGTCACATTAGACAAAAAGGCTAGTTAGATTTTTCTCATTATTCTAACTCTAAAATTTTATTACTGAAAAGATGTGACATAACATCAAGTAGTCAACTGAATCGATCAAAATAATTACAAGATGGTGTTCATGATTTTTTTTGAAATTTAAGATGATTAATAACTGACATAAGCTGACTGTTCTGATAAGCTGACTGTTCTGATATTACGCAAATGGATGTCTCTTTGAAACAGTCAGCTTATTTGACTGTTTATAGTACAGTCATTTTAACCACCGTTAAATTAGAAAATATATGGTTAAATAATATTTTTCAATAACTAATTTATTTTTTCAATTTTCAATAAATTAGAATTTCATAAATTAAAAACAAATTGTACAACACACTAAAAGCTTAAATAAAAATATAGAACCCTATAGGGGCCTATTAAACTTAAATATTAATCAAAATTTATTTATTTTTAATCAATTTGACATTTTTTTATGCAAACGGGTTGTGAACCAGTCATATAAGTGACTGTTCCATAGTAATTCCCACGCAAATAAATTGGTTCTCAATTGGAGTATATAAATGGTTAAGGTTGCTCATGCGGTTGTTCTTAAGCTGGATTTAAAAGAGCAACCACATCAGCAACGTTAACCATTTAATCAAATCTAACACATTTTATATATTTTAAAGAGTCGTTTACATTTATATAAAATTATTTATTAATTTTCTTATAATAATCCTATATTATTTCTTTTTATCTGTTTATTATTATTTAATAATCATAACAATATTTCAAACACAAAAATGTGGACCCAATGATAGTTTATTACTATTATATTCATTTAAGAAATTATATACATTTATGTCCCTAAAATTTAGGGAATTTACAGAGTTTATGATGCATATCATTTTTTATAACATAATCATTAAATTTTAAATAAAAGTATGTTTTGGATACCAGATGCGACTTTGTAAGTTTTTTTTTTTTTTTTAAGTTTCCAAGTTTATGTACACAATTGGTTACGAAAAGAAAAGAAAAAGTTAATGTACACAATCCTTTCTACACGCAAATCAAGAGCAGCTCATAATACCGAGATCCATCCTTTTTTGGATACGTACTTCAAAGGTGCAAGTCATGTGTAACGAAATGTCAATCAGACTACAAGACATTTCTATACTCACTTTTTTATTTTAAATAATATATATTTTTATATTTTGTGTCATGTCATCTAGTAAAGTCAACAAAACACTTCACAAAACCTTTACCCAATAAATCATATAAGTCGAGTCTGGCTATAAAATCGGAGAACAAAATTCGGTGGGGGTACATTATGGAAAAGAAAAGGACAAATTGTTTGTACATATAATGGTCATTTACCCTTCCCTTAATGAAAAAATTCCAATTAGATGATTTTAATTAGCAACTTATCAAGCCTACATTTATATTCATCCCACTGAAATTTTCCTCTTACAAAACATCCACATGCATGTGTCAAGTTTATCGCATTGTTTAATCGCATTGTGTTCTGAGCAAAACAAGATCCAACCGTAAGAGTGTTAAGACCCAATATCTGGGTAACATTGTTTTCTGATAGCTCTAACATGATCAGCTATACCATCAAATGATTTTGCATCTCAACTTGCTGCTCAATTTACAAAATTAAACCATATATCAACTTCCCTTCTGGAGGATTGTTTGTAATGGGAATTACTGATTACACTCCAGAGAATGATTTACTAATTAGACCTCACTGGTATGAAAAGCCCGCAACTATTCTCCAACGGTTAGAACTTTGAGCTCTGGTTGTATGTATCTTAGGGTTCCGCCTAGCTGGACGGGTACGAGAGGGATGAGAGAGTGCAAAACATCTGTAATCAACGGTCGATAACTCGGCTCTGGTTGGACACAGAGTACAGCAACGGCAGCAACCTATCATAAAAATAAATTAAAATAAATCTGGGAGTGAGCCTTTGTGTCTGAATAAAATTGTCCAAAATTTGATCAACAGCTTTAAGCTAAGACATTTCCATTTCCATGAAGCTTTATTTGGGTCAAGAATATTACTCACCATACAGTATTATGAAAGTGCTTCTCAAAGTAAGAGGAAAATTGAAAAGGGAATATAGTTAATGTTCCATAAGGTATAATAGATATTAACGTAACAGTATCCGCTGTCTTTTTCCCTTTAACAGTAAATATATTTTATTTCGCCAAAGCACTTAAAAAAAATTGTGTAAACTTTGGATTAGACTAGCAGGGGAAAAGTTTTATGCACAGGACATTGTGTTGAGTTCTCTTTTTAGTCCTGATAATCAAGCACAATTATTAAATAATCTTTCAGGCGCCACATCCTTGTCGGAGAGTATTAATCAAGTAACCAGTTCGTAGAAAAGAGCAATCAAGCAGCTAAATAATTGGGAAAAAGTGGTTCGTGTGATTATCTTTAACCAAGGAGCTTAAAGTGTACTATATATTTAAGGTTTGAATGACATGCAATCGAAAATCAAAATTTAAGCTACAAGGATTTTAGTAATTAGATCAAAACCAGGACCGTTTGTGTACTTTTTCCTCAACTTCGTCATCTTAAGCTCTGTGACTAATTTAATCTGGCATAAGAGTAAACAGGAGTACTAACTTGGTATAGGTGCTTCAAATCCATCGTGCATCTAATTACTGGATCAACTACATTGGGAAGCTTTGATCTGTCAGTTAGCGAAGGCATTGCCTGCTTGTCACAATTGGTGTTAGCAATTAAAACATTACCCAAATATGCAAAAAGAAATTGGATAGATGATTCATGAAAAATGTAAAAAGATTACCCATGTGACAATAGACTCGCATTGAGCTGGTGCCAGTTTCTCTACTGGTTTTCTTCCAAGTAAAAGCTCCAATAATACAACTCCGAACGCGTAAACATCACTTTTATCCGTCAACTTTCCTAAAATAAAATTACATTTCAATGAATATATGTCGTATATTGAACATCGATAATATTTTCAAACCCCTTAAAACAGAAACAAAATACAGTTTCACACTGGAAAGAGCAACCTACATGAACATGCTTGCTAATTAAAATGAACTCAAATCAGTTAACAGTTTATTTCTTATATATGAAATGACATCACATGTGAAGCCAAGTGATCTTAAATTAATTATTAACATGATGGTCAATGAATAATACACAATTATCTAGTGGAGGATATAGAAAATTGCCGTTGACTAGCTAAATAAATCATAACGATTAGGGGGGCAACAAAAGAGAAAAAAAAACATAAACAACCAAACAAATCATTAATCTACTGGAATCAGAAAAAGAAAAAAAAGGAAAATTCCTCAACATACCATCTAAAAGATACTCAGGGGCTACATAGCCCAAAGTGCCTGATAGCTTGATCTTGTTCTGGGAACGAGTCGTTACCGCTAAGCCAAAATCAGAAAGCTGAAGAGGGGTGAATAATATTAGACTGGGATAAACTTAAGTATTTGCTTATCGGCAACTTTTACGGGGAAAATACATATTAAAATTCGCAACTAGCCTTTTTGAGTGTTGCACCAAAAATAACAACTACAACAGTTGGCAAAATACAAATCCAAAAAGGCAACTTATAAGCTAGAAAGCATACAAGTAAACAAAATCTTGGCTCAAAATAGTTTATTACCTTTGCATTGAAGTTGGGGTCTAGAAGAATATTAGATGATTTCAAATCCCTATGAATCACCGGTGGGTTACAATGTTCATGTAAATATTCTAATGCTCTGGCCAAGCATTAAAAAAATATTATCATTCGATATAGCAATTGATAGGCACCAATAATGCAAACCAAATACTGATCTACTAATATGTAAGTAAAATATTCACCTTGCTATGTCGAGAGCAATTTTCAGCCGGCGCTCCCAAGTTAAAGAAGATCCATGAGACTGCCCTGAAAATAATAACCAAAGAAAATCGTCTGGATCTCTCCGAGAAAAAACAAATAAATTGGAAATAATTGGGAAAAATTAAGCTGGATATGTGCTTTTTCATGATTCTAATATTATTTTCACATGAAGAAACCGAAAACTCAGCTGAAGCATTTAGCAAGTTTTAAGATTTGTTTCCAAGAAAGTCTTTGAAGTAGACGCCATGGTTTAGAGAAATTAGATGTCTGTTGGTTTTATTTCACAAAATCTCCATAACTGTTCTCATTCTCGTTCTTGTAGTCACATGTTAAGGACTGAGATGAACAAAAATATTTGGTAACACCTTCTTTCATATGTGCTTCCGAATTTTGTTTAAAAACTTTTGGAAAGAAGACAATTTTGGTCTCTAATATTTTCAAGAGAGTCTCTCTAAAAAATCATTCCAAAATTCAACCAGCAAAGATGTCTTCAAACAGTTTCATAGTCAAACTAACCAAAAATTAGTTTGTTTTGTATCCAGAAGTACAAGTAAGATCAAAACAACTGCATTCATAGTTTTTTTTTTCGAAATAAAACATAGACAGAAGTGAACAAAACCAAAACCTAACAATACAAGCTGACAGACCTCAGAAGTATCTAAAACTGATTTCCCTCAACTCTCCTTGATCTCATTTTTTTACTCAGGGATTCATGAAAAAGGATTACCATGTAATACAGTATCCAGAGATCCATTCTGCATCAGTTCGTAAACTAGAAGCCTCGATTCGCCATAAATGCTGTAACCTAATAATGTAATAATGTTTGGATGCTGAATTTTGCCCAACAGCTCCACCTCAGTCTGCATTTCCCCAAAATAGCAATTTGGGTACAAAAATCGTTGTGACTACTTTGCATATGATTTTGTAAAGTTATGGATTGTTTGGTTGCAGCTTTTAAGGAAATAATCCGTATTTTGACGTTGAGGAGAAAAACTTGGTTCATTCACTGAAAACTTCTTGGTTTTATACTCAAATATCCAGAAAAAACTCAGCTTTTAAGCTGGTCAACCAAAAGCAATCCAACTTGTAAAAGTACTGAGCTAACAAAATGCAACCAAACATAGCTTCAAAATCATATTCTTCTACCTGAAATTCTATTATAGCATCCTGACTTCCTCCATTAAGCTTTTTTACCGCAACATGAACATTATCGTCTAATTGGGCTTTGTAAACACTGCCAAAACCTCCCACGCCCAATATATTACTTTCTTGAAAATTAAAAGTTGCGGTTTCTAGTACTTTGTAATCCATCAAAGTTGCAGTTCTTTTGTTGCGACTCATCCTCGAGGAACTGTATTTACCCATATAAGATGATATGGAGAGCCCTTTCAAAGAACCTTCACACAAGTCCAAAAACATAAACACTCAAAGAATTAAATATAATCAAGATGATACAACAAACACAATACCCAGTGAATTGGTGAATAATCTTAAGCAGTAAGGGAATTTACCTGGGCTATATTCACTCTTTTGAAAAACTTTGAGTGATTTCTTTCTGTAGCAAATCCACAAACATGATAAAAACAACATCACAGCAACAAGAGAAGAAATGGCAACAGCTAGTGCTATGAGCAGATTCTTGTTCTGTTCCATATAATGGTGCAGTTCTTTATCCACTTGAATCTGTGATTATACAAACAATACAAATAATTAAAAATCTCTGATTATACAACCAATAGTCCAATACAAATAATTAATAATCAGTAGGAGTACTAAATATGTGTGTGTGGGTGGGGGGGGTGGGGGTGGGGGTGGGGGGGGGGCAATGATAATAACCCAATTATCAAAGAAAATAACCAATTTAAAGAATTCAAAAACAAGAAAAAATATATTAGATGTAGTACTAAGTTGGGGGAAACTAGCATAACCCCACTTCCTAAAAACTAATTTTTTAAAAAATCACAAATATTTTATTATTTGGGTACTCCTTTTTATCCACTTGGTCTTCATTGCATAATAACTTTGCAGAGCCAATTTTCTGAAATTTTGAATTATAACACTAAATCATGACAATTAATCAGCAATAAATGGGTACAAAAAGAGAATCTTTTTTTGTCTAGAGCATTAATGTTCCTCATTCTGGTGAATTTAAAAACTAAACTTTAGAAAATGAGAATCACCGCACAAATAATTGATGTAATCCCTTACCTACTGAAGAACCCTTCAGCTAAAATAAAAAATTAAAACCTTGAATAAATAAAGATTACTGCTAAGTTGTTTTTTATATAAAAAAGAACATACCCAGAAAACATACAGATGATGTGTATGACTATTTAGAACAATCTTGCTTTTACTTTACTAGTAGTTACAAATTTATAAGAAAATGGGAAACTTGGACAATGAAATTATATTAATAAACCTTGAGCTGAAATGGATATGCAAAAATTTAAAAAAAATACCCAAAACATTATATGACTATGTAGAACAATCTTGCTTTACTAGTAGTTACAAATTTATAAAAGAATTGTCTTAAAAAGAAAATGGGAAAGTTGAACAATGATATTATATTAATAAACATTTAAGCTGGACTGAAATGGGTATGAAAAATAAAAAACAAGCATACCCAGAAAACATACATGAAGTGTATGACTATATAGAACAATCTTGCTTTACTAGCAGTTACAAATTTATAAAGAAAATATGGGAAACTTGAACAATGAAATTATATTACTCCTAATAAAAAAAAATACCTGGAGAAGAAATAGCAATTGGGTCAGAAAGTGGAGATTGTGGTGTTACAAATTAAAGCTAGAGTATTTGGAACTTTGTTTTTCTAATAAATTTACCATTTTCTGGGGTTTTAATTAGTTTCATTTGTTTCTGGGATTTATAAGAGAGAGGGAGAGATATTCATTTGTTTTTATTTATTTATTTTGAACTACTCCTGTATAATGATGATTGAGAGCAAAATAATGAAATAATGAAATACTACTATGAAAATACTGCTCGTAGTATTATTTTCAAGTGGTCACACAACAATCACTTTCTCATTCAAAACTTGGGGTAAAAATTAAATGTATTTCGGGAAACAAGTTGTGAAATTTTGGAAACTAACCCAAAAAAAAGATCTGCAACTTTTTGTCTTTTCTTTCCCGTGAAAACAATAAAAGCTTTGTTGCACTTTGCACCCCTTTTGGCTTATTTAATCATTTTATGCTTTTGAGCTTTTTTTTTGTTTTTTACTTTTTTTTTGCGGATATAAGTTAGAAGTTGTAAGCCAGGTTGTCGGTTGTCCAAGGTTTTCATTTAATCTGTGTTGTCTGTCATATAAGAAAGATAACTTAAACAATATCATATACAAGCTACATATTTATTGCTCCATATTTTACTTTTTCATATTAATATACTTTTTTTTAGTGTACATTAACCATGAAAAAAATACTAAGAGTTTATTGATTATGAGTGTGACAGATTTTATCAAAATAGTGTAGGGGAAACACCGAAAGTTGATGGGTCCGTTTGACAACATATTTTTTTAGTTAATTTTTTGATTTTTAATTTTAAAAATATGTTGGTGTTTAGACTTTAGACAATGAAATTATTTAACTTCTAAAAGTATGATTTTTTATATTCTGAAAAAACTAAAAATACATATTTCAATGGATTTCAAAAATTATGTTACCAAAATGTCAATGTGTCAAACCAACACTGGCACTAATATTTCACTATATGATCTCGTATTCTAAAGTACAATGAATGTCTAGCCTTTTTGCAAGTAATAGTATGAAGCATGCTTTAAGTATACGCTAGCTAATTAGTAGATATGCGTTCAATTTTTAATTTGACTACAAATTCTTATATTCCAAGTTAGATAACCAAAGATAAATAAAGTTGAGTAGGCACCTAACTCTCCATGTACATCAATTGTTCAACTAATCTTAAATATAGTAGATGGAAAAGATGAGATTTTATGTGAACTGATCCACCTGGTCAAATAAACAATTATTAAAGACAAAATTATACGTCATACTTAACACATATATACCAAATAATGGACTTTAAATAACAAAATTAGATAAAGATATACCTCCTCTCTCTATTTAACCGTGGTGGTTTCCATTTTGATTTTGATATGTATAAAAATAAGTGTCAATTTTTTCCTTTAACAGACTTTTTTTCTTTTTTTGAAATAGTCATGTTTGGTAGTTAAATTATATCAAATTCACACTTATAGCCTCACATTATAAGTTATAAATAGCTTTTGTTTCAAATTTTTGATATTTTAAAGTTTTTTGGTTGAATTTTGAGTGAAATTGTTTCATATACTTGAAAACTACAATTTTCAAATCAAAACACGTATTTAATGATAGAGGGAATATCATGAGTGAAAGTTTTAATTTCTTTAAAAAATTCACAAAAGACATCTATCTTTTGAAGTTGAAAATATCTATATCAATATGCCCGGTTTTAATATATTTTTGTACCTTCTTTTCTAAAAAAAATACTTTTTATACATTTGTTTCTTAATTTTATCTTTATGGACATTCGTTTCTTCAAAAAAATAATTTTTCTAATTTTATTTCTAATTTTTTTCTCTTTCTTATCAATTTTTAAATACAGAAACTTGGACACATGACTGCACGTGAATGTATTGTTGTGGTGAAGGGCATGTAGGACATTACGCAACCCAAGTGTCTAAAACCCCAGGTAAGGTCTTCGTTGCCTCTTAAACAAAGCTAGAGCCTAAAAAACTCCATGATTTCTTATACAAAACTAGAAATATAATGACTCAGACAAATACAAATTGAGATCACTCGTACAAAATGTTGATCTATGACAAAAATATCCTCTGCTTTTAAATTTCAATTCAGATTTAAAATTGCATTTACTTTCACCGTAAGTTGTATTGGGTATACATTAACTTGTTCAGAGTAACCCGGACCTTAGCCACATTTCCGTGAACTCAAAAGAATCGTATGAGGTACGCTGCCATTCTTAAAGTTAAATCGGTGTAAGTATTTGTTTCTCTACTACAAGACCCAAGCTCGTTTTCCAAAAGGGTGAGATCCTACAACACCACTATGGAATCCACCTATACAAATGACACTAGTTAACAACTATAACAGGAAGCGATGGCATCAGCCATAGCACTGCAAAATAAGATTACAATGAGCTGTTATTAAAATATGAACAATACATGCTTATTTATAAAAAGTCGTAAAGAAACAAAAAAAAAAGGTACCTTTTTTCTATCAGACCAATTGTTGAAGGAAATTTAAGTTGTCTTACAAGAGCAAAAAATATGTTTTATAAGCTAATTTATATAAAAAAGGACCACACAATACATTACAAATTCTAGTGCACAAAAACACCATAACACGATGATACCTCAAAATTGCTAAGGACCCTTTGCGACACTGCATAATCTTGCTCTACCAGAAAACAATAAGCAACAAAGGGAAAAGTGAAGGTCAACTAAAAGATACTTTAGAATAGAGACAAAAAATAAATATTAATACCAATCAAACAAGAGAAACTAACCCCGTACTAAGCCACCTAATCCAACAGTTCACAGAATTTTGTAGGTAAATACATAATAGTACATTAATGCATGTAAGGTAATGTAAGTTCCAACTCTTAAGTCTGAACTTACTTCAGATCAAATGATCACTTCAACTTAAAAGTTATTTCATTTCAGCTAGAAAACTTTTAAGGTAAATTCCTTTTAATCTTCGCGTTTTGACAAAATGATGAGATAAAGTGTCATGTAGACCAAATTTTGAATACACATTGAAATTTTAGTATACAAGAAAATACAAAATGGAACTTAAAGAGGCATTTCCTACGAATAATTACATACTATTGAGGATAATGATAATATAATGGAGATTCAGTAAGTTTTGTTGGTTTAGAGTCGAGAGCCACATACATACGACGAAGCTCGTGTGGGTTGTCTAAAGCTGGTTTCACCGACTTAACGGAAACAACCAAAAAAAACAAAGAGGTGCAAAAAAGTCTGTTGACAAAAACTTTTACAAAACACCCAATAAGGAATAATCAAGATGAAAGAAAAAAACACCTAATCTTATAATTGGTAAGCATCTGGTCATTTATTAGATATGCCTTTTAATGATAAAAATATATTACGATATTTATGTCATTACGCGTCTCACACGTAACGCGTGGGTAACTTTTAACAGTGTATGTATATAATGAGGAAATATTACTATTATATAAAAGATATGTATGTATTTGTATAGATATATGCAAAGTGATAATTATTGGGGAAAAAGGAAATAAAAGAAAGAAAAGGGAATCATTAGTATTAGTATGGCATCTTAATTACTATTGACTACTACAATATGTCAATCTTAATATATTTACAAATCGAGCCGTTTATGAACAATTCGTGTTTGTTTCGTTTTGGTTCATTTGCTAATGAGCCGAGTCTGAACGAAATAATATGGTTTGTAAACAGGCTCGGATTTGTTTAAAAGTTTGTTTAATTATTTTATTTTATTTCATACTATTAATATAAGCAAATCAAAGAAAAGTTGAGACTGTCCAATTTTGCCTTTTTTTCTAAAAATACCCTCATTCTATTTTAATAATTACCAATATGCATAATCTAATTAATTAACTATTTGTTCTCACTATATTTTCCTAATTACGGATGTACCATAAATTAATTAACAATTCGTTTTAACCTACATAACTATAATAAATGATACTAAATCTGAATATTATGTTAAAAATAAAATATATTACGAGATTTATGTCATTACGTGTCTCATACGCAACGCATGAGTAACTTTTACTAGTTATTTTATAACCCATCTGAATCATGAAAACAAATATGACAAAAATGACTAGAAGCAGGAGTTTCATACCTTATAAAAAGCGTGTCTGTGCTTCGAATTATTAGCAGCTAACAATGCAGCTCCGGTTCCAGATGTGTCTTTTCTATCTGTGCTCAATAATGTCATTTTTTTGAGATCTTGTGTCCCAAAAGTTCATCAACGGCATCTTTTACATACCTTCGGTATTGAGGAAAATTCTCGTATAAATAGCTATAACTGTCTTTTCCCAAATACAACACCTTTGGAACCTTGTTCCATTTTTTGAAGTATTCGGATGATTCCAGCGTCAGCTAAGCGTCCCCTGCGTTTTACGATAGTGTCACACACTTCCACTACTATTTTCCTCGTGCTCAAATCTGATTTCACCCCAGCTACGTTGCAGAGGATCGATCTTTTCGACAGCTTCTAGGTCCTAAGAATTGTCTTGTTGAATTGCGCATATATGTGGGGTCCTTAGGGCAAAGGGTGCCGTTAATTTATCAGGAATATTACAGTTCCCAAATAATGAGCCTGCCTTAGCCAATTTCACTAGTACCCATCTCACTATTTCGCTCAAATACATGCCCGGGACTGTCTTCTTAAATATCCGTTGACCATTATTGATACTAGCATCATCCATATCCTTATCGAACTCGGTTAAAGGAAGTCCGTTCAAAAATGCACCCCATTCTGTATTTATAATCGTTGTTCCTGATTTCGAATCATGGCCTTGGAATTAGGGTATAGCATCGATGTCTTCTATATAACAGGCATTTGTTTCTGTTCCTGATATAACAGCAACTATGATATCGGTGTCCCAATATCTCACTCCTGCTAGTATCATTTACCAAGTCATATTTAGACCCCGCCTCTCCATGGCCTCGTTTAGGCAAGCAACTACATCTCTTCTTGGCGTTCCAGAGACGTTAAAACCCTTAGTCCACCTGATCAATATTCCAGAATCAATAGCCGCTTGTTTCACCGGAAAAGAAAAGGTGATACCCAATTTCCTTTTCTTGTCCACCTGACATTTTCTGGAAATTTCCGCCTTCCTTTTCTGTGAATTTCGCCAGTGCAGAAGCAATAAAATCAAACAGATCCTCTGAGGTTCCTAACATGAGTTCTTGTGGTATCAACATTTGTTCTAATTCAGGGGAGATTGATTGATTGATTGTTTATTCCTCCTAATTCAGCTTTTAATACCCTGGAGTTTGTACCTTTAAGTACCTCATTGCATACAATCTTCGAACTGTAAAAAGCACCAGCAGATGAAGCCTTGGAATCCATGTTGGGGGTTTTGCGATTTAGTCGCAGTGTGTAAGACGTAAATCCTCCATTAATTCCAGTGCGGAAATAAATAAAAAATATATAATAATTCTCAGCTTGCAATGTATAACAGCCTATTTGCAAATCTTGTATGTGTGATAAATAACAGCCTATTGAAATACTGTTGCCTCCGTTGCTATTTAATTGTATATTACTAAAATGCGTGTCATTGTGATCGGTCTCGAAATTGTCAGAATGAAATTTTTTAAAAATTGATCATATAGTTCAAATGTTAAATTTTATAATTAGATTTAAAAAAAATCAATTTTACAATTTTGATACAAGTTATAAGCCGATCAAAATTGCACGTAGTTTCGTAATAAACAATTAAATGGAATGGAGGGAGTATCAAAAGACTAAACATATCAAATTTGAATTAAAAAAATTCATATAACCGCTATAGGTGCATATATATATATATATTAGCGCACGTGCATCCACGCGATGTGTGGTGTAACACGTAGATGTGTAAATTGTTGTGAAATATTAAACAAAAGTATTTAGCAACACAAACTCAATTTTACAAAAAAAAACACATCTAATCATAAACATAACAGAAAGTGTAATATGTGTGGAAAGGAGATCGAATGTAGAGAAAGTGATAGAGAAGTTATTTCTTGGATTTATTCAAATAGTAATTGGTATCCTATTTTGAACGGTTAATTTTTTTTTTAGTTTTTGAATATCTAACATCATGTGTAATTTTTTAAACTATTAATAGTTTTTTTATAATTATTTGTTTTCAAGGCCTCATAAAGAGTTTTCATATAAACTAATAATATACGTAGATATATTAGCAGGGTGTACCCACGCGATATGCGGTTTAACACGTGTTTCGATCTAACGTTATGAAAAATAAAATTATAACGTTGTTTTTCGATATAACGCTATAAAACATGAAATCTACGAACAAAGATAAGAAAATAATATATAGCTTAGAAGACTATCGACTTACCAATAACAAATTAATGCATCCATGAGTGAGTGAAGAAATATTAAATACAGATCAATTGAATAAAGGAAGAAAATGAGGAAGAGAAACAAAAGTTACACTTAGAGAATGTTTTAAGTGACTTTGAAAGTGGGGAAGTGGGGGTGTTTGACAGACAAAAGTATAGAGCAGTTTTTATTTATTTAAAATCTAACCCGTGTGTTTTTTTACTTTTGTTTTGTTTTATAAATATTATTTTTTGTAAATAGTTTAAAATTGAAAGGTATTTTCCAAATAAAAGTGTATCCAATCTCATAATGTATGTTCACTTAAATAATACTAGCGCACGGAGGCCACGCGATGCGTAGTGTGATTTGTGAAGCAGTGTTACGCAACAAAATTATATAAATGTATATACTAAATTTAGAGCCAATTACCTAGAGAGATAATTTCATCATAGGAGAGAGAGAGGGAAAGGTAGAGAGATAATAAGAGAGAGGGATTGTAACCTGAAATAGCAGTTATTTTTATTTTAGCAGTTTTATTTTACTTATCAGTTTTTTTATTTGTAATTTTTCAAATTATCAATATTATTTTACAAATATTTGTTTCAAGTTATCATAAGACCTCTGGACATAAAGTAATAAAGTAATAGTATAGATTAATATATATATATATATGTCGGTAATTCCTCTTGAATCTAAAAACGATATAGCAATTGTTGCATCGTATAAAATTAAAGAGTAACTAACTTAGATATAAAATAATTAAAATAAAACATAGCAAAATGTACTGGCTATGTAGAAAACTAGACCACCTACAATTGAACAGTATAAACAATTTCCTAGTACCATCATCAACAGAGAAAATTCATTGAAATGTGGTGAACATGTACGAGAGGTTAGGGCTTCAATAAATATTCTAAATAGTAACATGTCGCTTCAAAACATAATTGAAAGCAGCCTTTTACACCACTAAACCAGACCAATTAACCTTTAAGCACAAAAATGTACAATCTCCAGGAAGTACAATAAAATTTCCGAATATTGCTTAATTAATTTATAAGGAGACACATAGGTTTGTATAAGTTTTGCGTACAACTCATAGAAGCAAAATTAAATAATCAATTGAATAATTGTACAAATTATCCAAGGTAGATAGATTAGAAATCCTAATCGATTATAAAAGAACATGTGAACTTAACGCTGGACTCGAAGTTCGATACCTGAAGGTGAGTGATGACACGGACTCTGAAACACCTTTTTACAACCGAAACGCTTATATCAGTTCATTATTTCAGAGTCCGTGTCATCACTCACATATCATCTATCTTTCGTGTAAATTGAGCCTAACTTCGGTATTCAAGTTCATTATTTCAGTTTTAGAGAGAGAGAAATATAGTAAGTAAAACTAGATTGCATCCACTTCTAAATTCCCGACATTTTTTACGGTGACGTTATATACTTTATTTACTTTGTTTTTGTTTTTGCATCGTTCTCTCTCGTTAATTCATTATACTATTTCTTGAATCGTTGTCTCTCATTAATTCATTATATTATTTGTTGAATCGTTCTTTCTCGTTAATTCACTATATTATTTCTTGAATCCTCTTATAGTGGCTAGCTAAGACGTTAGCTTACCTCTCTAAAACAAATTTTTATTATTATTAAAATATATGTACCTGTAAGTGTAAACAAGTTATGATTTGATTACAAAAAAGTAAAATTTTAAAAAATAAAAATAAAACAAAATTAATTAAAAAACAGAGTAAACGTCATTTTAGAACGTATACAACCATACCAACCACTCTATTTGTTCTCAATTAATTGTATCAAAATTACGTGCAATTTCGATAGGCTTATAACATTTAATAAAATTATCGAAATGAAAATTTTCAAAAATAAATCATATAATTTAATGTTTGAACTATATAATTAATTTTTAAAAATTATCATTCCGACAATTTTAATAAAAGTTATTGAGCGATCAAAATTACAAATAGTTTTATAGTGTAAATTAACTGGAAGCGGAAACATTTATGATAACCTAATGAGTACAATTATTTAGGTGAAAATAATTATCTCCCCCTGGCCCTGGATTAACTCTTTAAATAATGTAACAACTTGGCAGATTGATTCAATTTGTTAAATATCCGGCGGTGTCAATAAAATTTAATTTCGTGAACCGATCGCTGTTGTCTGTCGAGTCTATAAATTAAAACGTAATTGCTAAGTTTGACGGCCAGGATGAGATCCAAAACTTAGATATTAGAAACCCTAGCTAATAACAAAGCACGGAGCTGTCAGTGCCACGTGTAAATGAGGACCCACCTTCACAAAAAAGAGTCAAAAGCTTCGTAAATTATTTCGTTCCCTTTACTAGTACTAGTCCACTGTGACTGATTGTCTCGGATTCGTTTTTTCTGCTCTACAATTATTATGGTAGATTATTATTATATGTATATTTTTTTTAGTCTATGTATCAAAATATAATTCAATACAAGGGTTAATAAAAATTATATGAAAATGTTTATTTAATTTGAACACTTCATGTACCGTGCGTCATTTCAAGTATACGTGGTATGACAAATAAGTATTGTTGGCATTTTAATTTTTTGATCACATATGTAAGTTTGAGAACGACACGAGTATATGAACATTATGTCTCGGGTACCTTTTCGGCACAATAGATAATTATTTTTTTATTTTGTTCTTCATGTGTATCGTATTTGAAAAAACGCATCGTATTCGTAAAAACGCATCGTATTCGTATCGGTATTTCAGACAAAAAATATGAAGTATTCATGTTATCCAGGGGTGTATGTAATGTATGCATTTCATGTGTTGGAAAAAAATTAAGCATTTTTCTACTAATTTTGTTAACTCTTGGATTGAATTTTGTTTTGATTCAATGACAAAAAAAAAAAAGAGCAGACTTACTTGATAATTCTATGCCAGCAAAAACGGATCCGACTTTCTGAATAGTTTATTAGATTTTATTTTTGGTCTCATATGTATCTATCTATATTACTTTCTCCGTTCTCATTTAATTGTTCATTACAAAACTGCGTGCAATTTTGACCGGCTTATAACCTGTATCAAAATTGTCGAAATAATTTTTTTTTAAATTTAATCATAAAATTTAACATTTAAACTATATAGTCAACTTTTAAAAAATTTCATTCTGATAATTTTGATATAAGTTTTTAGCCGGTCTAAATTGCACGTAGTTTGATAGTAGACAATTAAATAGTAAGTATCATGCACCTAAAAAAAACTTGAAAAATATGCAGGAATTAATTCCTATCCCAAATAACTATCATAATAAAAAAAAAATTGTACTATTAGCTATTTAATATTCAGGGAAGAGCCGAAGTCACAAGTATCCGGTTGATTACACTTTAAACTACCAAATTATATTTACCGAGTCATTTATGATTTTAAAACATTTTGTACAGTCAGTGAGTTAAACGTTATAATATCCAATAACTTTTACAACCATTGCATTAAAAAATAGAGGATTAGATGATAATTTTTCAATAATTAATTTAATTTTTCAAATTTTATTATATATTAGTTTAAGATGCATGTCGGTAAAAACCCGAAAAAACCGAAACGAACCGATAATCGATTCGAAAAACCGAAACTTTTTCGAGTCGGTTTAGGTTTACAATAAAACCGAACCGAAAAACACCGGAAAAAAACGAAAAATACCGAAAAACTAAAAATAAAACCGAAAAAACCCGAAACCGGACAAAAAAAAACCCGAAACCGGACCAAAAAACCGGTCAGGTCCAAAAAATAAAAAGACCGAAATTGAAAAAAATCGAACCGAAAAATCTGATCAGTTTCGAAAAAAACCGGACCGAAACCAGTCCCACGCTTGCCTATCATACCCTTTAAAACGGATATGTTTTTACTGCCTTAATGAGTATTTTTTAGGTAGATTCGATCTATTATCTCATATTGATTATGTGATATGCCAACCCATTTAAAAAAGGACACTTGTCATCTATTAATAATAGTAGACGTGCCCCACGCGTTGTCTGTGCGGTGCGTAATGGAATAAAAATATAGAAAATATGTATAGTTATGATATAAATACGTGAATAATAAAAAAAAACATAGTTTAATACTTAAAAGAATTTTTGGTTGTTAAAAAATAATAAATAATTTTATTAGTTTTTATTTTTTATATTTTTATGTGAGTAGGGTATTTTGTAATTAATATAAATGTGTAGATGTATTTTTAAAAAAAAATGCCTAATTTAACTTGGTTTGACTTATTATATAATATAATATAATGAAATAGAATGATTCCAACGAAAAACCATTCATCATAAAAATTAAAATTAAAAGAATTACTGTATTTTCTCTTCCAAACTAGGAGACCAAAACCCCCCAAAACTAGTGCACAGTTCAGTTCAACTCATGGGATAATTCAATAAGTGTAACAAAATTAACTAGTTATATTAATTTATAAGCTTCTGTTATGCATAAATGGAGTAGAACTTGTTTATATTCCTCCATAAAAAAAACCTTTGTCTTTTACATAATTAGTAAAGGTGTAACACTGTCGTAAATCCGGTGCACCATCTACTAAAAATTCAACACTTATTAATTAACCCCAAAATAACTACACCCTAAAATTAATTTAAATAAAAAATAAAAAATCCTGTTTATTGTAATTCACCAAATTCGTATAATTGTTGCCCTTGATAAACAGGGACCAAATATTTAATAATTTAAAAAATATGATTAAAGGGAAGAGTTGCAGAGTTTATGATTTTGAAGTATTTGGATAGGCATTGGTATAATGCTTTGAAAGTGGCTGAACAAATGGTGAATGGAGAAATAGGGAGAGAAAGAGTTTGGGGTGGAGGGACAAAGTGAAATTGATGAAAGAAAATTAACCGTGACACTAGTTATTTGTGGTGCTATAGATTCTATTTCTTCATATACTAAAATAAATAAATGTATTAATTATATTGGTTTGACACACAATGTCATCACAATGTTAACCGGCTAGACCGGTTCTACCTAAGCGTTCCTCCATATTAATATTAGGGCAGTCTTTTTTAATTTTTTCTGGCCTTGAATCATAATACAATTCAATCCAAAAGTTAATAAAAAATATGTTTTTTTTTTATATAATCAAGAATTAACAAAAAATATGGTAAAATGTATTTTTTGTCTTAACAGACGGATTGTAACATAGACACCACATGTACGGATACGTACGTACACCATTTAAATTACCTGATATGACAAATGAATCATCGTTGACATTTTACGTCTTTGACAACATCGGCAAGGCTTGGGAACGACACAAGTACATGAACGGTATTTTTTCGGCATGTCAAAGTTTTTTTTTTTAATACATACCGTATTTGAAATGACGTATCGAATCCTTACCGTCTACTTCAAACAAAAAATATGAAATACTCGTGTTTACCTCTATGTTTATGTTTACAATTTTTGCGTTTGAATAAAAGTAATTTTTCCATTGTTTTTGTTAAACTTGGATTGTATTTAATTTGATCCAATGAGTTAAAATAAAATTAAGACAGCTTGGCTAATATTTTCAAGGCAGCCAAAACATATGCCTTTTAAACTGCTATGACATTGAGCTCATACAACTATATTATACTCCATTCGTTCCCATTTAATTGTCTAATACGAAAATACGTGCAATTTTAATCTGCTTATAACTTATATCAAAATTATCGAAATGAATTTTTTTTAAATCTAATCATAAAATTTAACATTTAAACTATATTATCAATTTTTAAAAATTTTCATTACGACAATTTTAATATAATGTATCGACCGATTAAAATTACACGTAGTTTCATAATATACAATTAAGTACGAAGGTCGGGTATATAAATATTTTGGAAGACATAATTATCATGACTTAGCATCTGAGTTTCATCATAGCTCACTCACAGTGAGGTGATTGATTTTTGTACATAAAACTATTTCATAGCCCATCTAATTTATTTGTACTAAAATGGAGTAAAAAGACTTAAGCTTATTACTTAGGTAGACCGTCTGTGTTTGATATAGACGTTAATGGTATAAATCACGTCACGTATTAAAAAATAAACCTATTAAAAACCTAAATAAATAAATTGGAACCCTAGTTAAGTCTACACTAAATTTAAATATTAATTAAAAATAAAAAAATATTTGTTTTTTGTATTTTTAGTAGATTGAGTTTTTATTACGTGGCGTGACTTGTACCATTTCCCACTAATACAACCGCGTCTGTATCAAACACAGACGGTGTGCATACAGCCCAGACTAAAGACTTATCTGCATCTGATTTTTATTCCTCTTCAACGTGGGACATTGCGACCCGCACATTAATGTGTGGGTTTTTATTTTGTGCAATCAATTAACTCAACGACACAAATTCCCGTTTAAAAAAAATAAATATTCGATTGTTAATTTTTTTTTTCAAAATTTGATTAATAATTAAATTTAAGATTGTATACATTATGATCCTATATTTTTATTTAGGTTTTTATTGTGTTGTAAAATTTGTTTTTAATTTATTAAATCATAATTTGTCTAATATATAATAAAAACTGAAAAGCTAAATTAGTTATTGAAAAATTAACATATAGCCATCAAATTTGTAATCTAATGTTTGTAAATATGATTGTACATTGTACGGTATAATCATTGATGATACAAAATGGGGACCCCGATCGGGCCCACCTCTGAAGACCAAGAATAACTTACATTAATTTTCAATATAGTGGAAACTCTAAACATATAATTTGAAAGTAGAAGGGCTAAACAAAACTTTCATAAAAACTATAACGACTGTAAGTGTAGTTTTATCCCAAAAATAAAGATGAGAAGAAGTCGGATCCCGTTTATTTACTTGCCACACAATAAAACGAAAGAGTAAAGCAAATAAATCCGTATTTATACAATAGATAGATACACAGACACACACATATAAAGAACACCCATTCACTCTCTCTTTCTTCTTTATTTATTTACCCTATCTCTCTCTCTCTCTCTTTCTCTTTATATTTCTATTTCTATTTCTATTTATATTTCTCTCTCTCCATATATATAATATTAGTAGTGTAAATTATTATAGTGATGAAAAGAATGAAGATAGAGGAAGAGGAGACGTGGGTGAGCCGGGCGATAGATGACTCGGAGATGGTAGCGGAGCTGATACTACGGCTGAAACAGCCTACTGCGGTGACTCCGAAGCTCGAATGGGGTATCCGCCAACCGAGATCCAAATCATCATCGTCTGGGAATATTAAATTAAAAAAACGAGATTCGATTATCATGATCAGAAGATGTAGCCCAACTACGCCTCTTTCATGGACCGACGATTCTTCTCCCACCGTTAGATCCAAGGTCACACCCTCTTTTTATTTTTATTTCTTCACCTTTTTTTTTTTACTTTTTTTTTTGTTTTTGATAGACAAATATGGAGTTTTGATTGTTTCGTGGATTTCTCAACTCTTTGTTTTTTATTTTCTTTATGACGTTTTTTTTACTGTTCTCAATTCTTCAATATTCTCTTCTTTTTTTTGTTCTCTTTTCTTTTTTATATATTATAATTGAATGTGAAGTTTTTATTGTTTTTTCGATTTATCAATTATTTGTTTTGATTTTCTCGATGGTGTTTTTCCCCCCACTATTCTCAATTCTTTCAATTTTCTCTTTTTTTTTGAGCTTTTTTAATAAACAAATATGGCGTTTAAGTTGTTTTGGTTGATTTTCTTCGCGAAACCTTTTTTGACAAATTTTCTCAATCCTGTGCAATTTCGCACCTATTACATTCAGTTTCTAACTTTGAAAACCAAGTTTTATAATTTAACAAGTTTTACTGAATTTTTTGGAATTAAAATCTGTTTTTTTTTTCTTTGATGAGAGCTATCTCTGATTTCTGTGGTGTTATTTTTTTCTGATTTTTTTGAAATTAAAATCTGTTTTTTTTTCTTTGATGAGAGCTATCTCTAACTTCTGTGGTGTTATTTTTTTCTGAATTTTTTGAAATTGTTTTTTTTTTCTTTGATGAGAGCTATCTCTGATTTCTGTGGTGTTATTTTTTTCTGAATTTTTTGGAATTAAAATCTGATTTTTTTTTCTTTGATGAGAGCTATCTCTGATTTCTTTGGTGCGGTTTTTTTTTCTGAATTTTTCTTTAAAAAAAAGAAGAGAATCTGCGAAATTGCAGGGTATTTTTGTAATATGTTTTTAAATGACTTGTTTATCGGTAGCCTCAATCTTTGATGAGACCTATCTGATGCATAATTTCTTTTTGGTAAATATTTTTTGTTTTCTCTTTTGGAAGATGCGATGCTGTATTTTAATTTATTTATTTTGAAAGTAGACCTTTTTTTTCTTTACCAGTTGAGGTTTTTTAAGTGTTTTTTTATGGTCATTGTTTTTTCAACTCCTTTTTTTTTCTTTGGATTATTTGTTATATTGGGTTTTTTGATGGGATATTTTTTCTTATATTCCTAAGAATAAATTCAAGTTGGGAATTTGTAATATTTTCAGACTCTTTATCTGTTTCCTTTCTTAACTTTTGTTTTATTACTTTAAATATATTTATACTTATGTTGGATTCTAATTTTTATTTCTCAGAATAATTTATTTGGATTTTTCAGTATTTTGAGATTTTTATATGTTTTTTTTCTTAACCATATTTTTTTGTAAGATCTACCGTTGGCAGTTGGATCCTATTTTCTATGCATTACTTTGAACAAATTACAAATTAATGTTGGATGTTCTATATTTACAGGATCTGTTATGAACATCCAACATTAATTTGTAATTTGTTCAAAGTAATGCATAGAAAAGTATTTTTGTCGTAAAAGTATTTTTTGTTGAATTTTCATACGTTTTCTTCTATTCTTTTTTTGATGTTTCTAGGAACCAGTTCATGCTGGGTTTTGTGAATACCGGGATTTTATTTTATTTCTGATTTTGTTATATGGATGTATCATATTTTATTTATTTATGAAATATGGTTTTTGCTATACTTTCCAAAATAAGTTTGCAAACAATTTTGTTGATGTGGATGGATAAAACTCTCCCAAGCGTGTCACTGCTAGAATTTATGATTTTGCTTTTTTAACTTACGAGTTGGATTTTATATTCTTAATTAAATTTATTTTATTTGTGTATTTTTTTTTACTCCTTTCCCAAGCGTTTATTTTGCTTGATTTGTACTATTATAATTCCTCTTATAGTAATTTGGTTTGTTAAATTTTAGTTATTCGTGGAGATATGTTATTTCCATTTATATTATGTTAATTACTTCATTTAGTTTACCTAAGTATTGAATTTTTTGGTCCTTTGTAATTTTACTCATTAAATTAAGGGGCAATTAACAAAAACATACCCTAACTCTATTATATTACAAAAAACATACCCCCAAAACTTAACTGACAAAAAACATACCTATATATACTTATTATTTCTCTAATTCTAATCAAACCATAATCTAACCTCTCTCTCTAACCGCAACTCTCTCTCTCTAATCGTACATCTCTCTCTAACACACGATAATCGCACATCTTTCTAACACATGCTAATCACCCATCTATCTCTCTCAAAATGACTAAAAAATCACAAAATATTCATATGCTAATTTTAAAATGTCATACCCTAAATGTTCTGAATCACAATCAAATATCTAAAAAAGAGTTCATACCCTGATTTCAAAACTTCATACCCTGATTTCAAAACTTCATACCCTGATTTCAAAACTTCATACCCTGATTTTAAAACTTCATACCCTGATTTTAAAACTTCATACTCTACATATAAATTTCTCTCAATACTATACATATAAATTCTCCTCCTTCAACTTTAAACTCACAAGTTTTACAATAGTCTCAAAGCTCAATAAATAGAAAATAATATCAGCAATTTCATTTATTTTTCATATATTACGGCATAGAAAACAATCTCACCAATTTCATATATTTTTCATATATAGTTAGTGGCGAGTTTTCGTGGTGGGAGAGGGGAGAGAGATAGAGTGGGATATAAAATAAAAATATAAACAACAATGGAGGAGAGAGACTAAGATGAGAGAGATGTAGAGAAAAATTGATGAGAGAGAAGAATGGAGGAGAGACATAATAAGGGAGAAGAGAGAGAGTAAATGAGAGATAGAGAAAGAAGAGAATAAACATTATTAAAATTGTTTGGTATGTTTTTGATAGTTAAAGTTGTAAGGGTATGTTTTTTGTAATCACGGATTTTGGCTAATTAACCATTCGCACGTTTTTGATTACTTAGTCTCAAAATCCGTGATTCCATTCCATTCATTCAAAATAACACTTTCACTGGTTTCGTGCTTGATTTGAAATGTAAATAATTCCTAAATCCGTGATTTTTGCTTGATTTGAAATGTAAATAATAACGCGTAGGGTTTTTGGAGACAATTTAATTATTTACTCGGAAGTAACAAAATTAATAAATAAAAAAGTGCAAAATATAAATTACTTGAAAGTGTTAACTTGATATAATATTTTAAAATATTTACTCGGAGGTAGAATGAATTGGTGTTAGGGTTATTTATTATGTAATAGAATGGAGTTGAAATCACGGAACTACTATTTGAAATCAAATCAAACACGAATTTAAAAAATCACGGACGTATTATTTGAAATCACGGAATAAAATAATGACGTGCATGGTTTTTGGAGACAATTTAATTATTTACTCGAAAGTAACAAAATTAATAAATAAAAAAGTGCAAAATATAAATTAATTGAAAGTGTTAACTTGATATAATATTATGATTATAAAATATTTTAATTTTGTATTTAGTTTGAGTGGAAAAAAAAACAGAGGAATGTATTAATTAATAGTGTGATATAGTGGGTAAATTTATTTATTTTGTAGATAAATGAAGTGTAATGAGATGTAATGAAGTGGTGTTAGACTTATTTATTTTGTAATGAAATTGAGTGAAATTAATTAAAAAAATAAATAAAAATAATATGTGACGTGGACCTGGTTTTTAACCAGGTCCTCATTTGAGTAAATTGGGGTCTCATTTCAGTGAAATGACTGCTCAAAAGAGACGCCCCCTTCTATGACTTGTGAGATAAAATACTTTATTAGAAAAACCTCAATTCCTTGGTAATTGCGACCAAATGCCACTAATATTAAGTTATTGATACTGAGAATCAGAATAATTTCTTTGTTCTTCTGATTCTTTAATTTTAGCCATTATATTTAACTTACTCGGATATACTCTATTTTGCAAATTTGCAATTTAAATCCCTCAAAGACCTTGTAATTATGTACTAGTATCAAATTTAATATTTTATATCAATTGGTTGTTAAATAAAGTTAACATAATTTAATTTGTCATGTATGCAGGATACTTGCACAGACGATTTTGTGGCCTTTAACTCGGCTAACAAGTGTTCTAAAAGAAAGAAGGTAGCTTATCGATGTTATTTCCATCATAACTCATAAAACATAACCAAATTTAAATGACTCTCTTTTGCTTTTCCTTTAATATTTCAGCCAAATTAACATTTTGCATTTGATTTACCGCAGTCATTCAATGAATTTCAAGAGGAGGAAACTCGCTTGCTGAAAGGAGTACACTTGAATACTGTAAGTATTCAAAGTACCGTAAGGGATTATTTATATATTTTTTGTTTATCTAAAGTTCGTTAATGATATTCTGGTGGGTGTCTAACAGGAATCGGAAACGTTGCACGGGACATTAAATAAACAGAAAGTGAAAAGTGAAAACATGACGAGGCAAAAGGTAAATTACTCTCTTTTTATACCTCTTGATCAGGAAAAAATGTTTATATTTAAGTTTATTTTCTCAGATATCCAAGTAGATGGTATTTTCATGGGATTGTGCAGACTAGTGTTATTGAAATTGAAAAACTTTAAATTTCTGCTCCCACCTGGAATAACTATCCTGCCATCCATTATAGTAGTATTTTTGATTTGATTTACTTTTGTTAGGAACTTCTAAATGTAATTGTGGGCCTGAAGAAAACATACCTATTTAATACTGGAAGGATGGATTTTGATTGTATAAACTGGTTAGAGTACAGATTTGTTGACGCTAATAGTTTCTAAATCATTAAGATGAAATTTGACTATAGTAACTATAAATTTGTCTGTTTCTGCTTAAACTTATTTTTTCGCTTTGATTTCCTCATTCCTGCAATCTTAATATAAATACGTATTTCATTTTTGCAGACTGATCTACATCAGCAATCAGCGTTTGGAGTAGTTTCGAAACCATATATCTCAGAGGGTTTAAATTTCCACCAAGCCAATGGTGCAAAAGGCTCGACAACTGACTATATTCAAGCCTCCAATGAAATCAAAGCAGAAAGAGGCTTTGTTCTTCCTGATCTAAATATGACACCATCCGAAGATGATTGTGCTATTGGTAGCTTAAATGGTTTCAGGCTTTCAGCTGATAATAATTATAATGATCTTGTTTGGTAGCATGTTATAAGTAGAAAAGTATACTTATTCAATAGACGTGGAAAAGTATACTTTTAAGTTTTAACTATGTCAATTTTGTTTGGTGATAAGTGTAGTAGTTTACTCAACTATATATCAATGCCGTTTGGTGATAAATGTAGTGGTTTACTTATAAAGAAAAATATTGATTTGCATACATACTAGTGCTTTTACATTTTATTTATAAAATACTGTTTAAACTTCTATTTTTAATACTACCATTCTAGCAATTAATTGAACAAACCAAAAAAAATCATATAAATGGGAAATGAAATTTCTTAGAAAGAATTATAAATAAACATCATTAACATTACAAAAGGCAGTTTGTGTGTGTGTTACGTGTGTAAAAACAGAATCTATTGATCACTGCTAGACTGGGGAACTCCATTGAGGTCACATCTTAAAGAGTACAAAATGTAGAAAGTCTATTTCCACGAATGAGCATTTTCATGTATACGATCCTACGTGAACTATAGAAATTCTAAAGCATGATAGTGACCATTTTCGACTAGCCTCACAAATGGGTCGGCTAGAGACACGCGATTGGCAAGAAGCATAGGCGATCGTCGCATTCGTAGGCAACCAATAATTCCAAATCTTAGGCAACACCTGATACAAGGCAGGTATTGCCTCAGGCTAGAAATAGTCGGTTTTCACAAATTCTTCCAAAATATTTTGCAAACAATACAAATTTTATCATCAAGTCGACCATGTTTTTGTCATTTTTAGGAAATCGGATCAATTATGTTCCTTTTGTCATTTTTAGGAAATGGGATCAATTATGTTCCTTATAATCTTTTCATTCCATTTATAAGTCTAGACGGAAAATCCTCCAATTTAATCAGATATCATCGTTATCTTTCTTTCACAAGTACATTAGTAAAGTTGATATTAAAAGTATAAATGTGTAAAATTACCAAATAAGCCGTTTACATTAGGGAGAAAGTGCAATAAATTCGAATATTACAACATAAATCACGGGTTTAATTTTGGAACGACGGAGCATAAAAGTAAAACCTTTCAGCTTATCAAGAAAAAAAGTAAAACCTTACAAATTCTATTTTCCATACAGTACAGGAAAATATGTAAAAGGATTGCCACGTGTACAGCAGCGATATTCCCAATAAACAAAATTCATGTACAAAAGCATTCTTAACAATACATATAAACTTTCTCTATATCTATAAGGTTATATGACTGGATAACACTATATAACCAAAAGTTGCACAACAATTATCTATAAGTCTACTATACTAGCGGACCTGCCCATCCGATGTGTGTGAATCAAAAAAAAAGTAAGAGGAAGAATTTAATAACAGATAGATAATAGTATATATATATATAGAGATAATAGAGAGAGAAATGTACAAAGATAATAATAAAGAGATATGATAACGTGAAATAACAGTTATTTTTATTTTAGCAGTTTTAATTAACAGTTTTTTTATTTGTAATTTTTCAAACTATCAATACTATTTTGCAAATATTTGTTTCAAGGCCTCATAAGACCTCTAAACATAAAGTAATAGTATAGATATCACATTAAAATAATAATTTCTTTTTTATTTTATTTATTTTTGGAACATTTCTAGTTCTTCTTCACAGTTTAGCAAAAGGGAAAAAAAAAACCAATTCTTTTCTACTCAGATTCATCACATATGAAGTCTTTGTATTTCTTAGTTTTCTCTTACCTTCACTCTGATCCTCCGATTCTATACATCGATTTGGGTGTTTAACCAGATCAATTTTCGTACCTGCATCTATACTATTACTTTATGTGTAGAGGTCTTATTAGGACTTGAAACAAATATTTGTAAAATAGTATTGATAGTTTGAAAAATTACAAATAAAAAGACGGATAAATAAAACTACTCAAATAAAAATAACTGATATTTCACGTTACTATCTCTCTACTTTCTCTCTCTATTATCTCTTTCTATATATATATACTATTATATCTCTATTATCAAATTCCCCCCTCTTAACCATAATTACCCCTCCGTTCATCGAAAATTTTATAACGGGTTACAGATTTTTTCTTTGATTCACACGCATCGAATATATATATATATATATATATATATATATATATATATATATATATATATATATATATATATATGCGTGTGTATAGATATAGAAGGAGTTTGTGTACTAGCAACCTAGAAAGAGAAAACAAGTAGTAGAATGATGGAATTATAATGGATATGATTATAGAGAGGAAGAGTTAGATGATATAACTATGGTGGAGATATCGTTAAGTGTATATATCAACTTGTAGTGAGAGAAAGGAAAGTGGAAAGTAGGAAGGAGAGGAGAGGAGAGGAGAGGAGAGGCATGGGTTTTTAGCAATAAAATAATAATTTAAACTTTTATAATTTTTTACCAAAACTCGAAATCCAATAAAATTATATATTTATATATATATATACATCTATCTATATATGTATATGTATATATACACACATATTTGGGGCACAATTAAGTTTGTTGAGCGCGTAACTCTAGATCAGGTTAGCTTCTTACTAAATACACAATTGGTATATACACTATTGATTTAACTTGTGATTTCTTTTATATTCATATATATATGGAGTATATAGATAGATAGATTTACTATTCACATTTCTATGTTGTACAGCTGATTTGATCACTATGGTTTTGACATAAACATTACTAGTATTGTTTGTTTTTATATAAAATATAGCGACAAAGAGGGTATTTCATATTTGGACTTGTAAATTTTTCTTTTTTTCTTTTTCAAGAGAGTGATATTTAATAATATTTTTAACTATCGGTAAGAGAATATGTATTTTGGATAATTTGTTGTATATGTCAAATTGTAGTAGCAAATCTATATTTTAGATAATCTGGTGTAGAGAAGTTTATTTTAAAAAACATGTGAAATAGAAAAAGATGTTTAGTTCTGTAAAATAGATAATGGTCTTCGATAAACATAATATGGTAATTTTTAAGGGGTTTGCAGTTCCCGTTAAGTAACCTAGGGTTTTAGCAGAATCTATTTATAATTTGTAATTTAACGCTAAAATCTATTACTTTTACTAGTTAGTAGTTTACTAAATCAGATTATACAAATCACCTATAGTTGCAAATCATCTATTTATTTGATATTTTTGGTATATTTTTAATTAATTTTCATCTTTCAAGTTTTTAATTGTAATTTGTGAATACTGTACTTTAAACTATAAACTACACAATAAGTTACGTTTTCCTTTTATTAGTTCCAACAATTTCTCATTTGATTTGGGTTAATTATGAGTGGAATACTTGATTTTGATAGGGTTCTTTTTTGAAATTCAAATGAGAAATAGTACTTGTTTGATAATAACCCCCTTTTTATGGGATGTTATAATTTCTTTAGTTTTCCTTGTAGCGTGCATATACCAACCACTTACCGTTAAATAATGGTAGAGTTATAGAAGTTTAAGACTAAAAATTATACAAGAGAAAGAGTGGGGTCTAAAAAACTGAAAGAGTGTGCGAGAAAAACTGAATGCTACTTCTTTCTTAAAAATTTAATGCGCAGTTGGATTATTAGTAGACACGTCTTTATGTGTTGTTTGGCACACCACGTACGAAATATGACGTGGTAGGTCGGGACTATCTAAAAGTTACTCCTCTTTAGTGCTATAATAGCTAACTGCTATTAAAAATGAAATCCTAGAGTTGGCCATGAAACTAGTTCACTGAGCAATATATATAGACGGTAAAAAAATACTGTCCATATTGAACCATTTAAACCGTCCACTGAATTAAAGAGCAGTGAACATGTCATTTATTTGGTCATGATAACTACTCAATGAAGTTTTGTATGTTAAATTTTTTTAGTTATTTTCCACTTTCCCAAGTATGTTTGATGACAGGAAAAAAATGTTCCAAAACCCCAACTTATGAAATTTGAATTATTCAAACATGAAAAAGAAATAAAATGTATCATAGAAGGTTGTTAATTTGACTGTCTATTACCCTTGCACACTAGTTGGTTTGGTATGTGTTTTCATTGAATCCGTTAAGTATTTGAGTAACTTACTGTAAAAGTGTAACCATAACACGAATGCATTTTACACCTTTGCCCTTAACTGCGAATATATTATCGATGAATTCAGAACGTAATAAAAAATCCACACATTTATACATGTATGCATAATACTGATAGAACATAAAAATCAGATCCGAATATACTTATTCGGATACGAATCGACCCACACGTCATTGATGAGTATCCAACGCAATTGTCTTAAGACCCGGGGTATAACAGTATTTTCCCCACTTAAGGATAAGGACAATTGTCCAAAAAGTATTTTAACCCAATTAATAAAGGTCCACAATAAAAAAGCGCATGAGATACGCATGAGATGGAGACACTTGTCAACATTCTATGAAGCATAAATGCCTATAAATAGTCAAGTACTTTCACTGGAAAAGTGACCTGAAAAATCACAGAGAAAACAAATATACAAGAAAGATATTTGTCAGAGCTTATATCACCAGAGCATATATCGAGAAAAGTTAAAAGAAAAGACCGAACATCAAAGATAAAGTTCAAGATTAAGATTAAGATTAAATTATCAGACCGAGCATAAGTGTAATAAGGAATTGTAATCCGAGAAAGAATAAGTACCGATCAATAAGAAAGAACAACAACGTGTCCAATATTTACCTTCTTTTATTTCTCTTATTATTGTTGAGAAGCATAACGTGACCGATCAAAGTTATTGCTTTATCAAATGGCGCCGTCTCTATACTTCACCTAGTTTCTTACTAGTTTCGAAGTCGAACACACAATTCTACCAACCGAGCAAAAATGGTTAGCACAATCGAAGAAACCCGTCCCGAGGAAATAGGAACCACAAATAACCGGGAAGTCCCAATAAACCAAGAAGACTTAGAGGAACTCCTTGCCATCAGAGAACGATACGAAGCACTCAAGGCCGGAGCTAGACCGACCATCTCTAATATCCACACCGACCAACCGACAGACCAACCTCTACAAATCGACGGACTCATAGACGAGAACCCAACGGACTCGGACGAAGAAAGAGCGTTATCCGCGGTAAGACGGGCAAGGAGACACTTATCAGTAAGCCGCCGCCTAAACAACGATGCGCTAGCAACAAACGCAAGGCCAAGCTCAAGGGCCAATTTTCCAACAACTTCGGCTAACTCCAGTTCCCATCAGGGAAGAGTAATTCGTTTTCAAACAAACGAAGACAACCATGACGAGGAAACATGGAGAGCCCAACACCGACCCTCAAACGTCTCAGCATCCCAATAAGGTATGCCGAGGGACAGTGTACCAGAACATACAATTCGACCAGCAATCCTCCTCCACCTTATTTGCAGCTTCCTCGGAAGCCTCCACCTCACCCCTCACCCCAGCTGCAACCAATTCGGTCTCCGGGACCTCATGCTCTTCCACCGGTTCCTCAGGGGCCATATGTTCAGCCACCTCCTCCTCAACCCGAGGTGGCGAGATGTCAGGAAGATTCATCGTCTCCTCCATGTCATCAAAGTTCATATGCGCGAACAAGTCATCGTATAACCCCTGAAACACAACAATGCCCATAGACCGGGCAAGGGCAAGTGTAACCAACAGAGAAGTCACAGACTGGAAGTCAAAAAACAGACAAAGACGGGAAAAACAGAATCAAAAGTAAGAAAACCAACAGAGAAGTCACATACCTCGGTCGGAGCCGTTTTGTCCTCGGTGGGGACGGGCAAAATTGGACTCTCCCTTGGGGGAGATTGCATCACCACCTCCGAGCCCACCTCATGCACCCCCTTGCTCCTCGAGGTCTCAGATACCCTTACCCTCTTGGAAGGCTCATCCCGAGTAGAACGAACAGGCCTCCTCCCACTTAGAGCCAGAACACGAGGATTAACGACATTAAGAAAATCCTCCTTAGTGTCATTCGGGATTACGGGCGCAGTGGTGCACCTGTTCCCCAGGTCAGCCACGTACCCAAGCAACTTGGGAGCAGCACGACTATCTGCCTGCTTAGTGGGACCAGGGCCCCACCACTTCCAGAGAGCCAGAAGAACCTTGACACTTGAAACACTGAGGGCAGGCATATCGGGAGCAGCAGCAGCGGGACCAGGAATACGTCGACCGGGAGGACACCAATTCCCGGATACGATCACGATACCAAGGTTGTGCTCCTTGTTCGTATCAGGGATGTCAATAACAAGTCGCGCAAAGGAATGCACCGACTTCAAATAAGAGCTCCGGGTATCAAAATGGAACCCATATATACCAAGCACGTCCTTAAGTTCCACCGGCACATTGGCTGTGACGACCCAGATTTCCAGGAAGGAAATTTTGTGGTGCGGTGTTGTGCGTCAGTCCCACATCGCCCAGATATGAGAGTACTCGTGTGGTATATGAGCTTAAAGATCTATTTCCTATCAACAAGGCCTTTTAAAGCCGTGCGGCACAATAGCGAGGATGAAACTCCATAGTTAAGCGTGCTTAACTTGGAGTAGTACCAGGATGGGTGACCCCCCTGGAAGTTGTGCCAAAGCGGACAATATTGTTGATACGGGCATGTCGGTTCGGTCCGTAGGGGCAGGTCGTTACAGATGGTATCAGAGCCTCTATCTGGCCGGAAATGTGGGGACTAGCACGTGTGTGTGGACCCCTGAAGGACGTCGTGCCCGACGAGGACGTCGTTCCTAAAGGGGGGTGATTGTGACGACCCAGATTTCCAGGAAGGAAATTCTGTGGTGCGGTGTTGTGCGTCAGTCCCACATCGCCCAGATATGAGAGTACTCGTGTGGTATATGAGCTTAAAGATCCATTTCCTATCAACAAGGCCTTTTGAAGCCGTGCGGCACAATAGCGAGGACGAAACTCCACAGTTAAGCATGCTTAACTTGGAGTAGTACCAGGATGGGTGACCCCCCTGGGAAGTTGTGCCAAAGCGGACAATATTGTTGATACGGGCGTGGCGGTTCGGTCCGTGGGGCCAGGTCGTTACATTGGCCAACTCGGATAACCTCTTGATACCGTTCAGTATACGGTAGCTATTCAGCACAAGTTGGCACGACGCAATTTGGAAGGCCTCAAAGAAGGAGGCCATCCAATCAGAAAGAGGGAGCGTCAGACCCCCGGTCAAAAGAGCCGATGACCGAATGGCGACTTCACCTTCAGCTACTTGCCCAAGTGCCTCCGCCTCGGACGTGGGCAGACGCACATGCACGTCGGCGGGTATCCCTGCACGACTTTTAAAATCTTCCTCAGTGAAGTGGCCAAGTTGGGCCAAGCATTGAGACAAATAATCCTGATAAAAGACAGCAAAAATACGCCGTCAATACGAAAGCTACAGCAAGGAATACTAACCAGAATAAACCAAACAAAAATCCAATACAAACAAAGTTTCCAATCAACACAGCCTAAGCCTACACAGACCCAACAAAAGAAAAATCCAACAAAATGAAAACAACCCACCAACAACAAACCAAAACAAAAATCTACAGGGAAACAAAGACAGATCAATAGAATACATACTAACGAAGACGAATAAATTAAGGGGATAAGCAAAGGCGTCAACAGAGAATCAGAAAACTCAACACTTACACTCATTATGAACGAGAGAGCAGCAACGACAATGATAGAGATAGAGAAACCCTACAGAAAGCAGCAGCAAATATATTTTTTTTAGAGAGAAGAACAAACCCTAGAGAGATAAGCGTTGAGGAAATTATGAGGTAAGAACAAAAAGAATTATTCAGAGAAGATAAAGGAGTGGAACCGTATAAAAAGGATTAAAATGATAACTGTCCTTTTGTGTGCCAGAGGCTTCCCTCTTTTTAACCACAGAAAAGTCAATAACCGCCGTTGTTTTCAAAAATCAACGCTCCAGATTATGCTAAGTAAAAAGTTATATCCCACTACCCCATGAAGTTCACATCAACGTCATCCGTCCCTTTCTTGGACCGAGCATGCAACTCCTTGAGGACCCATTTATATGCCCTCTTAGATGCCCTATGCCTATCTCGAGAGGCCTCGAGCCTTTTAGCCCGATCATAGACCCAATCCCGGTCAGCCATCGTCACATGGTGAGCTGCGTCCAAAGCAGCCAACCTTTCCTCCAGTTCAGGGGCCCAGAGAGCTTCCCTCGCCAAGAAGGCGAACCTCCTCTTCATAATACGAGTCTTCTTAACCTCGCCTTCTAAATAAGCGAGATATTCAGAAGAGTTGTCTCCGGTAGAGCCATTGGGAGACATTACGTCACAAGCGAAGTGGTAAGTAATTGGATATTTATGAAGGGGGTGCAATTCCTTTTATAATAGACAAATGTTGGGAAGATAAAGAGTTTCCTCGAAGCAAGATAGCACGCTTGAACTTCCCAATGGCATTAATGGTCACAAGGAAACAATTATAAATCTGTTACTCTTCTCGATGAAACATTGGGAATAGCAAGACCGAAGTAACATTTCTATAAGACCGAACATGACTCACTCGCCGTGGAGACCACACCGAAGAAGTCAGGGAGCACTTGATAGTTGATAGAACATAAAAATCAGATCCGAATATACTTATTCGGGTACGAATCGACCCACATGTCATTGATGAGTATCCAACGCAATTATCTTAAGACCCGGGGTATGTATAACAGTATTTTTACCACTCAAGGATAAGGGAAATTGTCCAAAAAGTATCTTAGCCCAATTAATAAATGTCCACAATAAAAAAGCCCATGAGATGACGCATGAGATGGAGACACTTGTCAACATCCTATGAAACATAAATGCCTATAAATAGCCAGTACCTCCTGGAAAAGGGACCTGAAAAATCACAGAGAAAACAAATATACAAGAAAGATATTTGTCAGAGCTTATATCACCAGAGCATATATCGAGAAAAGTTAAAAGAAAAGACCGAGCATCAAGGATAAAGTTCAAGATCAAGATTAAGATTAAATTAACAGACCGAGCATAAGTGTAATAATGAATTGTAATCCGAGCAAGAATAATTACCGATCAATAAGAAAGAACAACAACGTGTCCAATATTTACCTTATTTTATTTCTCTTATTATTGTTGAGAAGCATAACGTGACCGATCAAAGTTATTGCTTTATCAAATACTGTCTCATGATTTACAAGCACGGGGTTATGGTCAAAAGGTCAAGCTGGTCTGGAGATGGTGCATCTTTAACCAAATATCTTGTCTATCTTATTTGGTTTTTAGTTATGTCGAAGAGGGAGAAAAGCTCACACATGGGTCGCCAGAAGAGTTTACATGAGTATTCTCGTGAACAAGATGATAATAACCATAAGTTCGAGGACGAAAAGGCTCATCGAGCTCTTGCAGAGTTAGTTTCCCACTGTGAAGTGCCACCATATATAACTAATAGCTTTAAGGCATTCTTGGGTGCACTTAATCCACAGTTCATGTCAAACTTGACAGTGTTGAACGACAATGCTTGGATGTTTACAAGGAAGAGAAAGTTCTAATTAAACAATTTTTGGAAAAGTTTGATGGACAAATTAGTCTATTTTTAGATCTACTGAGGCATGATGGAACTCGTGGAAGAGAAATCCATTTCGTTATTTGCCTAAGAGCTCATTTTATTGACTCTAACTGGAATTACAAGGACTGGGTAATAGCTTATTTTGAACCCAAGTATGTGCATTTGAATGCTTGTAACAAAACATATGTTGAAGCATTGTCAGATTTCCACATCTGTAACAAAATAAGCACTCTTACTCTGGGAGAAGTCGACGACAATGACAATGTAATCAAGTTTATCGCAGAGAGAATTGAAAGGAAAGTACATCTCAAGGATTTGATTTTTCGTGTCCATTGTTGTGCCGACACTTTTCACCATATGGTAGTGTATGCATTTGAGCAGATTGACAGCAATATTGAAACTGTTCGTAGGCTTGTGTCCTTTGGAAAATCACTGCATATGTGGCATATAGTAATCAATAACTTACAGAAAACCGTAGAGATGGAGTCGAAGGGAGAATTCACCAATACTGATATGTACGATGATCTAGACCTACCCTCTCAGAGCGAATGGAAGAAAATCAAGGTTGTTACTAAGCTTGTTGGTTTCATATATAGTGCAGCTGAACCATTATTTGAGACAAAAGTTCCAACTGCTAGCATGTATCTTTAAAACATATGGGAGCTGTTGATAAATTTAAGAAAAGATGCCATAAGCTCAGATGAATTTATGAATGTAACGGCTACCAAAATGTTGAAGATGCTTGATAGGTATTGGAAAGATATGTCTTTGTTCTTGGCTGTTGTTACAGTTATGGATCCTCGGTGTAAGATAAAGTACATTGAATTCTTTTCATGCGAAAATGAAAACAATGATGGTAATCTACGGGTCGCTCACGTCTTGGAGACCATTGAAGGTTTGTTTAAAAGTTATTTGGCCTGTGATTTGGAGGTAGAGAACATAAGAAAAGATATATCTACACCCGATACAAGTAAGAATTGCTACATAAAATTAAATAAGTGGGTAATCGAAATGAAATTAAGTTGAGATCACCAAAGCTGGAAAAACAGGTGTCTGTCCAAACGAAATGACTATGTTTCTCTAGAAACAGAACATTTTCTCAAAATGTTTTATAATATAATCAGACCTGTTCTCTGCAGTTGTTCTTTAAGTAAACAATTAAAACTGATGCTCTCTTTGTAATAAAAAAGTGCGTAATTATTTTAAAAGTAAATATTATGCACTTTTTATAAGGTATATGTGGATAGCATCATTACATGGTTCTTTTAGTCGCGCACTGTGTAAGTTAACTAAATTTACTTCATGCTTGTAACTTTTTTGGCATTTTATCATGTTTATAAAAATTCAAGTCACTAAGCATATCGTAACAACCCTCAGAAAAGATTGTTCCTTCACTAAATCTCTGAAATGGATCTGGTTTCTGTCCCTCACCCAAATTTTGCTCGCCAGCACCCCCTCCTTCTTTTCTCTCTTTTTTGTTGTTCTTATTTTCTATATTTTCATTTTCAAGCAGATTTGGTTTTAAATTGAGTTGTTTTGTCATCTGTAGATACTGATAATTCTGATTCAGAATATGAATTCACTCTTCCTGAGGAGGTTGAACAACGACGTGGCAACCCTAGTTTCGGGTTAAGTTGTCTGGATAAATACAATCAATTTATTGAGTCAAACAATCAGCCGCTAAAAACGGAATTGGAGTTGTATTTGGAGGCTCCAGTGGTTCACTGGGAAAAGGATTTTAATATTCTGAGCTGGTGGAAAATGGAAAGCCCAAAGTATCCAACTCTGGCCAAGATTGCTCGTGATTTACTGGCGATTCCATTGACTCTCGTTACTAAGGAGGATGCTTATTATATGGGATTTCGGCTCCCAGATACAAGCCTGATCTCTCTAAAGCCAGATCTGAGGAATGCAGTGAAGTCCACTAGAAGCTGGTGCGAGGAACCCAAGAAAGAGAAAAACTGATATGGTATGTTCTATAATTCTATTAACGTTTTATTTATTTATTTCCGGACTCAAGACTGACTTGGTTTTTCGTTAGTCATTCGTACGAGTATCATGACACATTAAGTCAATGGTTGTTGAAACCCTTTTTTTTGGGGGGGTAAGTAATTGAAACCCTGGTTACCCCAAGGTCACCACAGCTTTCCCCAGGGGCTGATATCTTAAGTCATCATATTTGTTAAGAACACTGATAAATTGGAAAGTCTAACCAACACAGTATGATTTTTGTATCTTTAAAACTACAATAGAGCAATTGGTTATCATGAAGATCAGGATCTTCCCAGCTGGAAAAGAACTGCTATAATAATTCCCTAGTAGGAAAAGCACCAATATGATTAATGTCTTTCGTGACCTATTTGGGGCACTAAAAACTGCAAAAGCCATTATGCGAGCCAAAAACATTTTTTCCTTGCCCACCACACACATTTGACTACGTGCGCACATAATGGGAACATTTGTCAATCTACAATGCAATTGCACAAGTCAGACTCAAAGTGTTTTATATAGTTATCCATATGTAATTAACCATAAAGAGGACCTGTCGACTGCAACTTTCTATAGTTATACTTTTGTAACTAGTATTAATAAAGAGCTCATGACTTTTCTAGTGGGTTTTATGATCTATTTGGTGGAGCAGTATGTTACAGGAAAGGAAAACCACAATATCTTTCTGCTTTTTTTTTCCTGGTATTAGTCTCAGTGGTACTCTGAACTTTTAATACACGTGCTTTCATTTTTTGTGCTGTAAATGTTGTTTTCGAAGGAAAGTATCTCTGCTAACCGGATCTTGCTAAAAAGGGACCATATAGGTGTAAATTTTATTTCCATTTACTTTCATTCTTTTTATAAAATGCGAGATAAATTATTGTTGATTAAATCGTATCTCCTTTCACAAAGGGAATTGCAAAACCATTGAACTTAAAGAAATGACCCTTTCACAAAGGAATTGATACAGGATCTAGTTTAACCCGTGAAACAATTTTATCCAGGATAGTCACGGGAAAATTGAGTAAGATTTATTATTTATCTACTTAAAAGTGTATTTCCCCCCTTTTTGGAACAGGTACCTTTCCTTACGTCTCTCCCGTTGTTGAAGAGAAGTTCAATATCTTTTGTCCAAAGGAGAAGTCATCTTGGTTGTGTTAATCGTTGTATGCAGCTGTTCGGATTTCTAGTTTAGAACTGCTACACTATCTTCAACTAGTTTTTTGTGTGTAAATTGGCCAAATTCACCAGCGAGTTTTTCTTTCAGGTGATTTAAACCTATTATGCTGAATTTCTCCTACCATGACATATTTAATCTTTTTTTGCCCAGTGACTTGAACCGAGTTTGTCTCCTAGTGGTTTTCTGTTGCTTTTTATTGGTATTTCATTTAACAAAAAAGTTTTTTTTACTGATTTTTTTTATAATTAATGGTTATCTGGTTAAATACTAAAGACTGTCTATTAATATATTAGAAGATGGTAGTGTTAGTGTAGACTACTACTGACACAAGACTATTGATCTAGAATGTAAGTTATATGTAATTTTAGATAAAAATTTACACAATCACTAACCGTGACACATGGTTTTAATAGGTATGTGTTCAATATAAGGGACGATTGAATTTTAACAACTTATGGCAGCTTTTACTGTGCATAAAACATGACTACTTCGTGGTAATAATTCTTGTGGTGATCATGAGAAATGTTTATATTTGATCTGAATATCATTAATGACATGTATTTAATGTTTGTAGTTTTTTTTTTACAAAAAGGAAACTATTTATCAACCGATAATTTCAGCTCGTTGGATCATAATATGATGTACTATGTTATTAATTGAATCAATCCAAGTCTTGATTGTAACTGTTAAGGTAATAGGATATGTTAATCAAACAAAATATTGTCTGTGATTTAACTAATAAATGAGAATATGTTTATCATAAGTTCCACTACAAAATAATAATGTTTGATTTAGTGAGAGTCAAAAGCTGTCACAAGCCTGTCACTAATTTAAAAATCTATCATAAATCTGTCGCAAATTGACTAAACTGTCACAAAACAATCACAAAAACCGTCGCTAATAAGCTCGTAACAAAAAATATCGTTACTAATCCCGTCGCTATTTGAGTATTTTTTTGTAGTGTTCGTAACGTGCGGAGATAATAGACATGTTAAATATTAGGATTGAAATATTTTCGTGATATATGTTGTGATCTATATAGATATTGTAATATCTCAGTTGATTAGATCGAAATTTTAGTTCATTGAACATAGAAATGAAACTATACGGCAAGTTTATTTTCTTCATATTCTTCTATCAAATCTGGACCCACGCCTATTTAAGCATTGATCTATTGGTAGAATTATAGACACAAATAATTCGGGAAAAATGATATTTACTATCCCAACATATCAGGTTTTATCAATTTCCTACCCACCTATTTGCTTTTCTAATTTGGTACCCAGCGTAATGGTTTTGTCTCCAATCAAGGGACTGGCTCCGTTTTCAGTCACCAGAATTAGTCAGAATTGTTTATTTACAATCTTACCCTTTAGTTTTGCCTCCAAAACCACCTTTCAGTTTCCCTCAACTTTTTTCTTTTCTATTTAACAACTATATAACCTATACATATAACCTAAAAAATTTTCACTTTTCTCTAACACCCCTCTCTTTACTTTCTCTCTTCTCTCTCTAAATAGCCATGGATGTTCTCTGTTTCTGTGGTAATAGATCCAGAATGACAACCTTATGGACCCCAAGAAACCCAGGAAGAAGGTTTTTTGAATGTTTTGACAAAAGATGCAAATTTTTTAGTTGGTTTGATCCCCATGTGTGACCGATCTGTTGCAATAATAGCTGGATTGTTGCGCACCAAATCCACACTTAAAGAGAAAAACAAGAAACTTAAGGACAGAAAAAATGGACTTAAGAACCACAACAAGACGCTTGAAGAAAATATCAAAGCACTTGAACAAAAGATCCAGTCAATGACTGCAGATTTGAGATCAATGGGTGAAGATGTTGCTCCTGTGAAAAAACAGGAAAAAAGAAGTGCTAGAAATGTCTTAAGCCTAGTATTATTTGTGATTTTCATGATTTTTATTTTCAAAAATGGTGCAAGTGATAACAAAAGTGAGTTGAATGACCTGAAATAAATTGTGTTGTGATTTTCATTTCAGTGTCTTATGCGGTAAGAAGAGTTGTAATGTTGAATGAGTTGTAATGTATAACTATTCTACAATTCACTTATTCTACAATTATTATGAAATAGATTTGTACCTGAAATCGAGCTCATACCTGAGCAAAAATGTTGCTCCCATTTGCCTTACATTTGCCTCATTTGTAACCTGTGAACGAGACAAAAACAAGTACAGCAAATGTTAGAACTCAGTAAATAAGCACAAATTTGATCAAAAATTAACCAACACCAACACCAACACAATAATACATGTAGAAAAAAACCACTAACTGTTGGCCTGAGTTTGATCAGAAATCTGATCAGAATTAACACCACCACCACAATAACACACCTGTTACAACAACCAACAACACAACTACACATGTACAACAAAACCAGTAATTTTAACCAGTAATTCATTCACAACCTTCAACTCATGTCCACACACTGAATCACCACAAAATCACAAATTACAAAATAGAATTTCTTGATAACATTAGATCTCATAATAGCAGTTACAAAATACCAGTTACAAAATACAAGTTACAAAATAGCAGTTCTCAATTAGCTCATAGCCCATAATAGCACAAAATCACCACAAGTTCATAAATTACATTTTTGGACTGTATTTTTGATTACATTACAGCTCATTATAGCAGCTACTCAAAATTAATAATATAGAATATCATCACTAGTCAAGCTTTGCCCTTTTTGCTTTCTTTTGTTGCTCCATATCAGCTAGTAGTGCTTGTTGTGTGACATATCTCTTTCCACCCTTTTGTATATGTCCTTTAGGAAAATTATGTCTAGCTTTTGGCCTTTGTAAGATTCCAGCATGCATTGTTTGTGGCTCCACATCAATTGTTAGGTCTTCAAAATCAACTGTCACAGGCCCTTTTGGAGGAGAGTTTAATATTCTATTGCTCCTTCTCACCTATAAACATAAACAAAGAGTGATATTAAATTAAATAAGTATGAAAATATGTGTACAATTATAAAAACTTAGACATGACAAATTTAAATGTTTTCTTACTGATTTCTTGGGTGTGAGCTTCTTGATGACAGTGCCCACTTGTTGAGGGCAAGACAACTTGCTTGTATTTGGAGTTGGGTTATTTATCTTTTCAGCTAGTTTTTTTTTTATCTATTTCATCCCAAAACGCATCATCATAAGGGTCATCATTTAACATTTCACCCACCACAGCCTCTCTCCCCTCTACTTCACCCACCACAACATCACTCATATCTACTTTATTCACAACAGGCTCACTTATATCCACTTCATTCACATCCTCTCTCCTCTCAACTTCATTCACATCCTCTCTCCTCTCAACTTCATTCACTTCATAACCTGCTTCATCATCTCCCTCATCCCCACTACTATCAGTCTCATCTACTAATTGTATTGTCTATTTTTCTTTTTTCTTTTTTATTCCCTTGCACTGCACTCACTTTATTTGGTTTTCCACAAGTTCTTGAGTTGTGTCCTGGTTTTGCACACTTTGTACACTTCATAACTAGGCCTGCCCAGCTTATTTTGTGTGGATTAGCTTCATTTGGTCCCCTCCTCCTTATTGTGGCAGGCCTACCTAACTTTACTTCTTTTATAGGTGGAGGTAGAAGTATGAGGTTAGTTTTACTTTTAGGCCATAAGTCCTTGCCATTCATTGGTTGCATCACATTGGAATACAATTTTTTGTATGTGCTATAACAAGGATGTACAAAGTCTTCAGGCTCTTTACCTTGATGATATAGGCAAGAAATTCCATGTACACAAGGAATTCCTGTTAGTTGTCACCCATTACAGCCACAAGTCATTTCTTCTAAATTCACCATGTAGCTCTTATTATTAGGCCCAGATAATTCAAACCCATTATCACCATTGAAACTTGTTGACCACAAGTGAGAAAACCCTTTCAAAATGTCTAATTTTTTCCTTATTTTTGGACAGATAGACATGTTTGTGACCCTCTCTATGGTTAATTTTTTTTCATCACTTGTTCCATCAACTTAAATCTGAGTAACTCTAGCATGGTAAGTATTGATTTGACCCTAAACTGTTTGATACATGAGTTGAAACTTTCACACAAGTTATTCAACAACAAAGGAGATTTAGTATGAGTGGAGAAGTGAGACCTTGACCAGTTTTTACCAGATTTGTTTGCAAGCCACTTGTATTCTTCTTCATCCATATTTTTCATTTCTTCTAAGGTCTTTTCCAAATGTTGAATGGTGGTGGCTTTTGCAGCCTTTTCCAATAACTCTTTCAAAGTCATTCCTTTGTGTTTTTGATTGAAGTTATTGTAAAGATGGCGTACACAATATCTATGTTCAATGTCAGTTAACAATTTTCCTACTGCCTTGATCAACCCCTATCACAAATTAAAGAGGGAATATCAAAAAATACAAGGGATAAAGTTATTAAAGTAGGAAGAAAAAACAGTAAAAAAGATGATAATGTACCTTTTGTTTATCAGAGATGATGGTGTAATTCTCAGGAATTTCAATGTCTAGATCACTTATCAGTAGTTTCAAAACCACTTCCATGTTCTATAATTTTCTATATCCACTACAGCATAGCAGAAAGGGTAACAACAATTATTTGGATCAATAGCAACTGCACTTAACAAAACTCTTTTGTTTGGCCCACTTAAATGACAACCATCCAACCCTATCAAAGGCCTACACCCCTCCTTAAACCCTCTCTTCAAAGAGCCCCAACAAATATAAATTCTCCTAAAAATAGCAAAGTCATAACTGCTGTTGTACCAGGGTTTGACCTTTTCATTTCTTCTATATAATCCCATAACATCAAATACTATTCAGCATTAGTCCCTTCTAGTTTAGTTTTTGCAATTCTTATAGCCTTATAAGTTGTTGACATTGTCACTTTGCATTGCAAATCCACATGTACTTGCTGCTTGAATGCAAGAACAACCCACTTAGGATTAAGTCTAATTTGCTCCATGTACTTCTTGGCAATAAACATGGGCTTACAAGCACTAATGTCTTGTGTCCTAGGGCATGTGTGTTTATCAATAAATGTCCTTATTTCAATAGTTACTTCATCCCTCATAGCAGCTGCATATAGGTACCATGTACATTTTACCTTAGTTTCTTTTTCTTTTTTTGTCTCATTTTGTGTCCCATTAAAGCACCTGGCTATCAAATTTCTACTTGAATTTTTTGTCAACTTACAATCTTTACCATTTTGAAAGCAGTCCATTTTGAAAGCATCCCTAAAATCATTAGCAGTGGGAAACAACATTCCTAACTTGAATTTCATATCAGTCAAATCAGCTTTACCAAATGCAAGAGAGGCGTCTTCTTTTTCACCTTCATTGTCACTCTCAAAGTCATCAGAATCTACACATCCCTCATTCAAAATTGTTTCATCAAATACTATGTTTGGAGTCCATTTAGGCACAGTTACTTTTGGTTTAGGTTTAGGGTTAGGGTTAGGGTTACTTGAACTTGTGGGGATACTTGAACTTGAAGGCTCAAAATCTGTTTGGAACTTGACAGTTAGGTCTATAAGACCATCATCTTAATTTTCTTCATCTTCACTACCATCAAACATTGGAATATGACCAATGTCACCATCATCTACAACTTGTTCTTCTTCACTATCATCACTAGTATCACTAGCTCCAAAATCATTTTCACAACCATCAGCATACACTTGAACAATCCTATCATTGTCAATAAATTTTTCTAGGCTCACAACATCACTATCAAGCTTAATCTCACACACACCAGTTTGAAATTCATCCCCAACCCTTTTAAACCAAAACTTTTTAACCTCTAGCCATCCTACCTGAGCAGCAATAGATTCTAATATATTCAAAGACATTCTTTTTGGATCACAATAATCAACAAAATTTGCTAACCCATCCACATAATCAGAAACTATCCTTCATATGTAAATTTACCCCCATGGTGTAACTCAATTGAAAAAAAAAGTTGTCTTGGGAGCTGTAAAAAAATGTACATTTTATTTAATTATTTTAACAATATTAACAACCTTATCAGAGACAGTTGTATACGCCCTAATTTTGTTTATATAAACCAATGTACATGCCCTAATTTTTTATAATTCGCAATGTAATACATAGCCTTAATTAGCAGTACAACGTAACCCTAATTAGCAGTTTAATACCCAATTTAATATACAATTGATTTCAAAAACCCTAAGTAGCTGTATAACATAGCCCTAATTAATAACCAATTTGATATACATTTGATTTCAAAAATCCTAATTAGCTGTATAACATAGCCCTAATTAATAACCAATTTGATATACAATTGATTTCAAAACCCCTAATTAGCTGTATAAGATAGTCCAGTGTAATACCCGATTTAATATACAATTGATTTCAAAATTTATTAAGAAAAATTAGTGAACTAACCGTAATGCGGAATGAGTTCATCATTCCGGCGTATAACCCAAACCATCTTATTGCAACTTATGTTGAGATAGAGTGTAGTTAATAGCAATTTTGGTAGCAATTTTGGTTTCAATTTCTCTGTTTATGGGTAAAAGTTTGTAAGAGAGAGAGTCTCGCAAAATTAATACATATATATATTTATTTGGTGAAACGTCATAATTGCCCTTTTTCTAATCGTTTTCGTTAGCACGTGACTAATTCTGGTGACTGAAAACGGAGCCAGTCCCTTGATTGGAGACAAAACTATTACAATGGATACCAAATTAGAAAAGCAAATAGGTTGGGTAGGAAATTGATAAAAGCTGATACGTTGGGGTAGTAAATAGCATTTTTTCCCAAATAATTCATGTGAAAAGCAATGTGCTTAACGAAAATAGGATTTTAGACAGAATTTTTAAGTCCTTAATTATTTTCGTCCTGCATGTACCTAAAACCTATATCGTAAAATGATAAATTATTCATATTTTAGCAATCAGAATTCTGGATTTTAGCTTCTTTCGACTGCTTTAACAAACATTTTCATCCTCGACAAGTATGATTACTGTCGATAACACGACACTAAATACTTTTACATCCATCCGTGATTTTGAGTTTTGCAAGAATGATCCAGAACTATCCCGTAACCTCAAGACAGTCAAAATACAAGCTTTTAAGGGTGAAGAAATAGAGCCCAACATTGTGAAATACTTGTTGGGAAAAAATGCTTTAGTATTAGAGAATATGATCATTTATTTGGTTCGAGAAAAGATGACAGCAACTCAAGCCATTCCATGTAACTTAAGTCGTTATACATCCTTTCCAGTTTAGAAACGGAGTTGAAAAGAAGTTTTTTTGTACAACTATAGTATGATACAGAGACGCATCTGATAACCCACTCTCTGTCTGCTTTAGTACTAAAAACTATCTAAAGAAAGAAATACTAGTCTTAACTTTTCAACTTCAATAACATTCTACAGAAAACTCCAACATCTACAATAGTATCTTGAAATCGACTATCGATAAGTGAAGCACATGAAGTATCAGTTAGTAACCTAGGTAGTTTTTTCCAGCTTTTCTTCGACAAGCTCGATACAATGGTAGAGAACTAATTCAATCGGGTTTAAGCCACAAACAATGTCTAGAGCAAAATCACCGCTATCTTTTTTATTTTCTGCCATCATACATGTCACTATGGATCGGAGAGGTAAAAGCCACTCATTAAAGGCCTTCTGTAAGTTTGCCTTTGATAGCACTCCACTTCTGTTACTATTTCCTGCACAATTTTCCACTCAAGAGTCAAATACAAGGCATCAAATAAACTACAGTTATTGATAAGTAAAAAAAAACTATCATAAGGTTGTAAAAAAACTAGCATTAGGTTGTAAATAAATATTGAGCAGGAATACTATAACAACATTTCTAAAAACCAGTGAGAATAAGGTGCCACGGAAAACCTATTTCTAATATAACAAATAAAAAATTCATCTAGCATTATATCGTTACAATAAAATTAGTTTAAAATAGTGTTTTGGCATCCGATAAATGTTTTTACTCATTTACCAGACTCTCAGTCAGGAAAGGGAAATGAAACGGTCAACACCCTTAAAGCTGTTATAAGGGTTTCACTAAAAATGACAAGTACCTGTTATTGAATTAAGAACATCACTGCCTTTAGAACATGAAACACTAGATGGCTCGAGTAGTCATTACCTATTGATTCTGTCATCAAAATGAACCTGTATAAGTTGAGAGCAGATAGTACCTGCAGAATTTAAAAGCTCATGTGAATAAAATATTTCTATATGATCCAGCCGCGCAATCCACAAGCATTACTTAAAACCCATACAACAGGTCAATCAAGTAGACAGTTAATATCCAATGAGACCCCAGAAAACACAGAAACAAAATTCTAAGTTTAGAACAAATTCAGCGTACTTTAAAACCTATAATTAAAATTTTAAATGATAAAAAATAAAGTTGTATGGTTTCCGAAACTATGGGAAAAGCGTGAAAAGAGGGACTACCACATTTTCTCTCTTATGAAGTTCAAGGGAAAAGATCCCATAAACCCAAACAAATTACTTAAAAGTATGTGTAAGAGCCACATCCGCATCTGGGTCAGCATCTAAAGGAATGACTAGAAACTTTGGTAATTTGATAGATTTAAGAAAAATGATTAATATACTTGATAGCATAAACATAGCAAAGAGACCCCAATTGAATTTCATTTCAAGGCACTCTATAAAAGCTACTCCTATCAATACTACATTTCATTTATCTTATAAGGATAAACTTAATCAATACTTCCAACGTCCCCAAGATATGCTTCATTTTTTTTGTTTTTCATGGGGATTAAGAAAGCCTATTTAATTTGGTCTTAGTAATGATATCTTCAGTTTCACTAAAATACCTCTATTTAAATGACTCTTAATAATGTGAAAAGGTTTCTGGGGGTACATGCATCTTGAATGCGGTGAGTTTAGTAATTTAAACACTAGAACTAATCATTAAGGGTAAAATTTACGGAAACCATGGTGATCATGAAGGTTGAGAGAAAGAGAAACACACACACATCCGAAGCATAATCAAACTTTTTTTTTTTTTTCATCAGCTTTTACTTAAAGATATGTTCAAGATTTAAGACCGTTGGGGATCCCGAACTATCGAGGGTTCCGACTAGTCGGGACTTTTTTTTTGCTCCCAAACCCTATCGGGCCGGGATGCGAATTTAAGCAATTTGGGTTGGGTTCCATCCGGATCCCACCCTAGCTTATTCAATTTGAAGTCTAGTTATATGTACTAAACACTAAATTTCCCGAAAAATAACTCCAACTTAAAGTGAAATATGGCAAGCAAAAGAATGTAAACATAAAAAGAGAGTGAGAGAGACCGCATCGCCGAACTCGGGGAGTGATGGAGGTCCTCCTTTTGGCGGTCTCAAAATTAGTGCAACCAACTCAAGTATACCAACATTCCAAAATGATGTATTCTGATTTTTATTATTCTCCACTTGCATAACCTGATTTCCTGTCGTGATATGTTGGCAATTTTCCATGTGCATCTCATTTCGCACACAATCAATGAGAATCGCAATCTGCAAAAGATTTAGCCTTCATTTTAGTAGACTTGATTCAGATTGAAATACGAAAATGGAGAAATAAATCGAGAGCGTCAGTTATAATGACTTCTACAGACAACTACCATTACCATGGAAGATGAATCGGAGTTTTTGATCAATGCCATTAAAGTATCAAATCTGGGAGAAGTTGGAATATCCGCAAGAACCTGGTAATGAGAAGAAATATTGAGAAAAAAATCAGTAACTAAGTAAATCCTGTTTTATGCATGCATGCAATTGTTTATATAAGGTAACTAATAAGTACATGAGAGAATGGGGAATGGGGAATGGGGAATGGGGAATGGGGAATGGGGAATGGGGAATGGGGAATGGGGAATGGGGAATGGGGAATGGGGAATGGGGAATGGGGAATGGAGAATGGAGAATGGAGAATGGAGAATGGAGAATGGAGAATGGAGAATGGACATAGAAAAAAGGATTCGAGTACTAAACCTATCCAAATTGGCAAAATCATTCGCTTAAGAAGTCCTTTAATTCGGAAATACAAATTTTGTACAAAAATCACCAACTACATAAATCCATGTGCTATCCTTACGTAAAGTGCTTTTATAGAGAAATAAACAGCTACTTAATAAGCACATAAAATGATATAATGAAGAAAAGATTGGTAGTTTTTTTCTGAGGTGTATGGGATTTAATAAGGCATCAATTCACAATCCACATTGAGGCCTTGTTTGACTGCGGCTTTGTTGCATTTTTGTTTAAAAGCAGGATTAAATTTGGTTGATCAGCTTTAATGCTGAACTTTTCTCATATTTTGGCCAGGAAAAGCTAGAAAATTAAATCTGGATGAGCCTACTTTTTCTTATTCTGCATTAAAGAATTCCAGCTGATTTGCTTAAAATCTGTGACCAAACAAGCCATGGTAGCTTAAATTAACTACTTACACAGAAAAACAAGCATCCGATTATGCATACCTTTTTAAGAGCATCAAATGCATTCTTCTTAATCATTGGCTCTGGTGCATACATAATAACCATCTCAACAGCCTGCTTCTTTTAATAGTCAGAGATTTGAATAATACAGAAAAACATAATACGGTTTCTTGAAATGGGATGAGTATACCTGCAAGGCTGAATAAAAGGTAGTCATATAAGACGAGCATCCATTGGTACACCCAGGGGAGATTTTCCCATCAAAAATTCTCAAAAGAAAAATGATGGCTTGTTTCTTCAACTCCCACGACAAATTGGGACATACAAACATGTATCTAAGCATGCCTAGAGCTTGCCACCTTTTTGTTTGGTTATTTGAAAGTTCCGTTATGGCTGTTTCAATGTCATTGCCAGAAACTACAGCTATCTCGTCAGATTTAAATCCCCAAATCACTGTATGGAAAAGAAAATGCTCTTTGATAAATAAATGAACAAAAATATAAGCAAGGTAACAATAACGATTATCAAAAGCTAGGAACCTGCAAGAACTGCTCCATGCTTGGTGTGGGAAAAACAACTCATGACATCATCTCCATAATCTGTACGAGTCCCAATAAACCATAAACACAATAAACAGAAAGAACTTTTCTTCAAAAGTTGACACAGAACCATGGTTGTAATTTTTCTGCCAGTAGGGACAGAACTGTTGAGATAGAAAATAGCTGTTGATATATCCACTCACATTTTAGTTATAGCTGTTAATATAGATAACCTTGTTTAGTTATAGCTTATAAGCACAGCATTTTGCTTAAAATCTGGACTGCACTTGAGTGCCAGCTGATAAGGTGGGTTTTATGTCTTTTGGCAGTGAGCTATAAGTTACAACAAAAAGATTCAGCTTCTTAGCTTAAGAACTTATTTACTCAACAAAATCAGGCTATTCGCTTAAAAGATGCAACCAAAGAAGCCTCCAGAGTTGGACCAGCATTTTTTTGAGGAGACAGTTAATAGTTGTCTTCTGATATCTTATAAGATATTGACTGAAATACAATCTTAAAACCAAAAGAACTATTTACTTACAACTTCTATCTATTTAATCGTACATTAGCTTGACATTACTCATGAATATGTCTTTGCCTATTGAGACTTCATTGAACTTCTAACATAAAAATAATTACTGTTAAACCGGGAATACAACTTTTGCATAGAGATGAATGAGTCTAAGAGAAGATACTCTTTCTGTTCTTAATATATTTATGATTATATTTGTTGCGAGTATTATACCTTCAGCCAGAGTAGTAGAGACTGTGCCAACACAACACCCTGTTATTAAACCAATGTACGACATATCACAATATCGAATGAAACCAAATATTTGCTTCACCAAACAAAATCTGCTTGAAACATTGAAGTTGTTTCCAAATGAAACAAAGGCCTGCGTTAAAGAAAGAACAAAATAAAAAGAAGGAATAAAAAAACCCATACTTCAGAATTAAGCTGATACAGGGTAAAACGATTCTTTTCCAAAGAAAATTTATATTTGGAAATGAGTATTTACCATAATTTGCAACACATATAGACTGAGTAAAGCGCTGAGTTTTTCTTTTACTTTCCCCTCCTGTTCCATTGAGCAACAACCAGGTACATATCAGAAATCAGAGGAGACACGAGATTAAGCATAAAAAAAGTAAGTATATCTGTAAAAAGCTGTACATACCAACAGCTCACAAAGTAAATGCATAGATTTAGCTACTTCAACTGACTGTTCTAACAAATCCTCATAATTTCTCTCTTCCTCATCCGACTCTGACAACACGGTCCTTAATACATTGACGATAATTGGAGCAGCTACTTTTAGTTGCTCAAACTGGCGTCTCTGCGTTAAAATAAGTACTGAAAAGAATAATACCCGCAATAAAGGTAAGAGTGGTACGAATAATAACTAGATGTGGAAAATGGGCAAAGGATACTGCTTCCGTCCTCATGATATGCTAAATTTGACTCATAAAAAAAGATTTTCCTTTGCAGGACAAAATTCGTTAGGATTGGAAGCACTATACCCTTCTCCATCGTTGCAGTTACACCAAGCATTTTAATTTTAAAAGAAAACAAGCATATTCCGAAGGATCTCAAGAAAATAAATATTCTAATTCACATTCTAAAACATAATATAGCGACATCGATCCAGGAGGAATTGTGTTACCTTTAGCTAACCCGCTTAACAGAGGAGCGTAATAGCTAGGAACTTTGAACTTCATGCATGAAGAATCTAGCGCCTAGTCACAACAAGTTTTGCATCAAATACTGTTCCATGATATTCATACACAGGTATGAAGCAACCGAATGCCAACTTGTAAATGCCCATATTACAAAGATTATCTTTACAAAGAAATACCTCCATCGGAAAGAGATAAACAATAAGATTATTATGCATAAATAACAATCATGCAGGGTATTTGGACTACCAGATAGTACGTCCATTGTTTATATTGTTATTTAAATGTAACTCTTGGGGATGAACAGTCTTTTGGCAACCATATATCATTTTTAGGGATAATTACATGCATATATTGGAAACAAATGGAGGTTTTTGTCCCTTTTTCATCCCCTTTAAACAAGTCCGTTATAGATGGTGAAAATCAGACTTGTTATGAATAAAGTATAACAGAACTATGAGCTTTTTTCTAGTCCCCATGTTCTCTCTCTTCTACAGTACAGGTGGAGATTTAATTGATTCTAGAAAACTGCAGGGTGAGTGGCCTAGCGTGGGGAACTTTAATATAGAGGGTAAAAATATAGGTAGTTATGAATAAAATATTAATGATTTTCGAAATTGTTTCTTCTTTCTTGTTCTCTTTCTCTGTGTCGAATCTCTCCCTCTCGTTCTACATTAGAGGGTAAGTCATATCTGATTTTAGGTCAAGTGACCTAACAAGTCGGGTTACTCGAAAGGCAGGTAACGTGAATTAACCAGAATTTTGGCTCCTAAACTTTGTTCAGTTGTCACCATTTTCTTTTAAAAAATATTCAAGCTATATGCAACTGGGTAGCGTTAATCCTTCATAAACATTAAAGTCATATGACACAAGTTGTTACTGAAAGAAACACCGGCAAAAAAAGAAAGATAGACAACAAACCATTCCAAAAAAAACATGGAAAATTGTGTGAAAGAAATGAAAAAATTCAAAAACTACCACAGAATAAATAAGTTGAAGGGAATTTCAGAATATGTACCTCACACAGAATAGAAACCATATCCCGAGCACTACAAATCTCGATAAAGCGGTTGATTATACTCTCGGCAATCTCAAAACATCTTTGAGACACACATGCAAATCTTGCAACCGCCTTTGGTAACTCAAAAGAGAGAGAATCAACAACTGCCTAAATACCCAATGAATACACAATGTCAGCTAAAAGTTCACATAGTAGGGGGGAAACTGATACTTGTATGGTAGCATTAAGGGATTGTTTGGCTACAGTTTATCAGCAAAAAATTTGGTTAGTAGGAGGGAGAGGAAATGTTGGATTCATCTAGCATAAAATTTAGGTTTTTCGGGTTGCAAAAAAAGGCCTAGCTCTCAAACTGGCTGACCAAATACACTGGAGCTTATAAACAAGATAGAATGACCTAAGCTTAAAAGCTGCAACCAACAAGCCCTAAGTAGGAATATAAGAAAGATGAATAAGAACTGCAAAAAGGACGGCTCGGTAAAATTTTCACTTCTACAAGTTTGTTTACAAAATTCTGAAAGCATAAAATGATCTATGCCTATTGCATCGGCTTCTATTTTGCTCTTCTGCAAATTAATGGATGATATTTTCAAAGGGCTGATACAAAGAAAGTCCAAAAACTTGTTTTCATGCTCTTTCGCTGTTTCTCTCTGCACTGTATAGTCTCGATTGGGCGTGCGGTATTGCAAGAATTGTGATATTTCATGTCATTCTCATAATTAAGTCACATGCCAATTACAAACTCTATACGTGTCAATGTCGCAAAAACATTCACTTTTCATTCTCACTAGAAAAAACAATCAAAAGATACACTAAACTTACAAAAGCAGAAATTGAATTTAAGGATGTCCAGTCTTCTATCACTGCTAAAATAGAAGGTATAACTAACATCATATGGAAACCAAAAGGAAGTATAAAAATGAAAAAAAAAACGTTGGAATGCCCCTACAGCAATCTTTGATCAAAGTACAACTTGGCTTGAGATATTAATAAGTCATTTTTTCGCAATTTAAAATTGACTTATGGAAACAAAATACAACCTGGGGGAGTGCAGGTAAATGGAGGTACTGATGAATATATCTGACAAGAACCAAAGCGTTGTCAGCTAAAAGCTCGTTGTCAGGGTCTGAAACTGCATCGTCAGCCACGGAACTGAGAAACTCTGCGAGTTCAGCAATGGATTCATCTGAATGTTTGTAATCTCCTGATTCGATCGCCTGTAAATCCAAAGTCGAAATATTTCAGAAACTAAAATCATGGCTAAATAAGAATACACTGACGTATCATTAAGATTTTGATGATTTGCTACCCTCATCCAAATAGCATTTAGAAAGTTGAAGTTAGATTTCTCGGGAGATTCGTGCAGCTAGTGTACTAAATAAATAAAACACGTGTCTGTTACTAATCAAGTATTGAATATCCAGAACATGTATATACATAATGTTTCAGCGTATATCAATTTTCTATGCTGATCCAAATAGCAAGTTAACATTAGAAGCTATGTAACACGGAAAATTTAAAAGAAATATACGAGTATCGGATAAGGATACGATTAGGATGTCGTGGATACGGTATCCGATGCGTGATTTAGAGTATAATGTACATGTTGGATACGGATAAGGCACCTATACGCCACCGTACGAGTATCCGATACGTCCGGCCAAATTTGACTTTTTTATTTTCTTATTTGCATAATATATAATTTCTAATTTTGAGAAGTGAATATGTCATTATCCAGTTAAATGATGAGTCTATTTATGGTTTAATAATATAAAAACTGAATTAAAAAGTTAAATTTTTGATAACTTTGATATAAAAGTTAAATAAAAAAGAAATTGGTCGTATGCAACTGCACAAAAAGCTTGATCGAGAGTCTGATGCACGAATTTGACTTCATACTTTTTGCATTTACATTTTTGATATGTTATGTAAACCTTAACATTCATATAAAAAAAAACTTAAAATCAAAAGTAATTCATGTGTTCCTAGATTTTCAAAAAAAAAAACAAAAAAAATCGGCATATCGGTCTCGTTTATGATATTCGTAACCGTATCCATGCAACATAGATTAGATGCTGTACACTAATCAGGTAATGTACAGAATGAATAAAAGAAGATACAGGTCGGTTACTTACTAATCAGGTATGTATAGGGTTAATTTGGTTTTTGTACCCTGGATGTTGTGTTTTTCTTGTTTACTAACCTCTATTATCAATTTTACTATTTTGTACCTTGTATTCGTGTTTTTTTTTACATTTGAACTTTTCCATCCAATTATGGATAGAAAACCAACATAACACGGACGTTCCATCCATAATTAGATGGAAAAGTTCAAAATGTAAAAAAAAAAACACAAATTCAGCCTCCAGTGTACTAATTGGAAAAACTAACAACGTAAGGTAGTAATCGAGAAACACGCAACAATACAAAGTACAAAGTTGCTAAAAAAACCGGTATATAGTATAATCAATGTTGTTAGATTTTGTCCACCCTAGCTAGCACGCATTTACTAGTAAAAGAATACATGAATCCAGCATCTAGGGTACTAATTGGAAAAACTAACAATGTAAGGTAGTAATCGAGAAACACGCAACAATACAAAGTACAAAATTGCTAAAAAACCGGTATATAATATAATCAATGTTGTTAGATTTTGTCCATATTTACTAGTGGCTTGTTATAAACATATAAATAAATATATATATATATATATATATAGAGAGAGAGAGAGAGATGAGGGTTACAGAGGAGCAATTAGTTAGGGCTTGGCGGAGGCGACAGATAATAGGCTGATTTTCCCCCGACTCCATTGCTGACATGGCAGATATTATATAAATTTATATACGTACAGTCATGATATGATATATATATATATATATATATATATATATATATATATATATATATATATATATACACACACTAGCGGACAGTGAATCAAAAAAATATGCGTTACAATTACATGCCAGTTATTTTTATGAGTAACTTAATAATTAATGATATGTCAGTTGTTTTTATTTTAATTATATCTATACTATTAATATATGTCTAGAGCCATGAAGTCTTGAAACAAATAATTATAAATAAACCTTGATAGTTTGAAAAATTACACACATGTACTATTATTTACAAATAAAACAATTTTAAATTCAAAAAAAAAAAACTGCAAAAAAACCGTCTCTCCCCAAAAACACTTATCTTATTCTATTATACTGCACACATTTTTCTCCACCCACTCTCTCTCCCTCTCTAAAGTATATTTTATGAACATGTACCAATTTCTTCATTTATAGTCAGAGGTACAACATTTGTTTTATCATTATATATTATATATGTTGGTTCCTTCCCTCTCTCAAACCAGTCAAACCAGGTAAATACCATTTCTCTCCATTTATTCTACTTTTTACTTCACATCTTTATCCCATTTATTATTCAAATTAAAATATAGAATCCAGCGTATTTTGTTATTACACGTATGTATGCATATATTTTTTTGTATTCACACCCATCGGGTGGGCAAGTCCGCTAGTTATTATTTATGTGAAGAGCGCTAATGAAGTTTTGAAACAATTATTTATAAAAAAGTATTATTAATTTATAAAAGTAAATATTTTTACACACAAATTAAAATAAAAATAACTGTCATCAAATTCCCTCTCTCTTTCCATCAACCTTAATTATCTCTCCCTTCATCGAAGATTCTATATTATAGATTTTTTATTGGATTCACACTCATCGGGTGGGCATGTCCGCTAGTATATATATATAGAGAGAGAGGGAGAGAGGAGGGAGTTTTCTACTGATATTGAATTAGATGTGACTCATTTACTATTTAATTGTTCACTACGAAACTACGTGTAATTTTAACCGGTCAATAACTTGTATCAAAATTGTCGGAATGAAAATTTTCAAAAGTTTATCATATAGTTCAAATGTTAAATTTTATGATTAGATTTTAAAAAAATTCATTTCGACATTTTTATACAAATTATAAGCCGGTCAAAATTGAACGTATTTTTGAAGGTATTTTCGTAATGGATGATTAAATCTGAAGTGATGGAGTTGGTAAATGCCTTCCTGCACTTGAAACTTGCTAGCACATGATGGGTCAAGTTTTCATTACTTTATATTAGGGCTGAGTTCGCTCTGATTCAGTTCGGTTTTTGACAAAACTGAAACTGAGCAGATTTTTCTGTTCGTTTTTTTTCGTTTTCGGTCTTTTTATTTTTTGGACCGAACCGAATCGGTTTTTTTAGGTCCGGTTTTTTCGGTTATTTTTTGGATTTATTTTCGATTTTTCGGTTTTTTGGTTTTTTTTGGTTCTGTTTTATTGTAAACCGAAACCGACCCGGAAAAATTTTGATTTTTCGATTTCGGTCTTTGTCGGCCTTTTTCGGTTCGATTCGGTTTTTCCGGGTTTTCGCCCCGTCTTAATTTATACAACTATCTTTGGACAATTTCATGACATTTAAGAGACCAAAAATGTCAATTGTTAAAAAAAAACACACACTATAGCGTGCAAGTTTAAGTGTAAATATCAATGCTCGTGTTATTAAGTCAGAGTCGGAGTCGGATTTTAGGCGTAAATAGTTTATCTATCGTCTAATTTTCATTTAATTATCGCTTATATCAGTTAATTACGCCTAATATACTAGGCGTCAAGACTTTGCCTATCATCCAGGCCCTACTTAATTTTTGTCTAAGTCCGCCTTTTAAAACACTGGATGTGAGTAAATATGTTTTCACTCCTGTCTCATTGCACAGCATGCAATACGCAATCAAAAGATTCCCCTTAGAAGAAAAAGAAGGCTCATACGCATTGCCGGAGCCAGCTTTTTGGACGTCGTAGGCCACTTAAAATATGAGGGCTTTTCTGTGTCATAAATAGTAGTTTTTTAATTAGGCTCAAATCTGTTATTTTTAATAAGAATCGGGTTTTTTGTGATGCATGTAATATATGGGACCAAGAATACATTACTCGAAACTATAAAATTTAAAATTTAACAAAAAATGCAACAAACAGGAATCGAACCTGCATAGACCGAGCAGTCAAAAGTTATGAGTTTGCCGCTTACCACTGTGAGATGAGAGTTTTTTTAATATGAAAAGCATTGTTAAATATATAATCTCTATTTGTTAGTATAAAATCGGGAGCTCTAAAATAGTCGTTTTTTGGGAACCTCTAGGCCCGTGCCTCTTGGTCCTACCCTCAAAACCGGCTCTGCTCGTGTGTGGCACTCCTTGCTCGCGGAGCGTTATACCTGAAAAATAAATAAACATTATAAGGTTTTTGATAGTAGTCGGCGACTTTCACCCTTCTCGGAGAATAGTGAGGACAAACTACACTTTTGCTATAAAAAAGTTTTTGTTTTCACTTCTATCATAATTGGTGTATGAAAAAATGTATTATAGTTGAACACGGCACTAGTGATTCATGTATTAGTGGGGATATGCCTCGGAAAATGAGATAATCGATTACCACTTGTATTTTATTTAACTTATTGTTACCACCCTTTTATGGTTTTTTTGTTTACCACCCTTTCTTGATTCGAGAAAATAATTGCACGTACAAGTAAATAAGTTATTCAAACTACGATACGCATTACGTGTCGGCATATGAGTACTGGCTTTGACATCGAAGCGGAGGGTTTTACATAGAGGATGAATGATGATATGGAATTTTCATATTTGGTAGAATATTCTGTTTTATACATAAGTTTACCCAACTTAATGTGAATTGTAGCGAGAACAGTATGAAATACCAATACTCACATGTTTGGAAGAAATTTGTCAGTCGCGGTCAACATTTTGATTCATAGTTCATAGCTTTGATCATTTGGAGTACACTAAAAAAGATTGCCTAATTTATTGTGCAACTTATCCGGAATTCAGGTTATGTCGAAACCTCCAAGCGACGAATCGCTCCTTGGAACATCTGACGATTGTCCCCTTGATTTCACCAAAACTGACATCCATCTACCAATGCTCATATACGTGTCACGTGTAAAACGTCTGGGGTACGACGACAACAAGAAAGCCGGCGCAATGAACGCTTTAGTCTGATCGTCTGCAATAATGTCAAACGGACCGTTATTCTATATCTTGATTGTGACCATTACATATATAACTTTCATGCATTACGCAAGGGTATGTGTTTTATGACGGATCCTGGTGGGGACCGCATATGCTATGTTCAGTTTCCTCACAAGTCAGAGGTTCGAAGGGATCGACCCCTCAGATAGGTATGCGAATCACAATACTGTTTTTTTCGATGTTAATATGCGGGCCCTTGATGGGCTTCAGGGCCCGGTTTTTGTTGGGACTGGTTGTATGTTTCGTAGGGTTGCACTTTACGATTTTGACCCTCCGAGGACGAAAGATTACCATGCAGGTTGGTAAGGTTGTATCTCTTCAGTTTCGTCAGAAATATAGGAATACTTTTTCTGGAAAATATGGTAGAAGAATCAAACTTGGCTGAAAAGCCCTTTGTGAAATTTAAGCAAGTTAGAAAAAGCCCAGTTTTTCAGGTTTCTGGAATACCATGCAGCTTAAAGCTTTATCAGGCTAAAGTTAGAAAAACTGGGCTTTTAAGCAAGTCAACCAGACGCATAGCAAAAAAAGTAAAGAGACCTTAGCTCATAAGAGGCAACAAATAAGGCCTATATGTAGAAATAGCAAGTCTTTGACCCTTTTTGACCCTTTGTTTACTAAACTTTTATGATGTAGGTTGTTGCTTTCCGAGCCGGAGAAAATTGTCTTCGACTGTTGATGATGAGAACCGAGCGTTACGAATGGAGGATGACGATGAGGAAATGAATTTATCGCAGTTTCCAAATTTTTTTGGAAACTCCCCTTTTCTAATCGATTCTATACCGGTGGTTGAGTTCCAAGGCCGTCCATTAAAATACCCCCCGGTACTCTAACCATTCATGCATGTGGACCTTCTTCTACGGTTGTTGAGGCTATTTACGTCATTTCCTGTTGGTACGAGGATAAGACCGCATTTCCTCATCATGTACTGTTTTCTTCCGGCGCTTTCGCTTTTCTTGATGTAAATGATCTATTTAGCATTGAAAATTCATAAATCTCATAAAAGCCTTTGTCAAAAGATTAAGATTTTTTGGGAGACATAATCAAGCGATCTGCATTATTGCAGCTTATTGTTATTTCCATTTCTTGGTGTAAATTATCTATTTAGCATTGAAAACTCATGAATCTCATAAAAGCTTTTTTTAAAAGATTATGACTCTTTGGGGGCACAACTCCGAATAAAAAAAGTGATGGTATTCATATAACTTATGCACAACTCGTGCACATCATGTGATATAATTTTTATATCTTTGTTATAAAAGTTTTTTTCTTCGCGTGCTTTCGCTTTTCTCGGACCAATTTATCGTTGGATCCCTTGACGTGGAATTTCTTACGCATCTTTTGGGCATTTCAATAACTTTATGTTTGTTGGCACTAATTGAAATTAAATGGTCGAGAATTATGCTTGAGAAATGGTGGCGAAATGAGCACTTTTGGTTGATAGGTGGCACAAGTACTGCTTATTTAACCATTGTTTTACAAGGTTTATTACTCCAGTTATAGCGAGTATCTAAATTTCATTTACTCTAACTTCAAAATCGGGTGGTGACGAGGACGATGAGTTTGCGAATCTATATATGTTGAAATAGACGTATTTGAGATGTAATGTCTATCGACACTTTTGGGGAAGTATAACCAAACAATCTACATTAGTGCAACTTACTATTATTTGCATTTCTTGATGTAAATTATTTATTTATCATTGAAAATTCATAAATCTCATAAAAGTCTTTGTAAAAAGATTAAGATTTTTTGGGGAGGTATAAGCAAGCAATCTGCATTATTGCAGCTTATTGTTATTTTCATTTCTTGGCGTAAATGATTTATTTAGCATTGAAAACTCATGAATTTCATAAAAGCTTTTCTAAAAAGATTATGACTCTTTGGGGGCACAACTCCGAATAAAAAGAGTGATGGTATTCATATAACCTGTGAACAACTCGTGCACATCATGTGATATAAATTTTATATTTCTTGTTAAAAAAATCCTATAGACCATATAATTACTCTCATGTGGAGTGCCAAGTTGCGTGTTTAGCATTACTCCGGATAGAAATAAGCCGAGTTATCGAACTTAGGCAGGGGTGTCTTCGGCTTGTTAAAGCTAACTGCATGGTCCGAACTAGTCTTCGAGCGGTTTGTTGGGGAGAATTTCGGGAGCTGGTCTAAGAGCTAATATTTTTTTCGGGAATGAAAAAATAGCTTGACCCGACAAAAGTCGTGACCCGATTTTTTGGAATCCTTTAGGGTCGGGATAGGTTTATCCCGACATATTTTTATATTTTTCACATAGTGATTTTTTGATTAAAAAAAACTTTATTAAAATGTAACTTAATTTGGTTGGGTTAGCTACCCTTAACATACTTTTCACTCTTGACAGAACGAAAAACTTAATAATGTTAACCTCCTAGTGAGAAGAAAATATAAGAAGATAAGAAAAACTTAGTAGTGTTAAGCTCTATTAAAGTCATTTATAACACTATTAATAGCGTCAAGAGTAGAAAGTACGTTAAACCTAGTTAACCAAAGAAGAAATGAAAAATAAATATAACTTAATCGATAGTTTATCGCGATAGTTTTCCTTTTGTTAACCTCGAAATATGATAATAAAAAGAAATATAACTTAATAGATCAACATCTAGCAGTAAAATAACAATATCATATCGATACGAGCTTATAACAGCATCCAGAATCTTCAATTTGCGGGTCAAAAGCTTCCAAGGTTTCTTAAGAAGCTCTGATGTCTCACTACCACCATATTCACTTTTTTCATCCCAAAACCCCCCATCTATAGGCCATATTCCATTTCGATCTCTATAAGTTCCCTTGGGTTTTCGATTCTCCACTTTAGGAACAAAGAAAGGACCGCTATACGGAGTACGATTAGTAACCTGTGATGAATTAAATAGGAAATAAATTAAAAGAAAGTTACAAACGGGGTGTGTGAAGTGTCGGAATTATTAGTATGCAACAAAGTTAAGTAGTGACTTATCATTAAGATTAATCACGAATGTAAGACTATGTCAAAGAACAACCACAAGGCAAAGTATGAAAAAAACCATTTCACTCTCTAGCTAAAGTAGCAAAAATCTCTATCTTATTCACATTAAAAAATCTCTATCTGATTCACATTAAAAATCTCCATCTTCTACATACTCACGTTAGAGGGGACAACCAACGGATTGATATCGTCCACTGTTTTTTTAGCTACATCCGTATACTTATACACGTCTTTACATACAGGGCAAATCCCGTCCCCCATTTTCACCGCGTCTAAATAACAATCTTTACATATTTTATAATCACAATCGCACGGAAGAATATTTGCATCTTCGACATACTTAGGTTAGAGGTGGGGGATCAAACCCCGTACATCTGACATGCAAGGTGTGTGCTCTCTGTTATATGAGTTACACTCCTTGTTTGTTTCAAAATATTAATTTTATTTAGATAAGTATAATAATAGGTTATGGAGCCATTATAAAAAAAGAAAGAATACGAAAAACAAATAAAGGAAGTTTTCTTTTTTTTTTGAAAAAGACCCAATATATATCAGTTGGACAAGTTTGCTTGAGAAATACTTGTATGAATTAAGGGTGTGCCAACTAATTACAATTTTTTAATTTTAATTTTAAATTAATTTTATTATAATATTTTGTGATTTATTAACATGTGTTGGGTTTTTAGTGGGTGTCACACCCTAAATTAATGTGCACCGGGTGTAAGGTGTTACTCGGTTTGCTTTTATTATCTCAATTGACTCTCTTAATTTTATTGAGTGTTTGATTATTCGATTATGTTTGGTATAAATTGATTTTTTTAATTGGGCATTGTTCCATTTTTAAAGGTTTGTATTTGATTTAGTGCTCAATTTAACATATGGTTCAATAATATTTTAATTGATTATTCGATTTGTATAAGGCTCGATTTATTCTATGGTTAAGTAGTTGTTAATTTACAGAAAACTTAATTGAGTCTTTTTTTGTGTAGTTGTTATGAAAGATAAAAAAATGTTATATGGATATCAAATTAAAATAATAAGAGAGGCTTAAGCAAAACCGGATATGACATATAATTGAAATTTTTGTTTCATAAAATGCAAGAAGATGTCATTTCTGTTGATTATTTTGCGTTACAATAAGTTTCAAAGTAATATTTTTTTAATTATAGTTTTTTTTTTTGCAAGACGGTGAAAAAAAATGGGGTGCAAAAAATAATAATACCGCTAAGGCGCTCATATCTGGAACCGACACTATAGATTCAATCAACTTATCCAATAAATGGGGTGAGTCACCCTATTAAATCCACATGTAAATAAAGAACTTAATACGTATTGTATTTCGACCCTTTGCGAGATTGACAGATTCATGGGTTGATTATCTGGGATTATGGGTATCTGGGACATTCTAATTTACAAATTCGCTACTTCGGATTTCACTATCAAGATCGTTTCAATCTCTCGAGTAGTTTACATATGACCCCCTGAAGTTCTTGGAGCATAATTGGGACAAATTTTCCTTGGTTTTGATCTGACCCTTTCAATGATCTCCTTGAATCCATTATGAAGTTGTGTATAATCTAGAGAAAATGATGAAAATATACATATAGGTGCTACTTAATTATTAAAAGTTACATATGTTAAAACACTTTTAAAGAATACAGATGCTACATGATGCTACACATTTTTACTGAATGTCTTCAACTTTAATGTTGCACGATACTCCATCCGTTTCCAATTAATTGTCCATTACAAAACTACATGTAATTTTGACCGACCAATAACTTGTATCAAAATTGTCGGAATAGAAATTTTTAAAAATTAATCATATAGTTTAAACATTAAATTATATGATTTAATTTTGAAATATTTAATTTCAACAATTTTGATACATGTTATAAACCGATTAAAATTGGACTTAATTTCGTAATGAACGATTAATTGGAAACGAAGAGAGTACTACATTATATGTATCGAATCATAATTAATATTTAAAAATTCATATTTTTAGAAATTAAGTACCTTTTGTACTGAGGAATGATTCTCCCTATAATCTATCGAAAGACAATTTGTCACCTGATCCTGAATAATTAAATGCATATCAAAAGTGAAAGTGTGTAAAAGATCAGCTATATATATAGAACTTTCATAGACGCTAAATTAATAAAAGACATAAATCCAATTTTCTATCCTTTTCTCCCTGGAGATTTTAAGATCTTTATATAAGAAATTATAGTACATCATCTATAAATTGTGGAATCCATATTCAATGATAGATACTGCTACTAGGAGAAACACATGAGCATGAAATTTTTTCAAAGAGGAAAACTATTCAGATGCATACGTAAATCCATCTCTACATACAATATTTTTCTTGCTAGCGATTTTAAGACCTGCAGGAACTATAATATCAGCATCTTCGAGTATGGAATACAAATTTAAATCCCAATAAGGGAAAATAAAATCATATAGAAGCGACGATATGAAAATTGCATTTAGACAGCTTGGTTCTTTTGAAAAAACAGAAGCAAGAACAAACTCAATTTTATTCCAGATCAGCTTAGTTAATTTAAGAAGCTGGAATAAGCAGATTATCTCAACAGTTTTCTTGTACAAAAATCTTCTGATCTCTTCGTCCCTCATAAGTCATAAATTTCACAATTACTTGAAGTAAAAAATAAAAATAAAACAAGCATGAATAAAGGTAAAGATAGTATCAGATGCAGTTCATCAGACACTAAAAAAGCAAACAGGAATTAACCCATAAAAAAGAGCAGGCCCTAAAATGGGGTAATTTTTTATTGATACGTTATATAAAACTTAATTAATTATTAGTATATGAAACTGAAATTAATTACGAATTTGTTCATTTTTCCTAACTAACCAATAAAAATCCCAAAAAATAAGAAAAAATGAAAAAAAAATTCCCAAAAAATCTAAAATCAGCAAAAATCCAAAAGCGCAAAAAAAAAATAGTCCGAGTCGTCTTAATTCATATTAAAAATAATTTTAGTCATTTTAAAAACAGTCCGAGTCATTTTAAAAAAAATCTAAGTCGTTTTGAGTCATTTTAAAAACAGCCGGAGTTGTTTTAAGTCATTTTAAAAACAGTACGAGTCGTTTTAAGTCATTTTAAAAGCAGTCCGAGTTGTTTTAAGTCATTTTAAAAACAGTCTGAGTCGTTTTAAGTCATTTTAAAAACAGTCTGAGTCGTTTTAAGTCATTTAAAAATAGTCCGAGTCCCTTTAAGTCATTTAAAAACAGTCTGCGTCGTTTTAAAAACGGTCTGAGTAATTTTAAAATCATACCGAGTCATTTTAAATCATTTTAAAAACAGTCTGAGTCGTTTTAAGTCATTTTAAAAACAGTATGAGTCGTTTTAAGTCATTTTAAAAACAGTTTGAGTCATTTTCAGTCCTTTTAAAAATAGTCTGGATAATTTAGAAACAATATGAGTAATTTTAAAAACAATCTGAGTTATTTTAAGTCATTTTAAAAATAGTTTAAGCCATTTTAACTTATTTTAAAAACAGTCTGAGTCGTTTTAAGTAATTTTAAAAACAGTACGAGTTATTTTAAACAAGTCTGAGTCATATTTAAGTTATTTGAAAAACAGTATGAGTAATTTTCTGATCTCAACAGTTTTCTTAGTACAAAAATATTCTGATCTCTTTGTCCCTCGTAAGTCATAAATTTCACAATTACTTGAAGTAAAAAATAAAAATAAAATAAGCATGAATAAAAAAGAAGTACCTATGCTTTGCAAGGTAAAGATAGTATCAGATGCAGTTCATCAGACACTAAAAAAGCAAAAAGGAATTAACCCATCAAAAAAGAGCAGACTATAAAATGAAGCCGTGTATCTTATTATATATATAGAATTTCAATTAGATGTTTATACATATATATAACCTCTAACCTATCACCATTTCTAAAAATAATAATAAAATAAACAAGTAAACTTCTATGGGTAGGCAAGTCACGTGTTCTCCTTGTAGAAATATTGGTAAAGAATGGTACCTACATGCGTAACTATATATCCTATCGTATTATTAATACAAGTCAAACCAAGTATTCTGAGTATGTTTAATTTTGTCTAATTTTTTAAAAAATACATTCACTCTAATATTGTAATTACTCCTAAATTCCATAAATCAATTCAAATACATAAATAACTTAAAAAATGTTATTTTCCACACATTTATATTCCAAACAAAATCGTTATGTATTTTTTATAAGAGTAAAACATTTTGTTACTCTTTATATACGATTGTTAATTAATTATATTTAATCATTCGATATTTAAAATTTAAAAAAAAAATATTAAATTTATTTGTCGGGATCATATCTATGTCACTACGTATCGCATACGCAACGCGTGGGCAACGATTACTAGTATATATATATGGGGAGGTATATATCGACACATAAAAAAAACACTATGTTTACATTTTAATCCTAACCATCTATTTAGTATTTTTTCAATGGCCAAGATTACCTAAAATAAAAAAAATCATCACAACCCTTAAAAACATATGTAATAGATTGTTAGGATTAAAATGTAAACATAGTGTGTTTTTTTATGTGTCGATATATTCTTCCCCTATATATATATATATATATATACACCGGTAATCATGTCCCATGCATTGTGTGTGCGGTGCGAAATGCAATAAAAATATAGAAAATATGTATAGTTATGATATAAACTAGTAATCGTATCTCACACATCGTGTGTGCGGCGCGTAATGCAATAAAAATATAGAAAATATGTATAGTTATGATATAAATACGTGAATAATAAAAAAAAAATATAGTTTAAGATTTAAAAAATGTTTAGTCGTTACAGAGTGATAAATAATTTTATTAGTTTTTACTTTTTATATTTTTATGTGAGTATGCTATTATTGTAATTAATATAAATGTGTAAGTGTATTTTTTTAAAAAAATAATTAAATTAAACAGACTCATTTAATTTGAATTGACTTAATTGAATAAGTATATATACACACACGTACATACCAGTACCACTACCCGTACATACCAGTACCACTACCCTTTCACTATTTCTAAAATTAATAATAAAACACAGCAAGGAAACTTATATGGGTAGGCAAGATTTGCAAATGGGAAAATCTAACGTATATGGGTCCGCGACACATATTTAGAGTATAAAACATGATTTAATATTTATTTTCAATATTTTAATTATCATACTATATATATGTCAATTTAAGAAAAAATAATATGTCAAATTTTGATCATTTTTTTTAAAAAATGCCTCAATTCTTTTTTATTAATTACTCATTTACATTTATTCAATTCAAAATATTAAAAACACACAAAAATAATTATTTTTTTAAAACAATTATAATTTTATACCAAACAAAATCGTTTTACGTGTATTTTATATAACAAAAACATTATATTACTCACTCTTTCCAATTTAACATATTCATTCAATCGATATACTTTTTAAAAATTTATTTATCCGGATCATATATATATATATATATAGCACGCATCGCACACGTTTCGTTAAGGATAACATTTAGTGATATTGTGCGTAGCATTAATTACATTTAGCCTTTGTAAAATTTAGTGAATTAATTATTGATGGTTAAAGAATAAAATTTCGACTCTTCCGGTAATACATTTTACTGGTGGGTAAGTTTTTGATTTATTACTAGTGAGAACTCTTGTCTCATGCAAAAGAGATTACAACCAATATTAATGTATGTGGGCTTCTTAATTAGTACTTGTCGCTAATTTGGTAATTCTCCTTAGGTTGATCTGTAAATTCTTGTACTACTACTTTATATATTAGCTCTAAAATTTTGAACACAAGCGCATTCCAACTTTACATATAGGGAGCTACACCCTTTTAGATCATGAGAGCTGTTTTTAAGATTCTCAGTCACATTATCTTCACAAATATTCAAAAAACCAAAAGGACAATATTATATCGTACATGAAGTGGGTTTTATTAGTTTTCAATCACTCCACGAAACTGATGCATATTTTAGTGAAGGTTAACATTCTAATACTGGATAGAACTAGAAATGCATGCACAAATTACCTAAAATGAAGTAGAGGCTCAGTCTTAATCTACATGAAGCAAAAAGAGAGTAAAACAATGAACTTTTAACTTTCTGATTCTCATGCATGTCTGTACGTACTCTTACAAATTAAAGTAATGTGTATAAATCATCAATCCTCCCGTAACGAAAACATAACATTTGACAGGACCAATGTGACCGTAACCTTAGATAATGAAAACGAAATAAATAAATATATAAGCAATCACGGGAACGTGAAGCTCCCACCAATATGATCCATTCATTTTTGTTTTTTATCCAGACTCATTTGGGAGAAGCCTATACTTTTGTCATTTTTATTGGAAAAACAAACAAAAAAATATTTGACGTGTATAACAAACACATAGATAGTGATTGCCCTAAAATTTCAGAGGCGGCCCTTTCTGAAATGATAAGTCGAGAATTTATAAATTTTTCTCACTTGAAACCGAGAAATGTGTGATAAAATGCTACTTCTATCCAAACTTTGTTCTTAAAAAAACAAAAGAAGAAATATAAATAATTGAATTCTTTCCACAAATTTTATTAAAGCCAAAATTCAAAGTAAGACGTTTTTATCTGCTGAAAAAAATACTTGATTAAATAACTAAATTTAAGAACCTATAACCAGAGCTGATACGCTCTCTCGTGATTGGTTCATCACTGTTGGAGAAGGTGTACCGCCATTACGAATGGCAGATCCACCATTCTGAGATGCTGTTTCACCTGTAATTAAAGCGTCTGTTAGGAATTAGAAACTTCAAAGGACTATACAAGTTTACAGTGCAATTAATACTCCTAGCCATACTCCAGTACTGAGAAATAAACAAGAGGTTATACACCTATTATCATACTGTATCCGTTAATTTCTTTTCGCAACGAGTATGGAAAGGAATGTGCGAGTGGTAAAGTAGCAAATCCCACCTGAAAATAATAGATGCAACTTACATGGAAAGGGGAGTTTTATGAGATTCTTACTGCATCGTTCTATTTTTTCTTGTTTAAAAGATTCATGAGAAGGTGACTCCAAAACCAACTCTTGAGTATAATTTGATATATAAACTTATATTAATTCTGGAACCCAGAAAGTGGTAAATGCAACTTAAACGGAGATCCTTACAACCATACCTTCTATTGATCAGTCTTGCCTTCCTCCTGATTTCATTGGTTAATCCTGCGCGCAAATAAAACTTAACCTATAAATTACATGCAATTACTTCAATTTCCGGTTATCCTTTGATACTTGGTAAACACTTCTGTGTATTAAATTACTATCATGAAGTCTAAGAACCATCATGCATAATGATCGATGAGTTTAATTTGGTGCATAAAATCAAGAGCACCAAATATTACATAAATGAGCACAAACTTCTGACCACAGAAAAGTTGATATCTTGATGGCTAATTCAATTTTGGCAGTTCAAGGTTCAAGAAACCTATGCTGTTTTTCTTTTCTGTATGAAGAAACAAAATCGTAGATAAATATTTATCTACGTCATTTCAAGAGATTAATATAACCATATAGGTTTGAAGTTATTTATTATTTTGATCACTCTTATTGACATAATCATAGATAAGTATTTATAAGTCATTTCAATGGATTGATAGTTATAAGTTTGTAAGGTAGTAAGTATTTAGCTTATAAGACATTTTAGTGGATGGATAGTTATGAGTCGATAGTTATAAGTTCGTACTCCGCACTTCATATTTAATTATTTATTATGAAACTACGTATAATTTTTACCGGGCAGAAACTTGTATCAAAATTGTGTGAATGAAATTTTTTAAAAGTTGATCATATAGTTCAAAAGTTAAATTTTATAATTAGATTAAAAAATATTATTTCGACAATTTTGATACAAGTTATAAACCGGTCAAAATTGCACATACTTTCGTTGTAGACAGTTAAATGGGAACGGATGAGGTAACAATTAGTAACGCTGAGTGTGATAGTTATAAGTTTGTAATTTCCCTATTAACAAGAGTTGATTTAGAAAACCAAAAAACCAAAAAACGTTACTCCCTCCGTTTCCAATTAATTGTCTCTACGAAATTACGTGTAATTTTGATCGGCTTATAACATGTATCAAAATTGTCGAAATAAAAATTTAAAAACTAAATCATATAATTTAATGTTTGAACTATATGATTAATTTTTAAAAAAATTCATTCCGACTATTTTGATACAAGTTATTGGCCGGTCAAAATTACATGTAGTTTCGTAGTGGACAATTAATTGGGGACATATGAGTGTTGTGTGACATATTAGTTCGTTATAGATATATATATATATATATATATAGATATGTATAGATATAGAGAGAGGTATGATAAATAACAGACGAAGTGTTTATTCATTAATATAATTGTACAGAGAGATACATGAGACCCCTGACCCTTTTTATATAATAGATGGTAGGGTTACATATGCTATAACAGACGGTAAATAAGAGTATTCTCAATTGTTCACTTTAACATCTCTCTACGTATAAATTTATACAATAATGAGTTGAAGAGTTATTCACCACCACATATATATGTGGGTCATAGATAAAAAAGATAAAATTTTATAAGAAACTTCATTACATGTAGAGAGAATTTGAAAAAATTATAGGAACAATTTTAAACGGGTCCCACCATAGAAAACCCTTTTTCTTTTCCTTTTATCTCAATTACTACTTTTTTTTCCCTCTCTTTTTCTCCTTTTCTCTTTCCATTTTCCCATTACATATCTTCGCGAGCATAACCATTTTCACATTACAAATACACTTTTTATTCTCTTATATTTATCATCGCATGTGTACTTAATCTAATTTATTCCAAAATAAATCGAATTAGGATGGATTTTTCCAGAAAAAATAGTATTTATAATAAATCGAAATGTGTTCTTTTATTTACTTATTTGATTGAGTTTTTGGTAATGATTTTTAGATTATATATAAGTTATTTACTTATTTGATTTAGTTTTTGGTAATGATTTTTAGATTATATATAAGTCGGGTTGTAGAAGAGTTTGTTAAGTATCCATGAAAACAAAGTAGCAAATCTTGAAAAAAAAGTAAAAAAATATCATTATTATATTACCTTATACATCTATTGTGAAAAACACTTTTGTGCACTCTTCAAATATTTACTCTAAAATTATCTAAGCAAATATATAGCCTTATATTTATAAAACAAAATCATCTTGACTGGTGAGAATGCTCTTAGACCATTCACAACTGTTATAGAAAAACATATACTGTGTTAGTTAGTAAAAAAAAGTAAAAAAACTCACACAAGAGTTTGTCTTATGGGTGATACAAGGTATACCTATATGTTCAAGTTTGGATATATATGAAAATTATGTCCACATGTGGACAACTTTTATACATATATCCATAATTTTTTTATTGAATTAAATACTCAACAAAATCTATTAGTCATTAATTTTCATCAAATTTCTACTGTTCACACTCCTCTCTAAAATATAGTATTATTTTAATTAATTAGTATCAAAATCTAGATAGACTGTTGTGCGATCTGGGCAATTTAGCTATGCCTAACTTTTATATTTGTTAGAACAATGAATTTTGGACAAATTTTTTATAACAATTGATGTGAAGGATCTTAGCAGCTCAAAATTTCCTATTAGGATTAATTAAGTGTCTCAACGTTTTAACTTTCAATTGTTCAGTTCACTCTCATGAACAGATTAACTAATTAAATATACACCATTTACATTGGCTAGAAAGTAGAAACTCCTTTAGTGTGCACGAATACTCTTTGATAAAATTGACATAGTAGAATAAGAATGACGTCTTGAAAATACTATAAAATGGCATTTTCATGTACTCTTACAATCGGTCATAGTCACTGTTCACATTAACTTCCACTTACAAAGAAAAGAGCATATCAAAAGGGATACCACAAGTACACAACCCAACTATATGCCATATAAAACCACTTTTTAGCCCAAACTCCTCAATAATTGACACAAATAAGTACTTTTTTTCACTAGTACAATTATGTAGACGCAAATTATATTAAAACGTGTTCAAGAGCACATGATATACTCAAAAAAATTACTGTATTAATTAGTTTCTCCAAATGACTGTTTTAAAATAAGATATTTCTATTATTATATGTGAACTCATAAAACACTGGTTACTTTCAAGCCTATAACTTTTGATCTTTCTTAAAAAACAACCCGCTAAGTCAAAAAAACTACCCACGCTTCAAATACTCAACCCCGCCCTTCTTCTCCCTCGCCATAATTTGTGAGCAATCAAATCATCGTGTTTCTTCTATTTTATCAATTTGTTTAAGGTAATTTCTCCTAACTATGTATTATATTTTTTAGTTTATCAACTTTCTGGATTTTTTACTTGCATCCTCAATAACACTTAACTTTTCAAGTGCATTTTTGCGCTTAGTGACTATATTCATAGTAAGATATCATGTGAGCCCCGGTTTTTAGTAAATTCTAATGTATACAACCAAATAAACTCCAATTTATGCGTTTAGAAAAACACAAATATACTGAGAGTAAACCGTATATACGAACAAACAAGGCCAAAGATTCGTCGTTAAGGACAATGATCTCACATGGCTTGTGAGAAACTCTTTTGGTAATGACACAGGTGAACGAATTGTTATAGTTCGTCGAATCGTCGTTGATCGTCACAAGTTTCTTCCCTTTTTCTTTAATCTGTTCGGCCCTAGTAGCTAATAAAGTTCGTACACTTTTACTTAATTTGATGTTTCCGTTTCATTTTCAGAATTAGGAGTAATACAAAATCTTAACAAGCACGTGTCGATATTAACAAAAAGTATGTAACAAATACGATAGTAGCTTTGTTTGGGAGAATCATTAAATTTTACATAAAATTATACTTAATTTTCAAAACCCCGATTTCTCGAGTGTTGTTTAAGATTTGGTAAATATGATGTAAGATCAAATTTTAAAACAAAGAGTAAAGAATAAAAAGAAGTACTATCATATGACATATATACATATATTTAAAAGTGTTTTATAGTCCGGGTTTTTTATATTAATTAAGTACATATACATTTTCATATATATATATGGGAGGATATATGTATATCATGAAAAACATATAAGTGGACACTTTTTTTAAAAAACGCTCCAAATCAAGATTTGATTAATGCAAATCTCCACGTTTTCACGACGGGAACACAAATATGTGTCTTGTTTTTTTTTTTCTGAGATGTATAATGACATGTTTTGAATTTTTAAATTTTACCATAATTTCGAAAACATGTCATTATATATCTCGGAAAAAAAAACATGATGCATATTTGTGTTCCCGTCGTGAAACCGTGGAGATTTGCATTAGCCAAATCTTGATTTGGAGCGTTTTTAAAAAAAATGACGATTTGTATGTTTTTCATGATATTCATATAACATTTCTTTTATATATATATATATATATATATATATATATTTGTCGTCTTTAATTTATAGCTCAGTAGGTAGTATAAATTTGGATAAACCCATCACTTTGACTTGTCAGAAATAACATTTGGCTTTTGAGTAGTAGGCGGTTTGTTACACAAATTCTTCAATTAACGTAACAGTGATTCCTAGAATTGTATAGTAAAAGGAGTTTAATTAACAAATAATTGTCATTGATTCTCGTTGCTCGTGTGAATTGTGATCAGTAAGTGACCAACCAATGATTGTCATAAATATTAAAATAACATATTGGAAGTACATTGAATAAGTTAATTATGAAACCAAATAGACCAATTCTTTCTCCGTGACGGGTTAAGCAATGTCATCTCCAGCTGGTAGCTAATTTATTGCTTTTATATATATAGTCATTGGCGTTTATAATCCTAATTCTTTGATAATTGAAAAATATAATACATTAACATCATAATTTATCTTTGTTTGCCTAATACAACACGAGTATATGTTTTTGTGCACATAGCGCTTTTAAATTTTTTGGTATACCTATGGTGGGAGGAGTGGAGATAAAAAATAAAAAAATCAACAAATTGGTGTTTTATCATGTTGTCATCCAATGCTATGAAAGTTGTTTCAACTTGACAAATTAAAGTCGGTTTCTTTCTCCCAAAATATTGTGCCTTTTCTCTACTTTTCTATCAAATTTATGTGATTGCCTTTTATTTTCTCAACAGATCTTCCTTGTGATCTTTATCAGTATACGCAATGCCCGCAAGTGATTGTAAATTGGTTTGCTTTCTAAATATTTAACATGTATATCTTAAGATGATGCGATTTTATCATATAATATTGTCAAATTCATCTCCGAGAATAGTTAGCTAGGTGTCTGATACAAAAATATATAACAGGACAAGAGAAATGAAACAACTAGCGCCATGGACTTTCAACTTCGGAATGCTAGTAATACGTATTTTTTGCATGATTGATTGAGGGTCTAACATTTTTGGCTATGAAACGCACACTAGAAAAGTTAACTCACATCGAATCCACGACATCATAGCAGGGGAGAATGTCTCAAATGTCTCAAATGTTAGTTTTCTAAAGAAAAGCAAAGGTATCAAATCCTAAACTCTTATGGTAGTTTATGTTGCATACATAATCCCAATAAAATTGAGTATGATTTCCGTTGTCGTAATTGGTGAATTATTATATGACTTTTATCGTTTATTTTTACCAATTAATTTTAATTGATTCATTATTCAGAAGCTACTTTTATCATTGATGACTTTTACACCAAGTCATATAGTCACCTCATTTACTTTTTTTAATCCATATTTTGATAAATATCTATATTTTTAACAAAAAACCAATGTACTGCATGTTTATCTTACAAATCATCAAATTATGTATGAGGTCCAATATGCCCCATAAATAAGGAATCAAATAATTTTTCTCTTTTATTATTTAACATTAAAAATTGTGCTCATATAATTTATATAGGTTTTTCACCATTATCAATTGGAATGAGAGAGAAAATAAAGAAATGTACAGGGTAGTTATTTTGTGTAAAATTTAATTATAAAAAAAAAACCTGCACTGCTTACTCTTAGATATTATACGCGCACTTTTAAGGCTTGCAAAAATGACAAACAACACATAAGTTATTTATTTGAGATAAAATATGAGGGTGGATTAATAAACTGCAAATTATCTTTAAAAACGCTGAAATCGTAGATTAAATCTACGGTTTACAGTGAATCACTGTAAACCGTAAATTTAATCTACGGTCTGTGTAATTTCTGTAGAAATTACACAGTCAGTCCCTGCTTTTCAAAATTACACAGTCAGTCCCTGCGCGAAAATTACACAGACAGTCCCTGAAAAAACAGAATGTTACGTTTTTTTTTTAAATAAACTTTTATTCTACACTCTCTCTCTTTCTCTCAAAAACCCCTAATTTTCAACCCAAAAAATCACCCAAATCAATCAACCACAATTAACTATCAACTTTATTAACAAAAAACCCCAAATCATCAATCAAATTTATCCATAATTCAAGGTATATCTTTTATTCTCAAATTTATTATTTATTTTGTGTAATTTCAATTTGTAAAATAGGAAAAAATATATAAAATATGCAAATCCATAATTCACTTAGCTATATATAATTGTTTGTTGTTTGTTTATATTAATTATAGAAATTATAATAATTGTTGATATTAGTCCCATTTTTGCATGTTTTTTTTTGTGTAATTTTAATTTGTAAAATAGGAAAAAATATATAAAATATGCAAAACCATAATTCACTTAGCTATATATAATTGTTTGTTGTTTGTTTATATTAATTATGGAAATTATAATAATTGTTGATATTTGTCCCATTTTTGCATGTTTTTTTTTTGTGTTTGATTAATTTCAATTGTTGATAATTGTTGATAATGTGTTTGGTTATGATTAAAAAATTAAGTTATTATTGTTTGGTTTATGATTAAATGTGTTTGGTTATGATTAAAAAATTAAGTTATTATTGTTTGGTTTATGATTAAATGTGTTTGGTTATGATTAAAAAATTGAGTTATTATTGTTTGGTTTATGATTAAATGTGTTTGGTTATGATTAAAAAATTGAGTTATTATTGTTTGGTTTTATGATTAAATGTGTTTGGTTATGATTAAAAAATTGAGTTATTATTGTTTGGTTTATGATTAAATGTGTTTGGTTATGATTAAAAAATTGAGTTATTATTGTTTGGTTTTATGATTAAATGTGTTTGGTTATGATTAAAAAATTGAGTTATTATTGTTTGGTTTATGATTAAATGTGTTTGGTTATGATTAAAAAATTGAGTTATTATTGTTTGGTTTATGATTAAATGTGTTTGGTTATGTTTAAAAAACTGAGTTATTATTGTTTGGTTTATGATTAAATGTGTTTGGTTATGATTAAAAAATTGAGTTATTATTGTTTGGTTTTATGATTAAATGTGTTTGGTTATGATTAAAAAATTGAGTTATTATTGTTTGGTTTATGATTAAATGTGTTTGGTTATGTTTAAAAAATTGAGTTATTATTGTTTGGTTTATGATTAAATGTGTTTGGTTATGTTTAAAAAATTGAGTTATTATTGTTTGGTTTATGATTAAATGTGTTTGGTTATGATTAAAAAATTGAGTTATTATTGTTTGGTTTATGATTAAATGTGTTTGGTAATGATTAAAAAATTGAGTTATCATTGTTTGGTTTATCATTAAATGTGTTTGGTTATGATTAAAAAATTGAGTTATTATTATTTGGTTTATGAATAAAAATTTGAGTTATCATTGTTTGGTTATCATTGAGTTATCATTGTTTTGGCTATTATTAATTGGTTATCATTAGGTTATCATTGTTTGGTTATCATTAATTGGTTATCATTGAGTTATCATTGTTTGGTTATTAATTGGTTATGTTATCATTGTTTGGTTATCATTAATTGAGTTATATTTGGTTATCATAGTTAGTATGGCAGACCCATGTTCACATATTAAAGGCAGGTTGGGTATTTTACGATAGACCGGTCACATTTCTAATCAGACTTGGGATGCTGGAAGAGAAGCGGGTAGAGGAGATGCCAATAAGATTAGGGTTTATAATTATAGTTGGCAGATACCGACGCCTGAAAGGGTAGTTCAAAATATGATTAGGGCTGGTTTTTACGGTATCCACACTATAGGTAATTATACCGTAGACCGAGGCTTGGTTACAGCCTTAGTTGATAGGTGGCGTGATGAGTCGCACACGTTCCATTTTGTCGGTGGAGAGTTGGGGATATCTTTACAGGATGTAGAGATTATGCTTGGTCTCAGGGTTGATGGTCTTGCTGTTACCCAGTCGGAGCGGAATGACACTAAGGCGAGCAGGTTGGATATGATTGAGAGTTTGTTGGGTGTTAGACCTGCTGACCATCAAGTCGATACAAACTGTTTGACAGTTAGACTTGATTGGATGTTACACACCTTCGGTGACCCAACCCTACCGAGGATCGTTTGCTATATCAGTCTAGGGCTGCCATGCTATTATTACTGGGTGCACATGTGTTTTCGGATAAGAGCAGTGATCAGATTCCATTCTGGCCTCTGCCATTTCTGGAGGATTTTGACACATGTGCTGAGTACAGTTGGGGATCAGCTCTTCTGGCCTGGTTAGAGGCTAATCTATGCAGGGTGGTACGTTGTAAGACAAGCGGAGTAAGCGGGGCGGTGATGTTTTTGGATATGTGGGCGATTACCAGACTACTGCCGGTTAGACCATGTGAAGAGCTGCCGGGAGATATCGAGCCACCTGAGGGCTGGCCTAGGTTCCCCCTCGGTTATAGGTATGATATTTATTTAGTTTTTCTATTGGATTTGTGTTTTTTTTTATTGTGTCATCTATCATTTACTTAGCTGCCGGTTATATTTATTGTTTATCGGGTTTTGTTTGTATATTACAGATGGAAGATGTGGAGGCAAACTAACCTTACGCCATATGTCTACGGACATAATGTGGTCCACATACGTGACCAGTTTGACAATATGTCGCCTGAACAGGTAAATTTTAACTTTCGTATTATATGTAACTTACGTATTATATGTTGTATATGTTTGCATTGGTCTTATGTTCGCAGAATTTATTACTAGTATTTTTAAACCATTGTTTATATATTCTAATTTTGCTGATTACAGATAGTGTGGCAACCTTACGGGGATCTCAATCAGTATCCGGAATACTGTACGCGGGGCCGTTATATGTGGCATTGTTCTGTGCCTCTCATTTGTAATGAGAAGATTGAGTACCACCCCGCGGACAGGTTCATGAGACAGTTCGGTTTTGTGCAGGGGGTCCCTACATATATTTGGAAACCCAGACGGGGTCACGGCAAGGATAGAAGATATGAGATTGGGCAAAAACACGACTGGCCTTTACTTTGTGGAGAGTTTATAGCCGTGTGGAATGACCGCCACACCCGTCTTATTAACGGCGAATTTGGCACGGGGACGTCACCGAATTACATGAGATGGTATAGAGAGAGGACCCGCATCTTCATAAACCCACCTGAACTTGCCCCGCCATCTCACGGTTTCCGGGAGCATACGGGGTTGTTCAATAAAATGGTAACAATTAATTAAAGTTCATTAATATTTGATTGTTATTTTTCTGTTTGTATATTTCAATACTTATAAATCGTTTTTTTATTGGTTTTTTTTTTCAGAAAGCGGTATTGCGCCGCAATTTCAAATCGTTCAGACGGGCAAAAATGAAAACGGAAGTGGACTTACTACGAAAGGACTTCGTTGAAATGGGTATGAATCCGTATGGGTCAGCTGATGAACAGTCGGAGGAGGAGCATGACGATGACGACGACGATGGTGATGACGACCTAAGTTACGACCCAAGAACTTACACTAGGGCTTCAAGTTGTCGGCGTCCCGACGAAAGAGGCAGAGGGGAAGGCGAATCTAGTAGCGGCGGGCGTAGCGGGGGTAGAAGATCGACTGGAGGTCGACCCCCGACTACAGATCAGGGTCCGGGTCCGAGTTCAAGCAGTCATCTTCGTCGTTCTTCTTTTGCTGGGTCGGACTACGTTCAGACCGATGTTCCGTTGGATCATCATAGACAATCATTTGGTTCGTACGAGCATCATCCTAGTCATCAGTCAACCGACAGTTGGAGTCGAGGGTTGACACTTACATCCCACGAGCGTGCGCCGCATCCAGAATCGCAGCAGCGACAAAGACGGCGTACAGAGCTAAACGAAATCGAAGAGTCTGCTGAGCCATCATCGGATAGATTAACATCGGCGGGAAAGATGCTCCCTATGTCCAACTTTAAAACATTTAGTCGTTACAAAAAAAAAATGCACTGTTTTTGTATTTGATTTCTATGTTTGATTTGTCAGTTTTATTCTTAGCTAGCGTTGGAATATTATAAATTCGTAAGTTTAATTTGATTTCTATGTTTGATTTGTACGTTATAATTTCGTAAGTTTAATTTGATTCGTATGTTTGATTTGTATGTTTGTAAAAAATATTCTGTATTTTAATTGATAGGACCAATATTGAGTTTTTACAAACCCTAAACCCTAAACCCTAAATTACAAACCCTAAATTACAAATCCTAAACCCTAAACCCTAAATTACAAACCCTAAACCCTAAATTACAAACCCTAAACCCTAAACCCTAAATTCTAAACCCTAAACCCTAAATACCAAACCCTAAACCCTAAACCCTAAATTACAAACCCTAAACCCCTAAACCCTAAATATTCTGAAATATACATACAAACCGTACATTTAATGTACGGTTTGTACAGATTTCATACAAACCGTACATTTAATGTACGGTTTGCATGTATTCTGTGCAAACCGTAAAAGTAATGTACGGTTTGTACCCCTGATTTAAGCAGCGTCATTTTACGAATGTACTTTTTGCACTGAATCACCGTTAATAACGTAAAAAAAAAAAACTACAAACCGTAAAAGTAATCTACGGTTTGTAGTGTAAATGACATTGGATACCATATCTATCAAAATAATTCCGACAACACCTTATCACTTTTGAATTATTATGACTTGACAACCCTATCCGAAAATGACTACTCAATGCATTATTAAAGTTTGAAAATGACTACACCCAAAAAAACACTACAAACCGTCAAAGTAATCTACGGTTTGTAGTGTAAATGACATTGGATACCATATCTATCAAAATAATTCCGACAACACCTTATCACTTTTGAATTATTATGATTTGACAACCCTATCCGAAAATGACTACTCAATGCATTATTAAAGTTTGGAAATGACTACACCAAAAATTCACTACAAACCGTAAAAGTAATCTACGGTTTGCAGTGTAAACTTACACTATAAATATGACTCAATTTTGCCAATTCTAACAAACCATAAAATCAAACACAAACACATTTCGGAAATCTCTAAAAAAATCCTCATTTCTCCCCAATAAAATATACAAACAAACACTTTTCGAAAATGAATTACAACTATGGTTTTGACAACAACCAATGGAATAACAACAATGCGAATTCATCCAGTGGCTCAAACGATGAGCTAACTGATTATTCAGAGCACTTTGAAGTTGATGAATTGACTTGGGAAACAAGGGATGAAATGCTTGCTGATCTTGCTGATGTGGCTGGAAATTGGGGTTTCATTCTTACGATTCGTAGGTCTGGAGGGGGTGATGGGAGCAGAACACCGTATGTTGATATTGTGTATGATAAATCGGGGGTTTACGAAAAAAAGAAACCATCTTCCGTAAATTCAGGTACAAAGAAAAAAGATTGTCCATTTTTCATTAAAGGTTACGTAGTTAATGGTGAATGGATGTGTCACGTAGAAAATGGACAACATAACCACCCACCTCCAACTTACCTCCAAGGGCAAGCACGATGTGCTCGTTTAACCCAAGATGAAAAAGAAATAATTAAAACTTTAAGGCAAAGTAGTTTTAAAGTTGGTGCAATATTAGAGGCCATAAAAAATCGAAATCCTGACAATGTATCAAACACAAAAACGATACATAATTTTTTGGCCGGACTGAAATTTAAAGAACGAGATGGTAGAAACCCGATACAGGAACTGTTTAATTTGTTGGATAGCCATCGCTACACATTCTACTATAATATGAACCCATCAACCCATTGCCTTGAGAACTTATTTTTTGTACACCCCGATTCTATAAGGATGTTCAAAGCTTTTCCTGATGTCTTGTTAATGGATTGTACATATAGGACAAACCGTTTTAATATGTCATTTCTAGAAGTCGTAGGAATGACATCAACGAACCAAACATATTGTTTAGGTTTTGTTTTCATGAGTGACGAGACAAAGGAAAGTTATATATGGGCATTGGAAAAATTTAAAGTTACATTGGAGGGGTGTATACTACCTAGGGTATTTGTAACCGACAGGGAAATGGCCTTATCAAATGCTTTGTCCGTTGTTTTTCCCGATTCTCATCATATTTTGTGCACTTTTCATATTGCAAAAAATGTTTTGAAAAACTGCCGTAAAAAGATCCCTGACGAGGAGTGGCAAACGTTTCTAGATGATTGGGGTTTATTGGTTGATTCTGAGTCGATAGAGGAGTACAATCATAACCGAACTTATTTCAATTCCTCTTACAAATCGTACCCTGCTGTGATTAAGTATGTAGACAAGCTTTTAAATGATTATGCTGAAAAGTTTGTTGCATGCTATACCAACCACACAACACATCTAGGTAACAGAACTAGCAATCGAGCCGAACAACAACATGCTAAGCTGAAAAGATCCCTTTCCACAAATATTGGCACGCTTGAAACTGTTTGGGTAGAGGTGAATAGAATTCTAGAAAAACAGTTTGAGGATATTAAGATGAAATTGGATAAATGCAAGTCTTATTTTCCACATTCTGAACGAACACCTCTATTTATAAATCTTAGGTCGTATATCACACACTATGCCTTTGATTTATTATTTCAAGAACACAAAAAATGTAGTGGCCAAGCTGATGAGAATTGTTCTTGCGGTTTCAAATTGTCTCACGGTTTACCTTGTCATCATATTATGAGTGAACATATTTTATTCGGGAAGCCTCTTCCTCTAGAATATATTCATCCATTCTGGAAAAAATTAGACGTAATTGATGATAATGGGAACACCGATGATTATGGGGTAGAGGGTGATCTAGAAGAGTTTAAAAGTGTTTATGCTAGCAAAACGAATGTTGAAAAACGGCGTATAAAAACACAACTCCGAGAGATAACCGTACCAGCCAGAACATCCATCAGTGACCCCGAAGTGAGAGTAAATAGGGGGAGACCTAGAAAAGGCGACAAATCTAGTAAGAGAGATAAGTCGGGATGAGAGTATGTGGAGGAACAGAGTGCTGGTGCTAGTAGGGACAAGGGCAAAGGCAAGGCGGATGAAACACCGGAGGTAAGGGTAAACCCAACTAGGAGGCCGCGAAACCAGAACCCTAAACTCACCCCCAATAGGCCAACCTTTCTGTACAGTGACCAAATATGGGTCATGTTACATAGTTACATCGAAACGGTTTATGATGTGCGTGGGGATGGTAACTGTGGGTTCCGGGTACTTGGAAATGTGACGGGTAAACAACATGGGGAAGATGATTGGTATGCGGTAAGATGTGAGTTGTTTCAAGAGCTGCAGCAAATGAAAGGTGTTTATTATGAGCTGTTTGAGAATCTTGGCTTTGATTACCGGTATGATTATATTTTATCAAGTTTAAATTTTTATCATGCTACAAATCCTGCACCTCCTGACAAATGGATGAGATTTCCGTCTTATGGGTTTTTAATTGCTTCTCATTACAATATTCCAATTGTATTGTTGTCCTTATGGCAAAATAATGATGGAGGGGTAAACGTGTGGAAGAGTACTTTTTTACCTCTTTATACTGGTCCGCCTCGGGGAACGACAAATTACATCCCGACTGTAATGGTGTTCGTCAACAGTTGTCACTATGCTCAGGTTATTCCTAAAGAATACGGGATCTTCCCAATGCCAGGAATTATAGCACGGTGGGAACAAACACGCACTGAGACAGCTGCGCCATGGAAGGAACTTTTTCGACCAAATTTCAAGTTATATATGGCGCTGGAAAAGCAATCGGGAAAGAAAAAAGCAAATGAAGATGAAGCTATAGACCTAAGTCCATAATCAGTTTTTTATTTTTAATTTTATGTAAATTACTATTTTTTCCAAGTTGTTGTAAATTTATATGATGTAAACAAATGTTTAATAAATTTGTTTTATGAAATTTAGTTCATGTTTGCATATTGAGTTAATTTATTTTATGAAATTTATATAATTTATGATTGTTCCATTCAAGAAAATTGTCGATTGACACCAAATTGACGACTTAGTTAATATTTCATATTGCGTTATACAAGTGTTAAAAACAAACCAAAAAAACTTCAAAAAAATTGATGATTTACTTAATGATTCAATAAATATCAACTTATACAATTGACAAAAATATAACATGAACCAAAATTATAAAATTTATCAAATCAACTTTTTTTTTTTGTAAATTTTGTGTAAATTTTGAGAGTTTGTTAGAATATTGGTAATTTATTTATGTAAAATTTTAATAATAAGGCATTTAGTTTTTTTATTAAAAAAATCATATTTAATTTGAAAAAAATATTTTAATAAGGCATTAGTATTTTAATTTTAATTATTAGATTTTTAATTTTTATTTTTAATGCAAATAATCTGAAAAACACACAGATCGTAGATTTAATCTACGGTCTACAGTGATTGACTGTAAACCGTAGATTTAATCTACGGTTTACAGTTAACCACTGTAGACCGTAGATTAAATCTACGATCTGTGTGTTTTATAAGATTATTTGAGGTTAAAAAATCCAATCTCATAAAATATATGTATATATATAGAAAAAGAGTAATGATATATGCACAGTGTGCTTGTGCACAAACTTTTGTACATAACAGTAATTACATTTTTATCCTTGATAGAGTGTCCCACTCCCCAATCTGTTTCACTCAGTAATTACTGATTATATATATATATATATATATATATATATATATATATATATATATATATATATATACTAGTAATCGTGCCCCACGTTTTGCGTGTGAGACGCGTAATGCGATAAAATTTAGAAAATAAGTGTAGTTATGATACAAATATTTGGAGAATAAAAAAAATATAAGAGTATAAGATGAGAAGACTCAAAAGAATTTTGAGAGCTTAAATAGGGATAAAAAGTGTTATTAGTTATTACTTTTTCTCTATTTTTTATGAGAATATGGTATTGTGGTAATTAATAAAAAAGTGTAAGAGTATTTTTAGAAAAAAATGGTAAAATTTGGCAGCCTAAAAAAATCTTGGGTTGTCTTATTATAATAGTATAGATATATATATTGTTGTACGATATTATTGGACTCTTGGGCTTGTACTTTATGGGTCCAATTGGGCTTGTAACCCTATCCCTCTATCTATATAAAGAGGGTTAGGGCTCTTGTATTTCACATTCATTCATATACATTCTGATTAATAAAGAACTACTGTTTTCTCTCTCTATGTTCTATCTATGTCTCCTATATAATATATATACTGAGCTAATAAGACTCACAACACGTTATCGGCATTTTGCTCGTGGAGAATAGAAGATTGTGATATTTATTCAAAGAACAGCTCGAATACTGGGTTATAAACATACGGCGAAATTTTGAATTTTTTAGTTCAATCGGCCTTCACCAAAATAACAGAAGGAAGGTATAATTTTTTTTATCACTGTGATGGTAGAAAATTGCATGTGTAATTAGATTTGGTACTACATAAAATTGAACCACCATGATTTATATATAAAATATGGATATGGTTGTGTTATGGTAGTTTTATTGTATTATCTGCATGTTTAATCGTTTACAACTGTATAACATGATCAACTAGAATACATAGATATGTAACCATGTGATTGATATATTAATAGACTATGCAACGTCACATATAATCGATTTGTAAATCGAAAATCATGTAATTGTAAAACATGTATTAATCTGTCGGATTAAATCTGCAACAAACTGAAACATATGTACTGATTTGTAATTCTCTAAAACCTGTAAACTATTCTGTAAATTACTCAAGGACTAAACTGAAACTTGTCTGAAATTCTGGACTGTATATGTAATAATGTTGTAAATAGATATATAGTTTGTTGAAATTACACGCATGGTCCTGTAGTATAATACTTATACGAAAACAGTACATATGGTTGATAAAATATGATATTCTGTCAATATACACACACATGCATATAATTTTTTTTATTAAAAGGCAAGTGAATAAAAATTGCATGTTAATTGAATAAATTGATATGTTTCCATGTAAATTTAACCTATTTGCATGTTATATAAAAAAAATACCATATATAGAATTGATTGGTAGTTAAAAATATATTGCTTGCTTGCATGTTAAAATTACCATGTATAGAATTATTCATATGGCAATAAACAGTAAATAATTTATTGATATCTTGTTAGCATAATCCTATCTTTTGTTATTACTATATATATAAATATCACATATGCCAGTTAATTATTGGATTAGATCTAATTGATTTGATTTGGTATGTTAGAATCTTTATCAATTGATTGATAATCTTGAATTGATTTGTTTATAACATCAAATCTACTGCATGATCAGATAAATCCTAAAAATTTATTTACTGCCATGTACACTTGTTTAAAATATGGTAATTTGCGAAATCATATATTTTCACATTTAAGTTGGAAAAATTATGAACCTTTCCTAAATAGGCTCACCTATTTGGATATGATGTCTAGGAAAGATATAGGCGGAAGTCGATATCCTAATGATGTCCGGGTTTAAGTGGCATTCGTGCCCTCCACCCTCACCGTCTTTCCTGGTCGTTTTTCAAGAAGAGCTACCGAAAGGGGTTGACTAAATAATAATTTTCCCGAGTGTGTTTATATAGTGATGTATGTTTCGCCGAATTGTTGTCTCTGTATCGACGTGTCGTTTGATCAATGAGAACCTATTCACATTAAAAGCAAAACAATTTTTCGAACCTGTACTTTCGAAATAAAGTTTATACTTGTGCAAACCATAAACATATAAACCAGTCGTTTTATATGATAAATAATCTAGAACTCCCAACACATGTTGTATGCCATCTATGATGAGAAAAATCGTAAAAAGATACTTGCGAAATGATTGTTTAAACGTTGATTTTAATCCGTCACCACATGTTACTTACCCTGATGTGTGCAAATGTGATGCCCAAATTTTTTTTGGATGTCATCTTTGATGAGTAAAACACGAGTTTGTTGTTACCATCACGATGAATGCTAAGGCGTTGATTTTATTCCGCCGCCACATTTGAGACGTGATGACGTCTATGGTGAAAAAATGTCTGAAATTGACATATTGGAGCAATCATTCACTAAAAATACTAGCTTGGAAATTGTATTCATAAGCAGTATCGTGAATTTATATTCACCATGTTCCTTTATCGCCCATCTGTTATTGGGTCAATGGTGAATTGTTTGCCCGATATTAATGTTCTTCGTGTATATTTTTTTTTCATGAATCGAGAACAGAGACAAGTGTTATTTGTCTCGAACTGTCGCGATCCCGATGAATCGCTTAGCCAAGAGAGATTTTAGACAATCGTCAAAATCAAAAACCTGTGGCTCCAAGACAGTAATTGAAAGGAACAATATGGCTCGCTGTCACAAAGAAAGAGATAATGCTCAAGGAGACAACTCTATGCTATAAAGACAAAGGTCATGCACGGTTACTCCTTAAATAGTTCAAAAATATTATAAAGGTGAAAAAAACCGATGCTAATGTGGTTAAAGCTAACTGAAAGGAAACTTTTGAGACCCCCAATTTTGTGGCTCAAATGAGTTTGATATATTTCTTTATTGATTTTGATAAATCATTAAGCCATTTTTTCGCTCATCTGGATTATGTTTTCCGTTTGGATTATTATTTTCTATTTGGACCATACTTTTGAATTATGGTTTGCCTGTTTACGAAATTTCTCGAAATAATTTAAAGTGCTTTGAGCAAATTCCTTTGACAAATGTGACCAAACTTTAAATTATGAAATTTTAGGCAATACTTGTGGCGTAGTTGGTTTTCTGGAAACAATGGGTAACAGTGTACCATATAATTTCACTAACTACTTGCCTAAAAGAGTACTCAGTGACAATGATTCTGGACCTGTCATTCCAAAATCGAAATCTTTGGTAAAACCAAATTGATTTGTCAAATATGAGGTCTTATACTCATGTAGGTCCTGCCGTACCTTGTTGAGTTATAAAATATTCAAGAAAACCACTGTTATCTGGTAATAGCTCATGAAAGAATTAAAATTTCTTTACATAGCCTCCATTCAATACGACCAAAAGCGTATTTTAGAGCAGTTGAAATGTCTTTCAAGTGGTTTCTACCACAATTTTTAAAAGCATTTAAATTTACCTTATCATTTCGCATGTAGTCGAAATGATAAATGATTTAGATGCTAAGACATGATTTTCTATACTATCATTCGCCTGTCGTCGATTGATCAAAGCACTTCGATATTGTGGCATTGACCGAATGAGATATTCTCGGGTTAAAAGACGATGCTTGATATATAATCGCATCACATTTGGATTCTCTTTGATGATATATTTCGTGATTAATCCGAAATTCATGCCACTAATGCCCACCTTGAAAGACAAGTACGTTTAAAGATCACGAGAAGTACTCGTAGAATTCTTATAAAGAATTGAAGGAGTTATTGTGGACTTATCCAACCATAAGACGGACCATAAATATAAATGGTTACGGTTGATGCATCGACAATAGGTCACATGATTATTGTTGTCCACAGAAATGCAGCATTTTCCAAACTTTTAGCCCTATCATTAAGTTGATGGCTCATGATCCGGATTATCCTGAAAAGTCTAGTCGACTTGATAATTCCGAAGAGTAAAAATAGAAATTTCGATTTGAATTACTTGAGTTTGGAAATTGAAATTGAACATCCTGTCGATTATGTTCAGACCCAAATGGACTCACGGAAAGTTTGATAATGCGACTGCAAATGATTGCACACATTTCCTGGTCTTGTACACCAAGATTTATATTTCCGTGTGGGGTCATGCTATTTTGCTGCATTGGTCCGTCTGAGGCTCATAGTCACTCAAAACACTAAATGCGTACCAGTTGGTTACTGGTTATGAGCCAGACGCCTCATATGAGCGTGTGTTTGAGTGCTTAATATTTTGATTGAGCCGCTATTGCGTTCAAAATATGGATCTCTGAAGGGGACATAAGTCGATTATGAATCTCCTGCCTATCATTATGATATGCGAAAGTGACATCGCTAAGACTGTTCTCTCTGTCGTTAGGAGGAGATTTACATGTTACCGTTGATAAGGAACGACATGAAATAGCGTGGCATAACCCACTCAGTCTTAGCTTGATCCCCAAAACTGCACTTAGTGATAAGTAAGTGCATAGACTCCCTCAAGTCTAACTAAATGCCAAACACATTTAATGACTTTATGAGATGTCACGAGATCATTTATACCTGCTGCAAAATGCTTGCAAGGATATACATCCCTGTAGGACGCCTTGTTCCTGTCGTAACACGTTGCTTTGGCCAAATCCGCCAAGCAAATGACGTTGCCGTCGGCCGTCAGTCTGTCGTCCTTCCCAAGATATGAGGAAGTTGACCGGTTCTTAATTCGTTCAGCCCCAGAGGTGGTGACTGAAACTCGTTTGTCGCACGAGATTATAAAGGATCAAAGAGATAAGTGATTTCCTTCTCATCCTAAAAATCTCGAAATATCTGTCGATCATGATATCTTAGACGATATTGAAGCGAAACGAGACTGTCATTGATTACTTGTTCATATATTCAGTGACGACTGATAATATGAGCAAATTATGACAGGAAACCATGTACTGTTGCCTGAAGTCAACGTAGAATAGACTGGCCTAACGGAAACTTGCAATCCAAGTAGACGACTTAGCGAAAGTGTGTTCGGATATGTAGCTCCAACACCACCAATGTTAAACGAGTTCGTTTATTTGGTTATTCGTAAGGAAAAGTGATGAGAATAATGAGATTGTAGAATGCTCGCCTAATAGCGCAAGACTTCTCTCACATCTTGGAATTGATTACGAGATGGTTGATTTCCTCGTAATGGACGTTATAACGGTCTCATACTTTATCAGTTTAGTAGTTTCCCAAAAAACTGATTATGCAACATGTGATTGTGGTCACTGTTTTATCTCTATGAAAATTTAGACAAAGAGATATAGATGAAGGTCCCTGTGTGATTTCATGTGCTTAAATCAAGTAGTTCCTGACCACGGAACACGATCTCAATTGACTGAGACGTTCACTATATGGATTAATATAATCCGAGCAGATGTGGTATACCGCCTAAGTGAGTACTTGATCAGCTTGGGATACTTGAACAAGTATTATGCCCTTGCGTGTTTTATTATGCGATCCACTTTTGGATTTGCCTTCGAGATGAGGAATCTTGGGAAGAAACGGTAGTGACTCAGCCTGATGATCGAGTCCCGTAAAGATTGAATCTAAGTCCATTATTCAGACTACACCCAGAAGGTGTTATGACATTTTTAGTCATCATGACGCTAAGTCGTCAGATTCTCCCATGATCGTTCGATCACTAGACATTGATATAGACCCAGTCCGTCCCTGATGTGACGATGAAGGGATATTGAACCATGATGTTCATATCTAAATACAATAAGCGCATTATTATACTTGGTCTAATGTACTAGGACGAACATCTCGTCTGCTGTGAATGATATAGCTCGACACAGCATCGCGCTCACACGCTACCATCAAAATGGCACTAAAGACATGTTCTCTTACCTTATGGTAATTTTGGAAGTGGGCTAGTTTATCCCATTTGCGTCATCGAGTGTACCTTGCCCATTCGGTACTCGAATTAACGCAACCCTTTTTCGGTTATACCGATTCCGATTACTAATCAGACCTGCATAAGGGATATTTCTAACATGGTATGTCTTTACCATTAGGAATAAGGTAATATCTTAGAGGTCTTGTAATGATTCCAAACGAATCAATCTGATCTACTCGTGCTCTATGAGACGACTAGAGAGTGTATATGGCTTCGAGCTCGTATTAGCCATATTTGAATTACATATGCTCTGTCTCACGATCCGGATAAAACACTTGTCTTATTTGATCACAACTTATTGTTATCGATCAAGAGAGACATGACTAGATTATGTTATTTAGCATTTCTTGCCGAAATGAATCTTCACATATGAAGTTTAAGAGCATCTAGTTGAATGCTCGTTCTATTCCACGTTAGATTTTCTTGCATCCAGCCGTGTACAAGTAAATGAGGCATCCAGTCGAATGCTCGTACTCTTTATTCGAATATGAAATCATTGCACCCAGTCGTGTGCAAGTGAGGGGGAGCATCCAGGTGAATGCTTATTGCACTATTTACTACTTAGTCGAAATCTTCGCACCCTGTCGTGTGCAAGTGAGGGGGAGCATCCAGTCGCATGCTCGTGTACTCTTTTTGTCCTTAGACCAAGGTTTTTTCCCACTAAGTTTTCCTTGGTAAGGTTTTTAGCGAGACACGTTCCCATTATATCTCACCTAAGATTGCCGAAATTAGGGGGAGTATCCCGTTGTATACTTCTTACCACTGTGTACTCTTTTGTCATTCGACTAGAGGTTTTTTCCACTGGGTTTACTCTAGCAAGGTTTTGACGAGGCACCTGTTTTGTGGTTGATCCCTACTACTACCATTGTTGCACTCTTTTTTCCTTCGATCAGAGATTTTCCCATTGGGTTTGCTCTGACAAGGTTTTGATGAGACACACTGTTTTGTGGTTAGTTACTTACATGATATTTCGGTCTATATCATTCGGCTACACAGTTTCTCCTAGGTACCGGTTTTGTTCCACACTGGGTTTTCCGTCTCTAAGGTTTTTTATGTGTTTAGCACTGCGAATGAACTCGACTCAGATCGACTGCATAAAGACGAAGAATTCAAGACGTCCAAAGTGGGAGTGTTGTAGGATATTATTGGACTCTTGGGCTTGTACTTTATGAGCCCAATTGGGCTTGTAACCTTACCCATCTATCTATATAAAGAGGGTTATGGGTCTTGTATTTCACATTCATTCATATACATTCTGATTAATAAAGACCTATTGTTTCCTCTCTCTATGTTCTCTCTATGTCTCCTATATAATATATATACTGAGCTAATAAGACTCACAATATATATATATACTATTTATTTATCCTATATGAAAAAACAAGCAAATAATGATAAGAAATTGTGAAGTGGATTATCAACCGTGAAATACTAACTATTTTTCCATACTAAAAAACAAGCAAATAATTACTCTCCCTGTATATGTATGTATTCTTTCTTTATTCTCTATTTAAAAAATAAGCAAATTACGAATACAAAATTATGAAATAAAGTAAGACCTGTGAACAATTAACTTTTTTTTTATTTTATAAAATTGAAGGTCTAAAATATGGTGAAAACAAAGTAATAATGGGAATAAATTGACTTTGAATGGTTCTATGAAACTATTAGTCATGGAGAGAAAGAGACAATATGGATGAGTAAGGGGTAATTTTGTATTTAAAGAAAAAAAATATGTTATTATTGAATTATTAAATGCAAACAATTTCATAGATGTTGGATTATATCTTTTATAATGACGTGGATAAATCTGAACCTTTTATTTTTTTATGTTTATTACTCTGTGCATTTTTATGTTTATTACTCTGTGCATTTTTATGTTTATTACTCTGTGCATTTTTATGGTATGCCTATATCAATACTTGCATATATATATATATATATATATATATATGCATTAACCAAATCTTAATTTAGAGCGTTTTAAAAAAAAAAAAAAAAAATGTTCGTATGTATATATATTCTTGGGTAAAGGGACCACAAAGTGTAAGGCTTTTTTGAGAGTGGTCCAAAGAGTTCACGTACTCAAAGACACTATCTTCCACATCATACCGCGTGCTTTTTTGCTATTGGTCCCCCCCAACAATGTGGTCCATTTTTGACACGTGTCCATAGGCTCGTTGTCCCCTCCCCTAGTGGCGTACCGTAGTCATTAATTCATTTGTGCATTTATTGGTCCCGTAACATTAAATTACTCACCCTGTTAGCTACCAATACCATTTCTTATTTCTGTATCATATTAATAACGTTTCCGTTAATATACAACTAATTATATATGCTAACAATTAATATATACATAATAATAACATTTAATGTAACAATGTATAGAAAACAATCATAATTATTACTAATAGATTCATAAATTTAACAAATTATGTAATTATAATTTTAAAAATTAAAACTAATTTTAATTACTACAATACAATAAAAATGTCAAATATAATATTATAGAACATTAGTTGAGACATAATATTAAAAAAATAATGATTTAAATATATTTTATTTGTCGAAACATAATATTAATTAAAAAAATTATACAACATATGTTACAAGATATAATGCATTTAATATCAACCCAATTTATTTCCATAATATCAAGATATATAAAATAAATTGTGTCACAATTAATGTCTAACATGTGTTTCGAGGCACACGTTAACTTTTCTCTCCATCTTAATAGTTATACATTTAACTTAAACAAACAAGTAACACGCGGTCATTAATGATTAGAATGCTAAGATCACATTTAGAGGAGAAAATGTGTTTTACAACAAGTGCCAATATTTGACACCATGAGGTTGAGATCCAAAACTAGCTAAGCTAGATTCACATATTCACATCTATTTGTTTAACATTTTTTTTTGTCAAACTGTTTATTCTGTATATTCTCTTTTAGTTGTTTATTTAATAATTAGATAATTACGTCTTACCATCATAACCGCATCTATACTTTTTAGTTTTTTTTCAATTCTCCATCGGATCGCAGTTATACAATGAATATCATTGGCCATATGGCTAGCCAGGATATCTAGCAATACGATGATAAAATTTATTCGGGTCCATAAAATTGAACCTTTTTTTTTTCAAAAAGATATGAGGATTAATTTCTTATTTATTTTTTATGTTAAGCCACCAACAATAGTCGGAGAATATGGATTTTACAATACAATCTACAAGCATGCATTGGTAACAAATAATATAATGCCATTCCATTCTTATGGTGTAGTGTTAATTTTTATTTTTTGAGAAATTAAACACTTGCCAACTGATTAACCACAAGAAAATGGTCAAAGTAATATTATGATGATAAATTGAACGTCACTAAATTTTGCAATAGTCCAACGACATAATCTGTTATTGTTTTGTTATAAATTTAGCGATACTAGCTTTAACAACATACATTTTAATGGTATCATGACATTTTTTATAGTAATTTAAGTGACAAATACATAACCATTCTCAAAAACCGTTAGCAAACGTTCGTCATAAAAAATATCATCATTAATACTGTCATTATCTAGACAGCTTTTTTCTAATCAACAATGAGAAATAGTAATCAAGTTTATTCATGCACACAAAAGTGAAGAAATGAAAAGTAAAACGTTTCCCCAAATTATGTTGAACAGAACAATCTGCAATCAAAGTCAATAACCTTTCGAATTTAGTCACCTCTGAGCTATAAACTTTGATCACGGAACCTACCACACGCGCACGTGATTTTACGCGCGTAGAGTATTCTAATATCAAGTGTTTTGTTTGGGTGTTCATTTTTAATGGTTTTAATTATTATAATGAAACCATCCATCCTATTAAACTTCCCAAACGACTATTTAAGTGACGTGTACATCCTTAGCCGTCCGATTATTTTAATCTGCCGTCTTCACCAACATACAAAAACAATCATTTCAAAATAAAATATATATATATATATATATACTCCGTAGTAGTATACTACTGGTTAGGATGCCAATAGATCGATCCGTGGATGAACACGTTCGTGTTCGACTCGTTAAATATTCGGCTCGTGTTCGTTTGTTTACTAATGAACTGAGCATGAACAGAATAATAAAACTCGTCAACCTGTTCGGCTCGTTTGAAATCTCGTTTAATTATTTTTAATATATTTATTCATATTTATTCCTGCTTATATATGTAAACCTTATCTAATATAATGTTGATGATTAATAAATATTTTTCAATTTAAGCAATAAATTTATTTTTTAAACTAAATCTAATTAAAACTAAAATCATAATAACTAAATTTATTATTGTTTATCTTAACACTTATTTTATCTAAGTAAAAAAGTTTTTTTTATGCAAAACGATATTAAATTTGTCAAAAAACTTATTGAGAAAAAACTCATAAAGAAGCTCGTGAACAGCTCAACAACCCGAGTTTGAGTAATATTTTAAGTCTCGTTCACTAAGAAATCATTTGCAACGCCACTACCAAGTATTTTATATGAAAACCAGACAGGGTCCCAATCTACTACTACTATTTCACACACACAATTACACAAACATAACATACAAATAAACTTATACTAGTAGTACTCTAGTAATCAAAACATCATTTAAATCCTCCATTTATTTAATCGTTACATGAACAGACCAATGATCTATAAAGTCTTTATATACGAAATCAGATAGGTCCCCATTCCCAGTCTACTACTATACTATTTTCACACACAAATACACACTAGTCAAAACATAGTAGTAGAGTACATTACAATTAACAATTTAACATGTATACAAATAAACTTAATAGTAGTACTCCGGTCGTTTTTGTACGGTATCAACTTTTTTGACCATATATCAATACCGAACCGAACTTGTTTGGTTTGAAAAAAATTATACCATAACCGAACCAAAAAAGTCAGTATGCCGAAAGTTCGGTATACCGACTTTTTCGGGTGGTACGGTTCGGTTTTCCGTTTTATACCGAAACATTACTATTATTAAAAGACAATTCTTGGTAACAATAAAATAGCAAAAAAATTTATAAAAAATAAAATGTGTACAACTATTCTTATATTTGCTATATTTATCGTGAATTTGATTAAAATAGTAAATACTAATAAAATAAGAATTATTTTAAAACATGAGACAAGAAAATGAAAAAATACGAAATTATTGTATTTGAGAAAATAAGTCGTAATTAAAATTAAACTAAACTATAATATAATTTATTTATAAGTTATGACTATGTCTAAATTTCTATATATTTTATAATTTTAATGTTTGGTTCGGTTCGGTATTATACCAAACATACGAAATGAATACCGAAACCGAACCAACTTTTAAAGTTTGGCTCGGTTGTACCGTACCGAAAAGTCGGTATACCAAACTTTCGGTACCAACTTGTTTGATTCGGTTCAAAAATCGATCGATTGGTACAAATCAGTACAAATCGATCGATTGGTTATTACAATTCGCTATAAAAAATCGATCGGTTGGTAAAAATGGTTACCGGCATAAGTAGTAGTAATATAGTGGTTAAAAACATCATTTAAATCCTGGATTTATTGAATTGTTACATAACGAGACCAATGATACATTTCCCTTTCTAGCCTGAGCCAATATTCAACCCACTTCCTCTCTCTTGTATACGTATTATATATATACATACAGAAACAGAGTATAACCCCCGTGTATAGCTCCTCTCCCTGCATACTCTCTCTCTCTCTCTAAAACACACACCCACACATACATACATATATACATATTATCTTCTGAGTAGCTGAGATTCTGTTTCTTTCTTGTTTAGTTTGGTTTAAATATAAGCTTAATTTTCAAAAACAAACAAACATATATACATACAAATAAATATATGCGATGGATATGCAAGAAATGGCGGGTTTGCACCAACACTACTCCGACCAACAGCTGAGCGACACCTCCTCGGTGCTGCGAAGCATAACAGTAGACGGTTCAACAGACGATCAACAAAACCCGCACCATCAACAGCAACAAGGGGGACCGACTTGGCTTAACAGTGCGATCCTACAGACGAACTTCTTGAACCTACAGACAAACTCCGAGTCACCTACTTCGAGGCCGCACCACCATCAGGGACATAATAATAGTAACGCTGGACAGTGGACTCCGAGGTCAATGGATACTAACAACAACAACAACAACAATAATAATAATAATAATAATAATAACAATAACAATAACGAGTCTGTTGTGGAGGACCCTGGGGGTTCCATGAGCTGGCAAACCGGAAGGCACAAGGTGTGTACGCGTTTGTTTGTTTGTTCGTTTATAACTAGAGTGCCGGAACCAGTATTTGAATGAGCGGGGTTGTAACTTGTACTACATGTGTATATATTTTTTTGTAATTAGGGGGTGGCCAAAGTTTTTAATCCTAAACTTTTAAGCAAAATGGAATTTTTTTTGTGTTTTTCTGAATATTGGGGCAGAGCTAGCTATTTTAATCATTTCGATATTGTATTAAGGAAAGTCCCGGGGGAAGAGCTAGCTAACACAAGTATTTTTCTATCAAAATATTGAAATGTTGATTTTAATCTTCTAGCAGCCCTTAATAACATTAAAATAAATAAACAGTTCATGTGACTTTCATCACCCCTGTGATAAAAAATAAACAGTTCATGTGACTTTCATCACCCCTGTGATAAAAAATAAACAATTTTTTTTACTGAATTTCAGTCCCTCGTATAGGAATTCTTGGTCAACCACTGTATTTTTATTTTTATTATTATGGGATGTGCTGAAAGCTTAAAATTGTTATTCTTTTGTAAAATTTCATGATAAAATCCGTATCTTATTAGTAGTAAGCCTACTCCTAGTTCCTCTATGGGTACTTATAGTTCTGTGAACCAGCTAATAAAAAGCTTTCGATTTTATTAACCAATACACAATAGCAACTAGTAGTACTTTAAAACATTTTTGTTTCTGTTTCTTTATCAAAAAAAAAAGATAGATTGGAGATCAAAGTAGAATATCTGATAGTACAAGTGTGAAAAATATAAAATTGTCATACTCCTCCATACTATATATTCATAGTACGAGTGTGAAAATTATTTTTAGTCACGAAATGTAATGTTATCATTCATTGTAGGTTGGAATATCATAAAATTACTGAAATGTAATTAACATATACGATTATTCTCACACACTTTTCATGGTGTGCAGGCCTAAGTGATTTTAATTTTTTAAACAAACCCAACTATATATACGTTTTTGCAAGTGTAGTTTTAATTCTATTGTTTATCTTCTTTTTTTCCTTACTTTAATTAGTGATGCAGTGTATTAATAGTCGAAAGCATAGGATTTCATAAAATTTTAAATTACCGTTTCTACTAAAGCTTGAAGTACTAGATATTTTGAGACAATTTTCATATTATATGTTATTTTTCCAACACAAGGCGGAGATACTGGCACACCCGCTTTACGAGCAACTTTTGTCTGCACATGTGGCGTGTTTGAGGATTGCGACGCCAGTGGACCAGCTGCCGAGGATCGATGCACAGTTGGCACAATCCCAGCAAGTCGTGGCGAAGTACTCGGGGATGGCACATGGTGGTATCAGTATGGGTGATGATAAAGAGCTTGATCAGTTCATGGTAAAGCTTATTTCTTGTCTTTAAAGTGTGAGTTAATTGAGTATTGTTTGTTGATTATTAATTTGATTTTGTTCCTATTTTTGTTCTTGTGAAATGTGATCATGGATTTGGTGGTTTGTTACATCCAATTGAAGTTACCATTTTTAACTCAGCTTCTTTGCTTATTTAACTCTGAGATTCCTGTCCATATTGTAGACTAGAAAAATAAAAGAGTTTTATGATTGTCTTCCTTGAAAACCTAAAAGTTTTGTAAAAAGCCTCCAAATCATTGATTTTATATATGTATTTCGTTTATGTGAACTGTGAATATTGATATGGAGCATGTTACATCCCATTTAAGTCATTGGACTAGTTTGACTGCACATTTTCCAAACTCACTTATTTGCTTATTTACTCTGGTATTGCTGTCTATTTGGTAGATCAGTATAAGGAGGAGCTTTTTTGGTTTTTTACTTGAAAAATAGTTGAAGTTCCCAGAACTGCCTACTTTCTTGTCTTAAAAATGTCTGTTAAATGAGGATAAATTGGTCTTGTAATTATTTCATTCATGTGAAGTGTAATCGTGAATTTGGTAGTTTCTTACATCCCATTTAGGCTACTAGGCTTATTTGGTTGTACATCTTCAACACAGCAAATTGCAGTCCATTTAGTTTACCAAGAGTAAGTTTGATAGCTCATAGTTTTCTTGCCTAAAAAAGAAAATTTCATGAAGATTTATATTCTTAAAACCATATTTAACAAGCCCTTAATATGACTTGAATTCTAGGTATGCGTGTTTCTCTGCCTGCTAGATATCATTTTCTAACATTAAGCACAAGGTTAAATGCTCCTGTATTATTATATCCAGCTTATTAATTGTCTCTTTGCAGTCAGAGATCAGATCTTAACAAAAGAAAAGAATAAATACCAACAGCGACTTAAATCTAAGTTCTGCATCAAGGTTACATATAGAATGGATGTTTTAGTTGAGTCAGTTGAGCTATTAACTACTAAAACTGTTACACTAGCATAAGTCAAAGAAAACTTCAATAAAGAAAGTTATGGTCTAAGAATGCATTTTCATTTTTTGTAGTGGATATTTCCAATTGTACAAATGAGAACGCATAGATACCTTTCTTGTCTTCTGGTACAAATTATTCAGGTTGTTTTCGGTCTTTTAATCTTATGGCAGAAATATGATTAAATTGCTTCTTAGAATTAGTAAAAGTGAGTAATTTAACAATATATGGTGCGAGGGGAAGTTAAGAATCTCGTATGAGTTATTATGATAGCTACAGATACTGACGGTAATTTTTTTGCTCTCTAAAGTTATTCCGTTAATATCAAACATTTACGGATATTTTTTAGTATCTCAAGAGTTTGTAGATAAGGCCATCTTGGATACTTCCATTGACTGTTAATAAGGAAAATATTGCTTTGAACATTGTCTATGACCAAAAAGTTAGGAAGTTTTCGGACCTTCTAGTCATTTCTTGATGATTGAAAGGTTATTTTGACTTGGTCCTTTGCCTGTGATGTTAGTATTTGCTTTGTTTTGAAGTTTGAACCTGTAAGATTTCGGAGTTTTGCTACTTTGATTTAGTGCCGTCTCCTTTTATCTAAGAAAATAACCGACTTGTTAATTAACTTGATTGTTAAAAATAAACATACAAAGTAGACGGATATTCCCTGGATTGAAGTAATCAACAGAAATAATGGTCTAACGTGGCTTTTCGTCTTTCTTTTTTTCCGTGCCCTCTTAGACACACTATGTGCTGCTTCTGTGTTCATTCAAAGAACAACTGCAACAACATGTTCGTGTACATGCAATGGAAGCAGTGATGGCTTGCTGGGAGCTTGAGCAGTCCCTACAAAGCTTAACAGGTACTTACTTTCCTATAGTTTGTGCTTTTTAAACAAAACATATTTTGATAATAGTTTTTCTTTTGTATCCATCGTCGTCGGTTTATCTTAGTGCTTTCTCTAAATCTTCTCTTAGGCTTTCCCTGGTTTAACTGGATTTTTAAAAAAGAAGAAGAAATTAATAGGAAATGCCGATTAGAATGACCAGCTTACTTTTTCTGATATCAACCTAACGTATTGGGGCTTAAAATGTTTTTCAAGTGAAGCGCATGTACTCTTTGTTTACAGCAATGACACCATTTGAGAAACATTGCTTTTATGGAAGTTTTATATAACAATATGAGAAGGAAAGTGCCAGTATAATGATCATACATTAGTTAACTATTTCCCCTCTAGTTATCTTGTGGATCAGTCTCTCTATACGACTTCTGCTTTAACATGCTATATGACAGGAGTTTCACCTGGAGAGGGGACTGGTGCTACAATGTCCGATGACGAGGAGGACCAGTTAGAAAGTGACAACAACTTGTTTGATGGAAGTTTAGATGGTCATGACAGCACCGGATTTGGTCCTCTTGTCCCGACAGAGAGTGAGAGGTCTTTGATGGAGCGTGTAAGGCAAGAGCTGAAACATGAACTAAAACAGGTAAGAGACTGATAGTACATTGAGTTGTACTTTCATACTATTCATTTATTTCTGTTTTCCTTCTCATTATTAGTTTTTCATGAATAAAGATAATTAATTTCAAAATTCACTTAGTATCACATCGTTGTACTCTTGTACTAAAGAAATATCCTAACTTAAGGGAAGCAAGTTTCTCCAAGTTCCCAAAAGTTTGACTTTATAAGGTTTTGACAAGATTCACTTCTTCAGTGTTTTTGGTGTATTAACAAAAGTGGAGTTCCAAACCCCTATTTTTAACGCAAGATGATGAAACTGGAATTCGCTGAATCGATACAAATCAATTCAGCCTGAGATGGTAACGTTTAACTATTGGGTGTAAATAGTATGCATATTGCACAGGTGAATATGTGGGAATACACATACTTGTTGAACCGTTACACTACAGCCAACAGACTAAATTTGAGTCTCGATTGATTTTAAGGAAATTCAGCAAAACCATATCCCATTTTGATGACTATATTATTCTCCTTCTGGTCTTGGTGTCGTCATCTTTGTTTATGCTTTTTATAGGGTTACAAGGAGAAAATAGTGGACATTAGAGAGGAAATCTTACGCAAGAGAAGAGCAGGGAAACTACCTGGTGATACCACTTCTGTCTTGAAGGCTTGGTGGCAATCACACTCAAAGTGGCCATACCCAACTGTATGCCTTTCTTTATCACTTCGATGCCACGTTCAAATTACTTTTGTTAATTTAACTTTCTTGTGACTTCAAATAACCAAGAACATTCTCTTTCAACTTGTTGCCTGTATGCAACAAGAATCTCATTTGTCCCATTTATTCATGAGAGGATGTTGCACAGACACCTAATAAGCAAATCTTAATTATACATAGTGGGTAGGGAATATATGTTTTCCTAGAATTGACGAACACGTTCCTACGAGTCTTGTAAGGACAACATTTTTTCAGTTATAACGTTTAAGTGCTCATTTAGAGTTAATTTAAAGAGTTGAAGTAACAATCTTGGAAGTTGCTTTAAAAAAAAGTAAAACACCATTTGATTTTGATTTGGACAACTAAAAGCACGAACTAGGTTTGGGTAAATAATTTTCCTAATATGATTTCAAATTTCAATCAACTTCAAAAACGCATTGGCGTCCTTGTTATGAATTAAAATTTATGTAAATCTTTATCCTAAACTGCTTTTGCTATGGTGATTAGATGTGTTTCAACTGGTAATTCTGAATTTAATTTCAGGAGGAAGATAAAGCAAGATTGGTACAGGAAACAGGATTGGAATTGAAACAGATAAACAATTGGTTTATTAATCAAAGAAAGCGGAATTGGCATAGCAATCCTTCTACTTCTACTATCTTGAAGAGCAAACGCAAAAGGTACTTCAGTTTTACATATATAATTATATATACCGTTTGTATATTTTATTTAAGAAGGACCCTCACTAATTTCATGTTTAAATGAAGTAGTTCAGGAGATAAAAATCGCGATCAATTCGCATGAAAGAAGTACAAATCTGGAAGCACATCGTTTTCCTCAACTCCGGTGTATAGTTCACATCAAAATGTAAGGGCAATATGTTGCTGAGAGCCAGAGATATTTATTTTCTTTACTTCGCGTGTATAAATTGAAGATGCCAAAAAATGAGTGGTAATGAAGATACAACTTAATCCACAGCCACCTGACAGGTAAGCAAAAGGACCATAGATTGGCTTATGGATGAATCTGCATTATTGAAATGATTACATTCTATTTGCTTGATATTAGAATGTCTATTCAAAAGAGTATGTACATTCAGAAGGCATCAAAAACCACATTGTAACATACATATTGGTTATTTAGGGTGTTAGTATATGGGGTTAATATTTCTGTTCCCCGGAACTTCATGTTTATGAATTTCCTGAGGATGTATTGTAGTAGTTTTATCGGTGTAAACTCGTAACGTGTGGGAAAAGCTCAAGTTTTCAGAAAATATTTGTACTTCACAATTTCCTAAAATTTTGTTCTCTTTCTCCCTTGATGCTTTCTTATTCTGTCAAGAATTCAAGACGTAAGTGTGAACCACACACGAATCAGATGTGGGTGTAACATATCATTGTTAGATACGATTTGGGGAAAATGGGAAAAAGGTTCTAAAATCTTAGGACTTGTTTGGCTGAAGATCGTTAGGCAATTAGTCGTCTTATTTGGGCGAGAAAGAGGTTGGGTTCTTCAAACTACCACTTAGGACCGGATGGTTCTGGATTGAGTGTTTACGGATTGGACCTGGACTTGGAAAAATCAAAACCGTTCTTAACGGATCAGACATGGATTTAGTATTCGAAATCCGATCCGATCTGGACCAATCCAATCCAAATAATTTGGATATAAGACTATTTTAGATCATTAGCCCATAACCCGTAATATTTGAATAATTCTTAATACATTAATCATTAGATATCATATATAATGTTATATAGTATCAAGTATATGCTTGAATGTGATCGATTGACCATTTTTTCTACCTTTTTAATTCTATGTGAAAATTAATAAGTTTTCATCGATGTATAACACATTTAATGTGCGCCAAGTCGTTATTAGTATAAAGTTTATAATTTTTATTCTAATTGATAACATGTTTTTTAAACGTATGAATGGATTTGTAGCTCAATTTATCGTGTAATGAATTTATGTTATTTTTTAGTTGGTATATAACATCTTTATTGTTTATGCTCAAATCATCAAAGCGTATTGCTCTTGTGTGTGCATCAAGTTAGTTAATTTCTTTGTAGGCAGGGGCGGACCCAGGGGGTGGCTGGGGGTGGCCGTGGCCACCCCGGGCGACTTCCGACCGTGATTTTCAATTTTATTTTTTTTTTGTGTAATTTAAAATTTTATAAGATATATACATTGATGCCCCCCATAATTAAACAAAATAGCTATTGTAGTGGTAAATTTGGTTTTAAGGTAGCGGAAGGTTAGAATTTCAAATCATGTCAGTTGTTTTTTTCTAAAAAATTCTGTTTTTTAGCTTGAAATTACCAAATTTCGTAAATGACCATTCTATTTTCCCAAACAAATATTACTAAAAAAATATTTTATTGTCTAATATAACTTCATATTTATTTTATGCTATGTTAAACATAGAAAAAATTCTTTATTTTTGGATTAGATCTTATTTATTTTACCCTCTATTCGACATATTTTTTACACAACGGCCTTCAAAAAAACCATACTGGTTCCGCCCTGTTGTAGTCCGGGAATACAAGAAATAGGATTCTTTGGATTCCTGTGATATATTTCTACATTTCGGTTACAGCATATGAAGAGACGAAGTGGCTGCAAAATATAAACAACAAAAAGGATGTCAAGGTCGGCACGGCGTAGAGAGGGGCGGTCCAGGGCCAAGTCCAGTAAGACTTGTGGCTGGAGCAAAAAAAAAATTAGGAATGGGTCTTCGGCAAAAAAATAAAATTGGACCGTACCTTAAACAACCAGTACTGTTGGACCGTCCTGGGCGTGGACCACGTGTGCTGGCAATGAATGATTAATGAATACCTTGCATGTGATCGTTTAATATGCAAATATAAGGAATTTATAACTCTGATCTACCAGCTTCTCTACCTCAGTTTCTAAATAATTGAGCGAGTCCATGCCCATAAGGAAAAAACATTTGAGTTTGCAAGTGTTAGAAAATTAGGGTATGATAATCCTGGATAACTTCGAAGAATCGTGTTCGTACACTTTCCGAACAAAGTATTTCGACCCTATTATTTCCTGGGTTCACGAAATCTTTGTGGGGATAATTCTTGAAGAACAATTTGTTTCTGGCAAGGAGAATAGATTAGGAATGTAGAGAGAATTTTCTTATATGTTTTTTGTGTCTGAAACCGAGGCCAAATGACTTCTTATATAGGAGATCAATAACCGAAACCAAAGGAAGCAACTGTTCGGAACAAAGGAAGCAACTGTTCGGAACAAAGGAAGCAACTGTTCGGAACAAAAGAAGCAACTGTTCGGAACAAAGGAAGCAACTGTTCGGAACAAAGGAAGCAACTGTTCGGAACAAAGGAAGCAACTGTTCGGAACAAAGGAAGCAACTGTTCGGAACAGCCAGGGGCTCTCGCCCCTTGGACCCCGCCAGGGGCTCTGCCCCTTGGAACCCCGTTTCAATTATTCATATTCAATTATACGTTGGCTTGACGAGCGTGCACTCCGCACTTCCCTAACTCGTTTCCGAGTTTAACGCATTATTGCATCGGCCTATAATAAATCACATTACTACTAAAATATATTGATGATACTAAAATCACCAACAAATCCCCCCCATTTTAGTGTAATCCTTGATTTACTCAGTATATACAATAATATATACAAGGGTATAACACACAGGTATAACAATCAAACAAATGCATAGATAAAAATGTCTTACGATTGAATTTTCATCTTAGTACAAATACACATTCCAAATACTCGAAAATCTGGGTGTCACAACGATTGAACCCGTCAATCCATTTGAATATCTGAAGATATAGTACACATATGTTTCTTACAATACTCTACTATTCATACTTGACACTTTACAAGCCATGTGTCCTTATCCATTAATAAGCATATAGAAAGCCAAGTCCAAGCTTCTTGAAGCGGCAAAACTTCATGCTCACATAGGTGATCCTTTTAATCTTGCACCTGCATTTGCAATTTTTCAAAAGAACCATTAAGAAGATATACTTCAACCTAGCCATTACTTGCAGGTCTGAGCACATACCTTGGGAAGATAAACACAATTGCTCCAATCTCTAACTATGATCTTTCCACATTGAATTCTGCTTCTAACGTTGTATTCGAAGGGAATTGGGTATACCACAGCTAATAGATTTAAATGGACTTTAATCCCATCCCAATTACCGACTTATTCACTAAGTCTCTAGCTAACCCCTTCGTCAAGTGGTCAGCTAAGTTTTGTTGCGACCGAACAAAATCAATAGATATCACCCCATTCATGATTAATTCTCTAATCATACTATGTCTAACACCCAAATGTCTAGACTTTCCATTGTATATTTGACTATAAGCTTTAGCCAGTGTGGCAGTACTATCACAACGGATAGAAATTGGTGATATCGGTTTAGGCCATATCGGAATCTCATATACCAAGTTCCTGAGCCATTCCGCTTCTTTACCAGCAGCTGCTAATGCTACAAACTCAGATTCCATTGTGGAACCAGTTATACATGTTTGCTTCTTGGAAGCCCATGAGATGGCACCTCCCCCAAGCAAGAACACCCATCCACTTGTAGAGGATGAGTCTTCAGCATTATTTATCCAACTAGCATCCGAATAACCCTCTAACACCAAAGGAAATCCCATATATGCCAATCCATAATTCATAGTACCCTTCAAGTACTTGAATACCCTAGTTATCGCATGCCAATGATGTCTACTAGGATTACTAGTAAATATGCTCAACTTTCCAACCGCATAAGCAATATCCGGTCTAGTGCTAATCATAGCATACATCAAAGAGCCTATAGCTCTTGAGTATTCAAGTTGATCCACAGGTTTACCTGTATTTGGCATAAGCTTTTCTCCCGGATCCATGGGAGTACTTACTGGAGAACAACTTTCATAATTGAACTTCTTGAGTATTTTCTCAATGTAATGAGATTGCGTAATTACAATCCCCTTATTCTCACGTTTAATCTTAATACCAAGAATAACGTCCGCTTCTCCCATATCTTTCATGGAGAACTTTGATGACAAGAAATTCTTCGTTTTATCAACTTGATTTTGGTCGGTGCCAAAGATCAACATGTCATCAACATATAGACAAATGAAAACTCCTTTACCGGATGTGTTAAATTTGCTATATACACATTTGTCTGCTTGGTTTAGAATGAAACCATTAGACAAAACAACTTCATCAAACTTTTGATGCCACTGCTTCGGAGCTTGTTTCAGCCCATACAGCGACTTAACTAGCTTACACACTTTATGCTCATTACCAGGCATTACAAATCCTTCAGGTTGCTTCATATATACTTCTTCTTCCAAATCACCATTCAGAAATGCTGTTTTGACATCCATTTGATGAATCACTAGATTATGAATAGCCGCCAAGGCAATCAACAATCTAATAGTAGTGATACGGGCAACTGGAGCATAGGTATCGAAATAATCAATCCCTTCCTTTTGTCTGAAGCCTTGGATAACTAATCTAGCTTTAAACTTGTCAATTGTACCATCGACTTTCATCTTCCTTTTGAAGATCCATTTGCAACCCAATGGTTTGCAACCTGGTGGTAAATCAGATAATACCCAAGTATTATTTTCCATGATAGAACCAATCTCTTCATCAATTGCTTCTTTCCAAAAAACAGAATCTCGAGATTTCACAGCTTCATCATACGTTCTTGGATCCTCCTCTATACTATAACAATAATAGTATTGAGTACCAATCTGATCTCTTGATCCCTCAACTAAATATAGTTGAAAATCAGATCCATAAGATCTAGATTTTCTAGCTCTTTTGCTCCTACGGGGTTCAAGTGTCTCACTTGGCACATCAATTGAATGATCATCCCTTAGAGATTCATCTGAATTAGGTATAGAGTCCTTTGGTCTAGGTATAGAAGAGAAACAATTCTCATCAAATATGACATCTCTCGATTCTATAATCGTGTTAATAGAAATCGAGTCATTAGGTTCTATAACATAAAACCTATAGGCATTGGAGTGCTCAGCATATCCAACAAAGATGCAAACTATACCCTTTTCACCCAAAGTTTTCCTTTTTGGGTCCGGGAGTCTAACCACGGCCCTACAACCCCAAACACGTAAAAATGTTAAGTTTGGTCGTTTTTTATACCAAAGTTCATATGGGGTAGTCTTGTTCCTTTTATTAGGAACCCTATTTAACAAATAGCAAGCCGTTAACATAGCTTCTCCCCAAAACCCTTCACTTAAACCAGAGTAAGATAACATGGCATTCACCATTTCTTTAAGAACTCTATTTTTCCTTTCAGCCACACCATTTTGTTGAGGTGTATAAGGTGCCGTAGTCTCATGAATGATTCCTACGGATTGGAAAAATACAGGATCATAATATTCACCACCTCTATCTGTACGCAATGTTTTAATCAACACATTCTGTTGCACTTCAACTTCAGTTTTATAAATTTTGAATTTATCTAAGGCTACGTCCTTAGCGTGCAACAAATAGACATAGCAGAATCTAGATGCATCATCTATGAAAGTGATAAAATATTTTTTATGCCCTAATGATGGAGTAGCATGCAAATCACATAAATCACTATGTATTAATTCAAGAATGACAGATTTCCTTGTTATACTTTTAAAAGGTTGCCTAGTGATCTTTGTTAACATGCAAGTTTTACATTTTTCTACATTTTCATTAAAAACAGGAATTAAATCATCTTTAGACATTTCATGCATTCTTTTATAATGTACATGTCCTAGACGAGCATGCCATAACGAGAAGTTGATAACATTCGAAGAAGACATAAATACAGAACCAGAATCATTAGGAACTCCATTCAAATTCATCATAAACATACCATTATTATAATATCCAAATCCTACAAACACACCAGACTTTGATAAAACATATTTATCGGATTCACACACTTGCTTGTATCCAAGCTTATTTAATACAGGACCAGAAATTAAATTCTTACGTAATTTAGGAACATACAAAACATTAAACAAAGTAATAGTCTTTCCAGAACTGAATTCTAGCACCACGTTTCCTTTGCCTTCAACAGGAGCGAAGTGATTATCTCCCATGTAGAGGACAGAACCATCTTCCACTGGAACAAAATTCTTGAACCAGAAACGATCCTTGCAAACATGTGTTGTGGCGCCAGAATCAATCCACCACGCGATAGCATCATCCTGCACATAAAATGCTTCAGAATTTAGTGAAACCGAATGTTTAATCAAACTATTCAAATCACGAATTGATTTCTGACCTTGGTTTTCGGATTGGTCCTTAGACCCTTTTTCTGAACCACTTGCATTCGCGTTGTCGTGCCTTTTGCCGAAACGGCAATCCCTCTTGAAGTGGCCTGTTTTGCCACACTTCCAGCATTCTAGTTTCGGTTTCTTGTTAGCACCGAAACTGCCCTTATTGTTCTTGAAAGCACGCTTCTTTCCTTTGTTTTTGTTGTTATCGTTCTTACCACCCCCTTCAACCATATTAACTGAGGGTCCAGCAATTTGTTTGCCCTTTCCTTTGTCATCCTCCTGCGCTCTTAGAGATTCTTCTATGCGCAAGTGACTTCCAAGTTGGATCAAAGACAGTTCGTCTTTTCCATGTTTCAGATTGTGTTTGAAATCCCTCCACGAAGGAGGCAACTTGTCTATGATGCTTGAGACAGATATTGTTTCATCCATCTTCAATCCGTGTTGTGTGAATTGTCCAAGGATTCGGAGGAGTTCATTGAATTGTTCCATGACAGACCTCGATTCAACCATTTTGTAATTGTTGAAATCGGTTACCAGGAACTTTTTACTGGATGAGTCCTCTGCCATGTACTTGGATTCGAGACAATCCCACAATTCCTTTGCAGATTCCACGTTTTGGTAAATATCAAATAAGGGATCAGACATACCGTTAAGAATGTGCCCTCTGCAAATGTAGTCGTCGTTCTCCCACTTTGATCTGCGTCTTAGATTTTCAACCGTGTCATCCTCTACAAATTCTGGAATCGGTGTAGACAGGACGTGCACCACCTTTAACGTTGTCAACATGAAATGCATCTTCTTCTGCCAACGCCTGAAGTCTTGTCCTTGAAACTTGTCCAATTTTCCGAAATTTGTAGTCATCTCCTTGACGGTGCTTCCTCCAGCCATGATTATCAGAAAATACTTTGTTCGTTTGTTAGAAAATTAGGGTATGATAATCCTGGATAACTTCGAAGAATCGTGTTCGTACACTTTCCGAACAAAGTATTTCGACCCTATTATTTCCTGGGTTCACGAAATCTTTGTGGGGATAATTCTTGAAGAACAATTTGTTTCTGGCAAGGAGAATAGATTAGGAATGTAGAGAGAATTTTCTTATATGTTTTTTGTGTCTGAAACCGAGGCCAAATGACTTCTTATATAGGAGATCAATAACCGAAACCAAAGGAAGCAACTGTTCGGAACAAAGGAAGCAACTGTTCGGAACAAAGGAAGCAACTGTTCGGAACAAAAGAAGCAACTGTTCGGAACAAAGGAAGCAACTGTTCGGAACAAAGGAAGCAACTGTTCGGAACAAAGGAAGCAACTGTTCGGAACAGCCAGGGGCTCTCGCCCCTTGGACCCCGCCAGGGGCTCTGCCCCTTGGAACCCCGTTTCAATTATTCATATTCAATTATACGTTGGCTTGACGAGCGTGCACTCCGCACTTCCCTAACTCGTTTCCGAGTTTAACGCATTATTGCATCGGCCTATAATAAATCACATTACTACTAAAATATATTGATGATACTAAAATCACCAACAGCAAGTTCTCAATGTAGAAAAACAAAATAGGCGAAACTGACTTAAAGCATGGAATATTACCGAACTCAAGATCCATCTTGTATTATGTACAAAAAACATAAATCAAGCTATAACTTACAAACTCCGAATCTCTTGTCTCAAAACATATTTTTTCTAAAATTTAAGAATTATGGTATAAAAAATGACATGTATCAGTAACCCTATAAATTCTTTAAATTTTAAAAAACACAAAATTCATCTTATATACGATCAATGTATATGATTTCCTATATGAATATAATGGTAATAAACTATATGGATTCACATTTTTGTGGTATTTTTGTGGTTATAATATTGTTATGATTATTAAATGATAATAAACAAATAAAAAGAAATAATGTAGGGTTATTATAAGTAAATTAATAGAAAAGCTAGAATTTTATGTAAATGTAAACGGTTTATTAAAATAATTTTGTGTTAGGTATGATGCGTTTGGTCTTGGCAGGTAGTTAAAGAGTCGCTGCCTAAATGGGTGGTACCTGTTGACTGTTAGATCAAATGATCTAATGACTGTAGCCTGTACGAGATCTTACCTTTCGATTTAGCCATTTAGGCGAAGTATATCACTCCATCCGTTCTCATTTAATTGTCCATTACGAAACTACGTGCAATTTTGACCGACTTATAACTTGTATCAAAATTGACGAAATGGTTTTTTTTTAAATATAATCAAAAAATTTAACATTTTAACTATATGATCAACTTTTGAAAATTTCCATTCCGACAATTTTGATACAAATTATTGGCCGGTCAAAATTGCACGTAGTTTCGTAATGAACAATTAAATAGGAACGGATGGAGTATTACGTTTAGCAATCGCCCATTCCACTATGATTACAAAAAAGATCCCCATTCCGCTATTAAAGCATGAGATTGACAAATTAACAATATTGCGGTTATTGGTATGCTAGGGAATGGATGGATTGTCTGCAAATTTTAGGCTCTACAAGGCAAACTTACAACAAACAGCTTCCCAACTACAGAATATTAGTCGGTATATACCCAAATGTAATATCACAAGACCAAATCAATTGATCAAAAGATCCTTCGCTAGAAAGATAAATAAATGTGTATATAAGTTTAAATTTAGATGAATAGAATGGAGACCATATCCATCTTGCAATAAATTTTTTGACAATGTTGACTCGAAAATTACTTGACATGAGAGCGTATATAAGTTGATGTTTGCTAAGAACAATAGTTAAAGGAAAATGCTCAAAAGCACACAGTTGAACACGGGTTTTTTTTTTGAGATGGCTGAAACCTTGGCATAAGGAATATACAGGTGACAAAACGGGGTATGGATCAGAAGACAAATTTGAGATTCTTTAGTAACACAGTATGTAAATCAATCACCTAAGTCCTAATATATAAACGAATTTGCATCCATGCTATAATATTATGCAAGAAAATAAATCAGAAATGATGGGAACTGTAGTCAATCAATTCATGTAAATAATAGAGTTTTTTGCCAAAATAGGCTACTTGGGACTGAAAAATACCAGAATGGGCTACCTTTTTTCAAAATTTCCAAAACGATCTACTTCTGAAAAACGACCGATCGAAATGGTAAAAACGACCGGTCGTTTTTATCATGAACTCTCTGGAACAATTTGGACAAAAAACGACCGATCGCTTTTACCATTTCGATCGGTCGTTTTTCAGAAGTAGACCGATCGGTCGTTTTGTCCATTTCGATCGGTCGTTTTTGTTGTGAACTCTCTGGAAGAAATCATACCTAAAACGATCGGTTGTTTTTCTTGTGAACTCTCTGGAAGAAATTTGATCTGAAACGATCGGTCATCTGTTGAAAAACGATCGGTCGTTTTTCATTTTCGACCGATCGACTGTAAACAATTTACAGAACAAGAATTTTTTGCACTTTTCGACACTGATTTGGCAAAAAATATATAAAAACATGATCCCCTTTTTAAACATGATCCCTTAAAAAATGATGTCGTAAATTAATATGTTTAGTACGAGAGTGTTGGATCGGATTTTTCAAAAGATTTATAGCACTAGTATTATCACATAAAATGATGTCGTAAATTAATATGTTTAGTACAAGATGTGTAGGTGACGTTTTACTAAACATCCGATTTAGAACGATCAAATGCAAGCGAAAAATTGGCCATAGTTTTGCCTAAAAACGGCCAATCGCCACAAAAACACAAATAACCCAATCAACTAGATATATATGCGCACAAGTTATAATAACATCAAAATCGCATTTCTAGAATTATAAATACGCAATCTCACAACGTCATACAATTTAACATGTAATGATAAATAACAACTAGATATATATGCGCACAAGTTATAATAACATCAAAATCGCATTTCTAGAATTATAAATACGCAATCTCACAACGTCATACAATTTAACATGTAATGATAAATAGCAACATAAAAAAGATTCATAACATAATTGCAAAGCGTTTGCTACTTATTACATCAAAAACAACGTAGTTCGAAAGAAAATGAAAAACAAAGGAAATACAATGCAAAATACATCATCAAAAACATAAAAAAAATAACCGCCTAGTCACGGTGGGAGGTCGCGTCGTCCTCTTCGTCTTCGTCTTCGTCATTGTCGGGACCGGCTAGATCGGGAAAATACCCGTAGAACTTTGCCCGTTGCTCGGCGCTTATCCTATCAATTTCGTCCAAGTCTTCTTGACTTGTGTTCATGGAGCGAAACATGCGTCGGTGGAGTCGCGCATTTTGATATTGGTCGATGTATAGATCGTCGTAGAATTGTTCGGTGCGCGGAGGACGGTTGGAAGATCCGACTTGAGCTTTTCCGCGACCTCGAGTGGGACGAGAAGAGGAAGGCATTATGTGAGACGGGGGAAGGGACTCGGAGGAAATAGGCACATCCTCACGAGCGGCTTGCGGTGTGGGCTTAGGGCCGACATATTCTTCCTCTTCGAGGGAAAGAGTAGTATAGTCGGGGCCGGACACCCGTTTACCAGACCAAGTAATGGTCTTGGCGGTAGTGTTGAATTTTATTGACATTTTGGAGAGATAGGAAGTGTCCCAAATGTGTTTGTCCTTGTTCTTGAACAAGGTACCACCGGGAACAAGGTTTAAGTCCTTTAAGATGGCCGAAATCAAGGCACCGTAAGGTAACCCATTCTTAGATTTCGTTTTTAGCGAATCCATCTTAAAGAAGATGAGTGACGCGAAGTCAAGTTTGACTCGGCGATGGATACACCCTAGGAGGAAGATGTACTCATTGGTAACATCTGTGAAGTTTGAGGTATGGGGGACGACAATATGGGAGAGGATATGGTAGGCTAATTTATTTCGGAAGAGAAGGCCGTGGGCTTTGGTAGAGCAATTGTTGTGGGTGGGATGAAATAGCTCATCTTTGAAATCGGTAAAATTAACGATATTGAGCATTTCGCAAAGTTCGTCATCTTGCTCGTACACCCCCTCGGCATCGAGGTGTAGAAGATTTCGTAAACGGTCTATACCGTAAACGAAGGGTTGGCCATTAAACGATGGACGCACGCGGAGTGCGTCATCATGATCCCTATCAAGAACTAGGTTATGGTAAAATTCATATATATTTTCAATGAAGAAAGGCTCTTTTAGAGTAAGAATTACGTTGAGTTTTTGGAAGTTTAAATCTTGCATAAGAAGGGGAAAACGTTCAAGAAATAAAGGCATGTCTATGGTAAAGTTAGTCAATATAGCTCTTTTACCCATTGTAGGTGGATAGAGAGGAGGAAGAGAGCCGGAAGAGGCACCGGGGCCCGATGGTGGAGCGGTGGAGGGGCCGGTTCGTCGAACGCGAGGAACACGGGGGCGGCTCGGGGACGGAGGCACGTAGTCGTGCTCATGTTCGTCGACGATGTGTGATTGAGCTTTCTTGGTGCGAACCATGGTTGGATTTTAAAAAAAATTAGGGTTTTTGAAAAATTGGTATTTTGAAAAAAAAGGGTTTTTAAGAAACGGAATCAATCGATTGTTGATTATAAGGATTAATAAGAGAATTGGGTTATATATATGTAGATATTAGGGATTTTTGATAGATTTTGATAGAAATAGGCGATTTTGAAAGAGAGAGAGGGTTGATATAATTGTTGAATGAAATAGAATTAGGGTTTGAAAGAAGTTAAAAGGCTGAAAAACAGAAAAACGATCGGTCGTTTTGTAATTACGATCGGTCGTTTTTGGTCAAAAATGTTCCAGTGAGCACACTGAAAAAACGATCGGTCGTTTTTGCAGACCGATCGGTCGTCTGTGTAAAAACGATCGGTCGTTGTGTACAGCGATCAGTATTTTTTGGTCAAAAATGTTCCAGTGAGCACACTAAAAAAGCGATCGGTCGTTTTTTCAGAACGATCGGTCGTCTGTGTAAAAACGATCGGTCGTTGTGTACAGCGATCGGTCGTTTTTGGTCAAAAATGTTCCAGTGAGCACACTGAAAAAGCGACCGGTCGTTTTTGCAGACCGATCGGTCGTCTGTGTAAAAACGATCGGTCGTTGTGTACAGCGATCGGTCTTTTTTGGTCAAAAATGTTCCAGTGAGCACACTAAAAAAGCGATCGGTCGTTTTTGCAGAACGATCGGTCGTCTGTGTAAAAACGATCGGTCGTTGTGTACAGCGATCGGTCGTTTTTGGTCAAAAATGTTCCAGTGAGCACACTGAAAAAGCGATCGGTCGTTTTTGCAGACCGATCGGTCGTCTGTGTAAAAACGATGGGTCGTTGTGTACAGCGATCGGTCTTTTTTGGTCAAAAATGTTCCAGTGAGCACACTAAAAAAGCGATCGGTCGTTTTTGCAGAACGATCGGTCGTCTGTGTAAAAACGATCGGTCGTTGTGTACAGCGATCGGTCGTTTTTGGTCAAAAATGTTCCAGTGAGCACACTGAAAAAGCGATCGGTCGTTTTTGCAGACCGATCGGTCGTCTGTGTAAAAACGATCGGTCGTTGTGTACAGCGATCAGTCTTTTTTGGTCAAAAATGTTCCAGTGAGCACACTAAAAAAGCGATCGGTCGTTTTTGCAGAACGATCGGTCGTCTGTGTAAAAACGATCGGTCGTTGTGTACGGCGATCGGTCGTTTTTGGTAAAAAATGTTCCAGTGAGCACACTGAAAAAGCGATCGGTCGTTTTTGCAGACCGATCGGTCGTCTGTGTAAAAACGAAGAATTTTTTACACTTTTCGACACTCAAGAAAAATATATAAAAATACTAAAATATATATAAAATCAATCAAATATATATATTTATGTTAATTGCACTTATTTATTTATGTTGTTCATTTACTTTTTATGTTAATTGCACTTATTTATTTATTCATACTTAACAAACCAGTTTATCTTCTCAAAAAACAGTATGAAAAAACACTGAGAATAAATATAGATATTTCATCTTAAAAAAGACAATTATAAGCGGAAAATTAAAATAGTACAAGATACATATTGTCTCGTTGATAAGCGTACAATTACAAGCGGACAATTACAGCTAAAATCATAAGCGTCGACCACGTATTGGATACGGACACTTACGACAATCATGTCCTCGCCCTTGACAACTAGAACATCTCATACGTGCTCGTCTCTCCGACTGATCCATACCATTATGAATACGAGTAGATCTTGGACGACCCCTTTCTCTTAAAAGAGTAAGATCCGGAAGAAATAATCTATCACATGAATCCCAATAGTCTTGATGCCGAAGAGGACAAAATTGCGCCGAGTACGTACCTTCGTATGATTCAAGAGTGTAATATTTTACTATGTAAGCTTCCCAATCAAGACGGTTTGCAGCACATACGGAAAACACATGTGAACAAGGGATTCCATTACTCTGCCGCTTACCGCAATCGCATTGCCAAAGTGAAAAGTCGACAACTTGAGTATTGCCTCCCCTGGAATTTCTTGAACTTGTACACACGGAATAAACCCCTCTTTCATAATCGAAAGTAACATTGGTATGACCAATGTCCGACCTACGTTTCTCTAAAATTTTGAGGATATTTGGACCATATCTTGTGCCGCTGTTTCTCATCCCCATTACTATCTTTTTCCGCTCGCAAAAATAGTGTACCAACTTATAGAAAATAAGCTGCACAGCAGCAGTGATTGATAAATTACGAGCAGCTTTTAAAACATTATTGAAAATTTCAGCCATGTTTGTGGTCATGTTACCATGTCGCCTCCCTTTATCATGAAAATATGACCATTTTTCCGCAGGCTCTTTTATCAACCATTGATATGCTTGAGGATTCATCACTTTTATTGCTTCCATGATTCTTTTCAATTTTCTTTCTTGTAATTCCCAAATGGCGTTCTCCACTAGCTTGTGTAAGTCAGGATCTCCTTTGAAAGCTTTCTTAAAATTATCCAAAAAATGATTTGAACAATATCGATGAACAAAACCTTGACCACGCCAAACTCCTCTCACTGCACTTAGAATACCAGCATGTCTATCCGAAATTAGACAAATATTCATGCGCTCTTTAATCACATGTCGCATAATGTTACAAAGAAAATAGCTCCACGAAATTGTACTCTCCTCAGCAACAAATGCACACCCAATGGCAAAAACATGATTATCTGCATCCGATGTCATGGCCAACAAAATCTTACCTTTATACTTCCCATATAAGTGAGTAGCATCAATAGCGATAACTGGCCTACAATACTGAAATGCATCAATAACGGCCTTAAATGTGAAGAAAAATCTGTTCAATACCTCACCCACTGAATTTGTTACCACATCGTAAACTGGCGTTGTCTCATAAGAAGCTACGGTACCGGGATTATACTTTTGAAGCGCTTTCATAAATTTAGGTAAAACCTTATACGAGTCTTCCCAATTACCAAATATCTCTGCGATTGCTTTTTGTTTACCTAAATAAGCTTTTTTGTATGAAACTGACGTTTCAAAGTGGGCATTCACAATCTCTTTAACTAATGAAATCTTCATCATAGGATTAGTTGTGATGGCATTTCGAATGGTTTGGGCAACAAGATTGGAATCTAAATGGGGATGATCAGTTGTAAGCTCGGCATGAATGCATGTATGAGGACCGTTGTACACCGACACTTCAAAAAATCCATGTTTCTTTCTTAGTGAAGCTCGTAGTTTCCATTTGCATTTTTGAGTTTCGGCCAGTTTACAACGAATTTCCCAAAATTTTGCCTTCGAACTTTTAGTGCAAAAATGGATGTTACGTTTGATTGACCAAAGTTTTATTCCCTTTTTCAACATTTCTTTATCCCTACATAAAAGACCAATAAAAGGATCATTAACTTGAGGATCCCAAAATCCAGGATACATCATATAATTTCGTCTCTGGTTACTATAATTTTCTTGAGTGTCGAACGGTTCATTAAACAAACTTGACATTGGTTGATGCATAGGAATTTCATCGGGAATAGTATTATTCGGCCATTATGACCCACTTGATTGGTCGTTTTCATCCTCATCCATATACGAGCCCATTTCTTGTACATTTTCTTCGTCATCGTCAGACTCGTTTTCGCTAATATTGACGTCATCGTAAGACTCGTCATCTTCATCATCTGGTTCATCTCCAAGTTCTATCTCATTTATATTGTTCGACCAATCAATATTATCTGACAATCGACACACTGCATCCAAATGTGTCAAATCTAGTTCGTTGTTCTTAGAATATACCTCTGGCATTGGCTCTTGTCGAATGGGTGTTCTACTTGATGTACCGATTTCATTAGTGGAAAGAATATTATAATACAACCCGTAATCTTGATCAGAAGAGTAAACTTGCTCAATTTCAACATATAACTCTATAAACGTTCTTCCATTTTCTTCTATTAACTCAAGCATGGTTTCCAACAAATCATTATCAACAACAGCCAATCGCATATATTTAAACTCAGTAAGTGTAGTCAGATATGGATAACGACATGTTAAACTCAAACGATTTGAAGTCGATGATACATCAAGTTCCTTAAACAATTTTTTCAAGAATTTGTCGTATGTCGTGTTTCTAGATACCTTAAAAAAAAATTTATAAGAAATATCATAAGATAACCCCTCGCTAATAGTTTCCATCATCGTAACTCCCCAATAACACATAATTGTAGGATTTTTCATTTCGATAACCTAAAACACAAAAAAAAAAAATCAAATAATACTCCAAAAACACAAAAAAAAAAAACTAAATAAGATTGAAAATAGTGAAAACTGTGTTGAAAAATAGTGGAAAAAACCGAGTCTTTACAAAATATTGAGTCTTATAGAAACATAGAGTATCAACAAAATATCGAGGTTTTACCTGTTTTCGAAGAGATCTGAGATTTGCCCTAAAATGATCTAAGAGTTCTGTTTTTTTTTTTTACAGAGTAGTTCTGGAAAAGTAGTTCTGGAAAAGAGATGAGTTTTTTTAAATAGGAAGTATTTCTGAAAAACGACCGATCGAAATGGACAAAACGACCGATCGGTCTACTTCTGAAAAACGACCGATCGAAATGGTAAAAACGATCGGTCGTTTTTGGTCCAAATTGTTCCAGAGAGTTCATGATAAAAACGACCGGTCGTTTTTACCATTTCGATCGGTCGTTTTTCAGAAGTAGACCGTTTTGGGAATTTTGAAGAAAGGTAGCCCATTCTGGGATTTTTCAGTCCCAAGTAGCCTATTTTGGCAAAAAACTCTAAATAATACGCCATTATCATCCACAGAAGATTAAACAAGAGTTGCTGTCAATTGAAAATTCATACTTCAGCAAAAAAGAGAGCTGAAAGATGACTACTGAGAATATAAGATTCATAAAAAGCTGATTTTCTTAAGTTACAGATAATAGTATAATACCATTTCACTGTCAATACTCTGATGGCAAAATGAAACTCAGCAGAACAAATATTTCCCAAAGGTAACATAGGCACATCAGGGGCTAGCAAACGAATCTAAACTCACCTCCTAATTTAGTTTGGAGGGTTTTTTTACCCCACGAGAAAATAATTTATTTTCAAATCTTGGTCATGCTGAACAAAAGATCAACTTTTTGCAATTTAAAATATAGTCCAAGCAAGAGGATCAGCAAATTATTATTAGAAGGGATGATATGCAGTCAAGTGAAAACAACAAAAGATTAAAAATAGAAAACATGTAAACAAGATAAATGGCAATTTACTTTCCAAGTTCAGTAGCGTCGTAATGTGTAGTATCAAAATGGAGGGATTGGTTAAAAGAGATCCTAAAAAATTCTAGAAAAGTACATTGAAAAAGAACGCCAGATCATTAGCCAAAAATGCAAGACAACTATATGAAATTTGAGCATTTATATTTATATATAAAGAGGATTACAACATAGAAAGAGAGCGAAATCAGTCATTACGCTGGGAGAAAAACGCCAACATCATGACCTTTTGTGGGTGGCAAAATATTTTGCAACCTCTTCATCATACAATCAAGCTTATTGATCTTCTCTGTATCGTCAGCTTGTAATAAAAACCTCTCGACCATCCTGAACGCATTCTCACTCATACACCTCCCTCTCTCTAACATCTGTTTCGAGCAATCAAAAGCTTCACCCACTCTCCCTTGTGAGCATAACGATGTCACCAACAAATCAAGTGCATGACCATGTGGACAATGGCCTCTATCTAATAAATAATTCCACAAATCCAACCCCAAATCAACTCTTCGATTTTCACAATAATATTTTACCAGCATCACCACAGTTCTTGTTTTTGGCACAAAATTCTTTTTCAACATCTTTTTATGTAGTACAATAACTGAATCCAAACCTTTGGATCTTATTAACCCCAAAAACATAGTGTGATAGGTTATATTATCATGCCCAATGCCTTTCTCTAGCATCTCGTCCATCAAATCAGAAGCTGCCGACACATCTCTACATCTGACGAGAGAACTTATCAAAGCATTGTAAGCACCAATATCAGCTTTTAGTTTTCTCGTATTAATTTCCTCGAACAACTCCATAGCCTTAGTTTTATTTCGAGCAACACCAGCCCCATGTATCAATGTGGTTAGTGTTTCCATTGTTGGCGAGCAATTCACCTTTTCCATCTCGTAAAGAAGCCTTAAACCGTCCAAAAAACACCGTTTTTTACAAAAGGCATCAATACGTATGTTATACGTTATGTTATTAGGCTCAAAACCTCTCCGAACCATCTCATGGTAGAAAAGTTCTACTGCAGTAACATCGCCCGATTCTTTAAACCCTAGTAGCAAAATATTCATAGTTTTCGCATTCGGAGAAAATCGAAAATGAAACTTATGGAACACTGATCTAGCTTCTTTCATAAGCCTCTGGGTAGAGAATGCTCTTAACAGCACGTTAAATTCATCGATGCCAAACTTTTTTCCGACAAATATCTTTTTCTCCATTTTCTCAAATGCTTCGAGGGTATCTTCGTATGTATAAAACTTAGCAATCCTTGATAACAAAATGCTCATAGACTTATGGGTTAGCAAGTAAGAATGCGTTCTCTTAATCTCTTCCATTAACTCCCAAGCTTTGTCGAAATAACGCATACGCGCAAGTATATGTAGTGTCTTCTCGAAAGCATCCGAACTTGGCCTATAATGAGATTGTTCGACGCAGAACTTGAAAAATTCGTAGGCTTTGAGACCATTTGAGTGTGCGGAGAACAATCTACCGAGCACATTTTCGACAAGTGGGGTTGAAAGTGAAGATCTTGATATATGTTTCACGAGAACGGGACGAATGGGGACATCAGGGTATGGGTGGTCGTTAACAATTTTGACAATATTCTCGATTTCAACTTCTGTTTGTATAAAAGGCGACTTAGGGTGAGAGGCTATTTCTAAAGCAATAGTGCAATATGATGTGATCTTCTGAGGTACGAGCTGAATGTTTCTGTTTAGTTTGACGTAATGATAAAGCATGGCCTCGACACCTCAGTCCAGCCGGAAGTTTTTCACCCTTACACTTTATAGGACAAAAATATTTCACCTTTTTGTATTGTTTTATTCCAAAAAAATTATTTTTGGTCCGTCACCCGAGTCAGGAGGTTGTTTAGACTCGCCTCAGCTCCGCCTCTGCATGGCCTCCTTATTCGAAGAATGAAATGATGTTTCGATATTTCATACGGTACAAATCTCAATGGTGTTTAAAACCTATTGTTTTAAGCACACAAATCAGCTCCAACGATTCGCTTATTCAAACAGAGAGTATTTCATACTAATTCATAAGCACAGACACGACCGAATAAACCAACCAGAGTACACTAAGTAATGGGTTGTTTCTTGTTCCAAGCTTTTATTTTTATTTATTTTTGGTATAAGCTCTATTGTACTCAATTGTCAAGCTTAAAAGCAGTTTTTTTTTTACATTCCCAATGAAATGAATCTAATAGTACTAATTCTGAGGCTGATTAAAAGAAGCTTAAATATTTAGAAGCTACAGCAAACAATTTTGAATTGTTTTCAATCACACCATTTAAAGATTTGCTTTTTGTAAATGTAGGCAATCAAACAAAAAAATACTCTTTTTTTGTGTGTGAAAGAGAGAAATAAAACGATATTAAAAGAACATAAAATCTAAAGAGTAAAATAAAACCTGAGTAATCGAACTAGTGGATTAGTTTCCTCAAATACCACACACAGAGAGAGAGAGAGAGAGAGAGAGAGTTGTGTGTTCTGAGCAACTCACAAAACCTTTGATGGATTTAAAATATATAATCGACCACTTATTTCTAATTTAAGTACATTTTGGCCCCATCAATCGGCCCGCTTATGTTCGGTTTTTGACAAAATCAAAATCGAAACCGAACAGATTTTTCGGTTCGATTTTTTTCAGTTCGATTTTTTTATTTTTTGGACCGAACCGGACCGGTTTTTCCGGTCCGGATTTTTCGGTTATTTTTCGGTTTTATTTTTGGATTTTCGGGCTTTTTCGGTTTTTCCGGTTTTTCGGTTCGGTTTTATTGTAAACAGAAACCGACCCGAAAAAGTTTCGGTTTTTCAGTTTCGATATTTTTCGGTTCGGTTATCGGTTCGGTTTTTTCAGGTTTACGTCTAGCCCTACCCTAGAGTACTGTTTTAGTACTACTATTTTTTGCTTCGGAATATAAAACAAAAGGGAAATCTTAGTATGGGAGCAAATCTCTCTCTCTCTCTCTCTCTCTCTCTCTCTCAGCAACATATCTCTCAACCTCTCTGAAGCATTTTCATGTAGTTGAAACTTACACTGAAAAATGTCTTTCCTTATATTGGCAAGTTAGGTCGACGTATCAGTTTCCTTTGCGAAATGCATATGCTAGAATAGTATTGCACTAAGATATCGTGAACTTTTGGCAAGTTGGTCGGTGTATATGTTTCTTCCGTGAAATGCATATGCTATAATAGCATTGTACTTGGATATCATAAACTTTATATCGACAACATATCCATGGAACAAATAGTTTGGCAACGCCTCTTCTATAATAAGGTTCACAGCCAAAGAGGTGTCAGATTTCATGTAGAAATCGTTAAGATCTTTAACAATAGCAAACATGAGACCTTGATAAAGATCTTTACAATTACATGCTAGGGTAGTATATGTATGATATATATATGAAATTTCGTGATGGTTGGAAACCATCTCCCGTTTTGATATAATGTCTCAAATGAAGTGTCACAACCTTTTACAATGTGAACGGTGTCCACGTAGTAGTATTTATGTCCAATTAGGAACACATACAGCAACTCTTCTAACTTTGAAACTTAAACAAAGTAATAGGAGTAGTTCCTGTAGTGTTTTGACTACAATATCTAAGAGTGCGTTTTTTCCTTTCAGAAAGATTTTTGCAGTTCAAAGGACTCGTAAAGTTCAGAAATAGTAGAATAAAATAGAAATGGATATGGGTCAGCATCGCACGAGCTATACAAAATACAATTTGATTCAAAGGAAGACTCGTTACATGACTCGCAGCTAAGCACACCGATTCATTTTTTTTAACCATCCCTACATATATATATATATATAGCTTTACACAGAAGAGATGATTTCTAGACGTGTTGAAAGAAAAACCAAAAACTGGTTTCCACAAAATGACTCGTAGTCTCCTACTATTATCTCAACCTACACAAGGCAGGGTAAACAAAAATTCCAAGCAGAAATGAAAACATCAACAAGTGAAGGTGACAGAATGCTGGAACTGAACTTTAAAATCTCGAAAATTTGTTCCCATGAAACATAAACCAATCTCATAAATAGTCAAAACTCTTGAAAGAAGATGAAATTTGATTTTTTAATCAGAGAAACACAAACTAGCCATACATTATATTATACTACCAACAAAAAACTTGATCCTCAGAAACTTAGATAGCTGCGAATGCCTTCTTTCCACCAGCGGCAGAACCAGCTGGGATGACCTTCAACACATTAAATCTCACCGTCTTTGACAATGGCCTAGGTAAACAATACACAAACATAAAATTAGTTTGTTGGAACCTAAAAAAACATAGAAATCAGTAGCCGAGCTTTGAGCTACTAACCTGCACTGGCCAATGATGACATGATCTCCCTCCTTCACACGGAAGCATGGGGAAATGTGAGCTGGAATATTCGAATGCCTCTTCTCATACCTACAAGACAAGTATGGACCGTATTTAGACAGACTAGAACAGAAATGCAAAAATCGCTAGTCGCCAAGACCCTCTCTCACAGAGAATGCTTGAGTAATGAAAGGCTCAACTTTATTAAAAAACTGCTTAATTACGAAACCGAACATTTTTTTTGTAAATGGTAGTTGGAAACAATTGCTAATCACAATTGGGGTTCAGTTTCTTGACATAAGATACAGGCTGGTATAGTTTTTCTTTCCATATATCTGCCGCAAAAAAACTATGTATATAAACATAAAATTCAAAGATAAACACGTCACAAGGACCGCTGTTGGCAAGCACAAAGTAACAAACTCAAGGCGTTAATTACCTTTTTAAAAAGATTTCTTAGCAAGCCAACACTGAACAATATTTGAAAATGGAATATTCTAAATTTATGGGGTGGTATATGGGTCGTTTACTCATGTTTCTTGACATAAGATGAAAGTTGGCTTGTTTATCCATGTTTTTAAAGATTATGCCAAAACTAATAACAAAACAAGAATAAACCCAAAATATAATGATATGAGCCTGCTCTTTTTAAACATCACATGAGTTCAAAAATGATCACTTGATCTAAAAAAGTTCACTAAATAAGGAGAAACCCACCAAGAGGAAAAAATGAAGTATATAGAAACTTGCCTCTGATACTTTTTGACATAATGAAGGTAGTTACGACGAACAATGATGGTTCTCATCATCTTTGCACTGTGGCAAGTACCAGCAAGTATACGACCCCTAATGGACACATCTCCAGTGAAAGGGCATTTCTTGTCAATGTAGGTACCTGCATACATATAGAAAAACAATATTCTTAGTTCTTGTATTACATTACATAATGTCTGGCACATCTTCAGAGAATAATAGTTTAAATACTATAAGCAAATTAACCAGTACGATACAGCTCATCACCAGAGTCAGCTGAGCTAATACTAAGAGCGTGTTCTACTTCAAACAATGGTTTTAGATCAAACTATTTGGAAAACCTACCACAATTCATCATCAAAATAAAAGATATTGAAACTTCATCGAAATAGTCACCAGTAAACTGGTTGAAATTCTAAATCATAATATAAGAGCACATCGGTTCCTGTAATTTGAGAAATTCACTTTTAAGTTTTTCAATTTACCAAAATTATCGAAGCTAAATTTTAGAAAATTACTTCTCTGTTCACCTAATAGTCTAGAATACACAGCTGTTTTATAAATTCTAACACGTCACAAAAATTTAGAAAAATAATTTAAAACAAAAATTGTCTTCAAAAGAAAAGAAACCTCCACCCTAGGGTTCATTCACGATATTGATACCAATACCAATACGAATGTTCGCTAAGTATCCTAAAGTGTGTATAATATAACGCGTGTTGTATCACTTCCAAAAGCTTAAGTTTACCAATCCCTTAGGTCCTAATTCCAAACAGGCACATAAAAATTCAAATAAATGATGACCTGATTATTATAATAAAGTGAACTGTCTAAAAGCATCAAACAATGAATTTAATTAATCCTAGGTTCATTCACACGATATTGATACCAATACGTATCTTTGCTAGTATCCTAGCAAGTCAAGTATAACGCGTGTTCGAAAAGCTTAAGTTTACCAATCCCTAGGTCCTAATTCCAAAGAGGCACATAAAAGTTCAAACAAATTATGACATGAATATTATACTCCATACTAAAGTGTATTGTCTCAAAGCATCAAACAATGAATTTAATTAAATTGACACATTGACTGTAATTCACATTAATTTTCAGTCAAAAGCATCTATACCTTCAATGGCATCTCGGGGAGTCTTGAATCCCAAGCCAATATTCTTCCAGTAACGATTTCCTCCCTTTCCGGGTCTCTTACCCTTTCCTGACTTCTTTGAGCTGCAATAAATTATGTAAAAAAAATCATATCTTCAATGCAAAAAAAGCTAATTGCTTGTGCATAAATGAGCAAAAGGACACAACTAGAAATAAAAAGTAGTTTACACATTTCATGATCACCACGTAGTATAAAGAAAAACAATTTACGTAGCTCAAAAAATTTGTGGGAATTTCTTTATTGTTTAACACATGTAGATCGAATCAATTAATATAGAAGACTAAATAATAAAGCTATAACAAAAAATATGCTCAAATCATTTTGAAGAAAATACAAAACCCAAATCATTTCCGATTTGAATTAAAATTGAGTTGCATATACCATTCACAAAAATTACACTAGGAAAGTACCACACTGAAAAACACACATTATTTTTAAATGATAGAGAAAAGGAAACAATTAAAAATTAACCAACGGAGCTATAAACACACAAATACATAATAAATCAACGTCAATGCGATAACATAGAATAGACAAGCAGTGATATATATACATACAGATATAAAGAGAGTAAATAGATATAAATATATAATACAGCAATATTACCAAATTATTTCCATTTTCAGAATAATTGAATTGCATATACCATTCACATAAATTGAAACACAAAATACTTGTCAATTATAAACAAAAAGAAAAATATTAAAAAATAAGCCAAGAGAGCTATAAACACATTTGCTTGCATAATAAATCAACATCAATGCAATAACATAGAAGAGACAAACAGTCACACACACATATATATAGAGAGAGAGAGAGCAAATAGATACTCCCCCCGTCCCTAAATAAGTGTCCGCTACGAAAATACGTGCAACTTTGACCACGGTTTTCTCATATGTAGACGGCCAAAATGAAAAATCTAAAAATTCAGTCATATAGTTCTAACCATGAACTATATGATTGATTTTTGAAACAATTCTTTCCGATAATATACATATGATAAAATCGATGGTGAAAGTTGCACTTATTTTTATAGTGGACACTTATTTAGGGACGGAGCGAGTATAAAACAGAAATCATACCAAAGGAAGACAGTCGGTTGCTTCAAGAATGCCTTTTCAGTCTGCAATATAAAATTAACAATTAAGTGCGTGTTTGGTACAAGCTTTTTTCAATTGCTTTTTAGCTTTTTCGCTACGAAAATGCATTTTATACTAGCTTTTATGACTTTTACAAAGCTAGATTTTGGCTATAAAAGCAGGAAAAGCAAAAAACTATGTTTTTTGGTAGTTTTTTTTAGTTTTTTCGGCATCAATTTCGTAGTTCAACAAAAAATTAACGTTGTTTACGAAAATAGTCTCAGCCTTTATGTGAAATTAGACACTAAAACAATTACTATGTATAAAAAGCTAAATTATATTTAAAATATGGATAATTTGGACATTTTGAATGAATCAGCAAAAAAGCTAAAATCTAAAATCTAACGCAAATTTTAATAAACCTAGCTTTTAAAAAATTCTGTTACCTAACACTTTAATCAGCTTTTTATAATCAAGCTTTTATTTTTACGGTTGCCTAAAAGCAGATTTTGGTTAAAAAAAGTTGATGCCAAACGGAACCTAAGTCTTTTAAAAAATGATAAACTATAGATTCATATATATATATATATATATATAGAGAGAGAGAGAGAGAGAGAAATTACTTGTTCAGCCATAATTACGGGAACAGCTCAAACCTTAGAAAGAAAAACACAGAGTATTCAAAGAGCGGCGATAGATATATATATAGATATATATATATGTATGTATAGATACAGAAAGAGAGAGAGAAAGATATGTTTGTTTATATAGTGGTGGAAAAGAAACCCTAAAGATCATTTTAAGTGACTAAATTAGCCCTTTATTTCAGGTCCCCCGTTTAAGCTTCTCGGGTTGCCAGGATCCGCTACCCGTTTATGCAACATGGCCAAATAGGGAGTAACTTATTATGTGCTGTGACAAATCAATACTATGTATACACCTGTCATTTATACATATCAACATAATATAACTTAAAAATTGTTTAATATTTTTTTCGAATTTTATCGGTTGTGACTCTGTCAGATTTCTAAAATATGTATTGAACCTAACCTTGCAGGATCGATACATATTTTAGAAAAATACAATTTTTAACATTGTATTTAGGTTTTAGGTCAATTATGATAAATGTATATAAATGAGCTCAAATCTAGTTCATTCTTTACAATTAATTTATCTCTTCAAACAAGTTAAAGAGACGAGTGGACATACCCGAAGAACTTACAGTTGAGGTATGGACAAGGTTACCTCTTAAAAGTCTTGCAAGTTCTAAATGTGTCTCTAGACAACGACAATGTTTGGTCTCAAATGTTGTCCTTGTGACAAACGGCCCTAAAGTTTTGATATTTCTTATCGGTTCAACAAACTTCTCTTGTTCTATTCACTCGACGACAGAGCCCATATCGACAACTTGTGTAGTTCAGTGGAAGAACGCTTATTACGTGAATTACGTGATTTATCACCGGAACACACGGACAAGGTTCATTCCTCTTGTCACGGGTTGTTACTTATTCAAGTCTATACTACTTTATCCGTGTGGAACCCATCAACAACTTTCTTAGATTGTGCATGGGAGAATCGAGAGATGCGTAGTTAGTATTTGCATGACAAAAGGCAACCAAGTTAGAGTCGGTTGACATGCCAATTTTAGAATGAAAATACCGCCTTAGGTTTTCTTTTTGAAAATGGGTGCTATTATAAACCCATTTAGGTAGCCCGATTCTATGATAAGAGCTTATAAACTAGAGAGAGAGACATTTTTAGATGGCACAAAAGATTGCTTTACGCAACTCAATATGTGTATCCTCCCCAAAGATAAAAGACGAGCGTACATGTAAGCCTTACAAGATCGAGAGACCATAGTAGTGCAATGTCATGGTCGGCACTCAACTTAAGAAACCTATCACGGTTGTTGTCCGGAAAGGCGGAAACCATTATTTTCTTTTTCTTTTTTTTATTCTGGGTACTTTTTTTATACAGTTGGCCATGTTCAAAAAACCTTATCTTATATTTTCACTTTCTGAAAGCTTTAATTTCGCTACTAGGAGGGATATTAAAAGAGAAATGATACATGCACAGAGTGAGTTGCACAGCATATCAAAATGGGTGACTAGCCTAATCTCCGTTAATCCTGCTTGAATCTGTTTAATCAGCTCCCATTCCACATAAGATTACCTAATTACATAGGCTCAAAGACTCCGCATAGGACCTAATATACGCTTAGGCTCAATTTCGAGAATAATGGATAAGTGTAATTCTATGGGTTTACCGGACCCTGGCTGTTACAAAAGATATGTATTTGTGGAAAAGATTGCCGACTCCAAGAACCTTAATCCATGGATGCCTTGGTATTTTCACAAATGTCTCAAGTCTCGCCTTGCATTACTATACATGACTAAGTGGAAATCCTAATATTCAAAACAAGACGCTCAGCAGTAGTTTGCTTAGCCTTTGCGTAATAAGTTAAGCTAATCCATAAGTATAAACATTAGTTCGATGAGCTTACTCTAGTGATTGAAATTGTAGGGTTGACTAAGAAGCTAGACCAAGAAGGCAATGAACATTTCATATCACGTCCCCAGCCTGTAACCCTAAGCCTGACCCAAACATTTTTTTAATAAATAAATAATAAGTTGCCCCAAAGGGAGAAAACATATCACCCACACTATTACAGGGGCAACCTGACTACATTTTTAGTTTCAAAGAAATGTATATATATAATATTTAAAAGCAGTTCTTCTTTGTATTCACCAACTATTACTTCCATTACGCACAAGGTATTAACCAATAAAGAACTCAAATTCCGGAAAATAAGCTCTCAAGCAGTAAATAAAAATCGCAAAACAATCCATGTTGAGTTTTGATGAGGTGCATCTTCTTTTACCAGTTCTTATGTATATCTTATCTGCATCATGAACAAAATTTGCTGTTGCTCGAATTTACCATATCTCCGCATTAAATATCTCCAAAGAACTTGAAGGAAACCTTTGTCACAAGTTTACTGTTTACGTCTTTTACCGCACAACTCCAAATCTGAAATCATTACCGCTGCAATGACAGGAAAAGAATTGCTTAGCAACAATAACATCCCTGCCTAAATTTGTTTAGTTTTACACTCTTTAAAGTTCAAGTTTGTGTTCTTGGCTCTCACTGGTTTCAAGGATTTAAAAGTTGTTTCATGTCTCTTTCTCCAATCATATTGCAAAAAGATTAAGCAAGCACAACTTCTCGGTATAATACTATCAAAATTCAAAGATATGGGGAGTCAACTGTTACTAGTTAGCAATGACTACTAAACCCCAAACAGACATCAAAATAACAGTACATGTTATGGTAAAAACAATATAAAAAAGACCGTGGCTGATCGTTAGCAAGGAACATGACCAGATATTAGATCAAACACGTTTAGCGGGGAACTTAACCCAGTACATATCCCGTCTGATGAACTTCCTCATTCAACTACTTTCTTTCCTAAGCCAAGGTACTTTTCAAGAATGGAACTGACAATATTAATGACATAGACCAAGTAAATGGCAAGATAAGAAATTCACTCAACGCTAGATGCTTCAAAACCTTCTCGGCAACTTTTAACTAAATGACATCCAGTAAGGCAAAATGGCTGCTTCAATATATTTAAGTCTCTGATTTAAGAATTATGCATTTAAAAGATTTGTACTAGTAAACTACCAAGAAATATAACCCATGTGACCATGCGGGGGCTCTTTTCTAAATAGTTTTCATTTTCGTGGATGGGTGCTCAACAATAATATTGGAAGAAAAACTTAGGGAACTCCCTAAGACTTAACAATGACTTTTGTCACTAACAAGCTATCAAATCAAAATTTATATTCGTTAACCTTATGGAATGGGAATCTCTATTACCACATACACTATGTACTATCTAGCTCTCTTATCTCAAATGTAAATGCTCCAGATACAAATAAACTCCGTTTATCCTCTGTCTTGACCAAGTTAATCTTCTACAACATATTGCTTCACTATACGACATTTAGATTATACTAAGACAGCATCTTAGAGAGATGATGACATTTCCCAAAGCATTTGTACATTGTAGATATAAAAAATTTCTTCGCCCATGCAAGTTTCTGGAGAATGAGGTTTCTTTTATATTAAATGTTTGTCCAACAAATCCTAGTTCCAAACATAGCATCACAACGTGGTATGAGAAATATAAGAGAAAAAAACATGCACAAAATGGATGTCATATTTTCGGGAAAAAAATTGTTTAGTACCCCCCAGCCTATTGAGTTTTACTATTTTGGTAGCCAACCTTTAAGTTTTTCCAATTTGGGTCCCAATCCACCTGTTTTCATCCAATCAGGGACTGGTAATAAATAAAACGACAACTTTGCAGTCACATATTCACCTAACACAAGTGAGTACAATTCCGTCAACATCCCTAAAAAAATAGAACCCCATGTAAGATATAGCGACTACAACTCCGTTAATTTATTGTTGTCGGACCCCTAATAGGATGAAAATAGATGGGGAACAGAATTGGTAAAACATAAAAGATTGGGCACTAAAATATTAAAAGCCAATAGTATAGGGTACTATACAATTTTTTCCTTATCTTTTTTTACCAATAATAAAATCAAGGATAAAATAATAGATTTACCCGCTGTCTTTTAGAACTCGGCGAGGATGGTGGGTTTCCACGTCTGCCTGATCTCGTCTCTCTATGTGTATCTTCTTGACCCTGCACATGCATAAACACAATCATAAACAAAAGAGAAAAAATTAGCACCAGTTCATTTTCCATAACAGAAAACACTAACTTGTGGCGGAGATGTTTGGGCATCATTATTCCTTGTATCATCTGCTCCTACTACTGAATCACCGGCTGTGTTTTCAGAAATTATCGGCATTATTTGACGCAATAAGTTAGATAGAAAAACACCATCACCGCCAGCTGGAGAAGACCCCTGAGTGGAAGCTGTATTAACTGCAGTTGCACCATGACTTGTTTCCGTCTCACTTGTCGGCGAACCTGTACCCATTCCTTGTATGTTCATATCACTTATGTGGATATTCTCAGAAGGATATATAGATCTTAGTAACTGATCAAAACTGCTTAAAATACCCGTAGAGAAATCTTGGCTATTCTGTGCTCTATTTCCTACATTGGATGGGGCATATACAGATTATTCAATGGTCAATTTAACTCTTCACCAAAAAACTAAAAAAGAATTGTGACATACGCCTAATCAGAGAATACTGAAGCTGTGGAAATTTCTATATCTACAAGCACGTTATGTATCGCTATGTGGGTGCAAAGAGATGTACACTGCAGTATTATTGGTGTAATGGCACAAAAATGGCAAATTTCCATTTGGATTATTCTTTCAGAATTATGCTTGGTGAATAGTAATATTATGATTAATATCCTTAATAAAAGAATACAATTTGAATAAGAATCAAGACACAGGTTCTTTCTCCTTGACAAGCGTTGTGGACACACAGGATGCACTCCCAGAAATACTATAGTGATATACCACAGTACCACACCACTAGCCACTAGGAATATCTAGTTTGTTTGTAGAGAATAAGATTAGCAAATTAAGGTCTGCAAGCATTCCTTCAATAAACGGTAACCTACATCAAGTGTCCCCATAATTTAGGAGAAACTACAACTTGGTCCCCAAAGTTTAAGTTGCAACTGTATATTGAGTAAGTTACACGTGCCCAGAATTTCAATTACAATACTATTGGCCCCCTTGATTTCAGTAAGTTACATTCATGGTGTTTCATATGTGGACCTATAGTGTTATACAGGGGGGCCACTTGTATAACCTATTTCAAAATTTGGGGACTATTTGGAGTAATTTTCTCAATAAATGGGAAACATTAGTATTTCATTTAAAACGACTGGGACCAAATAGAAAATCCACCTAAAGTATGGTTATTATTATTTTGAACTGAAAGTATGTGGATCAGGTAGAAATTTGATCAAGAATATTCGGGGATACTGCTGTACTTCACCCTTGGCAATAAAAGCCAAATAGAAAAATATCATCGGATCTACAATTTTTATGCCTTCATGTATAGACAAAGATTCAAGAGAAAGGCAATTGTTGAATACAATACTGAAGCAGCCATGGGGCAGGAGGGAGAGGGTGAAAGAGAGAAAATATACCATTTTCCCCAGGAATTCCACTTCCTTCTTGTGGTACTGTTTGATTGGAACTAGATGATTGAGAGCCTCTTTGACTACCCGAATTAGCATTAGACACACGCTGAACCCTAGCTACAACTGGAATAAACGATCCCAGCGGAAGCCGAGATGTACCAGAGGCAGGTAATGCTGCAACCACGGTCCTTATAGGTATTACACGTATCTCAGATTCCCTGGTAACAGTGCAACCATTATTGAGTTAATTTGTTTTTCTTTTGTTTTTCTTTAGTTTTTTATTGTGGACGTTTCATTAAAGTTGCATCACCTGGTAGACGAGGGAACTGTTGATTCACTGTTTTGCCCTTGAGGCTGTTGTGCACCAGTTGCTTCTCCCTGGCTTGTTGTTGGAGGCGAAGAAGGCATTGATGGACCTGTAAGCCACATAGATAATAATAACTATTTAGACTATATGTATACACGATATTAAAGTTTATAAATCCCACTGTTCCTTTTCATTAGTCTACTATATCATTTAAGGAAGTTTCGAAATGACAAATCATGTTAGCTTAAGAAATGAAAAACTCCCCATTTAGCCTTTGTTTTATTTTGGGAATGATAAGGTGATTAAAGAAACTTATTATTCCACGAGACCACTGACCCAGTAAGGGGCACAATGAGCAACTAAACATTCAGACGAATCATAAATTTGTATATCTATACAAAATGTGGCAAACAAAATGGAATGGAGTAAGAAACATTATTACGCTAGAAGAATTGTTTAATGGAAGTAGCCGCGAAGTCTTTCGGTTTGATAATTGCAGGTAATAAACTGTTACGGACTTATTTGCTTCCGTCTGTTATGTTTGGTTTTTATTCTATTTCCCCGAGTTTCCACTGGGTTTAGAACTAAACGATTCAAACCTTTGGAAGTTTCATTTAACAGTCTTTCAATTTCAAGCCCAAAAATAAAGAATAATGATACAACAATGGAAACAGCTGACAGCCAACTTTTACAACTACTTGAGGAACAATTCTCTAAAACTATGTAAGAACCTACCAGCCAAATGAAAGCTTCCTATTATCAAGAACAGCAAATATTTTTTAAACACACACAACTAAATGCAGATCAAGAAAACAGAAAAAGAAAAAGACCTGCGCGTATCCTGATATCGATATTCCTTGGATGGAAACCTGAACCCATCAATCCACCATGCTGTCCTATTCCTGGAATTGTCCCAACACTAGCCCCAGGTTGAAAATGATTTGGCTGGTCATATATTGTACTTGGTCAGAATTTACTAACAAACACAATTCAAGTCAATACAAGTAATATAAATTACCTGAACCATAATAGGATTTGGACCAGATGTAGATATAAAAACAGCAGGACCAGCATTAACCACAGATTCAGCCTGAATAATAAAAAACACCACCAAGAACACAACATTAGAACTTGAAGTGCTTGAACATGCACTTTGAATTTTTCTTCAATTTTCAAACCTTTAAGATATTTCTCAAGGAATAACAAGGTTTAACTTTAATTTTCTGCTTATGGTAGAGAAAACGAGAGTTCTGTTCCGAGAATATTTTAAACATGGAATCTTTCTATAGTTTGGGCAGACCCAGGCAAAAATTCGAACAAAAAAAAACGTAATTTGTGGGGGATGAAATTAAAGAAGGATACAGCCTACTTTAGTATTAAGCAAAAAACAACCTTTAAGTTAGTTTACGAGTATACAAACAGTGCATGCTAAATAATTAAGAAAATATAAGGACATATTTCAAAAGTATATAATAAAGCAAACCGGTCTTTGTCCCATTCTCAAGGTCATGGTAGTGCGACCTAGCTCCAGCAACAAAGCACCCAAGTGTTGCAAAAGAAGTCCAGTTCTTAAAGCGTTTGACTGAATGCTCATCCTTGCTAATGGATCCGTCACATTTGCTTGAATTTCCAGTTGCCCGGCAAGTTGCTGCAATATGGAAGTATAATAAAACCATTAATTTAATAATACCTCAAAGAAAAGTTGCAGTTTCTTGTAGTCTGAAGGAAAATACTGAAATAGCAAAGCTCCATTTCAAGAAACACATATTCGGAGTGCAAAAAACCGCTTTCTGAGCTATCATGTTTTATTTTTATAACCTACAAGCCAACACAAATTGGTGCCGAAACTCACTACCATAAAATTTTATGAAAATAGAAACAACAGAGAATTCAGATGAGCTATACCAAATGTCTTAAATATTTTACGTTAGCTGAATTACAGCAATGGTCACCATACTTGGGGAGAAAATTTGATTTGGAGTTTTCATACTTTCAGTTGCAACACTATTGGTCCTCAAAATTAGGATGTTACAATGGACTGGTCCCCATAGTTTTACAACTTTGGTTTCGTGATCACGGGACCAATGGTGTTGTACATGCAGGCTATTTGTCTAAAATGTGGAAATTATCAGCGAAACTAACTCAATCTATGGGGACCAATAGTCAATTGAAACTACGGAACTAACTCCTAACTAAAAAAAAAGGTGAAAATTAGAGTTGAGATTGAAATTTCATCCAAAACATTGGCAGTATTGAAGTACTTCACCTTTTATTAGTCCTATTTTCAGAAGTCATTCAATTAATGAAGCAAGGTGCCAACCTAACAAAACCGCCCTTCGAATAATAAAGCGTTAGATACAATAAACTGAGAATGAAATTAAAAACATGTGCTTACAGATAAGGAATTTGATGATTGGTTCATGAGTAATTCTCTTGTTGACATTATCACTTCTGCTAAGGATGCTGGTGTGGGAAACCCTCCAGAATCTTGTCTATCGTTCGCAACATTATCACCAGGTTGAGGACTACTGCCTGATTCTCTCATTAGAAAATCCAAGACAGTTTAAGTTATAACTATAAAAAGGAAAAGAAGCAGAATAAGTAATGACTATCCACATGGGAAAAAAATCTCACCATCTGCAAATTCATTCCTCATGCGAGTCAGATACTGGGTAAGCGTTGTCAATGAATCCGGAATAACCTGCTAGATAACCAAGAAAACATCAATTGTCTTTATTGAAAAGTTTGATTCTATTAATGAAAAGTACACAGACAGGGTCAGGGGTCTGACCTTTTACAATCATCAACGGGGAACAAAAGATAACTAAAAACAGAACTATACTCCCTTAAATTTGTCAATTTAAAAGGGTTTCGCTTTACAATAAAAAGTATTTTAGCTTTTCAAGTGGTTCTAAACAAATATTACAATTAGCTAGTAGACACCATGGAAGAACTCTGAATACTTCATCCTAAATTCAGCCTAAGATTGATGCCAGTGGGATAAAAATAAAATAGCAGAATACTCGTATAGGGAGGGGGAAGAAAAAAGTATATTAGTTACTGCATGTTACTTGGTACTTTCCTAGCGACTATTTCTGGATAGAAATATAAAATGTAACAACAAAATTAAAAAAATCTGAACCAAGGAGAAACTTGAAATTACAGGTAACTGCAAAGGATCCAAAGGAGCAGATGCAGAAAATGAACCAACACCAGTTCCAAGATTAGACGGACTGCTTGCAGTTGTTTGATCAGTTTGGGCTCCACCAGGATTTCTTGAGACAACCCGAATGGTTCTGAATATCCCTTCTGAAGCAGCTTCCTGAAGTCCAAAACAAAAATACAAGGGATATAATGATTAGATATTATAGCTAACCATAAAACGCATTGACCAAGTATAGAAGGTACAATTGAAAGCTCCTCATGTAAGATAACATTATAGTAGCCTGCGAGGCTGAGATATTAGGCTGCAGTGTAAAAATTCCTATTTTGGTTGCAATTACAAAGCTTAAGTTTTTGCTTCATTGCTTAAAAGCTAGACTGTATTTGGTTGACCAGCTTAAAAGCTAGTAAATTTTCTAGTTGTTGGCAAGCCCTAGATAAAATAACAATTAAGCTCCCAGGAGGGTGTAACGAAAAGGGTCCAATAACATTATTCAATCTCTACAAAGTCAATAAATAAAAATAAACATTCCTAATTTTACTCTCTCACTTATTTTTAACAAAGTCAAGTCATTAAAAGCAAGTTCATTCGATCAAATACAAAAGAAATTAGTAAAATAAGTATAATTGGAAATCAAGGTTGTAGTTAAAGTATTTATGTCACATCTATAAAAAATTAACTTTCCATAGCATGCCGAAGATTATCAGATCAAGAAAATAGTTGTCCAAAGAATTTTGCTCGATACTAAAAGTGATATTACCACCTCAATCTTAATTAAAGCTTACACTGAGATCAGCTCCTTCACTGCCACTCCCAATGTTTGTTACTCCAAAAGAACCAAGTACGGCAGAAACAATCTATTTCAGATTTGACAAAAAAGGGGAACAAAGGAATGACTCGGCTAGTAAGCACCACATTAAAGCAATAACTTTATTATTACGACAGATGATCTGCTCACCCGGCTAATATCTGGGGGAATTCCATCATTAGGTTCAGATAGATCGAATGTTCGAACAACTACACTAGGACCTGATGGGTGAACTTGATCGCCAGAATTTGATGCTGGATTGTTTGTTTTAAAACAAGATTAACATGGATCAGATAAAGATGTGGATGATTAACTGATCTCTAAAATAACAAAGAAAAAAAAATCTGACAGAATCCACATGATGAGAAAGAAAGAGGAAAGCAAGAGGACTTTCCAAAAGCTTTGAAATCAAGAGAACTCAATAAAATTTGCTTTTTTCTTTCTGTATGATAAATACATCAAAAGATAATACAGGAAGATGACAGTAACGTTTTCCGACTGTTTGCATACAGGAGATATACTAAGACCCTGAAATGCATGTATGTAAATGAATGCTCTAATAACTGTAGTAAATTTAAAACCGAACAACTTGCCAGGTAAACAAGAAAAATGCGTTTGCAAAACACGAAGCCAGTAATGATGTGAAGGCAGTATGTAGTAATGTTCACATCTATCTTGCATATTTGAAATTGGCAAAGAATCTTTCAATTATGTGTTAAGTCGAAAAAGATGTTTCTACCTTAGAAAATTCACAACAAAAAGAAGCAAGCCAAAGAAAAGTGCAAAGTTAGATAGCAGAACTCGTTCAAGAAGAAATGCACAAAAATTAAGACAGTGGTAAAATCTGTAACAAATAAAGTATGCCTACCTGAACGATCAACAGAACCATCCATTGAGGGTTGACCTGGTTGTCTCACAACCATATGCAAAGTATGACCGTCTTCCACATCTAAAATCATAATCTTTAAGGAACTCAGAAATAAATTAAACTGTAAAAAAGTACTAAACCGTAAAACTCATTTTCGCCCTCCCATTATATGAGGCAACCTCAGTGTTTAACCCTGCAAAGGATCCACAATATTCGAATTTTCATATCCATCTCGAGAAAGCAATAGGCACGTATGTCAATAAAATTAGAGCTTATTATGACAAGAACATCCAGGCAGACAAGTAGACAACGCGTATTCAAGTGTAACATTTATCTCATTCATAAAAGAAAGACAGTAAAGAAAAAGCAGTATGTACCATCTCAAGGGGTTCTCATATTCACCTTAGTCACTAAAGAAACCAAAGCAATTATACTCCTATATAACCATTATCCATATGTTCTTACAGACGATAATCACTCAGACAGACGAATGTGTTACCCAAAGATTAAAGTATAAACTCATTCCTCAGCACAGCTACTGGAAGGATGAAGAAGAAATATATATATTATTTACATTTTTTCAATGCATGTCCATGATGAATCTCAGTATACGAGCAAATTTACCATCAGCAGGTCGTGAACATACACAACCATACCAGGAACTAAAATTCAAGCATCTGCTGTATTTCAATTATAGCTACCAGCAAAGGAATTACAATTTACAAGTCACATTACATACTGCTGTCCACTAACATAGTAAAATAACTTGATGAAAAACACTAGAGACGGAGATAGCAACAGCTATTACTTGTCAACAGGCAGAAAATTCCGGGTTAATCAGATTTGAAATCACTATTATTTCACATATTAGTCCATAAGCAAAGCGTTATATTATATATAGCAAGCCAATGACAACTATATTCAGAAAATCTAAAGCGTAAGAGACATAAACATTTTTAGATCCAAATTACATGCAAGGATGGTGTGTGAAATGATTACCAAAAGATTACGCCAAACTTCTCTATATATGCAATATAAAAGGATACGATAAGCAGAAAGCAGTTGATCGTCCTTCAAAACTTTTCCACGACATATAAGTCGTTGCTGTTCAGATAATACACCAGTTACAATAGCAATTTGTTCCTTTAATGCAGGTACAGAAACCTGCATTATATTTCCAAACAAGTTAGAGATAATACAAAAAGACAAGTAAAGACGAATTGTCTTCTTTAACTATCTTGCAAATTGATATCCAGCATTCTACACCTCTCAAACTGAATATTGATCAGGAAGAGAAGATGAATTCAGATGATTCTTTTCATAATTAAAAAGTTAAAGCTAGAGTTGACTTCATTCTTTATCCCTAAAAAAAATATCGTTGTCCCTTTTTTCCCTTGAACTTCTGCATTGCGCAGTTTATTCTCTGAACTATACAGGTTGTGCAATTTTCATCCGTAAAACCTTATGCCATTAGTTTTTCAGCTAAATATTTGAGTTTATATAGTTCTAAACCAAATCTAATTTCTACTTAATTATGCTTTGTCCCAAAACTTCATCTAATTCCACATTCAAAGCTTATGATCAAGTAGAAAGGAAAAATTTCTAAAGTATGCAATACCCAAATATTTAACAGAAAAACTAACTGGTTTTGGGTGGAGAACGCATATTTCTAAAATTTCGAGACTAACACCAATTAAGACAAAAGTATAACGAGAAAAATGGGGAAAACACCAGAGTTTAGGGACTAAAGACGAAATTAATACTTAAACATACTTTCTTCAAAGGGAGGGAGGAGCCTTCGCGCATACTTATAAGCGTTTTCAGTTTTCACAATGTCAAACATCGATTTTGGACTAGAGTGGTTTTAAAGAATAAGGAAAAAGAAAACTAAAAGCCAGATATATAATTAATTGTGGAGACGAGTACTTACACATTTATCAACTCGCAGAGTATACGTCTGTGAATCCAATGTCTTTATTTTTATCTCAACCATCGTTTCACTCCCTGAGACGATAACTTCATCGCCGCCATTACTCCCCATATCTTATAAAATTACCAAATTCTGAAAATAATACCAATATACGAAATTAGCACTTTCATAGACTGCGCTAAAACTACATGAACCCTGGATAACAACTGGCCACACTATTAATGTAGAAAATAATACAAAGTCAAATACAACAGATTGATATCCACCATATGCTAAAGAGCAAGTTATAGGCACATGCCCAATGGTAAAACTGCCGACGACAAATATATACAATATAAAAACATCTCTCTTTCCTCCTTCCCTGCCTCTCTCTGTTTACTTGAAGATGCACAACACATATATTGGCAATCGTTTTCTTTCATGTTGATGGATTTTAAATTGTTGCATATTGGCTATTACCAGAAATTTAATACTCAATATGTAACAGGTTACCCGATAAACACTGAGAACTTAACCCAACTCTGCTAAATTTCTCTTATTTTTAAAAATTGTTCACTTGGTTTTATTTTACAAAGCTGCGGCGTTTGCTGCTCTAGGTCAAACATTGTTTAGTCCTCCTTTCAAATTGTGGGTATCCAATTTCCAACCTAGAGTTACATTACCCTGATCATAGTTGCAGGAATCTCCTAATCCTTAGGCGCTCCCGTACCGGAAGCTCGATTCCGCGCTTCCGTCATCGGAAGCTTCCGGAATCTTCTCCCGGTAACTAAAAAAAAAAGAGACTGGGACTATAGTTTTTAAGTTATCATAAAAACTTATCCAATATCTAAAATGTTAATATAATATTTGTATTAAATAGCATACATGCATGATCCCAATGAAATAATAGCGGTTCTATAGCAAGTTTTAAATTTCTAATCATTCAAAAAATGACTTTTTACTTTTAATGGTCACAAAAAACTCCCAAAAGATTAATAATCCTAATATTAATTTACAAGAAATATAAAAAAGAAAATACCCAAATATATTTTATATTTTATATTTTTCTAATAGACGCTTCGGACGACACTTCTCCCTTTTATAACCCTCCGCTTCCCCGCACCCGCTCCCGTACCCGCTTCGTGCAACTATGACCCTGAAACAAACCTGTTAGTCAGAAACAACCATCTAAACACCATATCCAACCAGTAAATAGAAGGAAAAACACTCAAAAGATGTTTTTTTAAAAATCAATTTAGTATCGCAATACTCGATTTTAGCTACGTATTCATCAGTTAACTAATAGATCATCTAAGCTGCATAAATGGAACATGAAATGTGGCCTGGGAGAATCAGTAATGTATAATGGAAATTTATAAACATGATTAACATAGTTTATACTTAAACAAATAAGTAGATTCATGGTGAAACTTTGTTAAATCCCTCATATGTGTAGTTGTATGTTTGAACGTAAATGCTTTGAGAGACCACATGATAACATGAAAAGACTAGCTTTTACACATCAAAAGAGATCGAAATCCACCAAGAAAGAAATCAGTCAAATCACCACGGAGATTGTAATCTGATATAATCAAAATAAATATAATAAAGAGTTGGAACAAATATACATAAAACTAAAATTTCAAAGAAGTTTATTAACTTAACATTTGTAAAGCAATAATGTGAAGTGCACATTAAATAACAGCACATGACACACTGTATTTTATAATGGCGATACGTTGGACACTTGCGATACTTGTTAGAAGCAAGTTCATTATTTAACACTAGATCATGTCACTGTGGTGTATAATTATTTAAGACTCGCGGAACAAGAGAAAAGTTTAAGTGACAGAGAGAAAAGTTAAATTGCTATATAGTACTGGTATAATGTTCCAAATGTCGCAATTAAGACTATGCAGAGCAATCACATTAGCAGAATTACCAACCTTTGATGTAGAAAAGCCTAATCTTCTATCAATGTTGCGAATAGTTTTATACCAATTCTTCTATTATTGTATTGTAAAATTATTCAAAATGCATATAATCTATACGTTCTATTTAGCTTACAAGCGATAACTTATACCATTCACCCGCAACTCTAATTTGTCTGTTCTTCCATTTCTTGAATGTTACACTCTCCTGAATCATCAAGTACTACCCTTTCTTTTACACTTAAACTTCTTTATTCTGATTAGAAAGCAAGTTCTTCAACACTAAACTTGTGAATTTCAGTAACAAAAGCTATGTGACAAGTTTCCTGTTCCAAATAAGGTATAATTATTTTGAACTTTTTAACCCTATCCCCAAGTGTATCCCCAGATGAATAAGGTTACCTTAAAATTTACAGTGTAATATACTAATGTCAATAAGGTTGCAAGTTAAAATACACCAGCTAATTAAATTCTAAGGACAGCTAGAGCCCTAATTAAGGACATTTACCTCTTAAAAGTTTGAGACAAAAATAGGTATTGGAAGGCCTATTTACGGACATAACTGCAATCCTACAGGTACACTTTAAAAGTTTGGGATAGTAGCACTATATGTCTTTTTTCATATAACTTGTCTGAGGAGCTGCTCCTCCATCTATGTGCTACAGTAATTAACCGGCTGTATTTAATGTTAAATTCAATTAAATACTACTTTGATGATGCAGGAAAATTTATGAAGGGAACTGTGTCTCAATTCACTGGCAAACATTTGGTTGGTTTAGACAACTGATTCATATAATCATATATTTGTATGTCATACAGTTTATCAATTATAACCTTTCAATATCTGTTTCTCTTCTTGAGTTCTTTAGAGGTGAGCCATATTTAATCTAACAAATATATTGACTATAGCCAAGGGGTAACTGAAAGTATAACAACACTATTAGACCAACAACATAAAAAGTTTCGAACTTTATGGATAAGAAGCTGATGTCATACAAGCAAGAAACATTTTTTTGAGTTATGGAAATCATTGAATGTATTCAAGAACAATCCGACAGAAGGCATTCATAAATTTATCTATTCATGACATCATAAATGATTTTAAAACATTGCTATTAATATCAGTTGTTTACGTGTCTGAAATGAGTAAGAGCTATCCAAGGCACTCATTTGCCATGTTCATGCCTTCACCGACAATTTAAAAACATTGAAAGTTAAGACACTTCAAATAACAGTTTGGACGTATCCACAATGAGTATATTTCAATGGGGTTCCTGACAACAGCACGTGGCATAAAGTCAGTGTCTGTGCTTGAAAAATTAGCAAGCAAATATTACTCTATATTATGTCAATCATAAAAAATAGAAATAAGTAAAATCTCAACCTTAATGTTTCTTTTTAGAAAAGAAAAACAGCGGAATCTTTCTAATAGGCATAGTAAATATATTCATAAATCATCAAAGATCACAACCACGGACCAAAAAGGGGAGGGAAAAATTACCGACCACCACCGAAGAAACAGATCGTTTTCAGACATCTTGTTATAATATCAATTACCAGGGATGACATGTTTAACATTCCCTCAAAAGTTAAAACAGTCATACAAGTGTACTCAAACTAAGCTAGGTGTTGCAAATATTGCCAACGAGTAACTAGTTCGCCAGGCCATCACCATTTTGTAGGGTTAAAGAGGCATATATACTCATTTAAACAATTAACTGCTTTACGCATCTAGATGATAAGAGCTATAACTAGACCAAGACCAACCAGGAGGAAATTAAGGACAAATGGCCAAAAAAGGTGGGTTTTTTAGTTGCTTTGTATTTTTTTTGGTATGTTACAAAGTAGTTAATCTGCTAAGAGAGTACTTTCCGTATATTCCGATACCTAGCCAACTACGGAAGCTAAACCTAAGGCAGGCCATGAAAAAAGTTTTTTTCTTTTTCTTTTTTAGGAAATTCTCCTTATAGACGTCGACGATACCTTACCTTATAATGCAAAAAAGTAATTATTTCCCAAGTTTTGTCTTAAAGCCCGAAAAGTTGTAGCAGCAGTAAGAAGCCACAATTTTCAATGAAATTTCATAGATAGCTAATAAAAAAAATGTATCTTTCAACTGTCGGCAAACGAACACTGTAAAAAAACAAAAACTTTTCCCAAAATCTATCAATACAAACACCTTATCTAAAATGACGTTTATATATTTCAACTATATCTGAAACAGATTAGCACAAAACAACTCATCGGATAATCTTTACAAAAAAAAAAAAAAAATTAGCAACAAAATAGTACTAATGATTAATCTGATTTTGAAAAACCCCTACAAGTACGAAAGCTGAATATAAGAGGAAAATAAAAAGAGATTAAAACAAGCATAGTAAAAGTTTAATAATCTTTAAAAAAAAAACATAAGATTACACAGTAGGGCAAAGAGGAAAAAGACATGAAAAAAACAGATTAGCAACAAAATAGTTCTAATAATATTAATCTGATATTGAAAAACCCCTACAAGTACAAATAACAGAATTAAAGCATATATAAAGTTAAATAATCTAAAAAAAAGATGAGAGAAACCTGAGAGGTGATCGAGATGTATCTCTCTCTCTCTCTATCTCTCTCTGTGTGAGAGAGAGAGAGAGTTGAGCTGTTTGTAACCGAGTTGTCTAAATTGTCCTGCGTGTTTTACGGTACAGATTTATATTACACACACACACTATGTAATATGTATATGTATGTATCTTTTTTATTTTATTTTATTTTATATTATATGTATGCATCATGTGTCTTGGATTTGATCGTTTGTTCACCAAGTGGTTTAAAGGGCGGCTCTATATAAGATATCGTACTCACGAGTTGCGTCACGTGTGAGTACATAGGACTCGTAAATGTGTTTTTATTGTGAATGCAATGTTTGTATTCGGTGTTATTTATTGTAATTCTACGAGATAAGACGAACTGTTAAAAGTTTAATGGCGTTATATGACGGTACGGTAAGTATGTGATCATCGATATACATATTATGTTAAAGTAACTGAGATGAAGTAAAGTGTTAAAAGTATAATAAAGTAATAGAATGACATGCGTCGTGTGGTCGGTGAATATGCGATATCGGTTACATTATCTCTTTTGATAAAATGAACTATATGTAATAGTAGCAACAAAGATCGCGAATATAGCATAAACGCGAGGAATACAAGAACTAGATTCAAAGCACTTCAGGATCGAAGTAACTAGAAGAAATAAATACAAAACAGTGGGAACTTAAAGAATGAATGTGCAATAACATCATAGATTCGGAATTGCCATTTGGTTCGGGAGAACCTAGTCAATTAACATATTCATGTTGTAAATGCATAGTGAAAGTAGATATGCAGAGTACTACTCTGCAAGAGATAATGGTGAATAGACTCGTATTTTATATTTGCAGTAGCCGAAAAAAGTTTAGAATACACCGGTAATTAGAAAAATAGAATGGGAGAGTGATTTTGAAAAAATGATGGTAGTCTCACTCAATTCTTGGGTTATTTTATTAATATAGTATGATAGTTGTATTAGTTTTATTAAAATAGGGTAAAATAAAGGCTTCCATCCCACAAACTTCTATTTTTTTTAAAATAAAAACAAATTTACTCCATTTTTTTTCAAGAGGTTGCATGCATGCATGCACAATCCATAATTAATTAATCATTCTGACCAAATACTCATGTTTATCAGTACGGTCAGTTTTCACTGTAGTGTTTCATTACCATTTATTGATAGTATCACTTTTAATTAATTATTACTAATAACTTTCTTTAGAATCTCTAATATTTTCCTTTCCGGCAGATATGGTTTATCAACTTATCACTGTAAGGTTCGTCAAATGGATTACATCACTTGGACCATACTATATTTACAAATGAGTCGAACTCACAAAATTATCAGAATAACTTATAGTTAGATCATGCCCATCATGGAGACTATTACACCCACTCCACAAGGTTTATTTGTTTCATTTTTTGTAAATTTAAGAATGGCAGTTATATTATTCTGTATTGGGTTTTAATTGGCGTCCCTTAGTTGGTGGTGATCTGTCTATCAAAAAGTGACTCGATATGCTAATACTAGAATAGTAAAACTTGATCATATTCTGGTTTGCGTCTGGAATCGTTTCATCATAGCACACACCTGTTTTCTGCAATCGGACGAGTTGATGGCTTAGAGGAGGGTCGACATGTAAAAACAATATCGGTATCAAAAATCTATAAAAGAAAGAAATTCAGGTCGCCACCCCGGTACATGTAAACTGGACTGGTAAGTAATTATTACTAAATAACGATGTAAATTAAAGAAAAATGTCACCCAACATCTTCAAACATTCATCAATTAAATTCCAGGCATGCAGAATAATGTATACGCATCACAGAGAGACTTTTGTTCGAGGTTTACCGGGATACAACAAAAACACTATGATAGATCAAAACCCCATCTGGATTTTTAAGTATGGGGAAAAAATATAAATATAGATAATCTGAGCTCAGCGATATGGCTAAATGAAAACTAAGTGTTTTTTTTGTTCAAACAAAAACTCTTATATCTGCTGCAATTGCTAACAATTCTTGGTTATCAACTTTTTTCCACATCCCACCAATCATCATTTTTCCTTCCCCACCTAGAGAATAAATGGATTCTCTATCATTCTCCCTCTTCTTCTTTCCATTAGGTCCATTTGAAAACTCAATATCAGAATTAGGTTTTCTCTTGAGTTTCCTCTCAACTAAGAAACCTTGTTCTTTAAACTCTAATGACTCTAAATCTTTAAACTCTTCGTCACAATCCAAAACAGGGAGTAGACCTGACGATGCTGCACCAAGAGACAACATACCAATCGGGCATTTTTTCCACTTCTTTACTATTTTCCATCCCCTTCCATCATTTGTCTCTGTATCTGTATATGTAATTTTGCTCTTCATTTTTCGTAGTTTAAGAAGTTCAATCTTCTCAGCGGCTTTCTTAATAATTAATTCTTGCTGGGTAAACTCAATTTGAGAATTTATTTCATCAGACTCTGGATAGGATGCAGATAGCGAAAAAAGTTTATTGACCTTTTCAGTTAAAGTGTTGTTACCAATCATATTCGCGAGAACTAAAGTTGAACATTTGAGCTGCTTGTTCCTTGGGGAAACTAAAAGTGATTTCCGTAGAAGTTCAACTAGAGTTGATTTTGGCAAACTCTGTGTTTGTGCAGATTTCAACCCCTTCAGGATCATGACTAGCCAAGCAAAGAGACCTGATACTTTGTTGATGTTCCCTTGAGCTGTATCTTCTGACAAGGCAAGTTCTCCTATCCAAATTGACAAGAAATCTTCAAATAAAAGAAAATTTTCTAAAACCATTCATTTCAAAAAGGCCAATCGAAATAAATAGTTAGTTTTTTCTTTAGCAACATCTGGTTCTCTTCCTGTAGTGTAGTGGTGAAGTAGCTCTTTGTTATTGATAGAGCTTGTCTTTGAAGTCCTGGGAAGGGTCTGTTTGGGTAATATATTTCTGACGTAACCCAAAATAAAATGTGAAAGGTAAAGAAACAAAAGGAAAGCAACAGCCAACAACGCATGCTTTTTAATTACTACTACAACAATATCGAAAAAGCACAAGAATCTAAGATAAAATGTTAAAAAGGCAAAGTATATTGAAACACGAGCCGAGGAGTATTCTTTTGTATGTTCCTCCAACAAAGCAAAGAAAGAGAATCACATTCCAGGATTTTATAGAAACCCTTAGGGAAATATTGGACTGAGTTGCACCTATATAGCATTCACAAGTAATGCCAACACAAAAATTAAGTGCATAAGAGGCACTATTTTCCAGTTGCACGCAATAAATCTAATAGCTTTGCCGCTATCAAATATCCAGTTAGGAATATACAGCAAACATGATCCTTTAAATATTCAGAGGATAAAAACAGAGATATACCGCCTTAAGAAAATGCAGGCTAGGATTACTTTTATCATGAGTGTATCCGAAATATTCACACAACGATGTGATTACGTCAGTGATCATATAGGAAACATGAAAATAATGCTTAATGAACAGCGCTATCCAAAAAAAGATACGTGTATTACCACTTGCATGTGTATTGGCTTGTCGAGTTTCAATCATTTCATGAACTGCCTTAATAAGGGTCAAAAGAAACTCCGGTTCCTTATTAGACAGTTTTGTAATGACAGATTTCCAGTAATCAAGAACACTCTCCCTGTGGTTAACATTGTCAAGAGAGAGAAAGTCTGAGGAGCCCGATTCTTTCAGCAAAAGCTCCACTACTTCAGAGACTACTTCCAGAGAATATGACGAATACATGCGGAGTAGGTTCTTCATTGCCTTGCTAATTTGTTTCTTAGAACCTGGAAAAGAAAACAGCTGCGAACAATGACAATAAAAAGTGGCAGGAACAAGGCAAGTTGTAAAAAAATATAATTTTTGGGAGTATGTATAAATTAGCGAATTCGGGCTAATATAATTACTAACTATCAAATTGGAAAGCAACACGCATTTCAAGATGATAAGGCATGTCCCAGACCAAGTATAATGTCAATTGGAATTGTTGCTACCTTTCAGTTTGATCAACATGCTGTCAGAGACGGAATTAAAAACAAGCCTTTCTACGAAATATTAGTTGGTCTTTTGATCCAACTCTTAATATCTACATCCAATTTTAATAAGTTAAAGGTGAATCTAATATTGCCTACAAACCACTCCCCAGTGCCTTCCTTAGGGAAAACTTCTTCCATCTTGTCTAATACTTGTGTTGGGAATTTCTTCTTTTTTCTTTTTTCTTTGGGTTAAAGGAAATGCCTATCACTTTCTGATATGAGCCTCTACATCAGAGACTGGGCCATTTAACTGAGTAGGTTAATCCTGTTACAGAGAACAATTAGGATCTTACAGCTTACACCTTAATGTAAGAGCTAAGGCAACTCCCATCATGATTACGGTTTAAGTTTATTAATAGATTCTTGTACTGCCACCTTATTCTAATTCCTAATAACTTGGAAAATAATATGGGTCTATTCAGAATATACAGAAGTTTCAAAATGTTCTCCTCGATAACAATCTAATAAAACAACATCTGACACTGCACCATGAATATTTTCCCTACATGTGCTTCGGTGGGAAAATCATCCACATTAATTTCAATTTTATAGGTTCCAAATAACCTCTACTCACGTTCAGATGCATTACTTCTAGACATTGAGGAGCAAAACTATGAACAATCTGTTCATAGGAACTCCTTTAAAAGTCCTCAAAAAACCTTATTTCCTAGTTCAGTACTGTTGGGATATGTGTTGCGGAAATCAAGAAGTCTAAACTGTTGGGAAGAGCATTGTTATTTAGAAACATGGCGTAGGATAAACAGAACAAGATCCTAAAACATAGAACAAACAAGGGACCCACCTTCAAAATTTGGAGAACTTGATTGTGTTCATAACAAAACAACTGATTCCGCCCACTATATGATTCAAAAGATTTACCCCTCACAAAAGTAATCAACTTTCATTACAAGCAAACAAACACCACAAGGAAGTACCAATTTTCTTAATCTCTATATCAACTCGATTATCCTCATTATACAAAACTTGTTGTAACCAATCGAAGTAGCAATAATATCACGCATACTGATGAACAGACAAATTTGATGCACCTAAAGATAAATAATGTAAAACTAAAATTGCAAAGGAACAAAAGACAGGTAAATAGTAATATGGAAAACGCACTTTTTCTTTTCATAGGTGAAGTTGATTCCCCGCCCTTCTTTTCTAAGAAAAAAGCTAGCTCGCACAATTTCGGATTAATTTCTCTTCCAATCCTAGATGCCCCATCACTTTGAAATTGTATAGACTTCTTTTGAGGCTCCCAGTAGTAAGATTTTAACCAATCCAAAGCCTGCAATACAATAAAGAATTGCCAAAATATCTTATTAAACTTCCAAATTGCTGCATATAACACTCCAAGGCTCTGTTTGTTTCGTAGTAAAGCATTTACTAGAGGAAATTCTCCATTTCCTGGAAAAACTTTAGCAGGGGAATATTTTGTTTACGGCTCATTTTTTGGCTATTTGGTGCGTAAAAAAATTCTGGAAAATTTGTGTGGAGATTTTAATGTCTCAGTCCTTGGTTTTACACAAAAATTAAATTCATTAAGTGTTATACATGTTGCTATAGGGTATGTTTGGTAACATATTTTTTTGGTCCAAAATCAGATTTAAAAAATCTGTTTTAAGAATCCACTCAAAAGCTGGATTATAAAATTCTGGATTTCTTAGCTTTTTTAGCATAAAAATCAGATTTTTAGAAGCTGAATAATCTGACTTGCCAAACACCCACAGATTTTTAAAATCCAAAATCCAAAAATCTAGTAAAAAAATCTGTTGCCAAACGGACCTATAGTTTAAACATAATTTTTAATTACACAAACAATAATGGAAAATCATCATCAACGTTATTAGTAGAATTGGCTACAAAGCTGGTGAAAACTGGGTCGTTAGGCCTAACGAGGCAACCTTCTCTTGCAATTCTGCAAGAGGCTTCTTCCATGAACATATCGCAAGCTAGCTAAGGAAAATGTTTCCCAATAATTTTTTTGGGTAGACAATTTCCTTGGTTTTGCCCTTGATTTCGGAAAGATTTTCTTAGAAAACAGCTTTTACAACTAATCACCCAACAGCAAAAAAAAATCTACCCGTAAACATTTATTTCCCCATATTTTACCTCAACGCAAACAGAGCCCAACTATCAAAAAGAAACTCCAAAAATAAAATATCATCCGAATCCAACATGGTACATAAGGAACACCTGGAAGGTTGTAAAATCTCTAAACCCAACAAGTTGGATAGTTGTATGTATTATAAATATAAGTTATAATTCTCGAGGCATCATCGTGATATGGTTCAGTGAGATATAGCTGTTTTAGAGTTGAATTAGAATGAAAGGTGTGAAGGTAAGGAAAATGATATCAGACCACCGAAGGAGTAACCCAGAGAGATAAACATCCTGTTAATGATTTCAGAACTCACAAGTCATAAACCAGAAATGTGGTACTTTTCCTTACGAAGATATATTCATATTTAACAGACTAACAGTACAGGTTTATACCAAATTTATTTGCAGGGGATGTAATTTTACCACTAGTCTAGACTTTTATAAAAACATCAAGATTTCACTTTTCTGTTTTTCAATAGTGGTGGTATCAATATGTTTGAGTACTTAAAGTGGATAATGGAGAATGCTCATAGTCTTCCTGCTTAGTGGGTCCAACTTTTCAATTCAGACTAAAATATATCGATTATAAAGAAGAGTCAACCTAAGTAGATAACCAGCTTAGTCGATTCTAATAGTTTGATTTGATTCATGGCAGAGGCTGTAAAAGTACCTTTACTGAAGCGAGACGAACAAGCCGGAGTGAAGGAAGATCTCGATGAGAACATTCTGAAAATAAAATAAATGTATAAAGAAAATGGCCATGAAAGAATTTCACTCATACACAACAATTGATGGATTTAAAAGTTATCAAATATCCACATAGGAAGCTTGATTCGGTAAGCATATAAGTATTCAGAACTTGCTTACTGATGTAATTGCTGCTAAAATTTTAAGCACATTAAGGCTTAGATTCAGACATTGGAGTTTATATGAATGGAATGAAAAAGCCTTATATTAATTTTTAGGAATAATAGCAATTAGGTAAAACTACTGCCTGCTTATATATAGAAAAACTCATAGCTTGAAACTTACTTGTAAGTGAGTGTATTTCGACAGCATATCTGCCAATTAGATATGCTATCGAGTTGTGTAATTGGACAACATATATCTATATCATATAACATACCTAATTAGCATATGCATTTATTTCTAAGGCTACCAAGAAGCACGTTAAGTGACGAAATGACACTAGACCGCACTGGCCTTAACACGACCCTAATTTTTATTTTACCATGTCTAATATCGATCAGCATCCGAGGAATATTGATTGCGTCAGCTGCCTCGCCTATTGATACTTCTGTCTTTTTCCGGGTCTTCTCAACAACACCATTGACAAGCCTAAAAATCAAGAGATTCCAAAATAAAATAAAAAAGTGGCGGCTTCTTCAGAAAATACAAAAATATTTTAATGGCAAAAGTAAATATCATGAATAAAAGGAAACTCCTAATCAGCCATTCCAGTGACAGAAAAGCAAATAAAGCAATAAGCTGCACCACACGTTCGAATTACGAGAATTCAACAGCTAAAAAAAATACCTCATAATTGCCATGCAATACAGCATTGCCAGTACCTCCTCTGACTCCAGGGCATCTTTATTGTCGGTGTCAACTCTGTAATTCAACTTTTTCAAAGTTACACACACTTTCGCGGTAAGTAATGGAATGGTCATTTTTACCAGAAATAACAGGTTGTTTTGCTAATTTGAAGTAAATAAGACAGCTAACTAGATCCTGGGAAAAGGTTGTGCTCATCCGGCTTAAAACATCGATTATCCCCCCCCCCAAACACACACACACATAGGGGCAAAAAACATGAGCTTTTAAGCTAGACTACCAAATGCACTTCAGCATATAAGCAAAAAAGACTGACCATAAAACTGCAACCCAAAAAGCCCAAGTGCATAATGGGTATTATATAAAATAATAGGAGTAACTTATGAGCAAAAAATAGGTAGAAGACCTGAAATATTGGTCACAAAAAATGACTTTTTACTTTTAATGGTCACAAAAAACTCCCAAAAGATTAATAATCCTAATATTAATTTACAAGAAATATAAAAAAGAAAATACCCAAATATATTATATATTATATATTTTATATTTTTCTAATAGACGCTTCGGACGACACTTCTCCCTTTTATAACCCTCCGCTTCCCCGCACCCGCTCCCGTACCCGCTTCGTGCAACTATGACCCAGAAACAAACCTGTTAGTCAGAAACAACCATCTAAACACCATATCCAACCAGTAAATAGAAGGAAAAACACTCAAAAGATGTTTTTTTAAAAATCAATTTAGTATCGCAATACTCGATTTTAGCTACGTATTCATCAGTTAACTAATAGATCATCTAAGCTGCATAAATGGAACATGAAATGTGGCCTGGGAGAATCAGTAATGTATAATGGAAATTTATAAACATGATTAACATAGTTTATACTTAAACAAATAAGTAGATTCATGGTGAAACTTTGTTAAATCCCTCATATGTGTAGTTGTATGTTTGAACGTAAATGCTTTGAGAGACCACATGATAACATGAAAAGACTAGCTTTTACACATCAAAAGAGATCGAAATCCACCAAGAAAGAAATCAGTCAAATCACCATGGAGATTGTAATCTGATATAATCAAAATAAATATAATAAAGAGTTGGAACAAATATACATAAAACTAAAATTTCAAAGAAGTTTATTAACTTAACATTTGTAAAGCAATAATGTGAAGTGCACATTAAATAACAGCACATGACACACTGTATTTTATAATGGCGACACGTTGGACACTTGCGATACTTGTTAGAAGCAAGTTCATCATTTAACACTAGATCATGTCACTGTGGTGTATAATTATTTAAGACTCGCGGAACAAGAGAAAAGTTTAAGTGACAGAGAGAAAAGTTAAATTGCTATATAGTACTGGTATAATGTTCCAAATGTCGCAATTAAGACTATGCAGAGCAATCACATTAGCAGAATTACCAACCTTTGATGTAGAAAAGCCTAATCTTCTATCAATGTTGCGAATAGTTTTATACCAATTCTTCTATTATTGTATTGTAAAATTATTCAAAATGCATATAATCTATACGTTCTATTTAGCTTACAAGCGATAACTTATACCATTCACCCGCAACTCTAATTTGTCTGTTCTTCCATTTCTTGAATGTTGCACTCTCCTGAATCATCAAGTACTACCCTTTCTTTTACACTTAAACTTCTTTATTCTGATTAGAAAGCAAGTTCTTCAACACTAAACTTGTGAATTTCAGTAACAAAAGCTATGTGACAAGTTTCCTGTTCCAAATAAGGTATAATTATTTTGAACTTTTTAACCCTATCCCCAAGTGTATCCCCAGATGAATAAGGTTACCTTAAAATTTACAGTGTAATATACTAATGTCAATAAGGTTGTAAGTTAAAATACACCAGCTAATTAAATTCTAAGGACAGCTAGAGCCCTAATTAAGGACATTTACCTCTTAAAAGTTTGAGACAAAAATAGGTATTGGAAGGCCTATTTACGGACATAACTGCAATCCTACAGGTACACTTTAAAAGTTTGGGATAGTAGCACTATATGTCTTTTTTCATATAACTTGTCTGAGGAGCTGCTCCTCCATCTATGTGCTACAGTAATTAACCGGCTGTATTTAATGTTAAATTCAATTAAATACTACTTTGATGATGCAGGAAAATTTATGAAGGGAACTGTGTCTCAATTCACTGGCAAACATTTGGTTGGTTTAGACAACTGATTCATATAATCATATATTTGTATGTCATACAGTTTATCAATTATAACCTTTCAATATCTGTTTCTCTTCTTGAGTTCTTTAGAGGTGAGCCATATTTAATCTAACAAATATATTGACTATAGCCAAGGGGTAACTGAAAGTATAACAACACTATTAGACCAACAACATAAAAAGTTTCGAACTCTATGGATAAGAAGCTGATGTCATACAAGCAAGAAACATTTTTTTGAGTTATGGAAATCATTGAATGTATTCAAGAACAATCCGACAGAAGGCATTCATAAATTTATCTATTCATGACATCATAAATGATTTTAAAACATTGCTATTAATATCAGTTGTTTACGTGTCTGAAATGAGTAAGAGCTATCCAAGGCACTCATTTGCCATGTTCATGCCTTCACCGACAATTTAAAAACATTGAAAGTTAAGACACTTCAAATAACAGTTTGGACGTATCCACAATGAGTATATTTCAATGGGGTTCCTGACAACAGCACGTGGCATAAAGTCAGTGTCTGTGCTTGAAAAATTAGCAAGCAGATATTACTCTATATTATGTCAATCATAAAAAATAGAAATAAGTAAAATCTCAACCTTAATGTTTCTTTTTAGAAAAGAAAAACAGCGGAATCTTTCTAATAGGCATAGTAAATATATTCATAAATCATCAAAGCTCACAACCACGGACCAAAAAGGGGAGGGAAAAATTACCGACCACCACCGAAGAAACAGATCGTTTTCAGACATCTTGTTATAATATCAATTACCAGGGATGACATGTTTAACATTCCCTCAAAAGTTAAAACAGTCATACAAGTGTACTCAAACTAAGCTAGGTGTTGAAAATATTGCCAACGAGTAACTAGTTCGCCAGGCCATCACCATTTTGTAGGGTTAAAGAGGCATATATACTCATTTAAACAATTAACTGCTTTACGCATCTAGATGATAAGAGCTATAACTAGACCAAGACCAACCAGGCGGAAATTAAGGACAAATGGCCAAAAAAGGTGGGTTTTTTAGTTGCTTTGTATTTTTTTTGGTATGTTACAAAGTAGTTAATCTGCTAAGAGAGTACTTTCCGTATATTCCGATACCTAGCCAACTACGGAAGCTAAACCTAAGGCAGGCCATGAAAAAAGTTTTTTTCTTTTTCTTTTTTAGGAAATTCTCCTTATAGACGTCGACGATACCTTACCTTATAATGCAAAAAATATACCTTACCTTATAATGCAAAAAAGTAATTATTTCCCAAGTTTTGTCTTAAAGCCCGAAAAGTTGTAGCAGCAGTAAGAAGCCACAATTTTCAATGAAATTTCATAGATAGCTAATAAAAAAAATGTATCTTTCAACTGTCGGCAAACGAACACTGTAAAAAAACAAAAACTTTTCCCAAAATCTATCAATACAAACACCTTATCTAAAATGACGTTTATATATTTCAACTATATCTGAAACAGATTAGCACAAAACAACTCATCGGATAATCTTTACAAAAAAAAAAAAAAAATTAGCAACAAAATAGTACTAATGATTAATCTGATTTTGAAAAACCCCTACAAGTACGAAAGCTGAATATAAGGGGAAAATAAAAAGAGATTAAAACAAGCATAGTAAAAGTTTAATAATCTTTAAAAAAAAACATAAGATTACACAGTAGGGAAAAGAGGAAAAAGACATGAAAAAAACAGATTAGCAACAAAATAGTTCTAATAATATTAATCTGATATTGAAAAACCCCTACAAGTACAAATAACAGAATTAAAACATATATAAAGTTAAATAATCTAAAAAAAAGATGAGAGAAACCTGAGAGGTGATCGAGATGTATCTCTCTCTCTATATATCTCTCTCTGTGTGAGAGAGAGAGAGAGTTGAGCTGTTTGTAACCGAGTTGTCTAAATTGTCCTGCGTGTTTTACGGTACAGATTTATATTACACACACACACTATGTAATATGTATATGTATGTATCTTTTTTATTTTATTTTATTTTATTTTATATTATATGTATGCATCATGTGTCTTGGATTTGATCGTTTGTTCACCAAGTGGTTTAAAGGGCGGCTCTATATAAGATATCGTACTCACGAGTTGCGTGACGTGTGAGTACATAGGACTCGTAAATGTGTTTTTATTGTGAATGCAATGTTTGTATTCGGTGTTATTTATTGTAATTCTACGAGATAAGACGAACTGTTAAAAGTTTAATGGAGTTATATGACGGTACGGTAAATATGTGATCATCGATATACATATTATGTTAAAGTAACTGAGATGAAGTAAAGTGTTAAAAGTATAATAAAGTAATAGAATGACATGCGTCGTGTGGTCGGTGAATATGCGATATCGGTTACATTATCTCTTTTGATAAAATGAACTATATGTAATAGTAGCAACAAAGATCGCGAATATAGCATAAACGCGAGGAATACAAGAACTAGATTCAAAGCACTTCAGGATCGAAGTAACTAGAAGAAATAAATACAAAACAGTGGGAACTTAGAGAATGAATGTGCAATAACATCATAGATTCGGAATTGCTATTTGGTTCGGGAGAACCTAGTCAATTAACATATTCATGTTGTAAATGCATAGTGAAAGTAGATATGCAGAGTACTACTCTGCAAGAGATAATGGTGAATAGACTCGTATTTTATATTTGCAGTAGCCGAAAAAAGTTTAGGATACACCAGTAATTAGAAAAATAGAATGGGAGAGTGATTTTGAAAAAATGATGGTAGTCTCACTCAATTCTTGGGTTATTTTATTAATATAGTATGATAGTTGTATTAGTTTTATTAAAATAGGGTAAAATAAAGGCATCCATCCCACAAACTTCTATTTTTTTTAAAATAAAAACAAATTTACTCCATTTTTTTTCAAGAGATTGCATGCATGCACAATCCATAATTAATTAATCATTCTGACCAAATACTCATGTTTATCAGTACGGTCAGTTTTCACTGTAGTGTTTCATTACCATTTATTGATAGTATCACTTTTAATTAATTATTACTAATAACTTTCTTTAGAATCTCTAATATTTTCCTTTCCGGCAGATATGGTTTATCAACTTATCACTGTAAGGTTCGTCAAATGGATTACATCACTTGGACCATACTATATTTACAAATGAGTCGAACTCACAAAATTATCAGAATAACTTATAGTTAGATCATGCCCATCATGGAGACTATTACACCCACTCCACAAGGTTTATTTGTTTCATTTTTTGTAAATTTAAGAATGGCAGTTATATTATTCTGTATTGGGTTTTAATTGGCGTCCCTTAGTTGGTGGTGATCTGTCTATCAAAAAGTGACTCGATATGCTAATACTAGAATAGTAAAACTTGATCATATTCTGGTTTGCGTCTGGAATCGTTTCATCATAGCACACACCTGTTTTCTGCAATCGGACGAGTTGATGGCTTAGAGGAGGGTCGACATGTAAAAACAATATCGGTATCAAAAATCTATAAAAGAAAGAAATTCAGGTCGCCACCCCGGTACATGTAAACTGGACTGGTAAGTAATTATTACTAAATAACGATGTAAATTAAAGAAAAATGTCACCCAACATCTTCAAACATTCATCAATTAAATTCCAGGCATGCAGAATAATGTATACGCATCACAGAGAGACTTTTGTTCGAGGTTTACCGGGATACAACAAAAACACTATGATAGATCAAAACCCCATCTGGATTTTTAAGTATGGGGAAAAAATATAAATATAGATAATCTGAGCTCAGCGATATGGCTAAATGAAAACTAAGTGTTTTTTTTGTTCAAACAAAAACTCTTATATCTGCTGCAATTGCTAACAATTCTTGGTTATCAACTTTTTTCCACATCCCACCAATCATCATTTTTCCTTCCCCACCTAGAGAATAAATGGATTCTCTATCATTCTCCCTCTTCTTCTTTCCATTAGGTCCATTTGAAAACTCAATATCAGAATTAGGTTTTCTCTTGAGTTTCCTCTCAACTAAGAAACCTTGTTCTTTAAACTCTAATGACTCTAAATCTTTAAACTCTTCGTCACAATCCAAAACAGGGAGTAGACCTGACGATGCTGCACCAAGAGACAACATACCAATCGGGCATTTTTTCCACTTCTTTACTATTTTCCATCCCCTTCCATCATTTGTCTCTGTATCTGTATATGTAATTTTGCTCTTCATTTTTCGTAGTTTAAGAAGTTCAATCTTCTCAGCGGCTTTCTTAATAATTAATTCTTGCTGGGTAAACTCAATTTGAGAATTTATTTCATCAGACTCTGGATAGGATGCAGATAGCGAAAAAAGTTTATTGACCTTTTCAGTTAAAGTGTTGTTACCAATCATATTCGCGAGAACTAAAGTTGAACATTTGAGCTGCTTGTTCCTTGGGGAAACTAAAAGTGATTTCCGTAGAAGTTCAACTAGAGTTGATTTTGGCAAACTCTGTGTTTGTGCAGATTTCAACCCCTTCAGGATCATGACTAGCCAAGCAAAGAGACCTGATACTTTGTTGATGTTCCCTTGAGCTGTATCTTCTGACAAGGCAAGTTCTCCTATCCAAATTGACAAGAAATCTTCAAATAAAAGAAAATTTTCTAAAACCATTCATTTCAAAAAGGCCAATCGAAATAAATAGTTAGTTTTTTCTTTAGCAACATCTGGTTCTCTTCCTGTAGTGTAGTGGTGAAGTAGCTCTTTGTTATTGATAGAGCTTGTCTTTGAAGTCCTGGGAAGGGTCTGTTTGGGTAATATATTTCTGACGTAACCCAAAATAAAATGTGAAAGGTAAAGAAACAAAAGGAAAGCAACAGCCAACAACGCATGCTTTTTAATTACTACTACAACAATATCGAAAAAGCACAAGAATCTAAGATAAAATGTTAAAAAGGCAAAGTATATTGAAACACGAGCCGAGGAGTATTCTTTTGTATGTTCCTCCAACAAAGCAAAGAAAGAGAATCACATTCCAGGATTTTATAGAAACCCTTAGGGAAATATTGGACTGAGTTGCACCTATATAGCATTCACAAGTAATGCCAACACAAAAATTAAGTGCATAAGAGGCACTATTTTCCAGTTGCACGCAATAAATCTAATAGCTTTGCCGCTATCAAATATCCAGTTAGGAATATACAGCAAACATGATCCTTTAAATATTCAGAGGATAAAAACAGAGATATACCGCCTTAAGAAAATGCAGGCTAGGATTACTTTTATCATGAGTGTATCCGAAATATTCACACAACGATGTGATTACGTCAGTGATCATATAGGAAACATGAAAATAATGCTTAATGAACAGCGCTATCCAAAAAAAGATACGTGTATTACCACTTGCATGTGTATTGGCTTGTCGAGTTTCAATCATTTCATGAACTGCCTTAATAAGGGTCAAAAGAAACTCCGGTTCCTTATTAGACAGTTTTGTAATGACAGATTTCCAGTAATCAAGAACACTCTCCCTGTGGTTAACATTGTCAAGAGAGAGAAAGTCTGAGGAGCCCGATTCTTTCAGCAAAAGCTCCACTACTTCAGAGACTACTTCCAGAGAATATGACGAATACATGCGGAGTAGGTTCTTCATTGCCTTGCTAATTTGTTTCTTAGAACCTGGAAAAGAAAACAGCTGCGAACAATGACAATAAAAAGTGGCAGGAATAAGGCAAGTTGTAAAAAAATATAATTTTTGGGAGTATGTATAAATTAGCGAATTCGGGCTAATATAATTACTAACTATCAAATTGGAAAGCAACACGCATTTCAAGATGATAAGGCGTGTCCCAGACCAAGTATAATGTCAATTGGAATTGTTGCTACCTTTCAGTTTGATCAACATGCTGTCAGAGACGGAATTAAAAACAAGCCTTTCTACGAAATATTAGTTGGTCTTTTGATCCAACTCTTAATATCTACATCCAATTTTAATAAGTTAAAGGTGAATCTAATATTGCCTACAAACCACTCCCCAGTGCCTTCCTTAGGGAAAACTTCTTCCATCTTGTCTAATACTTGTGTTGGGAATTTCTTCTTTTTTCTTTTTTCTTTGGGTTAAAGGAAATGCCTATCACTTTCTGATATGAGCCTCTACATCAGAGACTGGGCCATTTAACTGAGTAGGTTAATCCTGTTACAGAGAACAATTAGGATCTTACAGCTTACACCTTAATGTAAGAGCTAAGGCAACTCCCATCATGATTACGGTTTAAGTTTATTAATAGATTCTTGTACTGCCACCTTATTCTAATTCCTAATAACTTGGAAAATAATATGGGTCTATTCAGAATATACAGAAGTTTCAAAATGTTCTCCTCGATAACAATCTAATAAAACAACATCTGACACTGCACCATGAATATTTTCCCTACATGTGCTTCGGTGGGAAAATCATCCACATTAATTTCAATTTTATAGGTTCCAAATAACCTCTACTCACGTTCAGATGCATTACTTCTAGACATTGAGGAGCAAAACTATGAACAATCTGTTCATAGGAACTCCTTTAAAAGTCCTCAAAAAACCTTATTTCCTAGTTCAGTACTGTTGGGATGTGTGTTGCGGAAATCAAGAAGTCTAAACTGTTGGGAAGAGCATTGTTATTTAGAAACATGGCGTAGGATAAACAGAACAAGATCCTAAAACATAGAACAAACAAGGGACCCACCTTCAAAATTTGGAGAACTTGATTGTGTTCATAACAAAACAACTGATTCCGCCCACTATATGATTCAAAAGATTTACCCCTCACAAAAGTAATCAACTTTCATTACAAGCAAACAAACACCACAAGGAAGTACCAATTTTCTTAATCTCTATATCAACTCGATTATCCTCATTATACAAAACTTGTTGTAACCAATCGAAGTAGCAATAATATCACGCATACTGATGAACAGACAAATTTGATGCACCTAAAGATAAATAATGTAAAACTAAAATTGCAAAGGAACAAAAGACAGGTAAATAGTAATATGGAAAACGCACTTTTTCTTTTCATAGGTGAAGTTGATTCCCCGCCCTTCTTTTCTAAGAAAAAAGCTAGCTCGCACAATTTCGGATTAATTTCTCTTCCAATCCTAGATGCCCCATCACTTTGAAATTGTATAGACTTCTTTTGAGGCTCCCAGTAGTAAGATTTTAACCAATCCAAAGCCTGCAATACAATAAAGAATTGCCAAAATATCTTATTAAACTTCCAAATTGCTGCATATAACACTCCAAGGCTCTGTTTGTTTCGTAGTAAAGCATTTACTAGAGGAAATTCTCCATTTCCTGGAAAAACTTTAGCAGGGGAATATTTTGTTTACGGCTCATTTTTTGGCTATTTGGTGAGTAAAAAAATTCTGGAAAATTTGTGTGGAGATTTTAATGTCTCAGTCCTTGGTTTTACACAAAAATTAAATTCATTAAGTGTTATACATGTTGCTATAGGGTATGTTTGGTAACATATTTTTTTGGTCCAAAATCAGATTTAAAAAATCTGTTTTAAGAATCCACTCAAAAGCTGGATTATAAAATTCTGGATTTCTTAGCTTTTTTAGCATAAAAATCAGATTTTTAGAAGCTGAATAATCTGACTTGCCAAACACCCACAGATTTTTAAAATCCAAAATCCAAAAATCTAGTAAAAAAATCTGTTGCCAAACGGACCTATAGTTTAAACATAATTTTTAATTACACAAACAATAATGGAAAATCATCATCAACGTTATTAGTAGAATTGGCTACAAAGTTGGTGAAAACTGGGTCGTTAGGCCTAACGAGGCAACCTTCTCTTGCAATTCTGCAAGAGGCTTCTTCCATGAACATATCGCAAGCTAGCTAAGGAAAATGTTTCCCAATAATTTTTTTGGGTAGACAATTTCCTTGGTTTTGCCCTTGATTTCGGAAAGATTTTCTTAGAAAACAGCTTTTACAACTAATCACCCAACAGCAAAAAAAAATCTACCCGTAAACATTTATTTCCCCATATTTTACCTCAACGCAAACAGAGCCCAACTATCAAAAAGAAACTCCAAAAATAAAATATCATCCGAATCCAACATGGTACATAAGGAACACCTGGAAGGTTGTAAAATCTCTAAACCCAACAAGTTGGATAGTTGTATGTATTATAAATATAAGTTATAATTCTCGAGGCATCATCGTGATATGGTTCAGTGAGATATAGCTGTTTTAGAGTTGAATTAGAATGAAAGGTGTGAAGGTAAGGAAAATGATATCAGACCACCGAAGGAGTAACCCAGAGAGATAAACATCCTGTTAATGATTTCAGAACTCACAAGTCATAAACCAGAAATGTGGTACTTTTCCTTACGAAGATATATTCATATTTAACAGACTAACAGTACAGGTTTATACCAAATTTATTTGCAGGGGATGTAATTTTACCACTAGTCTAGACTTTTATAAAAACATCAAGATTTCACTTTTCTGTTTTTCAATAGTGGTGGTATCAATATGTTTGAGTACTTAAAGTGGATAATGGAGAATGCTCATAGTCTTCCTGCTTAGTGGGTCCAACTTTTCAATTCAGACTAAAATATATCGATTATAAAGAAGAGTCAACCTAAGTAGATAACCAGCTTAGTCGATTCTAATAGTTTGATTTGATTCATGGCAACTGTAATAAAACTATATATCTATTTATAAACACTCTCTTGGACAAGTACGTAGAACAAAAGAAGCTATGTACATTAACAATTAGACAGAGGCTGTAAAAGTACCTTTACTGAAGCGAGACGAACAAGCCGGAGTGAAGGAAGATCTCGATGAGAACATTCTGAAAATAAAATAAATGTATAAAGAAAATGGCCATGAAAGAATTTCACTCATACACAACAATTGATGGATTTAAAAGTTATCAAATATCCACATAGGAAGCTTGATTCGGTAAGCATATAAGTATTCAGAACTTGCTTACTGATGTAATTGCTGCTAAAATTTTAAGCACATTAAGGCTTAGATTCAGACATTGGAGTTTATATGAATGGAATGAAAAAGCCTTATATTAATTTTTAGGAATAATAGCAATTAGGTAAAACTACTGCCTGCTTATATATAGAAAAACTCATAGCTTGAAACTTACTTGTAAGTGAGTGTATTTCGACAGCATATCTGCCAATTAGATATGCTATCGAGTTGTGTAATTGGACAACATATATCTATATCATATAACATACCTAATTAGCATATGCATTTATTTCTAAGGCTACCAAGAAGCACGTTAAGTGACGAAATGACACTAGACCGCACTGGCCTTAACACGACCCTAATTTTTATTTTACCATGTCTAATATCGATCAGCATCCGAGGAATATTGATTGCGTCAGCTGCCTCGCCTATTGATACTTCTGTCTTTTTCCGGGTCTTCTCAACAACACCATTGACAAGCCTAAAAATCAAGAGATTCCAAAATAAAATAAAAAAGTGGCGGCTTCTTCAGAAAATACAAAAATATTTTAATGGCAAAAGTAAATATCATGAATAAAAGGAAACTCCTAATCAGCCATTCCAGTGACAGAAAAGCAAATAAAGCAATAAGCGGCAATAAGCTGCACCACACGTTCGAATTACGAGAATTCAATAGCTAAAAAAAATACCTCATAATTGCCATGCAATACAGCATTGCCAGTACCTCCTCTGACTCCAGGGCATCTTTATTGTCGGTGTCAACTCTGTAATTCAACTTTTTCAAAGTTACACACACTTTCGCGGTAAGTAATGGAATGGTCATTTTTACCAGAAATAACAGGTTGTTTTGCTAATTTGAAGTAAATAAGACAGCTAACTAGATCCTGGGAAAAGGTTGTGCTCATCCGGCTTAAAACATCGATTATCCCCCCCCCCCAAACACACACACACATAGGGGCAAAGAACATGAGCTTTTAAGCTAGACTACCAAATGCACTTCAGCATATAAGCAAAAAAGACTGACCATAAAACTGCAACCCAAAAAGCCCAAGTGCATAATGGGTATTATATAAAATAATAGGAGTAACTTATGAGCAAAAAATAGGTAGAAGACCTGAAATATTGGTCTTTCTGCTGGATTTCAATAAGAGAAGCCGTAATTTCGACAACAAGCGGGATACACCCTCTGCTTCGCCATGCAATCACCTAGAGAAATATTAAACAGCCTAAGTGAATCTTTTAATGGATACAGAATTTAGCAGAGGTGAAATAAGTTGGGGATTATAAGATCTTAACTCTGTCGAGCGCAGATCTCAGGGAAATGTGGGAGGAAGAGAAAAGAGACAATCTGACGGTGTCCCACTCATCCCACGAGATCCATGGCACTAGTTTTAATGACCCATCTGTATTGTACTCCGTGAACCCGTGCAGCTCCGGCTCCATTACAAGGATGAGCTCAAGTTTTTTCCTTCAAACTGTCACCTTCTTTGAACACAACGAAAAAATTCCCCTGTACATAATCTCATATTGGTTTAGTTAAATAAAGAGTGTCAAACTTAATAGTGATTGTTGACTCTTAGGAGGTTTAAGCTAATTAAGCAATTGGTGATTTATCTAAACTCCCCGTAAACTTGCCACAATAAAGGGGCATGTGTCTCCACAAAAAGGAAAGACACCAAACAGCGATTCTGGGATTGTCATCAATTCAAAAGCTTGGTTTCAGTTCAGTTAATTATGGAGTGTAGGATTTCTTTAAATGAAATATGGACTTTGTTGGAGCTTTTAAGTTAAATACACCTAAATTCCCCTCACTTATATCATTATATGTAGGAGACGGACAGGGGCGGATCCCTTAGGTAAAAAAGGGGTGCTTTTGCACTGCACCCCCACGATTTACGAAAATGCTATTTTTTCTGTAGGAAAATTTGAAAATAATTTTAAAACAATAAGCTTTGCAACCCCAGAAAATTACATTTTGTAAAGTGCAACCCCGAAATTTTAATCATGGCTTTGCCCCTGAGAACAGACGACTACATATTCGCATAAAATTGAAAACAAAAACCTTATGATATTAAATAAACTATGATTCATTTGTTAAAAAAGAGATTGATTTTGGTTTGGACCCATCACAAAATTGGGCTTCACTCTAAGACCTTGCCTGATCACATCTTCTAAGCTCGGGTTTTGCTTCAAAACTGCACTCTTACTTTTTTGAACAATTTTAGAGTCAACTCTTTTATTTAAAAAATTCAAAGAATCGAGATTTTTTTTTTAACTTTAGAATCCCCCTCCATTTTTCAGATAAAATTGATTGAAAATGCACAAAGAGCCTATTCCCTGTAGAAGCTCTTGCAACGGAGTAATACTTGTCACTTTTTATTTCCTATAAATTTGTACCTAGTTTGTTATAACATTTTTTTCGCAGGTGATGAGCTAAATAGACGCTATAATTCGACAAGATTTGCGTTATAAATTGTGAATTGGTAGACATACCGATACTTCTTATTCACTTCTTTTTTTTAAATTGTAAGTGAATTTCAGCACCCCAAATTATAATTCATGGGTTTGAACAACTATTTAATAACGTAACAAAATAGTGAAAGTTGGTTACCTCGAGAGGCTGGTTCAGGAGAACAAACAAACAAACATGTATATATATATATATATGTATATATGTATGTATGTATATTTATGTATGTATGTATATAGAGAGAGAGAGTGGGTGGGGAGAGTTGAATGAGTAGGGTTCTGATAAAAACCCCCACATAACAGAGCTTTGAACTGCAACATAGTAGGTCCCCATACTTTGGTTATAATTTCTTTATGGTCCTCCGAAGTCAGTGTCAAATTGAACATTATGAGGTCCATGGTGTAAAATTGTACATAGCATACACTAAAACATCTACGGCAGACTAAAAGTATGAGTATAGAGAGTTTATTTTTAAGTGGAGTTTTATATAAAAAATATCAAAAAACTTATGTATGTACATAAATATAAAAAACCTAGTTTAGGACAAATACATATATTTTGAAAGGTGTAAAGTCATCAAATTTATTGTATGTTTTATTTACATGTATAAATATTAGATAGTTTTTGTTATCTTCAAACAAGTCAATAAAGCCACCCAAAGTTGATAAACGAACTCAAATCATTGAAAAAATACGCGTCGATTTGTGCAAAATGAAAGAATCAAATCCGAGTTGGACGTAAAAATAACTTGCCAAGTGGTTAGAAGATACTCATGGGGTTACGTTGTCACAATCAGCAATATCCAATATCATCAAGCGATCAATCGACCACAATGAACAAGTAATTTCGAATCAAAATGCAAAACGTTTAAAACAAGTACCGTACCATTTAATGGAGTCCGCACTCTATGAGTGGTTTGTATGCAATCAAGAGCATGCAAATATTACTGGTGAATGATGTAGTGACTACCAACAAAATAAAGTCAATGTCGCAAACAACAATAGATAAATATTTTGTAAAATGTTAAATTTAATGTAACGATATATATATATATATATATATATATATATATATATATATATATATTCAATATAATGTCATTTATTACTATATGGAGGAATTTTTATTAAGGCGGGACCCGAAAAAAAATATGATTTATTACAATGTGGAGTTTATTCCTGTTTATAACTGGTATCAAGTCAGATCATGAATTTTTATTCCTATAGGAAATATTCTTATAGAGAGTTTCTACTGTATACGGTCATATACTGACATCACGGGAAAATATTACTATAGATAAGTTATTCTTTTAAGTAATGTTACATTTTAAAAATACATAAAATTTAAAAACCATAAATATTTACATAACATAATATACATGTATTTATACTATTATTATAAGTCAACCCAAGAGTTTTGAGTTTGTAAATTTTAATTATTATTTTTTAATTACAATAATATCATACTTCATACAAAAATATAAAAAGTAATAACTAATAACATTATTTATCCCTATTTAACAACTAATAAAATATTATTTATTATTATAAGGATGTGAATTAATACTAACGGGACCACAAAAAATCACGAATGACAATAGATAGTTTATTCTTATTTATAACTGACCCAAGTTGTAACCGGTGTTTTTTATGACTGTATTAAGGTTATTCATATATATAGAGAGTATTTTTATAAAAATGTTTTATTGTATGACGAGAGTCATCGTGTTTTGATTAAGTTACACTTGTACTACCCAAGTAGAATTTATTCATGGCATTGGTCCTCAAAGTCAGAGGAATCCAATCAAATAACTTACTGCAGATTAATTTCAATTCATTTAAAAAGTTCAAAATCCATTATAGATTTAAGAAAATCCAATCAAATGCACTCCAAACTAGCACTTAAATAATTTTGATTGAAATTGAAAACACAAACACACATGAAACTGAATTTTAAAAGAAATGTAGCAAGTGAAAAAGATATCTAACGTGAGGAAATGGCGGAGAGCCTTGGTGCCACCGGTCATGGAGAGAGTAGAATGATGGGTAACATTATCGGGAATCCGATGTATTTTGTGTCAACCACTAAACACTCAACACACATTGGTCTCGTTTGGTTACGGCATTAGTAGTAACATGACTAGCAATGCTTTCGGACTATGACGTGATAAAAAATGAATGTGAGATTAATAATACATACATGAAATATCAATGACCTGTTTGTTTGCTTTTTATTGGGATTGAACTATTTTACAAATTTACATTTATATATATAATAAATAAACTTACAAAATACACACACATGTATATATATGATTTTAATATCTATACTATTATAATAAGTCAACCCAAGATTTGTTGAGGCTGTCAAATTTTACCATTTTTTTTCAAAAATACTCTTACATTTTTTTATTAATTACCACAATATCATATTCTCATAAAAAATAGAGAAAAAGTAATAACTGATAACACTTTTTATCCCTATTTAAACTCTCAAAATTCTTTTGAGTCTTCTCATATTATACTCTTATATTTTTTTTATTCTCCAAATATTTGTATCATAACTACACTTATTTTCTAAATTTTATCGCATTACGCGTCTCACACGTAAAGCGTGGGGCACGATTACTAGTGTATATATACAACACATCATTTACTCCAAATACCCTTATTTATCAATATCACACCACTATATGATTTTTCGTATCAAACGCGTTATTTGTGGGTCCGACGATATTTCTAATACATATTACCCTACTCCCATCATAATCTCATCACACCAAACACCCCCATTGGGTAATCAAAAAATAACTGATATTGATAAAATAAATGTATTGGTTGACACACACCTAGAGGGAGTAGTGAACCCGTTCATATTATTGTTTTTTTAGAATGATGGACAACTTGTTATGTTATACAAATGAGGAGCAATGTCCTAGTGTTTACGGGGTTTGCAAATATATCATAACATGTGTTTGAAACAAACAAAATGTTATGATATGTTTGGGGTACGTCAATTATTTTGAAATAATTTTTATTTGTGTATTTTAAGATTTTCAAGACGCGTAATGGCAATTGTATATAAACACAAAAATAAATGTAGACCCAACATTTCGAACCAACTGATTTGAGACTACATTTTCAAACATAATAAAACATTTCTGTATTCAAATCACATTTCATTGATTAAAACTTACATAAATTAAGAAAATAGATAGACTAAAATAAAATACTCAGTTTTAATAAATTACGTTAATTGATAATAAGTAAAGATACAAAGATAAAAATAAAACAACACTTGATAAAAAAAACACAAATTATTCAATAACAATTTCATAGAATTTGTAACTTCATCAAAGATTAAGCTAAATCCGTGAAATCGCCAAGTGTGTCCGATGAGATCTTATTGAAATTGCTTAATTATGCATTTGTTTGTTCTCCCAATCAATACGCTTGCACTTTTGAATAGATTTAGAAGATACGGAATCGACGGTAATTGAGAATTCGTGAAATTAAAGAGAGATGGAGGGAACGAGCTGCAATCGCAATATAGAAGGTAACAAAGTTTTCTAGAGATGCATCGTACAAATATAAGATTAGGGAACCAAATGATTCCTGAAAAAGGACTGTGTGAGAAAGTGTTGTTGAAAAGTGACTTCTCTAGAATCATTTTAGAAATTTTTTAGTGAAAAAGCATGTTTGATATTCATAACGAAGAGCATCCGTATCTGGTTACTCAAAACATATTTTCTCCTAAAATTTAATGATTATGGTATAAAAAGTGACATGCATCAGAAACCCTATAAATTTACTAAATTTAAGAAAACACAAAATTCACCTGATATACGAGGAATGCATATGATTCCCTAGATCAATACTCCCTCCGTCCTTAAGAAAATCTCCCTACGAAAATACGTACAATTTTGAACGATAATTTTTTCATATTTAGATTACCGGAAAAAATTATTTCAAAAGTTAATCACGTAATTTATGGTTAGAACTATATGATGAAATTTTCAATTTTTTCATTTCGGTAATTTTGATATGAAAACTTTGATGATCAAAGTTGCATGTATTTTCGTAAGAAATATTTGTTTAGGAACGGAGAGAGTATAATAGTAATAAACTATCATGGGTCCACATTTTTGTGGTTGTGATATTGTTATGATTATTAAAAGATAATAAAAAAAAATTAAAAAAATGTAGGGTTATTATAAAAAAATTAATAAAAAAATTAAAATTTTGTGTAAATGTAAAATGTTTATTTTAAAATATGTTAGGTTTGAGTAAATAATTGATAAGTTATTCTAAGCTTGGAACGTGTTAGTTTTGGTATGGGCCCAGTCCAAAACTTATCCAGCCCACTAACGAAGGGATTAAATCGTAAAAACCACTCACAATTACAGTAGTAGGGTTTCTCAATATCAGCCTCCATCTCCACACTCTCTCCACCTAGCACAGAGAGAGAGAGAGAGAGAGAAATGGACGAGTTGCAAACTTTCAAGGTAAAACTCTATCTCTCTCTCCTTTTCATACTTATTAATAAATGTGTATAGAGATCGTATGTATGTGTAGATTGACCATATATAGTGTGTTTGGTACAATTTTTTTTTAATTTGTTTGCTACGAAAAATCATTTGGTGTTTGATCTGTTAGCTTTTCTCTCTTTTAAGAAGCTTGATTTTGGCTATAAAAGCAAGAAAAGCTTGAAAATTTTAAAAAATATAATGTTTTTGGTGGTTTTTTTGAGCTTTTTCGACACCAATTTTGGAGTTTAAGAAAAATATCTAAATGCACATGTTTTGATAGTAAATCTATAGTTTATGTTAAAAAACGTAAATTGATGCGAAATACAGTATGGTACTTTTAGCAGAATAATTAGGTCATTTTGAATGAATTAGCAAAAATCTAAAATCTAAAACCAAACGTAAATCTTAATAAATTTAGCTTTAAAAAACCAGCTTCTAAAAGCAGCTTTTTGATCATAAAAGTTAATGCCAAACGGATTCATAACAATGTATTTAATTTGTTGGTGTGCAGTATTAAATATATTGTATGTATAAATTGATGATATATAATAATGTATTTTGTTTTAATTTAATTTGTTTTGTTGTTGTTGTTGTTTGTGTGCAGTATCATCAGTATCAGGTGGTGGGAAGGGCTTTGCTGACAGAGAGCGATGAGAAGCCGAAGATATATCGTATGAAGCTCTGGGCCACCAATGAGGTCCGTGCCAGGTCCAAGTTCTGGTATGTTTCTATTTATACATTTATATATTTATATATGTGTACACTCATTGTTTGTAGTGTTGTTTCTGTATCTATGCTAATTGTTGGCAAAAACTGTCAAATTAAATTTTAGTGTCAGTTCGAACATTAGTTTTAGGTTTGGGATGATATATATATGTGTATTGGAATATAATGTAATTATGGGTATACTTATTTACATTAAGAGGTCAACTTTTTTGTATGTATCTATACATATACTCACTGTATGTAGAATTCTCTCTGTATCTATGTAGCAGTGTGTATGCTAGTTGTTTGCTAAATTAAATCTTAAGTGTTTGTTGAGTATTCATACACAGACACATATGACATATATATATACATACATTATCTCATTGTCTGTTGAATTGTTGCTGTATCTATGTAGTATAGTATATGTTAGTTATTGGCAAAATCAAACACTGTCAAATTAAATCTTAGTGTCTGTTGACTCGATCATCTTCGTATATATACCTGATTACTGGGATATAATGCTAGTTATATATATATGTATGCAATTATAATGTAATTGTTAGTATAATTAAATACACAACAGGTCCAACTTCTGGTATTTATATATAGATGTCGATATACGAGTATCGTTGTGTTCTAAAAATGCCGGTGAGCTTTATGTATATGCTAGTTATTGGGAAAATGAAAGACATGAATAGTTAAGTATAGTGTGTTGAATTACCGGAAAAAAAGAGTAATGTGTGTTGAACCAATCTTTTACATATTTTATTGCTTGATAGACACTTTTAGGTTTGGGATGACTTCTTTTAGATAGGCTTGTTTGGTTGCAGCTCTTAAGAAAATTAGCTCTACTCTTTGAAGTTGAGAACATCTTTTCAAGCTGGTTAACCAATCGCAGTAGAGAGAATGTGAGCTTTAAGCTGCAACCTAACTACCAATTGTTTTCCCCTGTAACAAATTTTTCTTATCATAGGATGTACAAAAGTTTTCTTTTTAATATAATCTGAAGTGTTTAGCTAAGATTTGCCAAATGTGTAGAGATCTCTTTTAGTTCTTCGGCCCTACTTTGATATTGCGCTACACGCATAATGAAATATGCTGGTATCTTATAAATACTTTTTTTCTTAAAGACAATTTGATGTTCATTTTCCTCTTGAGTGTGTATTGATTTTGGAAAATGTATTTTACTGATCTTAACTAGTTACTTATTTATTTTCTGGAAGAATATTGAAATACAATACCAATCACTTGTATAACGGCACTGAAGAAGCATCATATATATTGATTTGTTATTTTGCTTGCTTGTGTAGGTATTTCCTGAGGAAGCTTAAGAAGGTTAAGAAGAGCAATGGTCAGATGCTAGGGACCAACGAGGTATCATCCAATTCATTGGATTTATTCATATACAAATGATTGTGTGCTCTGCTATGTTTTGGATTTGTTTTGGTTTACCGTGTATTGCTGGTTTCTGTGTTTTATTTTTTTTGCTCTTATCAATTGATTTTTTATAGAACAATGCTCGATTAGAAAATGGCTAACATTTGTTTTATTCGTTTAGTTACTGATCTCGGATATTCGGAGCCTTGATGCCAGTGTACAATAGCTGCAATTATTAATATTTTTATCTGGTCTGTTTTGTCATTTTTGGTGTACATTTTATTCTTCTCCTCATGATCATCCTCTTCAATGTATGTTTTATCTTGTACTATCATGTGTCTGGAACTAGGATAATTAAAATTACATTGCTCGCACAACAATAGGATATGAACAAGAATTATGAAGTGAAAGTGTGATGATAACTTTTAATACTAAATAAATTAGTGTGTTTCTGTGATTTCTGATGTCAGCATGAATGAAATTATTTTATGATTGTGTATGCATGCATTCTTTGATTTTAATTGTCATACACAGTTTCAGATCAGAATTAAAATAATAGCTACCTTGTTTTAGGGTGCTAATGATTGGGTAGTAATATGTCGGTGGATAGTCTGTGTTCTTTGTTTAGCAGTTGATGTTGGACATTTTGTATTGTTTTTACTTAGTTTTAATTAGTCTTATGTTTTCCAGAAATTCTGTCATGCCGTATATCTGTATTTGTGAGTTTCTTCTGTAGTAATGCAACAATGTAAAGTTTGCTTTCTTAGTATTCTTAGAGTCCTCGTTGTAAATGTTGTCTGTTTACCTCTCAAGTCTTCACTCAGTCATGGCAGTGGATTAAGCATTTCCTTGCCTTGTATCGACTCTTGACAGTTTTGTTGACAAGGTTTTATTGAGTCTGCATACTGCTGCATACATAAAAAGTTAATGAAATTATAATTTTTTATTACTTTTTTAAATTATAAGGATGCATACTCTTATAGTCTTTATGTTAACTCTGTAGGAAATATGCGTACTTACCTGATATTATCTGCTTACCCTGAAATATGCTTTTAATTTCTCATTTTTTTCAACAATATATAGTTTGTTTTCTTAGTATTCTTAGAGTCCTCATTGTAAATGTTGTCTGTTTACCCCTCAAGTCCTCACTCAGTCATGGGAGTGGTTTAAGCATTTTCTTGCCTTGCATCGACTCCTTACTGTTTTGTTAATAAGGTTTTAGTGAGTCTGCATACTGCATGCATACATGCATACAAAGTTTATGAAATTATAAATTTGTATTACTTTTTTAAATTAAAATGATGCTTACTCTTTAGTGAGTCTGCATACTGCATTGCATGCATGCATGCATCAGTTTTTTGTTTGTATATGTTTAGTATACTTTTGTAATTGTAAGATGTTTTGTTAAACTAGTAAAAGCAAGTTTGATTCTATCGTGCTAGACATTGAATTACATCAGTGCTTATATAGATGTAAGATAACCTTGTAGTTCGAGTATATCTTTGCATTCTGTTACTTTTTTCTTTCTCATAAAGAGATCTTCATTCTATTTGCTTTGGTTTCAACTTTCAAGTGTTGATTACATGAAAATCTTAATCCACATATTTTCTAGCTTCGGTGAGAAGAACCTACGATTTTCTACATACTCATGATATTTCTTTATCAAAATTTAGAGGGTCGTTTTGATAAATCAAATGCAATAACGAAAAATACTTAAAACAGTTAGATAGCCAAATCAACTACTTCCTTTATCTCGTAAATATGGCCCACTTAGTTTTTAAGTAATAATTGCTTTTTAATTTTTACTTTTATGTTCTTCAATTACTGTTAAACTAGCAATGGCTATATTGTAGTATGTTTATAAGAAAAATCCCGCACTATATAAGCAATCTAGACTATTTATTTTGCACGAACAAGAAATTAAGATGAACCATGCCATGGCACAGGAAGTTATTTGTACATGGACTGGGGAGTACATGTTTCTTGAAGTTATTTTTTGATTTTTGTGTGCTTGTTTTAAATGTTAACGCTTTCATTTTGCAGATCTTCGAAAGATACCCTACCAAGGTGAACAACTACGGCCTTTGGCTTAGGTATCAAAGCCGTACTGGTTACCACAACATGTATAAGGAATACAGAGACATAACCCTAAACGGTGCTGTCGGACAGATGTACACGGAGATGGCTTCCCGTCACAGGGTACGCAGCCACTGCATCCAGATTATCAAGACAGCCACCGTCCCGGCCGCCCTCTGTAAGAGAGAGAGTACAAAACAGTTCCATAATTCTAAGATCAAGTTCCCTCTTGTGTTTAGGAAGGTGAGGCCACCTAGCAGGAAGTTGAGGACCACTTACAAGGCTTCCAGGCCTAATTTGTTCATGTAATTCGATGGTTTTCTCTGAGTATCGACCGTTGGTTAGGGAGAAACTGGGTGGTGTTTTGTTATGAAATTTAAAATCTGAATCTTGTTCTAGAAAGAGACGTAAGTTTCATGTCCTGGATTGGATTATTTTGTTTGGTTTTTGGTTATGTTAGACATCCATGGATTACATATCTGTTTTGAGATTTTAGAGTTGTTTTTATAAAATGATTCAGTCTTAGTTTCGATTTATATACTGGCTTTTATTCTTTTGCCCTTAAAATATTGGACGCAATATGCATTATTTTATCATGCTGTGTAGAATCTATGATTTTCCTTAATTAAGGCACGAGTAACCGGTAGGTAGACTCGGTTTATCACATACGATTTCTTATGTGGTGTAACAAAACAATCATATGTATACATCTGTTATTTATACATATCAATAGGAGTGGGCACGGGACGGATTGGGGCGGATTGATCGCAATCCTAACCCGTCCCGTAAAATAAATGGTGGAACGGATTGAGGCGGATTAGTGAAATTCAAATCACAACCCAACCTAACCCATTATAATTAAAACCCCAACCCAACCCATTATCAAGCGGGGCGGATTGGGTGCGGGTTGTTTCTTGAATTTTCATTTTAGTCATAAATTTTTCATTATTTCGCATAATTTACCTAAATATTTATAAAAAAAAAAATCTTTCAAAATAGAAATATAAACTAAAAGCCAACCAAAATACGTTTAGAATGTTCGGAACAAGTAACAAAGCTAAAACAAAACAAAACAAAATAAAACAAATTATTATTCATCAACATAATCAAAATAAAGTTCAATAGCTAATTGAATCCACAAGTTCAATAGCTACAGATTTCGTAATAACTTTATATAACTTCATATTTGGCTATACTTCAATTACAAATAAAGTTTTTAAAAATAAATTAACCACCCATACTACCTAGACCCAAATTAAAAATTTCTTCTTTTTGTAAGTACGAGATAATACATTGAATTTATAAGACAATATATCAATTGAATCATTAAGCTTAAGTTTGGACAATCCAAATATTTTTTGTCTATATATATAATTTTTCTTAAATCAATACTATTATAATATAGAAACTCTTATTAAAAAAGATTTTGAGAAAAATTATATATATATATATATATATATATATATATGCGGATTGAAACGGTTTGGGGTGGATTAACCCGCGGTTTGGAAACCCAACCCACACCCAACCCACGAATTTTTTTACGGATTGGAGCGGGGCGGATTTAACTTTTTTTGACACCCAACCCGCCCCAATCCGCACGAATTGGGTTACGGGACGGGTTTGCAGATTTTTTGCCCACCCCTACATATCAACATAATACAACTGAAACATCATATTAAAACAATTTCTTCCATATTTTCACTACTTCTCTCTCCTCCCTGTATTTTTGAAAAAAAACTTCCTTTCTATTTTTAGATCAAATTTTTTGATCTAAATTATCAAGATTTACTTTATTTTTTAATACATAATAATAATTTAAGTTTTATTAAATAATGTTTTTTTATTTATCTTGTAGAATAGAATAAATCATGAGGGTGTAATTATTTTAATTTACATTTTCATATAGAAAATACTTATTATATAATCGAAAACTTGTGAGAAATAAAATATAATAATTAAAAAAAAAACTTAAACAAAAATTGTGTAATTATAATTTTGAAAACTAAAACTAAATTTACAACTCAATAAAATATCAAATATAATATTATAAAACTCTAGTTATAATATTATACTAAATTTAAATATTAATTAAAAAATTAATTATTTTAATATATTAGATTTTACGGAATATTACAACACAATAAAAACTTAAATATAATATTACAGAACCCAAGTAGAGACCATCCTAAAATTGAATATTAATTAAAAAAATTGATGATTTTAATATATTTTATTTGTCGGAACATAATATTAATTAAACAAATTATATTTAATGCATCATATGTTACAAGATATAATACAATTAATACTAAACCAATTTATTTTTATAATATCATGGTATATAAAATATATTGTGACACAATTAATGTCTAACATGTAGCTTTTTACTTATACTAATATTAATATTTGAAAGACAAAATTGATAAAATATATCATGTATATGAGATGATAATTACATAACTTATTTGGTTGGAAAACTTGCTCGTGTATGTTTTTTTGATATACTTTTGAATTTTAACTTACTTGACATACTTTCTTCACATTTCATCTAATGGTTGGTTTGCCACACTATATAATAAATATCATGTGATAGTGCGAGTCTACCTGAAAGTTACTCGGAACGAGTAACACCCAGATTGATATAGGGTCCTGAACAAATATTTTGAAAACTTTCTTCATGCAGTCACGATCCCGCTACCGTCTATTGATATAGGCGGAATTGGAAGAAAAAAAATTCTTGAATTATGTGCACTATCTCAAAACCATGTTGACTTTTAAAAATGGAGCAATTCATAATTAAATATTTTTTAATCATGGTAAATTAAGTAGTGGTAACGGGCTATCGACTAGGAGTGAGTAAAATCCGAATCAAACCAACCGAATAGGTCGAATCAAACCGAACTAATCACAAACTGAATCAAACCGATTAGCTATTGGTTTGGTTAGACTTAGAAATTAAAAAACGATTTAATTGGTTCAACTTGCGGTTTCGGTGGTTTCAAAACCGAAACAAGCCGAACCGAACCAATAACTTATATACATATATAAATATTTTTATATATCTTAAATATAATTTAGAAATATAGTTATAAATTATTATAGAAAATTATATGGAGTAAATATCTGTTAGTAACATACAATTGTAATATGTAACGAGACAAAACGTACAATCACAATCTACACATTTGTTGAGAATCTATACACCAATAATATAGATTATGAGTACGAACATGTAAAAAAAAATAAGTGTTATAATTAGTAATTTGAAAATTATTCTTTGACAATCGAATACGTGGAGCAATGAGTTTTAAATTTTGATATTTGTAAGTAATTTACATAAAAATGTGATTTATGTTAATTTTTGTATCGTTATTGTATGTGAAAGACGTTTTATTTTCAAAGTTCCATGTTTTCATTCATTATGTCACAAACCAATTGAACCAAGCCGAACAAAATCGAATTTTATTGGTTTGATTTGATTCAGTGTCAATCAATAATTTTGTACAAACCGAACCCATTGATTTTAATTGGTTTGACTTATATTTTTGTCAAAAAGAGTATTGCTCACCTATTGACTACTTGGATGTTTTCCGCTCACCAAAAGTTTAAGTTTTCTTTTTTGGGGATCCAACTTTTGGGCATTGAAAAGAACGAAATGGACCATAAATCATAATTTGTTTTTATTTTTTTTTGAAAATGGACCATAGTTTGTTGAACATGTTGATTTAAACCACCTCACATTAATTTTTATGTAAAATCGGTCCATAATATTTATATTTTGTATTCCAACCTTTGATGCATTATGAAAAAGTAAACCATACAAAAATGAAAAATACATCTCCAAAACCGGAGTTAATTGTTTTTTTTTCAAAAAAGAAGAGATTTTATTAGAAAAAAGCAGCAACTTCAAAACTGCGGCGGTTTACTACGTAAACAAACAGCTGGAATAGAAATACAAATACTTACTCCTACTATAAATCGGATTATTTATTTCTTTATCTATCTAATAAACCCAGTCTAATCTCTCTCTCTCTCTCTCTCTCTCTCTCTCTATCTATCTATCTATATATATATCAATTAAATGTCCACCTTCCTCGTGAAACGATCTCGACCGTCCCTCAACCACTTAATCCAACGTCTCCAAACAAGCCATGTCACCACCTCACCCCCACCGCCCATCGCACAGATAATAAATTCAGATAAAAGTAAATACAATAATAATAACAATAATAGTAATAGTGATTATAAGTTAGGGAGATGGGATGTGTGTGCTATGGCGATGGGTATAGTTTTAGCGGGTTATAACGGTATCAGATCGCCTAATTTGTCGTTTTCTGACTGGTCAACCGCTGCCGCTGTGGAAGTTGTTTCCGATCACGATGATGATGATTTGCCGGTTTCCAACTCCAGGTTTCTCTTTGGAGGTTTGTTTTCTATTTTCTATTTTTTCCTCATTTTAAAACTTGTAAAAAGTATATTTAGTAGCTTATACTCCTAATTTAGTACCCAAATAAATATGAGCCGACACAAATTAATTTAATATTTTTAAAAATTTTACAAAAATAATGGAATGAATATCGTAAAAATATAATGTTTTATTGTTATAGTAATATAAAAATACATGTATGATGATTTGTTTGGAGATGAATTGATATGTGTGGAAAAAAGGAATATTTATTTACTTATTTATTTATTTAAATTGCATTAAGTTATTTGAGTAATTAGTAAATTAGAACAGGGGCATTTTTGGGTTCCCTTATATTAATGGGTAAAATTTAATTATATTTGATTTTTGGGTTCCCTTGTATTTAAATTTTTAGGTTCCCTTATTTTGGAAAAAATGGGTAAAATTGGGTAGACTCGAGCTTTCTTGGGTTCCCTTATATTAATAGTATGATGATATGATAGTTAGTCTAATTGCGTAACATCTGCCAAAAATATATCTCCAAATGTGAGATATAGTTACTTCAATTTTGTCGATTTATGGTGTTAAGACCCTTAATCGATCGAAAATCGATACGTTGTGACCCAAATTGCTAAAAACTTAAAAGGTTTGGCATTAAATTAGTAAAAGTCAATGGTACAAGTTTTTTTGCCCTTTTAAAAATCCCACTAAAGGCTAGGGCTAGGTTTGTGTGGACTTAAAATTGTAAACTGATGAGAAATAAGAGCAACTGCGGTAATTGGTGGAGAATGATTAGAGTTCAAGGGTGATGAGCAAGTTAAAGTGGGATGCTGAGTCTTGTGACTTTGTTTAGTAAAATTAGTAGGAATAACTTATTAATTAGTGTTTTTGTTACTCTGAATTTGATTTGAACTCAAAACATTCTTTGGGGAAACAGTTTTATGCTTGCTTGTTTAAATTCTGATCTTTTTGTTTATTAACGAATACTTTTTTAGTAGTTTAATCTTCTATACTAAACATGTTTAGTCTAGCTTGAAAATCATATTTAATGTGTTTACTGCATCAGAATCTTAAATAAGTGAAAATTTATTTACCGCCTTACAACATTCAAAACCTTGTTTTTAGCGCTCTGTTACGAGTGTCATTATATTGTCTATTATTTTCATCACTTTGTTTCACCAGTGGCCTATTTTAAAATTCAAATAGTCTTTTCGTTAATATTAGAGTTAGGTGGTACCGTGGTAGCGAGGCTTGTACGCATGATTTTCGTATGATTTTATGCTATTAAGTTGGAGCAACTCTCGTGTAAACCCGGTTCACTATTTTCAGAGTGCCAAGGTAATTAAAACCCAACACATATTGGGGAACCCTAGTGGTAACTACCTTTAAATTAATTAAAATAAACTATGAAAAATCTTACCGGTTTGCCATACTAAATTTAAGGGGGAACCGGCTTTGCAAGTGTTTGCCATTGATTTGTTTTCTTCATCTTACGTAAAAGCTCAAGCCGTTAGGATGAGTTACATTATATCATTTAGTGATTGGTTTGCTTGCAGTTTAAGCAACATAAAACAGCTCATATTAGACTGTGAAAAGCGGGTGTAACTTAAGCTAACCTTATTTCTAGCCTTAAAGCCTATAATGCTCTGGTTTTTAGTTGACCAGCCAAATTTAGTACATTATCTTAGCAAAAGAAAGAAAGACTTAAGTTTAAAAACCTTCAACCAGACATGTCTTTGTTGTCTTTAAGAAGATGCACCGCTTTGCGAGTATTGAACCCTTAATGCGGCTTCGCTTTGATTTTTTGGTGACAGCCAGCAGGTTAAAACCACTACATTCATTTCAGAAATATAAGATACTGTTTGGGTTAAACATGATCATAGTTTGTACCACATGAGCCCATCTTTAAATTGTGATTATGTGCTTTTTAGGCTGAGATCTAATGATAAGAGACTCTTTGTACCCCTGTTGATTGTGACATTTCTGGTGCCAACCAGTCGTCTTGTATCAAGCAGATTCATTTTTGTTATCCAGAATACATGTTCATCATTCACAAGTTGTTTTTGTATTCTATTAGGTAAATTCTATTTGCAATGGCAGATAAAATTTAGCTCACCTAATGTGGAAAATGATTTCTGTAACTGCAGATGCGTTCAGGAGGAAGGTCTTCTTCAACTATGAGAAACGTATACGGATGAGAAGTCCTCCTGAAAAGGTATATTGTGAATGTCGTAAACTTACATGATTGTTTCCTATACCTTGACCTTAATTAGTTATTACTTCAAAAGTTATTTAGTTGATATAATCTGCAGGGTGTAGTATAGTTTTTTTTTAAGTTTACTTGAGATACGAGGAGGCTTATTAGGCATACTCGGTCTATGCAGGATTGGAAAAACTGCAAACAAGCATCACTTTTGTAGTATATTAAGTAATCATCTATTACTACATAGGAGCTTTCTTTTTCATATATTTTATTGACTCCTTGTTTATCATGATTTGAAAGTTCATTCAGTTAAGTCCGTTTAGAATTAGACCTTATCAGTCTATCATTGAGAAAATAAGTCAGAATGTTTTCCTTTTCTCGTGAATTGTTGAGGAAATGAAGTAGACCAAAAGAGAACATGGGGAACCCTAGCACTGATTATTATTGAATGTCTAAGTGCCCTTTTCTTAGAGCAGTTATACATAGCCTGAACACTTTCCACTCTGTAAATGAATATTCAACTGTATTTTTTATTTATTTAGGGAGTAGATAGCTGTGTACGTGGGTCTTTCTAGACGTATCTTTATGATATAGTTACGTATAATTCTTTGCCTTATTATATCTTTGAAAGAGTAAGTATATCATTTCATCTTGTGTGTTTTTTAGTTGCATTCTTCTGTATATAAAAATCTTTATTTTTTGCTTTTTGTCATTGGCTTGAATTCCTTATAAATTTTGGTTGAATTCTTTACGTTTTCAGATATGAACGATGAGAACAATTGCAATTTTATTGAGTTGGTCAGTTTTTTTATGGAAAGACGTCGTCTTAGGGAGTACATTGCTAGCATAAGTGCAAGTTTCTAGATTAGCCTTTGTGTTATAGTTTTGTTTGATTCTTTGCCTAATTTTATCATGTTTTTCTGTATGTATTATTTGAAGGTCTTTGACTACTTTGCATCATTCCGCAATCGAGAAAAAGGAATATTTATGACACCAGCAGATTTAATGCGAGCTGTAGTCCCTGTATTCCCTCCGTCTGAATCACACCTAGTGAGAGATGGATATCTTAGAGGAGAGAGGAGTCCTGGAGAGCTACGTTGTGCACCTTCAGATTTTTTTATGCTATTCGATATGAACAATGATGGTCTAATATCTTTCAAAGAGTGAGTGCCATCTTAGCTCGTGTATTTTTTATTTTATGTTTGATTAATTTCTTCGGTTGCCATTCTTCTTAAGGTTTAGTACAGTTTTCTACGCTGGCGTATGATGAGATTTTGGTTTCGTATCCAATTAACAAAAGTTAACAAGTAGTACGCTAATGTCATATTATATTCAATAATTAAGTACGCATAAGTGTACCAAATATAAAAGGAATTACAGGTTGATGTTCTGAACAGTTGCCGAAGTGGAATATTTTATGTGACTATTCTATCTTGTTTTTCATATTTTGTAGCTTGAGGATTTAAACAGTTTATATTCGGCTACTGATAGGAGTTGGTGTACAAAACTGGAATATGATGATAAGTTATTGTAAACTTATAACTAATCTTTCTTGGCTTTAGCTGTTTAGCATATAACTAAGAATACCTTTGGTATTTTGTTTGTCCTGTTTCAGGTATATCTTTTTTGTTACACTACTCAGTATCCCGGAGTCAAGTTTCTCGGTGGCATTTAAAATGTTTGACATTGATTCCAATGGGTAAGTATTATAGACCTTTATTTCTAGATTTGCTCTTAATTTTGTACTTGATTTTACTGATTTTGTTGTTGTTGTTGTGTTGCATCCCCTAAAACACGGAATTATAAGTCTTTTATCGGCCTACATTATTGAACTGCATCTGGTCTTCTAGTTACTGAATAACAACTTTTGTCAGCACAAAAGGAAAGTAAAATAAGTACATTAAAGTCCATTGATTAGATTTATATTACATGTTTTGTTCGATGGTAAAAAAAGTTAATATAATTTAACTAATCGCCACTTTCAGTTTAGTTTTTGTTTTAGATGTCTTTTGATGGTTTTACAGAGGACCATTGTGGTCTCTGTGATTATCTGTGGTGCGCTGTGGTCCTATTGTTCTTTTTAACAATCTAAGTAAAAGATCTGGTGTAGTGGTTGTTTTAATTTGTAGGGAATTAGGGATGATAACAACACAGTTGCATACACAGATACAAACTAATTTTTGAAAATCACACCAAACCACCCCATTTCGAAAAACCACCCAAATCAAATTTATCCGTGCAACCTCAAAAACATTTAGGAAAAAAATTCACTTTGTTTATTGTGAAGTTCTAAAACCGAACAATTCAAACTCAAAAATCTAAAGGCAACACTTAATTAAATTTTCAGTTATCAAGAATTCCAATTTTAAACAACACAATTAAACTAGATAGAAAGAAATAGATAAACTAGGCTGAACCCAATTGTACACCGAAAATACACCTGTAACCCAATTAATCCCTTTTTTTATTTCCAAATCTTAATTTTAATTCTCAAGTCCGAAGTCCAGCCTGCGAGATTGAGATTTTTCGTAAAAGGTTTAAATTGGGGATCCAAAGTGCGATGACGATCTCAGTTTATATATATATATGTGTGTGTGTGTATCTATGAAAGATTGAAAGGAGAGAGGGAGAGAGAGGGAGGGGATTCAGAATAATTTTGGAGAGAGAGATCGAAATAAAAAAGAAGGGCACTTTTTTAGGAGTTGGTAGTTATCTGTTGTTAATTTGGGGTGGTTTTCAAAAATCAGTTTGTTATCTGTGTATGCATCTGTGTTGTTATCTGTGCTAATATCATTATTCATGATAAAATGCTTCCGTTGTAACTTGATTATTCATCTTTTTGTTCCTTATGACAGAGAGATAGATAGAGATGAATTCAAGAGAGTTATGGGTTTAATGCGGGCTCATAATAGACAAGGTGCTCTTCATAGAGATGGACTTAGAGCTGGGGCTAGAGTTGGCAGCTCTGTAGAAAATGGAGGTTTGGTTGAGTTTTTTTTTGGGGAGGATGGTAATACTCATCTCCGACACGAAAAATTTGTCCAGTTTCTAAGAAATTTGCATACCGAGGTACTTTAAACCTTCATCCCATTATTGATTTTCAGTTTGATATTTTTAATAGATCATGCAATCATAGGATTTCATAATTAACATGGTATAATGCATACATTCGAGGGAACCATCCCTCTTTTGGCTCAAACTTCTTGCCTTCAGATCACCAAATTTATACTAGTTATTAATGTTGTATCTCTTGTCCTCTCTCCTTCCATTTATTAGACAAGTGGTTTTAGATAATGATGAATTAACTATCAGGAAACTAATACTTTAATTGGGGGAGGAACATATTTATGCATACTTTCTGTTCACTTGGAAAGAGGCGTTAAAACTTGATCCTATTTATTTCTTATGCATACTTTCTGTTCCTTTATCTGTGTAACTCTCTGGAATTAACATAAAAATCAAGGTATGAAACTTTTAAACGGTCAGTGTTCAAAAAATTCAAATTTTGAACTATTCCACCTTAACCTTTTTAATTAACTATCACCAACACTTTTTCTAGGCAAGTAATATATGTTGTCTAATGGTGTATGCTTTTCATATACATTAAATCTGTAAAGGAATCACAAAACTAATTTCCCTCCCTCAAATATACCAATTTGTTAGTGCATTAGAAAACCTGTTCTTTACGGGTTTAGATTAGTGATTCATAGTTTCTCAATGAATTTCTGTTTCCAATTTGTGATTAACTGATTTACGATTAAAAGATATTATTCCATATCATTATAATATGTCCATTTGTGTGTAATAATACTACAGATGATAAAGTTGGAGTTCTCTCACTATGATTACAAACAAAGGGGAACAATATCCGCAAAGGATTTTTCTTTATCCATGGTTGCTTCTGCTGATATGAAACATCTGAATAAGTTGCTTGGCAGAGTTGATGAAGTGGACCGTGAATCTAAGATCAGCAATATACGCATTACATACGATGAGTTTAAAGCATTTGCAGATTTAAGAAAACGACTGCAGCCCTTTTCCTTGGCTCTTTTCAGTTATGGAAAAGCAAATGGATTACTTACTAAAAAGGATTTTCAACGAGCTGCTTCTCAAGTAAGTTTAATTTTGCATAAGAAATTAATATTTGATAGGTCTTTATGAACTTGAATTAGTTGTTCTTATAAACATCCTAAAGACAAAACTCAGCGAAGTCTTTTCTTTTTGGGAATTGGCATTGTAACTGTTACATTAAAAAAGCTAATGTTTTTACATTCCCCGAAAAAAATAAAACCTTATGTATGGAAATAAAATTCTATGTAAGAGTTGAACCGATGAAAGGTGATTATTTCAAATCTCAAGATAAGAACGAAAATAGGAACTAAAGCTTATAAAAACATAACCAAGCAAACCCTTAAATTTTGTAGGTTATACAAGTAATGCAAATATTGGAATGGCTTCGTCTAGGCAAAAGCTGTTTGTATTGTAGCCTTGTAGGTATAGAAGCAAAATAAGGGAAACGAGTCACTGTAAAACAGTTTTTCCCACTGGCGAACATAGCTGCTCGTACATGTTTGCTTGTTATTTCGAATTTCCTATATGAGTACAAATTATTGGAAAACTCAGTCTCGGTATTATGACTTGATTTTTTTTTTATATTTCACATATGGACCATGTCTTATTCTTCTTTGTCAGGTATGTGGTGTCTCTCTCTCTGATAATGTCATTGCGGTCATCTTCCATGTGTTTGACACAAACCGTGATGGGAATTTAAGTTCAGACGAATTTATACGAGTTTTGGAGAAGAGGGAAAGGGACATTGGTCAGCCAAATGAAGCAGGTGCTTTGAGCTTTCTATCATGCTGTTGGAACTGTGCTAGTAACTGCTCGTTCTCCAAATTTCTCTCTTAAATAATCTTTTGATGGTTTACATGTTATTTCGGAGAAATACAGAATATAGCGAGATTGAGCCCTCTTCAGTCGTCGTAAAAGATGGATGTTTAGTAACAGGAAAAGATAGACCTCTGCTAACTGTAACACGGTGTTTTCTGTTTTTAAACGCCAAGTATCTACACTTATGTTTTTGATATAGCTGTAGACATGACTGTGATATATTGCAGTTTGTATATACTACGTGGATGCTGTATGTTAATGAAGTCTACAAATTCTAAGTTCACATTATGTTATTTGTACCTGAAGCACTGTTTTGTTAAGGAAGTCTGCAAAACTCTAGTTCACATTGCGTTATTTGTACCTGCTTCATTACTACTAGTACTAATTTTATTTTATTTTCTGGAAAAGGTGTAACAAGAAAGGGTATTGCCACGTGAAAATTATTTGTAGTAGTAGTTATTTAAAAATAGTCAAGTCATCTTGGAAACAGTCTTAAATAATTTGAAGACAGTTAATGGTAAATTTTTTAGTTTATGGTCATCTAAAAAATTGAGCCCGACCAGCAGCACAGCACCAATGGGTTTGTCCTAAACTTTTTCCCACCAAAACTAACAGTCATAACCGCAAAGTTGTAACTGTTCATGGAAAGGTCTCTTTATGTTTGAATAGTTACGAATTGTACCCCTCAATTTAAAAAGTCACAACTCCTAGGCTTATTTGAAGAATTATGTCTTTTCTTTTGAATCATTTCGATTCCTATAAATAGTACCATACCACAATTATATCGATCCCATTCTAAAATCATAAATTCAATCTCTCTCTAGAATTTCATTTATATTGTGTCATTAGAATGTTTATGCCTAATTTAGTCTTTGAAAGAGAAACTCTCATCATTCAAAAGTCCAAGTGTGCAAGGAATTGCCGCTTCTATTTTTACACAAGAAATAAAGCCATCGTGCCCTATGAGACGGTTGTCATAAACCTAAAAGTACAATATGAACGAATTAGATCTTAAGCAATGTTTTCTACAAATTACACTTTCACAATTCTAATTTAATACTCCATCATTTATGATTTAATTAGCAATTGAAAACATGAAGAGGGTGTCGAATTAAATCTGATAGCTTGTAGTCCTAATTAATTTGATGAAAACATAAGTTAAATTTTAAAGTTACATTGTATCTCTTACCTGTAACTTGGTTCTTTCTTTGACCATGACATATAAAAATCTTCCTGCCTCCCTCTTTATGATCCTCGTACATGATCTGTATCGATTTCGGAACTAATTGTGTAATCTCCACTTTATCACCATATAAGAGACTCTCTCTCTAGATGTCTTAATTAGATCAATCCTCTAACTATGAAAAGTTTAAACACAATAAACATTAGGGCGTAATTGAGAGATTTCAAACACATTTCGACATAATATGTTGAAATTATTGACAAAAGAGTTTAAATATCTCTACACTAGCTTATTCAGACAAAGCTCAATTACTGAAGGGGCATGAAGATCCGGTTCAGTCTCGTATTGTATATGATATTGGGATCGCTAAGCTAATGAGCCCAAACCTTAAAATTCCGTTTGTTTGCAAGGTTCATTTTCACTTGACTAAAAATTATTAAGATCGCATTGTTGCTATCTTTATAGTACTTGCATTTAACCACAATTGAATGGTTTTATAAATGGAATGGTATTCGATTTTATGAAACAAAAGGCCTAAAGCAGAAACCCGATTTCGGAAATAGAAAATAGACAAGACTCTACTGTTATAAATAATTAAAAGTAAACAATTCACTACAAAATGAAAAGATTATGAGTAAGAAAATATATGGTAGTATTAAGGAAGAAGTTTCCTGTACGCTGTGATTTTAACAAAGATAACAAGATGGGGTGTGACGTTTTGTCTTTTTAATTAACCTAAAAGAAATTAATGAGTATATATATGAACTTCACCCATATTCATTTTATCTCAGCTTGTTACTGACACACTTAATTTGGTGATAAGGACATCAATGGTCCCAGATAGTTTTATAGAAAATTGCTCGTTTCATCCTTAAACACCAGGAATCGACGTTTTGTGGAGAAATGTAATGTATTGTTTTTAACATTCACAATGAAATGGTAAACAGATTTATAATGTTAATGAATCAAAATATAATCAGAGTTGAATCAAAATAATAAGTATTAAATTAAATCATATAATATTTGATTTCCTGGATCAAATTCATTTTCAATGTGATTATGGTCCTTGTTTGGGTAATCCCCGGTTTTAGATTTTGAATCATGGCTAAATAAATGACTTTGGCTTTGAAAACAATCTAAATTTGTGCTTGTTTTTTCGTTCTGTTTAGGACAAGGTAATAAGCCAACATTTTCGGTTACATCTACAGAATTCGAGTTTTTCTAAGAACAGTTGAGCTTCATCCCTTGTACTGTAATTCCAAAGTTATTTTCCTTAGCAAATGATCATTGTGGTAATGTCTCAATGGTATCTAACTGGTCTATGATCTGAACTTTGTTGTGAGTAGGCACCTCTGAAAAAGTATTAGTTTTACTTTGAGTGTCTAAAGGACTCTTGTTCTTTGTGGAGCGGTTCGTTGTTGCGATCCTCATAGTGCTTGTTCAACCCAACAGTCACTTTTTTACTTTCCCATCTTTGCTTCCTATCAATTCCTTTTCTCTTTGACTTTTCAAAGGTCTTATTGGCTTGTTGAGTTACTGAAGTCACTTTATGAAAGGTTTTGTTGACTATTCAAAGCTCGTTTTCTCTTTTGGTAAGATCCTTTTTTTATTATTATTGAGAATATAGTCAAATTATGTGAGTTTTATAAATATGTTGTTGATTTATGCCCTATTTTAATTTTCTCCTATTATTTCCCACCCTTTTCCCAATGATCAGCTAAAAATTTACAAGTTCCGCTATTTAATCCATATTTGTTTGGCTTATTGGGTGTTTGTATTTAGTTTGCCTCCATTTACTTTCACGATATGTTTTGCCAAAAAAATTTAACTTAATTATTTTGGCTCCAAAGGAAAGGAATGGTGTTATACTTTGACTCGATTATTTTCCCACAAAACGTTGTCTGAAAAGTGAAAGGGAAGCAGAGTACCTGACTCTGAGTAAGGGTTACTCTGCTTCCACAGCCATTTGATCTGTTTAAAAAATTTAACTGTAGCAGATTTAAACAGATCCAATGGCTGTGGAAGCAGAGTCAGATACTCTGTAATCCTGACCCTCTCTCTCTATTCATTAATTATATACTATATTTTCTACTCTTTCTGCTTTATACTTAATTTGAACCATTGTTATTTACCTTAATTTCTTAAACATACTATTTGCATCTTTTTTGTTTTTAAGTTTGAACCTTGTTTGCCTACATATTTTAAGCTCACTTATTTGCTTTTAGTTAGAGTAGATGTAATTGGAAAGATTAAAGATTAAACTTTTTGGCATTTCTGGTTTGGATGATACCCTCTTTTTAATGTAACTAAGATTACAACTTTTAAGCATATCCTATTTGCTTTTTTTTCTTTGCTTGAAAAACGACCTACTTTTGGTTGGACAGTTTAAATAACCAAACTTATGTGCTTATAAGTTGCAACCAAACAAGCTCTGAATTTTGGGTTTGAATATTTAGTTTAATTGCATTTGGGGATCGAGAGGGTTTCAAAAATCATGTTACAGTATGTTGTAGTATTTGATTAGCTAACAAGTTCAAGCATGTGGGTATGATACTTTCTTTATTATGTTTAACAAGCCAATATGAAATGACTGAATTAAATGTGTTTGTAAAATTTATCTATGTACAAACTACAAATTAAGATGTACAATGGACTAAAATCGAGTTAAAAGTACTATTTGGGTAATTAGAGTGACAGACCATGCTTGTAAAAGCTCTTCCAACAGGTACCTCGGAGGTGTTTGTATTTGTGTTTTGTATTTTCATTTTAACCCCCTCCATCTGCTTGAGTTCCATAATCCTATAAAGTGACTTTTTTGATATGTGGTTTTCTCATTTTGTCAAGTAAACTACTTTCTATATATCTGAACTTTTAAGCTCAAAGGCTTGCTATTATGTTATAGAAGTAATGGTTTGTTTGGTAACATTGATTTGGTGTTCTTCTAAAAGTTTGCTCAATTTGATTTGGTTATTTCGATCCCTTCAACTTCCTGAAAAATCTAATACTTAATTCATTTGATTGTTGGTCTTAAATTTACCTGCTATAAAGCATCCACATTTGTAGTTGAGAGGGTGTTTCAAGTTTGTTTTGTTCTGTATTGAACTTATGTAGTTTGTCTTCATGCAATTTTTAGTAGCTAAAATTTTGTATGAAATACCATTGCAGGCTTCCACATGATGGCATTCAGCTAATAGAGTCTTGTTGTTTGTTCGATATGCTGCTGTGCAGCAAATTCAAACTGGAACCCTTAACAATGGTATGTATTTATAAATTTAGTATATGTGCTTAATTGGGTTCCTTACGATTTCATATACTAACTACTATTCTGATCATATTGGTCTGTTAATGTCTTTGTATGTTGTTTAGGCGACTGGGTCTTATTGCTAAAGTTTTGCATTGTGTCAGGCTTAAGTTTTGGGCTTTCATATGCTTATCATTTTGCTATCAGGACAAAGGATATTGGCAATCTAATAAAAGGGACTCTTATCAGTTTGTTGTAGCTCTTTTTGGGAAAGTGGATTATTAATGTTCAATTAGAAAAGATTGCAACACTACATAGTCTCGTAATAAATAAAAAACTGATCTGATTTACACTGATTAAGTGAATTTCCTAGTTACAAAAGAGAAACTTTGGAAAGACATTTGTAAGATTATTTTTTGGTTGAACATTTATGCAATCTTTTTTTCTCAAATTCATCTTAATTCTTAGGTCCGGGTCATTTACGAAATGGATACATAATGGATGCGCCTGCATGCAAGGTTTTTTTTTTTTTCTTTCTTTCAAACTCTTGCTTTTGTATGCGCATTAAGTTGGTAATGTAACAAACTAGTCACTTGATAGGCTTCTATCTGAGTATGAAAATGCACTTATGAAATTTATTGAACAAGCTATAAACTATGCCAAAACGCGTGAAGTAATGTTATGCCCTTGCATAAGTTGTGAGGCAAGTTCAACAAAATACAACAATTAAACTACTTCAAAGTATGATGCATGAATTACATTGATAATTGGCTTTGTTATCTTGTTTTTGGTGACCAAGAACATAATACTATTTCATTTTCTATATTGACCGTCTTTACGATCTGCTTGTTTAATCCATGAATTACATTTATAAATGGATTTGTTATCATAAAGGTGGTGAGTTTTTTCTATCTAAAGTATCTTTGATTGAGGAGCAAAATGGCAAAAAACGCAATAGGACAGTTGTAAATGAGGTTCCAGCAATAATATACTTGGATTTTAAATTAATTTGATTCTAATTGAGTACACTTCTTTATTTTAACCTCTAATATGTGGTGGCAGTGAAATATAAGTATCAGGATGGTACATTAGTTAGCACACGAATTAATCATCTTCAACGATTGTTACAAGTTATGAAGATTCCACCAATAGGTAATACATTTGTATTTGCTTGTCATTATACTCATAATCTTGCTCGTTGTTATAGTAGTCTTGTAGCATACTTGGAGTAGTAGACTAATAGGCTATATCGGTAACATAATTTTTGTTGGATTACAGAAAGCAGAACCTATGTGTTTTGGTTTAACTCCACAAGAAATTGATTATATAAATTACGTGGAAATATATAGTTGGAAAGGCTTTCTATACATGTTCATAAACGGTGTTTACTTGATTTTCAAATAAAGAAAGCCTAATTTATCAGTATAATGTGATCAAAAAAATCAAAAATTATACAGGTCGTGATTTTGCTATCAAGGCATTATCAATGGTACATTGTTTATTTTTGAAACTCATTCATTAACCTCGTTACCGCGGCCATACATATTGGTCCATATGAAAGTTAGTTCGTTAATGGATTCAAAGGCTGTAATGATCATATGATGCTCAACAGCTCAAGTTTATTAGTAAGAAACTTGGGCTTGGAATTTGATTGAAATGAATTTCTGTAGAGTTTGTGAAATTCCTATGCGCTGTTCTAGTTGCTGTTATGCAGTCAGGTTCCAAGTACAGTTGCAACTGAGGTTGGAACCTAAGTATAATGATGGACAGAACTTGTAAAATTAAATGTACCTGAATTAAATCACACGCACATTTAACAACGGAGTTCACTCAACTAGGCTACGTCTCCGAGGTACTCACCCAGATTATGATATTATAAAAGCTTACAATATAGGATTTAAGTCTTAATGAAAAACTCTCAGACTCACTTTAGGTTTTTCTGCCTATCTCTATATTGCTCATACCTTATAATTTTCACTCAAAATATCAATGGCATTCCACCATTGTTTTTCATTTAAAAGCTCACGGTGTATTCTCTCAAGAATGAATTATTTATAATTTAGAACACACTTTTTACAAGTATAGTTATCAACTATTTAAAGGAGTAAAAACAATTTCTTTCTTCAAGATCTTGTTGATTGCTTTTGACTCTTTTGATTGACTTCAATCTTTCCATTTTGCACGAGATACTTCAGCATTGGATTAACATCGAGTTAATACATGTTAATAACTAGCTTGAAAATAGTAGTTAGTCTTTTCCTAAAATAAGGAACATATAAGATAATATATTTTAGAGATAAATTTTTTCTGAATATATTTTGAAACTTTAACTCCATATATTATTCAATCTAAAATAGATCATAATTTTGATAAGAAACATAGATTGAATTAAGTAATAAACATTTGCATGAAAATAGATTTGACTGATTTAAAAGAAACATATCTTTATAAACTAATCTTCTTTCCTTATCACTTTAATATTCTCAATATACACAAACTAAATTTTAAGAACATATGAGAATATATCTTGCATACTTTAAAACAAATAATCATCATTAAAGAATAGTAATGCAGAAATACAGAACTGGACAGAATTCTGCAGAACAGCAGGTTGAAACTGTGGTTGTAACTGAGGTTGCAACCTCACTTGTAAACATAAACCTGTCTCAATTCTTAACAATCAACTATTATTATTTAGTTCAAACCGATAGACAACAAATAGTTTATAGGCCAGAAATCTGCTCCTAACAGTTTGCTTGTAGGAATAGAGCAAGTAATAAATAGAATGTCGAATTTTGATGTATATTGATTGTGCCGGTCATAAATCTTGCACTTAAGGATCTGTGTGAATTTGTTAGGCAAACAGTGAAGGTTAGTGAAGAATATGATATTTACAAGTTTATTATACATAAGTTTTTTTTTTCTCTTGTTGATGTTTATTGATTGTTGATAGTTTTAGGATCCGTGTGAAATTGACTCCTATATTATGCTATGCTTGTTTCTATGCAGGAATATTTTTTTTGTGTATCTCTGAACCGGGATTGGGAATATAAACGCAGTATGTAGATGCTACTTTGAAACACATACAACTCAACACACCGGTTCTCTAGTTTTTGTTTACTAAAGAAGAAAGGTGTAACTAGTGGCGGTGAAGAAGAGAGGGTCATAACGTTTGGGGAGATGATTAGTTGACAAATAATCTATTTATTGGATTGTTTTGGTTATATTTTTGCGCAACTAATGACTGATATGGTTGGTATAATATTTTGCTACAACTTGTGACTTGATTAGTGTAATGTTATGTAGTTTGTGAACAAGATTTGGTAAGTATCTCGTACCTAATATTTGGTAACTTTATTTGGTAACTTTTTATGATTAAACAAGTGTATGGATACTATTTTGCAAGTTCAGTTATATGGTTGTTCATGAGTTTAAATTTATTTTGTTGAATTTATCTATTTTTAAATTCAATTTAGCTTTCAAAAGGATTAATTTTAATAAATTAGAACATTGGCATTAGCAACAAAAAAATCAAATGCAATTATAATTTAATTAAACTGAACATGATATTTAGTAACATTGTAGCAACACAAGATTATAGTAAACAAAATAAGAAAACAAAGATAAAAAGCAATTTATAATATAGCAACACCATTGCAACACCAAACTTTATGTTGTGAGAATTTACGGACACCAAATTATGTTGGTATTATGTTGTTATTTTTTTTATTGTGTAAGCATTTGTGTTGCTGAAATTAGCCACAACCACTTGTTAATCAAAAGAAGCTGCAATAGTAGCACTTCAATATTTCTAATAATAGTTAGGAAATTAAGAAAGATGGTACAAAGAACATTCCTAATTTATTAGTATATAAATTGCATTTGTATGACTTATTAACTTTTTATATTACCTGAAGCTAAACATTATATTGGTACAAAGAATCTATTAAGTAATAAAATTGAGAGATTACGAGAGAGATGCCTTGCTTGTTAGTTGTAGTATTTGTTACAGTAGCCTAATTTATAAATCGTGGAGAAGCCTCACATTTTTATTTATTTAGAGATGGTAAAAATATGGGGGAAACCCCCCAAAAAAAATAAAAAGTACACTGAACTGCAAAGAACAAAAAGTTCTAGGAGGCAAAATAGAAAATTACAGAGAGCTAGAGGCATAGAGGGATTTTTGCCCCTATTTTTCTTAATTTTTCTATTTTTGCTATTTTTCTAATCTAATCGTTCTATTATAATAAGTCAATCCAAACAAATGAGACTGTCCAATTTAACCATTTTTTAATCAAAAATACTCCTAAACCTTTATATTAATTACTCATTTATATTTATTCAATTCAAAATATAAAAAACATACAAAAATCATTATATTTTCAAAACAATTATAATCATATACCAAATAAAATCGTTTTACGTGTATTTTGTATAACATTATATTACTCATGATTTTTAATTTAATATATTCATTAATCAAATCTATTTAACCAAATTTCTAATTTATTTAACCAAATCTCATATATATATATATATATATATATATATATATTCTACAGTACCATCCTCTGTTTGAACCATGTGTTCGATTTGCTTGTTTATTATAGGTTGTGGTGGAACGACGTTTTCTATAGTCCACTTTTCTGGAAAACATATTCTTTCTCATTCAATTATCTTAGGTAAAGCAATCCGGCTAGTTAAAAGATTTGTTTCAATTAACACAGTCTGTCCTGGTGTCCCTATTTTTTTTAATTGGGGTGCTAAGGTCTTCTAGGTCATCCACATCTAGGCCATCAACATCACAACCTCCTGTTGATTTAGAAGAATCAATTAGAGGAATAAAAATCTCTCAAAATCATATTATTCCACACGGAATCTATCAAAAAAATAGTGAGGTAGAAGAATCTGAAGTTGGGTCACGAACACTTACTGATCTGAAATTTCAGATGTAGTAGTAAATAAATTTTATGGATTTAAGCCAAAATAGCAGTTTAAGGAAATTTCTTAATAAGGAATTTCAGGATAAAAGGAACCAATATTTTAGAAATTGGTATTTTAACAAATTCAACAAAGGACAACTTGAAAATTTCAAGAATCTCTATTATCAAGAGTTAATTTCTTCTAATAAGATTGAATATTTTATTCCTTGGTTTATAACAAAATATTTACATGAATATAATCTTTCTCTAAATATCTTAGAAAGCACTTGGCAAGTGTCAAAAGAAAAAGTTTTCAGGTCAGTACACCCACCTATTGAACCAATGACAATATCTTTAGATAAGGATAAACTAGAAATAAATGCTTTTCAAAAGGAAGTAGATCTTAGAGAAATGAAAGATACTCTAAAAGAATTATATAATATAATGAAACAGGTAAATTATACGAATCTTTACATGAGAACAGTTGGTTCCCAATTAATTAGTATTGAAGAAAAAATTGATAAATTTTCTACTAATGAAGAAAAGGTTAATCAAAAATTCAAAGGAAAAAATCCAATAAAATTTCCTGTCATTAAACCTCCAATAGAGGACACAGGGTTCAAATTTGAGCCATCACCCTCCACATATATAAAAGCATTAGAAGAAAATTAGCTAATCTTCATCTAAGAACAATCAATTATGATGAACAATCTCAAAAGTCCTTATGTGAGTCTGAATCAGAAAATTCTGGTAACATACAAGACTTAGAAAAACAATTTTTAGATCAAGAATTAAATCTAAATAAAATTGAGCATAGACCGAGGCCAATTGACAGATACAATTATAAAAGGCCTACTCCTCAAGATATATTATATGAAGAAAATGATGCTATAATTCAAAATAATTATAATTTCCAAACCATTTATGAATGGAACATAGATGGCTTATCTGATAAGCAAATTCATGACCAATTACATAGAATGATGATGTATGCCACAGTATGTAAACAAACATATAATACACCAAATAGTGATAAAGCCATAACAAATATTATCATTTCCGGATTTTTCGGGATTTTAAAAGGTTGGTGGGACCATTGTCTCCAACTAGAACAAAAAGATGAAATTCTAAATGCGGTCAAAGTTGAACCACATAGTAGTACATGTCACGCCCCAAAATCCATAGACACGGATATCGAGGCATGACCTTTTTAAAACAAAAGAAAATAGAACCTGTTGGTACGAATTTAAAATTTTTAAAGGAATAACAATTGCGAGCTAAAGGAACAGTTAAATGAATAAATAAAACTATTTGCCAAACGCGGCTACATGACCAAAAGGTTTTGACAACTAATAAAAATTACCAAACGAAAGTAAATTGCCCGTAGGCTACAACCTCAAAATAAAATCTAAGTCAAAAGAAAATGAAAGCCCGAGCCCATGTGATGTATTGCCATAGCTTCTAACCGAACGTCTCAACCTAAAATGTACCTGAAATACAAAATTGTAACGGTGAGTCCCACGCACATAACTAGACGGGACGGCACCACAAATACCGTCACTCCATCCCATAAATGCAAGAGCTCACAAATTCTACAACTACTATAATCGACGTATAAAAAGAAATATAATAACATTCTACAACTGGATAAATTAAATAAATTAAATACACATCAACAGCATACATGGACCTCTCACGCCACCTACCCCAGTCCGTAAGGTAGGTCATTCCCTATCCCTTCGGCCGTCTTCTGTCCCCGGAATTAGGGAGAGACAGAGACCATTGCAACATAAAAGTAGATTTATAGTGCGCACTTGGACCTCTCACGCCACTCGTCCCAGTCCGTAAGACGAGTCATTCCCTATCCCTTCGGCCGTCTTATGCCCCCGGAATTAGGGAGAGACATAGACCATTGCTAACATAAAAGTAAATATAGTGCACACTGGGACCTCTAACGCCACTCGCCCCGGTCCGTAAGACGAGTCATTCCCTATCCCCTCGGCCGTCTTCTGTCCCCGGAATTAGGGAGAGACAGAGACCATTGCCACTACAGCTAAATCACAAGGCCTCGGCCAATAATATAAAATCATTCAAATAACACCATCTCATACGTATAAATATTAAGGCCTCGACCAATAATATTATACTATTCAACTAACATAAACTCATACGTCACTTAACGTAATACAACATAAACCATAATCATATGCACTAAATTCACAACTAGCCAAACGCTATAACAACATAAAATCACTCTTAGGCATTTTAACAAACACCTTGTATGCATAAACTACAATTCACCATTATTCAACATAAATTCATCAAATTTCATCAATAACTATATAATCACATAATCAACGCATATAACACGCAACCCATTAATATTATCATTAATCCGAAATCAAAAGACTAAATCCACAACTAATCCAAAACCAAATAAGTGAATTAAAAATACAACAACTAATAAACCCAATTAACCAATTAAGAACATATTTAAGATAAAAGGCAAAAACCCCCCAATTAACAATAATCGTAAAACATAATCCTAACATACACCCTCGTCTAGTCGCAATGGATAACCCCCGTTACCTTAGAGCGTAGTGGAGATGCTTTCGGTATGAGCCCGCTAATGGTGGTTTTTCTTCTTCTTCTTCTTCTCTCTTTTCTCTCTTTCTCTCTCTCTTGGCTGATTTTAGGTTTAAAGAATGAAAAGTGGCTGATTTTAGGTTTAGAAAAAACTGTTTTTACAAAGTTTGTGGAAGCGAACTATTTGGTCCCCAAAGTTCTAAAAGCTAACTCTTAATCCAAAAATATTGTTTTATTACTCAAAAATAACAAATCTTTAGAAACAAATCTATTGGGTCCTTTTTATTAGTAAAATTAGTAACATGTTTTAAAAATAAAGTTTTTCGGAAGAGTTTCGGTTTTTGGCTAAAAATTAGTCGAGTGACCGGTTTTTGGTAAAATTTGTATAAAACGTTTTTGGATAAATTAATTTCTAATTAAAAACACTTATAAAAATACGGGATGTTACAGTACAGTAAAAGAAGATGTTGTTTATTTTCTTGTACTGACTATATTAGAGCATTTCACAAGGACTGTCACTAATAATAGTGAACAAGCTAGGACTTTACTACAAAATCCTAAATGTCCTACTTTAATCCATTTTAGATGGTATAAAGATGTTTTACTATCTAGAGTAATGCAACTCTCAGATTCAAACCATGAACATTGGAACTCAAAATTTATTGACGGATTTCCATAGCTATTTGCTGAAAAAATAAAAAAAAAGTCTTAGAGACAAATATGATGGTGTGACAATACCCTATTTTCATTATACCTATGGTGCTTTAATAAATGCATGTATACAAGAAGGGTTAACTTTATTTAATGACTTAAAGCTTAGGAATTTTATGAAAAAACATAGATTAACAGAAAAACATCAATTAGGCGAATTTTGTGACCAGTTTGGTTGTGGAGAAAACTCACTCACTAAAGATAAAAATCCTCATAAAAGGAATGCATTTTCTAGATATTCTAAAAGGCCATTCCAACCAAAGCAACCAAAATTCAGTTCTTCAAAGAGGTATCCCTCAAAACCTAAACAATATAATCATAATGGAAAAAGTTATAAAACCAAAATCAATAGTACAAAAAGAATAATATCTTGTTATAAATGTGGTAAACCTGGCCATTATGCTAATAAGTGTAGGACAAAGGAAAAATTACAAAATTTAGACATTGAAGACAGTCTAAAACTACAATTAAGTAAAATTTTACTAAATTCTAGTGATTCTGAAAAAGGAGAATCAGATGATCAACTTTTAGAAATGACGGATTCAGAATCATCTGAACCAGAAATTAGAGAAAAAACACATTGTGAATGTAATGTACTTTCTCAAAACACTAAAGATGAAAGTTTTTATAAAGCAATAGTAGACATGCATGGCCTAAGCATAAACATGCTTAGTCAAGATTAAAAAGATTTATTAATGATAATAGACCAAATAATCGATGTTGATATTAGACGTCAACTTTTAGAAAAAGTTCTAAAAAGTGAGCAAGAAGCTAAAATTATTACACCAAGACCTACACCTGATGGCTATAAATTTAGTGAAGTTAAGGCTAGATTCTTGGCCAAGCAACTGGAAAAACCAATGACATTACAAGATTTAAAGAGAGAGATAAATCTCTTAAAAAATGAGATAAAAATACTTAAAGAAGAAAATATCATATTCAATCAAAGAATGCATTCTATTGAACACATAAATGATACTATTATTTCTGATTAGGAAGCATCTGCTTTCACAAGTGTTAAAAATAATGAGCAATATCTTAACATTTTGCACCAAGTTACTAGTAAAAAATGGCTTACTGAAGTAACAATTATAATAAAGAATACTTTTACTGAAAAGCTTATTGCTTTAATAGACAGTGGAGCAGACATGAACTGTATCAATGAAGGAATAATTCCAACTAACTATTTTGAAAAGACTATTAAGTCTTTGACATCAGCCAGTGGTAATAAAATACCGATCAAATACAAATTAACAAACGTTCAAGTTTGTAATGAGGAAATCTGTATACCTACCTCATTTTTATTAGTAAAAAATCTCTCTCAACATGTTATATTATTCACACCATTCTTACATTCTTTAATACCTGTTATAACAATTAACTCTTCAAGAATATATTCCATAAAGGAGGGAAAAACTATAAAGTGGGATTTTATTACTGATCCTCAAACAAAATTCTTAAATGAAGTAAAACATATCTTACTAAAAGGAAAACAAATAAATTTCTTAAAATATGAAATTTGTCATATTTCGATAGAAAAGGACATCCAGACTAATGATACAAAAGAAAAAATCTTTCATATTGAAAAAGATTTTAATAAAACCATTTCCAGTGACTTACCAAATGCATTTTGGGATAGAAAACAACATATTGTTACTTTACCCTATGAGAATTTTTTTGATGAAAAACTAATTACGACAAAGGCAAGGCCTTGTCAAATGAATAATCAATATTTAGAGTTATGTAAACAAGAGATTAATAATCTACTAGGAAAAGGATTGATTAGAAAATCTAGTTCTTGTTGGAGTTGTACTGCATTCTATGTTAATAAAAACGCAGAAAAAGAGCGAGGAATCCCTCGCCTAGTTATCAATTACAAACCCCTAAATAAAGTACTTAGGTGGATTCGCTATCCGATTCCGAATAAAAAAACCTATTGGATCGTCTTTACAATGCAAAAATATTTTTCAAATATGATTTAAAATCAGGTTACTGGCAAATCCAAATAGATGAAAAAGACAGATATAAAACTTCTTTTACTGTACCATTTGGACATTATGAATGGAATGTAATGCCATTTGGTCTAAAAAACGCCTCTTTTGAATTTCAAAATATAATGAATGATATTTTTATTCTCTATACTCAGTATATGATAGTATATATTGATGATATTCTTGTTTTTTCTCAAACAATAGAACAACATATTAAGCATCTTAATATTTTTAAAACCTTAATCATTAGGCATGTTTTAGCTATATCAGCCTCAAAAATGAAACTTTTTCAAACCAAAATAAGATTTTTGGGACATGAGATTAACAATGAGACAATAATTCCAATTACAAGGAGTATAGAGTTTGCTTCTAAATTTCCGGATGAAATCACACACATAAAACAATTACAAAGATTTTTGGGAAGTTTAAATTACATTTCTCCTTACTATAAAAATCTTGCTCAAGATGCCACTCTCCTCTATTCTAGACTAAAAAAGAAACATAATTCTTGGACTTCTCAACATACAGAGGCAGTTAAACTCATAAAATCTAAGATCCAAAGTTTGCCTTGTTTAGCACTTGCGAATCCTGACTGGTTCAAAATTGTTGAAACTGATGCATCCAATATCGGATATGGGGGTGTATTGAAACAACGAAACCCTGAAACAAATTTTGAAGAACTTGTTAGATATGTATCAGGAAAATGGAATCCAACGGAAGAAAAATATTCTACAATAAAGAAAGAAATGCTTTCTATTGTAAATTGCATAAATAAAATGCAAGATGATTTACTAAATAAGAAATTCTTATTAAGAATTGATTGCTCTGCAGCAAAACAAATTATTGAAAAAGATGTAAACACCTAGTATCCAAGCAAATTTTTGCTGGATGCCAAGCACAATTATCTGCATTTGACCTAGACATTGAATATATCAAAGGAGAGACTAATAGTCTTGCAGATTATCTGACACGTGAATTTTTACAGGGTACATGAGCTCTAGCTCCAGAGGAAGGGGCAGCCCACATGGCCGAGGGCGTGGCAGAACTCATGGAGGATATATACTTCCTCCTCCAATCACCCAAGCACCGCCTATCAATGATAGTCCAAATTTTTTGGATTTGCAAAAATACTTGCATAAACCTAAGGAAGAAATACTTTCTCAAGAGGAAGCTCTGGATTCCAAGAAAAACATAACAAATCCAGAAATAAAAAGTGGTATAACACCCAAAAATGTATACCTGGATAAACCACAGGTAACTGCAACGCAAGTTCTTAAATAAGAACCTGTTTTTGTCAATAAAGACAAATAGGAAACCATATTGGTCATCGAGAAATTGGATCTACATTTACAAAATGATCCATGGACAATAAAGCAAAAATATTTAAACAGATTGTCTCATCCATCACAAGCTGATAAAAATCGGTTTATAATGAAAGAAATTCTGTCTATAACAGGGTCAGTAGAATTTACTCATACCTTTCAAGACCGTAATGAGACGGTCATTAGTTACAGTAAATGTATCTTAAAAAATATCTTGAGACACATTGATTGGGGTCTAGATCCTAGTAACCCCCAAAAAATTCAGCTTAATAACCAAATATATCCCATAAATTATTGGGATTATATTGAAGCGTGAAATTCGGCTTTCTTATATGAAAACCCAAAGAAGAAACACACCTGCTTTTTTCAAATATCTCCAGACATTCTTAAAAAACAAATTCCAAATTGGTTTTATAAATGATGGATTAATTATGGAGCCACAATAGACATTTTACCCAGGGAGGTACATGATTTATACACACCATGGGTGGAATCTCATCCAATTCTGTCTACATTAGAAGACTTAATAGAGGGGCGATGTCCATTATATTTCTTTGCCCAATTTCAACTTCCATGGATTTGGAAATGGACATTATCAGTAGAAATTGATGATATCAATTTACCAGTACTAGCAAGTAAATTCCATTAGAGATGGTACAATTCTTATAATATTAACCTAGAATCCACCATTGAAAAGATACAAATAAGTATCAAATGCAATGTCAACCAAAGGGATATTGACAGAGAAAAATTCTCATTTCATAAAAAATAAAATTTCTTAATGGTTGTTAAAAGACAGTTAAAATATAAATATCCCCCTTTTTAAGTCAAGAAGACCTCATGATTAAATGCATGGAATTCATGCGTGAAGAATGGAAATTCACCTTCTCCGATAATATAGATAATCTATCAGAAAAATCTAATTCGGATGCCACTATGGAAGACACTTGTGTCGCCGGTGAAGGACAAGAGCAAGATATCGAATTAAATAATTCGGAAGACTCATTCAATGAGATCATGAGGGAATTAATCCCCTCCTTAAAAAATGACAAGGAAAAAGGTAAATTAACCTAAACCTGTGGACAAATTGTCCTTTAAAAAAAAAAAAAAAGAAAGAAAGAAGGGGGATATAATCTATTTGCCATCAATTCAGGACCTCAACCATTTCAGAAAAAATTGCTGCCCCGAGTGTGAATAATATAATTTGTGTAATAACATTCGGGGTGTGTATTGTAATAATGTTATTCGGGGTGTGTATTGTAATATTGTAATAAAGTAAGGAGTTGTTGTGTAATTATGAAGCTAAATAGAGAGGAATGAGCTTATCCATTCCATCCTAAAATTTTAATACACACATACTCTATCTCTCTAAATATATGTAAAAAAGTTTGGTATGCAATAAAGATCTCACTTTTTGTAAGTTTTCTAACTTTTATTGTATCTTTGTTAATTATAGCTTGTCCATTCAGTCTTTGTTTAATTATATTTAATTATGTCTAAATATATATATATATGTGTGTGTTTATCTCGAAAAACGTAAAAATACTGATATATCCCTTCTCTCAATCTAGTAACAGATGTAGCTAGATAGTAATTGATTTCAAATAAACCCTTAATACACTAGATAAAAAAACAAAACTGTGCTAGTGAATTGTTTTCCTGACCAAAAATTGCAAGGAATATGCTGATAGATCATTTTGAAAATTTGTTTGCTGCATGAACTTTCCTTTTTCTTTTACGACATTGACAGATTTATCTTATTTGATTATTATAAAATTTCATCTCAATCTGATTGCTTAGAAACTTATTTTTTCCACCAGATAAGTGTTATTAACTGATAATTTTTTTTTCATATATTGTTTGTTTCTTTTGGTTTTGTTAAAGAATGATGGACTTCAATCCACCAGATAAAGAACTATCCACTCCAACAACTACTGGGGCTTTAGCAATTGAGGTTATAATTTGATTTCTATAAAGTTATTTATCAGATTTCGATCATTGTGATCTAGAATTTTCTTAACCCTCCTTGATCTGGTGCTTTAGCAATTGAGTTATATTATTTAGATACATCCATACGAATGACTTGAAATTGAGGTAATTGGAAAAGCAATTCTGAAGGTAACAAATTTGGAGTGAGAAGAGTAGAGAGAATTGTTCGTACTCCTATGTGTTCAAATTATTGGTGTCATTAGCTGAGGTCCTTTTTATCTTTGTTTAATTGGGCCCGGACATATCATTTGTTGAATATCACCCTGGTTAGGTATAGCAAATGATGCTTATAATGGGATTTGAAATACACTCTGGACTAATAATCCTGTAACAAGAATGCCAACCAAACAAGTCTTGTAGGACCCCCACTACACTTCTAATCTCATCCCAGTCATTTAGTCCTAACACACCCTCGGGACTAATTCATATTTGCATCCAGGGACTCTGGGTTGGAATTATATTAGGACTTTCTGTACAATTCATAGCACTTGTCACTGTGAATGTGCTCACCAATTGGGATCGTGAGGTAATTTGCGCTTTCATTTCGAAACTTATTTCCTTGATCTGTAAGCCCTTGTCTACGTATTATCCTTTATTTTCCGTACATAAATTTTTGCAGGCACAAAGGGCAGTAGACAGAGTTGAAAAGACTAGCACAAACGTTGATTGATGATAAGAAAATTAGATTATAACACAAGATTCATGTATTGTGGTAAGTCCTGCAAAAGGGCTTTACAATTATCTAGGACTTTCAGGTAGAAACAGATGAGAAAATAAGCAGAAACTAAGATCTGAAGCGCCAACAACCCTTTGATGATCTTTACTAAGGTTCGTGAATGATTGTGCCGCATTAAACTGAGAAGTGCATAAAAATATGTGATTTAACTCTAAATAGTCTGTATAAATTTCATACTCATGCTCCTACATTGTCTACTTTTCCATTTTATTGAAAAATTAGAGGAGGCTAAATTACATGAGTATTAGAAAAATGGTGAAGGTTATGAATGAGTATTTTGCTTACTATGACATCTTACTTTTATGTATGAATTTGGTTGTGGTGCGATTTTCTTTATTGTTGTGCGTTTATCTCTATAGACCTTTTACTTTCATATGGAAGTTCTCTTGCTTCCATCTTGGTGCACTGAGTTTGATTCTCAATCAACACTTTAGGTTTAATTCGCTCCATCATTTCAAAAAAATTAACGAGGTTTTCGATCATTTCTTTCTGAACCAACTTTTTTGTGTATCTTTTTTATTTCATGACACACATAATGTGAAAGAACGATTAAAGAGAATTTACTTTGCTGTGTGATGGATTCTAGTATGGTTGAAAAATGATCCATAAGACCAAACACCAAATTCTGTACTAAAATTTTGAGATTTGCCTACCAATTCATTATCAAATCTGTGTTTTTAAGGAAAAAAAAAGTACTGAAATTTGTCATTGGATTATAGGAAAAAGAATAGAAATGACAAGTTAAGTGGAACAATCAGAAATGGGAGCAGAAAGATGGTGGAATGAAAGAAGTAGAGGTCTTGACCATCCTTTTAAAACCTAGGCATTGGATGCGATGTTCCGCTTCTGTTAAAAGACTGGCAACTTGAGGAGTTTGTTGGAATGTCAGTTGACTGTGGACCTTCAGGGTTTCGACACGTGTCACGCAAAGGTTTCGACACGTGTCACGCAAAGGTTTCGACACGTGTCATGCAGATGATTATTAATGGAAATGTTAAATGATTACCCAAAATAAGAAAGGCAAGCCCCTCAGGGAGCCAAAGAGGCGAGTATTGAGAGGTTTGAAAGAAGGCCGAACTTGATGACTCCCTCAAATATATGACATACACCGAGAAAGTCAGGAACACTTGATATGCGTAAAATAGTATCCGACCATTTACTACGCGATAACCCGACCTACATGAAATCCGGCTATCCAACGCATCAATGACATATACCTAGCAGCTAACCCAAGGGCATTCCGGTCTTCTTATCTAAATGATCATTAAGTTTTACTCTTGGGCTAATTAAAACACCAAAGCAAACACATTAGCTCTGTACTAAAAAGACCATAGTTTATGTGCGTATTGTGTCACATGTCAACATCGTACGGTGTACGAATCTCTATAAATAAAATCAACCTCATAGTATAGTGCCATCTGACAATCACTTACATCACTATATGCTACTTTATAGAAAGAGTACATTTCGTATTAGGCATTGTTTACTTAATTCCTGGTTACTTTACTTCTCTACGGATAACCCGTAAAGTTTATTGTTTTATCACATGTATAGAGAGAGAGATCAACTATAATCGAGAGAAAGGTGAGTATTTTTCCGTTCTTGTTCCTTTGCATCAAGGTAATTTCACTGTCCATTCTACTTTTGAATTGTTGTTAATACAGTATAAAACGAGGTCTCCAAACTTGTAGTCTCGTACTACTGCTGAATTGTATTTCGAAGGATTAGTTCTTGATTTATTTATTTCTTAGTTTATTACTTAGGTTGTGAAATTGATGGTACATTAATACATGTTTCCTTGGTTAAACTGATAGTATTTGATAGCATGAGTAAATAATTGTCACTTTTAGACTTTTCTAATTATTTAAAGTTGATCAATCGTTTACATAAGCTGCAACTAAATTACAGTGTACCTAAATGTAATTGAGTTATATGTAAAAGAAAGTGAACCAATTTGAAATAGCAGTAGCATGTGTTGGTATGTAAAAGGATTTATCTTTTATTACCTCATAAGTAGTTACATATTTCAGTTGCCCATAATACGGTATGTATATATTTTTTACTTTTAGAATTGGTTGTGTATAAACTCAGTGAGATGCTTGATAATTTCCTGAAGGTTAACTAGGGATGGGTTATTTTATTTAGAATCTACAAATGATTGAAAATTAGGTTAATTAAAGAGTTTTGAGACTAGTTAACCCGATGCAAAAGTAAAGAGCTAAAGAACAATTAACTTATTATGGTAGGAAGTAAAAACCGGAAAGAATTAATCCTAACACGGTCTTGATCACTTTTTTATTTCGAACCTTGATTTAGACTGCTTGAGCTCATAAATTTACCCCTGTGCTTAGAATTAGGAAAACATGGAATTGATGTTAAACTCAAATAGGTGAATTAGACTTATTTATCAGTTTGCTAAGCTTTGTAATTTCATAATGAATGGTAACTTGCAGAATTTAGCTATGCACCAGATCAAATCAATAACGAAATTCAGTTTGAAACACTTATTAAGGATATGTATATCTCAATGTCCTGGTTATCTAAGACGTTGGTTGACCGAGGTATTACACCAACATGATTATTATTGAAGTGTTATGAAACTCTGTACAGCAGATGAATTTTGCTAACTGACTTATTAGAATGGATGATTACTCTAGTCAGGTATTGAATGAAACTAAAGCTAAGTAGTAATTTTTTATGAACTATATATAATTTTTTAATGTGTATTTTTTAGACACATCTGTATATTTGCCAACTTAGTAGGAAAATCATTTTGTAACTACTATAGATAACAGCCCCTAGTTACTGCTATGATGCCGGAAAATGTAAAATTAAATGGAGTTTTAGGTGAAATAGTTAATGGAGATGACACAACGTTTTAACAGAAGGTTAAAATTCACATTGCAGGTCTGTTCTGAATTGTTTCGAGTTAATTTTAATCTGATATCCGGGTGAGTGGTTTTGTCTTACTAGTACATTATAACTATCTAGTGCATATTGTGAAATGTGTTTACAAGTTTCAAGTTATTATTTTAATTACTATATATTTATATAAAGTATATTTTGAGTGATGAAAAGAAAGAAAGAAAGAAAGAAAGAAAGAGATCAAGAAGTCCGATAAGAAAGAGATCATGAAGTCCGATAAGAAATAAATCGGTAAGTCCAAAAAGAAATAAATAAATCGGGAAGTCCGATAAGAAAGAAAGAAACCAGGAAGTCCGATAAGAAAAGAAAGATATTCGGGAAATCCGAAAAGAAAGAGTCCAGCAGTACGAAAAGAAAGAAAGGAGGTAATTAACCTGAGGTGTAGTTAGTATGGTTACTATAAACTTAATTTTTTAATTTCTCTGCATACAGAAATGTAGTTAGTATTCTCTGTCGGTATGTAAATTGATTGTGTGATCAGTTTGTGCCGACTTGAGACCTAAATTTCATTGCAGTATAAATTTTGATTTGTTGAAAAGTATATAATTGCAGCTCTGTCACTTGTTGTTGTGACTGCTTTTTGTGCCGGTATGTTTTTTTTATTCAACCCTATGTATGCAGAACTTTTCATTGGAATCTTGCAATTTGTAGTTATTGATAATGATTTCTCTTTTTCTCACAGCTATGACATATGTTATTGTAAACTTGGGTTATTCAGAATAGATTGATAATATGAACTGCTACTTGTTTATTTCTGAATAATCTTAGTACAGCCTATACATATCAATTTATACTATAACGAATGGAGTAAAAAAGGAAAAAAAAAACTAATTACACCATAATTACAATAATTCTCCAGATCCTAGAAATCCTCCATTAACATTAATAAACGTGATTAGCTCCTAATCAGCAGTAAATGAATGATTTCCACTCCCCCTCAAGTTGGATTATAAATATTAATTAGATCCATCTTGTATAAAAAATTGTTGAAATTTTGTCGTGGAAGACTCTTAGTGAAAATGTCAGCAGTTTGTTCCATGGTCGGAACATAGATCATACAAGCAATCTCCTTTTCAACTTTTTCATTGATAAAATTCATATCTACTTCGATATGTTTCGTATGATCGTGCAAAACTAGATTGAGAGAAAATTCATTATGACATGCAACTCTTTCAAGAATTTCATTATCCATAACCCTTCACACATTCCTTTTCCAACAACTCTAAACTCGGCTTCTGCTCTACTTCATGCCACTACATTTTGTTTCTTACTCATCCAAGTTGCTAATTATCTCCATACAAATGTACAATATCCTGTCGTAGATCTTCTATCGTCAGGATCACCTGCCCAATCTTGCATCTGTGAAAATATCGACTCCTCTACTGTCACCTTTCTTAAAAACCAAGCCTCTTCCTGGAGGACATTTCAAGTACCTAAGTATCCTGTACAAAGCCTCTAAGTGAGCTTCTCTTGGCGAGTGCATACATTGACTCGCTACACTGACAGCAAAGTCAATATTTAATCTAGTGTGAGAAAGGTAAATTAGCTTCCCGACTAATCTTTGGTATCTATTCCATTCAATTTCCGACTAAACCTGTTCGTTTTTCCGCTTTCATTGGTGTGTCACTGGGTTTGCATCCAAGCATACCAGTTTCATTTAAAAGATCAAGAATATATTTTCGTTGAGATATGCTAATACCCTTACTTGACCGGGCAATTTCCATCCCTAAGAAATATCGAAGTTGGCCTAAATTTTTTAATTCGAATTCTGTTGCTATAGTTATCTTCAATTTTTCCATCTCTACTATATGGTCACCTGTCAGGATAATATCATCGACATAAAGTATTAATATAGACTTCTTACCATATGCATTTATCTTATAGAACATAATGCGATCTTCTTGGCTTCGCTCGTATCCTTGCCCTTTTATCACCTTTGTAAATCTTCCGAACCAAGCTCTTGGTGACTGTTTTAGTCTATAAAGAGCTTTTTTTAATTTACATACTCGATTATCGCCATCTTTGCAGAATTCTGGCGGTATTGTCATGAAGACTTCTTCTTCTAAATCTCCATTTAAGAAAGCATTTTTTATGTCGGGTTGTTGAAAAGGCCAATCCAAATTAGCTACAAGTGATAAGAGGACCCGAACGATGTTCAACTTTGCTACATGAGCGAACGTCTTTGTATAGTCGATTCCATATGTTTGCGTAAATCCTTTTACAACTAGACGAGCTTTGTAACGGTCTAATGTTCCATCTGCTTTATACTCCACTATGAATAACCATTTACAACCGACTGATTTCTTTCCTGTTGGTAACTCGACCACTTTCCAAGTTCCATTTCTTTCTAATGCATTCATCTCCTACATAACCTCTTCTCTCCATTTTGGTATCCTTAATGCTTCATCGATATTATTTGGAATGTATATGCTGTCAAGATCACTAGTAAAAGCACGAAATCTGTCTGAAAGAGGATCATAACATACAAAATTTTCAATAGGATAAAGAGTACAAGAACGAGGCTGCTTACGAAGAGCAATAGGAATATCAAGGGATTCGGTATTACTAGTATTATGAGTAGCCTTTTTTCTAACTCTCCCCCTAACTTTAAATTTTCCTCTATGTTTGGCATATTAGAGTGAGGTGGTGTTACTGGTTCAGTTTCATGATTTTGAAGCACTAGTTTTGTGACAGTAGATGGGAATATATCAAAATTGAGTGAACTAAGGTTTAGAGTTAGTGGACTTGGGTCAATGCTTAAGTGTCTATTAATAGAGCGATCTTCACTTGACTTCTCCCCCTGAAGTGAGCTCTTATTATAAAATGGAGTATTTTCAAAAAATGTAACATCAAGGTTAACAAATGTTTTTTGAGTATTAGGATCATAACATTTATAACCCTTTTGAGGGGGAGAGTAACCAATAAAAACACTTTTGATGGCTCGTGGGTCTAATTTGGTTATGTTGTTAGAATGAACATGAACAAATGAAGTGCAACCAAACACTTTCAAGGCTAAATTAAACTAAAGACAAGAATTTGGAAATGCTTTCCGAAACTGTTTTATAGGTGTTTCAAATTTGAGGACACGACTTGACATTTTATTAATAAGGTAGGTAGCCGTGAGAACAACGTCTGACCAAAACATTTTTGACATATTTGCAGCGAATAATAAGGCTCGAGAAACTTCAAGAAGAAGATGTTTATTTTTGCGTTCGATACAAGCGCTTTGATGTACAATTCCTTATTTTTGCAAAAAAACCTCCCAAAATATTATGAAAATACTCTTTTCCATTATCAGTTCTTAGGATCTGGATTTGTGTTCGGAATTGTGTTTTAATCATACAATGAAAATTAATAAAAGTATTTCGAACCTCCAATTTTTCTTTTAAGAGATAAACCCAACAAAGCCTGGTGTGGTCGTCAATAAAAGTAACAAACCATTTTCTGCGGGTCCGATTAGAAATACGAGATGGACCCTATATATTACTATGAATAATGACGAACGGTCTGGTTGGTTTGTATTGAGATCTTGGAAATGAAGTACGCTGGTTTTTGGCGAGTTCACAGATTTCGCAATGTAGGTAATGGGTTTCTATATTAGAGAAAATGGACGAAAGCATACGTTTAAGATATGGAAAGTTTGGATGGCCCATTATGTAATGCCATAGCATTATTTCACTTTTTTCAGGGAATATATTAGAACTGCAATTTAAAATTTGATTTTGTTTGCTCACATTGATCTCATTAAAGTAGTAGAGTCCCCCGTATTCTTTAGCACTTTCAATTGTCTTTACCGATGATAAATCCCGATGATAAATCCTGAAAAACACAAAATGAAAGTAGGAATTTAGCAAGGCAATTAGAGTCTTTTGTTAACTTGCTAATGGACAATAGGTTGCACGATAATTTAGGAACATGAAGTACAGACTCAAGAGTTATACTATCGGATAATTTAATACTTCATTTTCCTGCAATTGGCAAAAGAGAGCCATCTGCAATTTTTACTTCCAGATTGTCATTACAAGGCGAGTATGAAGAAAACAAGTGATACGCATCCGTCATATGATCGGAAGCGCCAGACTCGATAATCCATGGAATTTTTAATTGGAAGCTGGTAGTCAGGGCATTTAAAATTCCTCTTTTATAAGGTAACAAAGTAGTGGAATTGAAGTTTGTAAATGCCATAAAATTTCTTACTAACTACAAGGATAAAAAGTTTTTGATTACTCTGCAATTTCTCGGAAATTAAAATAAAAAATAAGGGACTATCTCAATGAAGTGACCTGGTTTTCTGATAATACAACACAGAAAACCAGAGAGATAAAACAGATATATATATAGAGATAAAACCAGTAGCGATGATAACTGGAAAAGGTCAATCAACAATAGTAACAATCAAATTGCGACTGTACAGAGATGAGATGGCGTGTGGGCTTCACGTGTCTATGTTGTGGTAGCATGTGGCAAAGCCTTAGTGGGACTCCGGGGTTTTTTCCAGTAATAACGGCTAGGGTTTAATTACCCGCTCTGATACCATGTAACCTTGGCTGATTCAGAACAAATTGATAATATGAACTGGTACTTGTTTATTTCTGAATGATTTTAGTACAACCTATACATATCAATTTATACTATAATGAATGTAGTAAAAAGGAAAAAAACTAATTATACCATAATTACAATAATTCTCCAGATCTTAAAAATCTTCCATTAACATTGATAAACGTGATTAGCTCCTAATCAGCAGTAAATGAACGATTTCCACAGTTACTGTTATGCCTTTTGTGTGGATGCACTTATTTGTGACTATGAGAGTATTGTAACATCCCATCACCGGAGCAACAACCTCGGGCCCCTGTTCGTTCCCTGTGCAGGTACGGAAACATCCCATCACCGGAGCAGACCTGACCTAAGTCGGACACCTCGGAAGATCGGAGCCGACGTGAACTGATTAAGCCGAGACTGGGAAGAAAATCAGGCTCGCCAATTGGCGCCGTCTGTGGGAATCTGAAGAACGTGTTAGCTCTGACATTCCGACCTCGAAGGAAACATGTCTGGCAATAATCGATTCGGCACCCCGTCGTCTCGACCCACCCCCGTTCTTGGGATGCCTAGGACACTTTCTTTTGACGAGACCCCGAGAACCGCATCTACGAGGGATCCCGCTCCCTTAACGGCGATAGCTGCAACACCTCGAACCCGGACCGAACTGACTGAGATGATGCTTGATATCCACGAAAAGGAGCTCGTCGCTCTTGCGGCCCAGAAGGCATTAATAGCCACGCTGATGGCACCAGAGCCCGAGCCCGTCATCCAAGTCGCAAGCCGAGACGAACCGGTCCGTAGACCCACTAAAAACGTGCTGTCCCGGTTGGGACCCCTCCGACGACCCCCCCTAGAGACTCCCAGAGAGCCGACTAGGGGTGAGGAATCGGAGCACTCCCACGAAGGGAATTCCTGCCATGGCGACGAATGAAGTGTGCACTCATGGATCCACTGGCCGGATGACGGATACGACTCTTGGCCAGGGTCGAGTCATGCGCGGACGGAAAAGCCTCCTCGGAGACGGAGGCGCGGCCGTCGCACTGGCCGAGATGATACCGCCGACGAAGCAGCGTTGAGAATCGTTGCCTCTACCCGTAGCACCCCGTTCTCAGACTAGTAACCAACGCTCCACCCGGGAATTTTACTGCCCCCGTCCTACAAGTTTTCAACGCGGATTCAGACCCGGAAGCTCATCTCCGGCACTATCAATATCAGATGAATCACTGGTCCCATCTTGATCAACTCATGTGCAAGTGCTTCCCCGCCAGCCTGGGGAGGCTGGCTAGTAAGTGGTTCCAGTCCCTGCCCACCAACTCCATCCGCTGCTGGGATGACCTAGCCTACGACTTTGCTCACCGGTTCATCAACTTAAAAGAAAGGGCTGCCCAACCGGAGCAGTTGTACCAAGTGAGAGCCCAACCCAAAGAGACCCTCGAGAGCTACAATAACCGGTTCTGACAAAAACATGCGGAGTGTAACGAATGCCCCGATTCTACCACCATAGCTGCTTTCAGGCAGAACATGGTCGTAGGGAGCAGAATCCGCAACGAGATGATAGCAACCCCTCCTAGCACGGTCTCCCGGCTCAGATCGTTGATAAAATAGCACGTTGACATTGAGAAGGACATGAGATCTACCAGGGCAGTTCGATCAGTCGCCAGCATCGAACAGCCCTGCAAAAGGGCCGTCATAAGAAGTCCCCGTCGAGACCGACCCATAGCTGAAAGGATGGGAAGGCCACGGGTTGAAACGAACCCGCAACCACCCCCCAAAAGAAGAAGAGAAGAGCCCCGTCGGACTGATACTTCGAACACAGGATCTGCTTACTCCACCACCTTCCATCTCCCATTGACCGACCTGTTTAAGGAAATTGAGAACGAACCATTCTTCTCCTAGCCTCTCCCACTCAGGAACGAGCCCGCTCGTGGGCCCAACAACAAATTTTGTGACTATCACAGAGGTCGTGGCCATAATACCGACAAGTGTCACGGTCTAAAGGCAAGGCTAGAAGGATGGGTCCGAGACGGTCTGCTGGGTAAGTACGTCAAGTCACGAAGGGACTCCGATCGAGGTAGAGAAGAAGAGTCCGATGAAAGGCAACCGGACCTCCCCCCACCGGTGATAACTTGTCAAGTTATTCATTCGGGGCCGAAGAAACCAAGGCCGGGTGGAGCGGAGAGAACCGAGGCCCGCGAGGCGTCAATGAAGCAGCACGTCTGCCTCACCGAAAGCCTAAACCCCCGGAAGAAAGTCAAGCATGGTAACAAGCAGGATCTGAGCTTCACCGACTTCGATCTGGTGGGAGTAGACATGCCCCACTATGATGCCCTTGTTATCTCGGCACAAGTGGGCCATTGTTCAGTAGGACGCATCCTCATCGATCAAGGGGCGTCGGTGAATATACTCTTTGGAGACCTCTACCAAAAGATGGGGCTGACGGAGGGGCAGCTAGATACCAACGCCCCCCCTCTGTACGGATTCAACTCTGAGGCTGTGCAGCCCAGAGGGAACATAACCTTGCCTGTCAAGACAGGAACCAAGGTTATGAGTGTGGAGTTCACGGTGGTGGACGTCCCCTCCGTTTACAACGCCATACTAGGGCGTGCGTGGCTCCACGAAATAGAAGGAGTCTCCTCCACTCTGCACCAAAAGGTTAAGTACCCAACTTTGACTGGAGTAGAGACCATATCGGGAAATCAAAAGGTCTCGAGAAGCTGTGCCATGGCCGTTTACTCCGGTAACAAACCGGTTCCGGCTCAGTGTTCCATGAACATAGAAGCTGAAGATCCCAAGCTGTTGAGGGAGCTAAACAAAAAGATGGGACCGGAAGCTGAAGAGAAGGTAGAAGGGGGCTTGCTGAAGATCCAGATCCCTGGATACAATGAGGACCACTTTTTTATGGTGGGTGCTAAGCTAAGTGAGCCCGAGATAAGCGAACTCATCGAGCTCCTGCTCCAGTACCTTGACAACTTTGCGTGGGCCCCGAGCGAGATGCCTGGCATCAGTCCAGACCTCGCCTGCCACCAACTAAACGTCAATCCGGATGCCAAGCCCGTAATGCAAAAGGGGCGCCGTGTTAGCCCGGAACATGCCGATGCCATAAACGAGGAAGTACAAAAGCTTCTCCTAGCTGGAGCCATCATGGAAATCTACTACCCCAGCTGGCTCGCCAACCCCGTAGTAGTCCCGAAAAAGAATGGAAAGCTACGGGTGTGCATCGACTATACGAGCCTTAACCGGGCCTATCCAAAGGATCCGTTCCCCTTACCCAAAATTGACCAGATAGTAGACTCTACGGCCGGAGCCGCTAGAATGAGCTTCTTGGATGCCTGCTCCGGCTATCACTAAATACCCATGTCGGAGGCCGATCAAGAAAAAACCGCCTTCATAACCCCAAGGGGGAATTACTGTTACAAGGTGATGCCATTTGGTCTCAAGAACGCCGGGGCAACATACCAGAGGATGGTCATGAAGATATTCTCTAAGAACATAGGCCGGACCATGGAGGTCTATATTGACGACATGGTGGTAAAGAGCACCCAGGAGGAGGACCACCTGTCCGACCTAAAAGAGGTGTTCGAAACTGTCCGAAGGCATGGCCTAAAGCTGAACGCCTCCAAATGCGCCTTTGGGGTTGGGGTCGGGAAATTCCTAGGGTTTATGGTAACCCACCGCGGAATAGAGGCAAACCCGGCCCAAATCTCTGCCTTGAAGAACTTAAGAACCCCCGAAAAGCGAAAGGACGTACAAAAGCTAGCCGGGATGGCCGCTGCCCTTAACCGGTTCATTGCTCGGTTCGAGGACCGATGCAAGCCGTTCTTCACGGCTCTGAAGGCTAAGAAGAAGTTCGAATGGAACGACGAATGTCGGAGTGCGTTCATGGAGCTTGCGAACTACCTTGGAAGCGCACCCCTGTTGGCCAAGCCTGACATCGGCGACGTCCTTGCCCTATACCTTGCGGTGTCCGAGATAGCCGTCAGCGCCGTCCTCATCAAGGAGCTCGGCAGGGAGCAAAGACCTATCTATTACGTGAGCAAGACCCTCTTAGACGCCGAGGCTCGGTATATGCCCCTAGAAAAGCTTGTCCTAGCCCTCATTATGGCCTCTCGAAAGCTAGCTCACTACTTCTCGGCACACAACATTGTGGTGTACACAGATCAGCCAGTCAGGGAAATACTCCAAAAAGGGGATCTTTCTCAACGTATGACGAAATGGGCTTGCCACCTGAACGCGTACGACATCCGGTATGAACCACGAACGTCCGTTAAGGGGCAGGCCCTGGCCAACTTTGTAGCAGAATTCACTGGAACGACCACATCTCCCGGCATCGACAGAGCCCAAGAAATGTGGACCTTGCATGCAGACGGAGCCTCCAATAAAAAGGGATCCGTCCTCGGTGTGGTACTCCGGTCCCCACAGGGTGAAGTGATCGAGAAGTCAATCTAGCTTGGCTTCCGAGCCACCAATAATGAGTCGGAGTACGAGGCCGTGATCGCCGGCCTGAAAATGGCTTGAAGCCTCGGAGTCAAAAAGATACTGGTGCACACTGACTCCCAGTTAGTCAGCGGCCAGATTAGTGGTGAGTTCCAGACAAAGGACGAGAGAATGGCAAGCTACGCGACTGTCGCCTTGGGAATACTCCGAACCTTCGACTACCAAGAGGTCAACAATATCAACAGGAACGAGAACTCTCATGCCGACGCCCTCGCGACCCTGGCCTCGGCAATAAATGACAAGCGAGAAAGGACCGTCACTATAGAGTATGTTCCCTCGCCTAGCATCGACGTTAAGTCAAAGGTCAACGTAGTAACCGACCTCCCTCCGGTGCAAAGTTGGATGGACCCCATAATCGTGTACCATAACTCCGGTGACCTGCCCGACGATAAAAAAGAAGCTGAAAAAGTAAAGAGGAAGGCCCTCGGATTCTGGGTGGCTCCTAACGATAAACTATATAAAAGATCGTTCTCTGGCCCCTACCTGCTCTACGTCCATCCCGATATGGTAGTTAGGGTCATGGAGGAAATACACGAAGGAACATGTGGGAGCCACACTGGGGGCAGATCGCTGGCCAATCGAGCCTTGACCCACGGGTATTGGTGGCCCCTCATACAGAGGGATGCCAAGGCCTTCGTGCTCAGGTGTGAGAAGTGTCAGAAATACGCACCCATACCTCGAGCCCCAGCCCAAAAAATGAGCAGCGTGACCTCGCCATGGCCCTTCGCACAGTGGGGCATGGATATCGTCGGACCATTCCCTCAAGCCCCGGGAGGCAAAAAGTTCCTCCTCATAGTCACCGACTACTTCTCGAAGTGGGTAGAAGCTGTGGCATTAGCAAAGATAACGGAGGCCGAGGTGATCAGGTTCCTCTGGAGAGATGTGATCACAAGATTTGGAATCCGCTACTCGATAGTCGCAGACAATGGGGGTCAGTTCACCGGGGCTAAATTAAAAGCAATGTATGCCAAGTACCACATTAAAAGCTATTATTCCACCCCTTCGTATCCCCAAAGCAACAGACAAGCTGAGGTGTCGAATAAGACCGTTCTCGACGGAATAAAAAAGAGGCTAGACGAGTCCAAAGGATGGTGGGCCGATGAACTGCAACACGTCCTATGGGCCTACAGAACGACGAGGAGACGGGGAACTCAACAGACGCCCTATAGCCTTACCTACGGGATGGAGGCTATTATCCCATTAGAAATTGGCCTCCCCTCTCTCAGAACCGACATGATGGAGAACGGGCTGAACGAAAAGATGATGGGTCTCGAACTCGAGTATGCTGAAGAACGAAGGGAAGTCGCGGCCATCCGTAACGCCGAATACAAGAACGAACTAGGGCGTTCCTACAACAAAAGAGTGAACGCCAGGCGCTTCCAAGACGAAGACCTCGTGCTACGGAAAGTAAACAATAATACAAGAATACAGTCCGACGGGAAGCTTGGCCCCAACTGGGAAGGTCCGTATCGAATTCTCGGAGCAATTAGAAACGGAGCCTATCAATTGGGCCGTCTCCCGGACGATGTCCCGGTGGATCGACCCTGGAACGTCAGCAACCTTAGGAAGTACTATCAATAGAATGACTTTACCTTCGTGTTTTGATGTAGACTGGATGTAAATATGCCTAAGGGCTTTGTGAATGAAACCGTTGTCCTTTAAGAACTGCCCCGACTTATATTTTTATTTATTTAATTTTTTTTAAAATTCTACAAGTGTTTCAGAACACCAGAGCCTATACGACACCCCGGTTCCTATTTATTTGAATTTTTCAGTTCATTTAAATTCTACAAGTGTTTCAGAACACCCGAGCCTATACGGCACCCCGGTTCCTATTTATTTGAATTTTTCAGTTCATTTAAATTCTACAAGTGTTTCAGAACACCCGAGCCTATACGGCACCCCGGTTTCTAGCACCCCGGTTCCTATTTATTTGAATTTTTTAGTTCATTTAAATTCTATAAGTGTTTCAGAACACCCGAGCCTATACGGCACCCCGGTTTCTATTCATTTGAATTTTTCAGTTCATTTAAATTTTACAAGTGTTTCAGAACACCCGATCCTACACTCATGTCAGATTCTCACAGTGTTAATTCGAATTGTGAGTTATATAAAATGAGTGCCCCAACTCCGAAGCATAAGGGCCCACTCATTTGGGAGCACGTAAACAATGTATAAAACACACAATAGAAGTACAACACAGAAGAACAAAGACAAGTTCATTAACGACAAGTTCAACAAGGCCAAAATTGTTTTTCATTTCATTGCTTGAGGAGCTATTACATTCTAAGTACAAAAACGAAGATTACATCGAAAACAAAATCTAAACTACCCTAGCCCTAGCTGGGCCCGTCTTCATCTTCCCTATCCTCTTCGTCCGAGAGAGCTCGAGGAGTAAGCGGAACCACCTCTGGAATGGGAGCTGAGGGGATAGGAACGATGATATTTTCCATGCTCCACACCGGATGATCCGGTCCCGCCCTCATGAAAGCAGCTGCCTCAGACCAGCCATCGACATAGAAGGAATTGAAGTCCTTCTGTGTCGATAGTTCCAAGGCAGCGCTCATCTCAGCCTCGGCGGCTTGGATCGCAGTCTTCATTTTGTCAGCCACGCCTGCCTCGGCGGCTTCGACTGCAGCCTTCACCTTATCAGCCACGCCTGCCTCAGCCTCCTTCAGAGTCGTTACCGCAGCTTGGGCATGCTCCTCGGCCTCAGCACCGGCCTTCGTGGCTTCAGCTCTCCGAGCTTCCAAAGACTCAACGAGGCCCTCGGCCCTCTCTGCCCTTTTTTGGGCCTCCTCCGCCCTCTCTAGAGCTTCTTCGGCCTGCTTAGCACTGGCCTCGGCCTTCGAAGCCCACGACCTCACCAGTTGGCCTTGTTGATAGACGTACTGGTTCATCGTTAAGTAGGCCTACAAAAGAAGAGAAACACTTAGCAAAAATTTAAGAAATAGACAAAAAAACACTCAAGAATGGCACAACGAAAACAGCAATTTACCTGCGGGATCATGGCCATGGCCGACTTCATGGAAGAAGCAAGGTCGCGACCGCGATGGTCGGCCTCGACGGTTTGCTGCTGGAGCGCGGCCAGAGCAAGCAGGCCAGCAGAGGGGTGGCCCTCCATGATGCTCCGCACCCCAGTTGCCACCTTAACCTCCTCCGGGGTCTGAACAGGCATCCTTTGCGACGGGGAGCCAGAGCCTGAGCTTGAGCCCGAAGCACTAGGCATTGGACCCTTTGCCTGAGTGGTTGACACCGCTCACTCTTCGGCAACGACCACAGGCTCCCTAGGCTCCAGGATGGGCGCGACATCCTCCCTCGGCCTAGATTCCCTGGTCCGGGCCTTCTTCGCATCTCGAGGGGCCTTCGCCTCCTCCCTATTTCTCTTGTCAGCTTCGGCCTTGTGAGCGGCTCGTTCACGCCTCGCCTGCCCTAGCAGACCTCCCAACCTCTCTAAGGCCTTCGCCTTAGCATCAGCAGGAGCCACTTCGACCACCTCCTCATCCCTTGCCTCGACGACCTCCTCCTCAATGGCCTCGGGCTCTATAACCTCCTCTTCCTCACCCTCGCCCCCCACACCGGCAACAACTTCTTCCACCTCCTCCTCCTCATCCTCCTCATCGGAACGGACCACCTGCATCGTTCAAACAAAAAAAGAAGTCAGAAAAATTCACAAAATTTAGCTAAGTGTAAAACTGAAGAGAAGAAGCTAACTCACCCTGGTCCGTGAAGTGCCCAAGCTTGGCCCAAGAGGTTGCGCCTCGGGGGAGCTATCTTCCAGACGGGAGGAGCCCGCCGCATCTGGTTCCCGCCAGCTCAGAGGAAGGACGTCTGGTAACGGCTTCCCGTGCTGGTCGATATACAGTCGTGTCCCCCCGAGTCCCCTCCGGTAATGGATCGTTGTACCATCCGGCCGGGTCTCGAAGAATACCCTGGCTGTTTCAGGAACCCCGACGATTCTCTTCGGGCCAGGTGTCGGCGTCGGCTTTGGCTTGTCGCTCGACCTCGGAGCCTTTGGCACCCTCGCCACAGGCCTCTATGTGGCAGATGCTTCAGTGGCCTCGGTATCTTTGGGAGTCTTAGGGGGGAGGGTGGACTCCAATCCCTTCTCCTTCTCCCATCTGTCCCGGGAGTATCCCACATGACAGAAAGTCCTATGGGGCCATCTGTAGTCGTTCCCCTTGCAAGTTGTGGGGGAACCGTACGTCAGCAGACGCTCCGCGTCACGTGCACCGGCGTCATTCCCATTCGGGCCCCACCAATTAAGGGCCACCTCCAACGACTCCACGTTGGGTTCGCCCAGGCCCCTCAGCTTAGAGGCCACTGTGGCCTTGTTTTCCTTGGTGCTGAGCACTCTCCCCGGCCTAGACGGGAAGATCAGATCATCTCGTCGGAGCCAGGGGCCCTCCACCACGATCACATCTTGTGTGTAACCCCGATTCGAATCAGAGTTACCTGTGATCAATTGATTGTAAGCACGGCACCGCAGATAGGGTTGCCTGCTCTTGGACTGGGAGCTTGGCTCGGTCTGCAGAAATTCATAGCAGGCCAAAAGCTCCCTCAGCCCTAACGGTTCCGGAAGGGCCGGGCCCAACAGGACGTTTAGGGCCTCCATCCCGTTGCAGATGTGGTGCGCCTGCAATGGCTACTGGCAGGGAAGAGTCTGCGTCCAGGTGCAGAGCTCTGCCAGCAGCTCGGGGATGGGGAGGTCGGTGCCCCCATATAAAAGGGTTGAGAGGGAGAGAGTCACCATGTTGTTGGGATTGGCGACAATCCCGTTCACCTCGTCGGCATTCTCACAAGTTCGAAGCCGGAACTCTTCATCGATCCCACAGAGTTGTCTAAACTCGTCGAGGTCGGGACCGTGTTGCCTCACCATTATACTATTGTCGTTCACGGCCACCCATTGGGCCTTTCCCAGCTCCGTGGGTAATAACCATAGTTTTTGGATGTCTGTGAAATTTGCTAAGTATGGGTAGGAAGAGAGAGAGTAATTTGCTGTGGGAGTTTTAGAGAGAGAGTGAGAAAGTGAAAATGAATTTTAACTGAGGGTATTTATAGACCCCTAATGGAAGGTGAAAAGACATTTACCAGAAGGTGAAAAGACAGCGACGGCTCATTACACGAACTCCCACAAATAACCGCCGCCACTCAATCGACGCATTCCACGTGTACAACAAACAGAGGTCGTCTGCCAAGTGTCACTCATCAGCCGTTTTAGCATTAATGGCATTGATAGAATCGAAGAGATGGGGGCGGCGCCCCATAAATGCACACCAGGCGTGCTCCACGTGTAGGGAATGCATAAATACCAGAACACGTGTCACAAGACAGGCCGTGCATAGGCATCCCTGTACTGCCAAACTTGAGAACGGAATGACCGGAGCCCCCGTACCGACTGAAGATCCTCACCGACCTCATCCTTGACGACGGTTCCGGACAGGGAGCTGTTGGCGAGGGAATGTCAGCGTCCCCTCGTCCGGGGCAATACAACCACCACGGCATGCAATCCGGGCCTCGTCAACTCTGAGTGACGTGACACCCCGGATTGAGAGGGGATAAGATTATCATGTGAACAAAACGTTATGCATAAAAGCTACCAAAATTATGCCGACATAGAACAGGGATCAGACTTGATAATTGAAGATAAATTACAAAAATGAACCCTATCATAATATATATAATGTTGGGTAGCTATATTAAATTTTAAAGAGAATCATTCCGGTCTCATTCTACTTCTTTCCCCTCTGGAAAACAAAAAACAAAGCTTAATACCCCATGTCAATATAGACTAGGATATACTATTCCTTTGCTTTCTCTAAATTTTATTCTCCGGTGTTCATTTGCAAATTATGTACTCCTCTTTTGGTAGAGTACGTTAAATTAGTCGTGATTTAACTCTAGCAGACCTATGTAAACTACTCCTATCATACTCCTCTAAATACTCGGTTTCAGTTTACCCCAAACTAATGATGTAAATTTGAATTTCTGAAGCGTCTCTCACTGTGTTTGAGAACATGGGAGTTCAGGGTAAACTGAGTACATGCATGATTTTGAATACTGTAACTATGATTTATATACATAAAATCATTACAGAAATTCATTGGGTTGATTAGAGTTTATAGCCACTCATTCCTATTGGAGACTTTGATTTGAAATGCAAATTTTTGGTCAATACCATTAATCACAAAAATCTAATTCGTATTGATCTAAACACAACTTACGATATGAAAAAAATTATACCTATAGTTGCTAGAACACATTTTCATGGCTATTCTTTGTTCTGATTGGCGTTAATAAAATCAATTTAATGACATACTTTTCTTTTGTCTCTGGGTCGGGACGGGTACATGCTTCCCAAGTGCCAATCGATTGTCTTAGAGAGTGTTTAGGCTAATAATTTACTTTTGATTAGTATGCTTAAACTGGTTATACCTTCGATCAATATTCCTTTTATCCCAATGGTTGTGCGTGTCAAAAATAATTATTTTATGCTTCGCCGACTTTCCTTAAACTTTCATGTGTGTTCGAAAAGTGCATTGAAGTTAAATTTAACCATGAACATGACTCAACGGTTTCCTTACCTTGCAGGAAATCAGAGATCACCAAAACCCCATTCGTCAGCCTATAGATATAGAAACGATAAGTGCGCGGCTTGAAGAAGGTTGTTATTCAGACTGTAAGAACAAATTCTTTCGTGATCTTCTGCTTCTCTTTAACAACGCTACTTTCTTCTTCAAAAAAAGTTCCCCCGAATTTACTGCCGCTATCGAGCTCCGTAAATTTATTTCTAGTGAAATTTGTCAGAGAAGTAAAAAACCAGATTTATCCACTATTTCCTCGAAAACAGATTCTGAACCATTAGACTCTTTGATACTAAAACCTAAGATATTACGTCCAATCATAGTGTGTCGCAAACGTAGCTCGATTGCTAGCAAAATGTCAGGATCATCTTCAGGAGAAGAGAAAAAGAAAGTGCAAAATGCTGCATTGCTCGACGATAAACCGCTTCTTGGCTGGAAACAAGCGAGTAAATTTTCTGCCAATGCCGAGGAAACTGAAAACACAAAGAAAAGAACCAGCGACAGATTTGTTTCGAGTTCCAAAAGTTCCAAAAAGAATGGGAAAAATCAAACCAGCCCAGAACAGACTTCGGTCGAAAACCAAGCAAAGGGATCGACCCCCAAGGAGCAGCATATAGAGCTGAAATCCAACAAAAAGAGTCCTAATTTAACAACTGGAAAGAAAAGAAATACGACTAGCGGGAACAAGAATAAGCACAAAACTTCGACATTGCTAGAGTCATTGAAAGATTTGGAGACTAGTCCAGCCGAGACAGAGAAATTGAGCGGCAGCAACGGAAGGGGAGAAAGAAAGAGAGAACCAAAAGGGAAGCCAGTGAAGGAACGTGAAAGCCCCATAAAGAGAAATAATGGGCGTGTGGGTAAAAAGGCGGCGGCGCCACCACCAGTTGCAGTCGCTGGCAAGCGGACTAGAGAGAGATGGGATGCTGGCGTGGCAGCTTCAACTCAGCCTAAGAAAAGATCAAGGAGGTGAAGATACACCAAATTGTTTGTATATACTTTTGTCTGCCTGTTTTTTTTTTGTTTTTTTAAAATTATATTTATATTGTTTTGTTTGCCTATGTTTGGAACAACTTTTTTGTTCCTTTTCCCCCACACGTTGCTTAGTTTGCTTATGTACATTTTTGTTAATTATCAGCCTTTTATCTGATTCTATAACAACTTGCATCGTGATTTGTTGAAATAGAATTCTGATTAATGAAGTGTTTTGTACTTCCTAATAAAGGAAGGTGATTTGTGCTTAAACTCTTTCGGTTTTTCCGACGATGATATGACTAGCAACTGTCATGCTGATTATGCAACTTTCTCGATGCACATATTTATTGGTGGGCAAAACGTTTGTTTCTGCACGTACAAAATTGAACCCAGGGAAAAAGTGTACAGTGACGAATTTTTATTTTTTTTAAAAATTTTTAGTCTTAGATTAATAAAGCCAATTCCAGTAGCATGTGAGTAAATGGCCATGCCTAGTGCCTACTAAGTTACTGAGTATGACTATCAAACACATAAGAACATTACTAACAAAATTATAGTTACGATTATAAACCAAGTTTATGAATATGCCTAGCTAGAGAGTTTCGGCTTTCAACAGCTACCACAATCTCACAAATGACGAAAGTATCAGGAACTTACAAGGAGGCCCAAACAGACATGACTTGTGATAACACCACCACACACGGGGTTTTCTTCAATTTCCCCTCTAATTGGCGACGCAGTTTCAAGCAGTGCTAAGAACTGGTTGGGCTAAGGGCGCCTATGACAATCTTTCTCCGTTGCTCATCTTTATTTACGTTATTACTTCATTAAAATATAGAAAAAGTTTGCTTTGCCTTGACATCCATATGTGAATGTTGCGACTCTATTGGACATTTATTTTGCTTCTAATGGTATTCCTATGGACGTTTAGTACCATTATTGTGGAGTATTTTGGCTTTTCTACTTGTAAGAGTTTTGTTTTGGAGAAATTTTTGATCGACTGAAAGAATATGTCTGAATCATCACAGTTTGGAGTTGGTTGCTTTCTATGAAAATCATGGAATTTAGTTTGAGTTCAAATGTAATATAGATTTCGATTTGACACGTTTTAAAATTATGAACCAATGGTTGCCAAAATCCAGTTACAATTCCAAGTAACTTATTTATACATCATCTCCTTTCCATCCTTTTGTTTCTCATTATGCTATCAAAAAACCCAGTTTTTTTTTTAAAGAAATCCCTTGGTTTCTATTACCAACTTCATTGTCAACAGTTGAGGTTAAATCCTATTTTTAAGAATTTCGTTAAGATTTCTGCAATTGTTTTACATGGATCTAGCTTCTTTTTGCACATTAGTAGAATTTAACCTTATTTCTCAAAAGGGTTGAAATAATCTTATTTATCTAAGTTTACTAAAACATTCATTGAACTCAGCTAAATCTATATTACGTATATATTAAAGTTCAGGAAGATTTCTCCAAATTTCCATCACCATTTTTTTCCATGCACATCCGTCTAATTTCACCTTAATTCTGAAAAGTTTAACAACTAAGCTTATTTTTTTTAGTTTGTAAAAACATTATATTGAACCAAGCTAAATCTATGATATTTACTAAAAAACATCAGGATTAAAAAAAGTTTCTACCTGTTAAAAGTTCAAAAGGTTTTGTCTTGTCGGGTAAAGGAGCTAGTTTCTTGGTTGCCCCCTATATTGGTCGTCTAAATCTATGTTCAATATCGATGAATTTTCATTAAGAAAGAGCTAGCAACGCAGTTTGTTACTCACTTTCCTTCCATCTCCGTCTAATCATTTCTTGCTTAATGGAATTAAATAAAGATCAACATATAAGTTGAAGCTTATTGCTTTCAAAAAAATATATGTACAAGAATGTTCGTTTGTTGCGGCAAAACGATAGACAAAGATGGCAATAGGTTCTTTTATTGGGCTTCATCACTACTCCAAATATCACCATTAGAGGCGGTAAATTACCACCTTAATAAAAGCAAAAACCGCCTTTAAAGCCTTTTGAGGCGGTAATCAAAACGTCATCTATGTGGGTGTTACAAAAGGTCCGAAGGCGATTTACAACCGCCTTAAAAAAGTAAGGCGGTTTTTCTTCTTTTTAATGGCGGTTTACAACCACCTTAAAAGGGGTAGTTGGGAGGCAGATTTTTTTCATATTTGAGGCGCTTTTCTACCGCCTTAAGAAATATCAAGCCACAATTGTCAATCTTAATACAGTTAATTTAACTCTAAATTATAGTTTCTCTCTCAAATAAAAATTGAAGGACATAAATACATAATCACACATACAAAATAGTAAAAACATATTCTACATTTGGATTATTACATTTACCAAATCAAACACTACGAATATTTTTCTAACATCCTCAAAACATCGAGAACAGAAAGAATGTATGAATATAAGAAACAAAGTAACATACCCAAATAAACTAGGAGTAATTGAATTAATGAAACAATTGAACTGTCATGTATCAACACTGGTTTAAGTCAAACAAAACGGTACAAAATAGAGCTACAATCTATTGGAGGAAGACGAAAGAAATTAATAGCTTCCAATCCATCTACATATGCAAAACACAATGGTATGCTTCCAGCTCATCTACTTTCGCTTAATCTGGAAAAGAAAAAAGGTCGGCTAACATGAGGAAGGATTAACAAAAAAAAAAGAACATACAAAAAATTCTAAATCAATGTTCTTTTGGAACTTACAAAACACTCAATTGGATTATTTTTCTTACCTCGATTGGAGGCCTTGCACGGTTTGTGTATCAGCTTGTGTCACTTGCAAATATCGGATGACTTACCAATATAGCTTAAGGAAGTGTTATGGCTTTAACTACATCGACCTCTTAAAATTTATGTCTGATTGAGCCTCAACCTACTTTCTTGGTAGTGGTCTTTAGACATTATAATACGTTACAGACGACTTTCGCCATTAACCTAAACCTGTGGACAAATTGTCCTTTAAAAAAAAAAAAAAAAAAAAGGGATATAATCCCTTTGCCATCAATTCAGGGCCTCAACCATTTCAGAAAAAATTGCTACCCCGAGTGTGAATAATATAATTTGTGTAATAACATTAGGGGTGTGTATTGTAATAATGTTATTCGGGGTGTGTATTGTAATATTGTAATAAAGTAAGGAGTTGTTGTGTAATTATGAAGCTAAATAGAGAGGAATGAGCTTAGTTTTTGTAAGTTTTCTAACTTTTATTGTATCTTTGCTAATTATAGCTTGTCCATTCAGTCTTTGTTTAATTAGATGTCTAAATATATATATATATATATATGTGTTTATCTCGAAAAACCTAAAAATACTGATATATCCCTTCTCTCAATCTAGTAACAGATGTAGCTAGATAGTAATTGATTTCAAATAAACCCTTAATACACTAGATAAAAAAACAAAACTGTGCTAGTGAATTGTTTTCCTGACCAAAAATTGCAAGGAATATGCTGATAGATCATTTTGAAAATTTGTTTGCTGCATGAACTTTCCTTTTTCTTTTACGACCATTGACAGATTTATCTTATTTGATTATTATAAAATTTCATCTCAATCTGATTGCTTAGAAACTTATTTTTTCCACCAGTTAAATGTTATTAACTGATAATTTTTTTTCATATATTGTTTGTTTCTTTTGGTTTTGTTAAAGAATGATGGACTTCAATCCACCAGATAAAGAACTATCCACTCCAACAACTACTGGGGCTTTAGCAATTGAGGTTATAATTTGATTTCTATAAAGTTATTTATCAGATTTCGATCATTGTGATCTAGAATTTTCTTAACCCTCCTTGATCTGGTGCTTTAGCAATTGAGTTATAAGTGTTAATGTGCTTACTGTTCTAAATACCCTGGATATCTAAAGTTGGTTTGGTTGTTTTATCTTGTATTATTTAACTGCTTTTAATTAAACTCTAGCAAGTTATAGGAACACTTGCTAAGAAAGTTTTTTTATCTTTTAAAACTTAAAAGTAATGTTTTCCAAGGGAAAATCAATAATTTTTACTATGCGACCTATACTTTTTAGAAAATACTTTAGAGGACTCCCATCAAAGTTGCCTTTAAATCTTACGATCAAGTGGTCTATCATCAAATCGATAATGTATGTAATCTACCAAATTGTTAAGCCGGATAAAAATAATATATCAAAATTCTTCTTTTTTCTATCATAGTTTTATAAGCACCACATAGTGTAGTTACGAATTCATTAGTATTTTATAACTTCTTGGTGAGATACTTGCCCTTACGCAGTGTCTTGAAATTATTGTGTTGATTTTCTAAATCAGAGAAGGAACAATAATCACACCCTACAAGAAGATTGTATCAAAGTTGAAGTACGTAAGGAAGCAAAGTTGCAGTTCAAACTAGCGGGACCTTTGATAGCAGTTAGCATATTGCAGTACTGTTTGCAGGTGATCTCACTCATCTTTGTGGGTCACCTCGGTAAAAAACTTGAACTTGCTGGTGCTTCGTTGGCCACTTCTTTTGCTGCAGTTTCAGGCTTTAATGTGCTCGTAAGACATTCATTTACTTATATGATGAAAATATTTCATGTTTAATTTTAAACCTCATGCGTTTTGAAATACTTGCTATAATTTTTACTTACCTGTTGGCATATTACATCATTTGCATTGATATGACACTGATGTGGTAATCTGGCACATTTTTTTTACAAGTTCGAAGAACAGTACCACTGGAAGTTGTTTTCCCTCGAAATTGAACTAGCTAAGTAGTGCTTCATTTAGACTTTCCAATAAAAAGGAACGAGTTTAGCAGTTTTATCCTTAAGCATTATGAACAAAACATTGTGGAGATCACTTTAGCAGGTCTTTGAAATTTTACCATTGCTTTTCGGTATCCTGATATCTTCTTTATCTCTCTTTAGTTGGGTTTGAGTAGCGCGTTGGAGACTCTTTGTGGTCAAGCTTACGGAGCAAAGCAATACCATAAGCTTGGCATTCACACACAACACGCAATGATCGTGCTTCTTACCTCTTGTGTTCCTGTAGCAGTCATGTGGTTATTTACTGGAAACATTCTTATGCTCATAGGCCAAAACCATGAAATAGCTATAGAAGCTGGGAAGTTTATTTGACCGATGATCCCTAGTCTATTTGCATACTCACTTCTCCAATGCTTAACCAGATTTCTCCAGACTCAAAATGTTGTCATTCACATGATGATTACCTCTGGTTTCACAGCTACACTACATGTGCTCGTATGCTGGATTTTTGTTTTTAGATTTGGGTTTGGAATGGAAGGAGCAGCTTGGGCAAATACATTCTCATATTGGGTTAACGTGATTTTGTTGGGAATCTATGTGAAGTGCTCTCCAAAGTTTTCTGAAACTTGGTTGGGTTTTTCTAAGGTTGTGTGTAATGATATATTAGCGTTTCTGAAGCTTGCTCTTCCCTCAGCATGCATGATTTGGTAAGCTGAGTTTACCTATGCTGGACAGTGCTTAATTATGAATTTCAAATAAAAGGAAGTTGTAGAACTCATACGTCCCCATTCTTTATCAAAGAAGAAGCAGCGTTAGAAATATTACAAAATACTTAATATAGAATAGAAAATCTGAACGAACATGAAAATATATCTTAGTTGTTTGGTTTGAAAATTATGGTTTCATCTCTTCTTTTATCTTATTGTCTCAAACATGAGGATGCATAACTTTTGAAAACTCCGACTTGAGCTAATTTGTTTTACCAAAAAAGAAGAATAAACTATGTACCCTTATGAAATTGGAAGTTTTCTAAGAGAGTTTTTCAGAAGCGGTTCCATGAATGTTTTCAAACAAAACAGAAATACCATCCAAACTCAAAACAAAGCTTACATGACTCAATAATCTAAGTTTTATCTTCTTCAGAATGTTACCTTCCAGAATAGTTGGTAAATTCAGAAATTAAAGGTTCTCATCTTTTAGTTTTATTCAGAGTTCATATATGTGCGTATATTTCATTTTACCTTGTTTTGTGTTATAATTTTTATCATATACTTGTGCAGTTTGGAGTACTGGTCCTTTCAGCTGATTGTTATTTTATCTGGTCTCCTCCCCAATCCACAGCTAGAGACATCTGTATTGTCCATAAGGTATTTTTTTGACTTTTATGTATTAAAGGATAAGGGCAATTATACATTAAACATCCAAGCCCAGTTAATTAAGGCCCCACAGTTGAAAAGCCCACGAGATGACAGATGAGATGGAGACACTTGTCAACATCATATGGCGCACGAATGCCTAAAATAGTCAAGTATTTGCACTGGAAAAAGGACCTGAAAACTGATCAAAAAGAAGTACAAGACAGACTTTTCAGAGCTGATCTCACTAAAAAGTACACCGAGAGAAGTCAAATCAAATACCGAGCATCAAGAACAAAGTCGAAGATGAAGATTTAAGAGTAAATTATTATACCGAGCATAAGTGTAATAAGAAACTGTAATCCGAGCAAGAATAATTGCCGATCAATAAAAAAAAATAACAACGTATCCAATATTTACTTTTGTTAATTTATACTATTATTGTTGAGAAGCATAACGTGACCCGATCAAAGTTAATGCTTTATCAAATGTACCCGAGTAAGTCAAAGACTGAAAGACAAAAGAATAGATAAAGACAGGGAAAACAAGGTCAAAAGTAACAAGACTAATACACGTACCTCGGTCGGCGATGTCACAGCCTCGGCGGGGTCGGGAAAAATTAGACCCTCCCTTAGGGTAGAATTCATCACAACATCAGTCACCCCCTCACTCCTCGATGTCTCAGACACCCTTGCCCGCTTGGCAGGCTTAACCCGGGGCTCAGCTGATCGTCACCGACTAGCCAACGTCGCCGATGACGTGGTAACCTCACCCACACTGGCAGGAGCCCGTGCTCTAGAACGAGAAGTTTTCTTCCCACCACGGGATAAAATACGAGGAGTAACGACAGCAAGAAAATCGTTCTTAGTCTCATTGGGAATTACGGGCGCAGTGGTGCACCTGTTCCCCGGATCAGCTACGTACCCAAGCAATTTGACAGCAGCACGGCTGACTGCCTGCTTGGTCGGGGCCAGGGCCCCACCAATTCCATAGAGCCACAAGAACATCGGCACTAGCAGCGCCGAGGTCAGGCATAGAGGGAGCAGAAGCAGCGGGACCAGGAATGCGGCGACCAGGAGGACACCAGTTCCCGGAGACGATCACAATGCCAAGATTGTGCTCCTTGTTTGTGTCAGGCATATCAAGCACGAGTCGAGCAAAGGAGCGCACCGACTTAAGATAACAGCTCATGCGGTCAAAGTTGAAGCTATAAATCCCAAACACGTCCTTAAGTTCGACCCTCACATTAGCCAGCTCGGACAGCCTCTTAATACCATTCAGAATACGGTAGCTGTTCAGAGCAAGTTGGTAGGGGGCAATTTGAAAAGTCTCAAAGAAAGACGCCATCCAGTCAGAGAGAGGGAGCCTCAGACCCCCGGTCAAGAGGGCCGAGAACCGAGAACCGAATGGCAACCTCGCCCGCAGGTACTACTCCCAATGCCTCCTCTTCAGAAACGGGATGACGCAAGTGCACGTCGGTGGGGATCCCTGCCCTACGCTTAAAATCATCTTCGGAGAATTGGCCAACCTGGGCCAAGCATTGAGCCAAATAATCCTGCTAAACAGGAAAAACACAACGCCATCAATACAAATGCCAAAGAAAAATCAAACAAAACGAAGAAGGTTTCCAATCAACACAAACAGCCTAAGCCTAACCACCAACCCAACAAAACGAAGAAAACCCACCAGCAATACAAGAGTCTACAGGGGAACACAGACAGATCAACGCTATATGCATGCTAACAAGACAAATAAATTAAGGGGATGAGCAAAGACGTATATAGAGAATCACATAAATCAAGGAAGCACATACACTCATTGTGATGGTAGGAAAGAGAGAGCAGCAACGAAAACTTTAGAGAGAGAGATAAACCCTAGAGAGAGCAGCAGCAAATATTTTAGAGAGAAGGACAAACCCTATAGAGAGAAAATGAAGGATAAATGTTGAGTAAATTATGAGGTAAAAACAAAAATAATTACTCAGAGAAGATAAAGGAGTGGAGCCGCATAAAAATGAATAAAATAATAAGTGTCCTTTCGGGTGACAGAGGTTTCCCTCTTTTCAGCCACAGGAAAGTCAACAACATCTGTTGTTTTAAAAAATCAACGCTCCAGATCATGCCACGTAGAAAGGTATATCCCACTACCCCATGAAGTTCACATCATAGAACCGATATAAACGGCCCGTGGACCCATCACAAAAAGAGTTTAACATACGTCAGCAATAATAATGCAATAAATGTCGAGCAGTAATTAATAAATGAGGTGGGACACCGCACAAATTAAATGCAGACCGTTCCTAGGTCGACTGCACATAAGTCTAAGCATTCTAGCAACGATCTCCGTGGGATAACCCCGGTGTCCCATACCGAGGTAGAAACAGAAGCACATCTCATCAAGAAGCCGAGAACTCACAAGGTGCCCGACTTCAACATATTCATACGTCGAAGAGTAATAAAGCATCGAGAAAAACAAGCAATAAGTGAATTTAAAGAGAAGCAAATAATAAATGACTTTTATTCATCCTCAAAGGGGAAAACAACAAAATACAACTGGTTAAACCCAAACAAAAACAAAAATGATTACAAAAACCACCTTCTACCCCTAAACCTTATAACTACTACCCACCCCGGCATCCTTCTTAAGAGCTCCTCCAGACGCTCATTTTCCCTCACCAAGCGAGAGATACCAACCTCCGTTTGTTGCAAAACACAAGCCTGAGATTTGCACTTCTCATCGGCTTCACAACGAGCAGTCCTCTCTTTGTCCCAATACTGTTTAAACCTCCTGCACTTGGTCTCAGAACACTTAAGCTCCACCTTCAGCCATGAGACCTCGATTTCTTTCAACTCAAGTGCAGTCAAATCCTCAAAACCAGGAGGAGGGGGTAAACTAAAAGTGGGTTCATTCTCAAGAAGAGCTTTCTTTTTTGCAGCAGATCTGGTAACGGAGAACATCTCAGAGAGAAGCAGGTTAGAAGAAACAAAGTTATAGAAAAGAAGATAGAAAGAAAGTTTATTAAAATGCCAAATGTAGGGAGCATTTATAGGAAACCAGAAGGCGCAAAGTACGAGGCCTTGCAGCAGTGCAAAATTAAAAAGAAATTGCAAAATATTAAAGGGCACAAAGTAGGAGGCGTTGCAGCAGTTCAAAAGTAAAAAGAAATGGCAAAATACGAAAGGGCACAAAGTACGAAGCATAGCAAAAGTTCAAAATTTGAAAAGAAATTAGGAATTACAAAATCGCACAAAGTACGAGGGAGCCCAATAGTTCAAACCACAGAAAAGATAAAAAATGAGACGAGGATAATACAGTATTAAGAAGAACAACCAAGATTAAATCAAGGACCAGCGGGCGGGAAAGCCGAACTGCCCGACCGAGAAAAAGGTTCCCGAGGAGCCGAACTATCAGAACGAGCTAACCGAGCTCGGAACGAGGAGTTAATAACGGCCAAAGAGGCATTCTCCCCAGTAAGTGCCATGATATGGTCTCTAAGCCGAGCATTTTCGGCCGTTATGCTGGCAAGGACTTGAGGACCATTGTCAAACTCTTCCTGCGCTTGTCTCCAAATCTCCTCAGTCTCATACCAAGAGTTAGCCAACTGACCCCTCCTCGACAGCAATTGATCGAGTTGAAGACTCAGGGCTGAAATTTCTGTCCATGTGATAGTCTTATCGGGATAGGAATCAAACAGGCTTAAGGCCAAATTCTCATACTCCTTCTCAAGTTCAGCCATGCGATGACGGACCCGTGACACCTCAGCATCCAAGTCCTTCATCTTAGCATTATATCTCACCATTGGCTCAGACATTCTTAAAGGGTATTATATAACAGAGAAGGGGAAAAAGAGGATGAGTAAGAAATAAATACAACACACTTATGCAAGATGATAACACAGCCTAAAGAAAGATTGAGGGGTATTTATAGGGTAAAAAGAGTGCGTCATTGACTGACAATACTTTGAAACATGCATCTTTGACTGACTATGTCTGGGAAAACACGTCTTTGACCAGCTGACACATGCCTCAGATATCACGTGGGTACAACACCATACAAGAAGAAAAGACAAACGAGGTATTTAATGACCTGGTGATCTGACAATTCTAAAAACAACAAACCACAAATATAAAAGAAAACAGTAGAAAGAGGGAAACAATTGTTTCATTAATAAAAGATGGATTACATGGGAAATCATTACATCAGAGAGCAAAACGAACAAAATAAAAACATAAAAACAAATTAGGGTGGCTCGGGCGAAATTGATCGGTATCGGTGAGATGGCTCGGTCGATATTACAGTATTTTGAAGCGAAAGATTCCCCCTCAAAACATTGTTCTCGTCGACTAAAGTCTGGCGAGCACGCCTGCAATAGTCCAACTCGGCCCTCAACCAAGTGAACTCCCTCACCATCTCAGTATGGTGATAACGCATCACCTTCAACTCTTCCTTAGCATCACGTAACAGCCTCTGTACATTACCATAAGAGGCCTCAAAAGCTTCCACTTGCAAGGCCATGGCTGATTTGGTAAAAGGGGCAGACATATTGCAAGTAAATTGCAGAATAAGAATGTATATAGCAGAAAGAAAAATGGGAGTGATAGTGAAGAAAAACATGCCTTAAGGGGGTATTTATAGATAAATTAAGAGAGGCATAAGGTGGGGAATCGCAACCGTTTGCCAAAAGGTTCCAAGAAACGTGTGCAATGAAGAGATATGTCTGTTCAAGGAGACTCCTGGATTCGTGCCTCTATTTGAAGAAGATAAATATGAGAAAGGCATTTACACACGTGTCACTCTGGAGAAGCGCAACAGTTTTAAAAATATTGGATAAGATTTATGCACAGGGCTCAAGAAAACCCATCATGACATCACAAACACGTGGCAAGAAGGAATACAATAGAGATAAAATACGTTTGGAAAATAAAACGACGGATAAAGAACGAGAATAAGGAAAGATTTTATTAACATCAAAAGTCCCATTAAAAAGAGGGGGTACCATCGAACAATAAAGAAATTACAAAAATAAACTATTTGGCAGAAGATCCTGCTTCAACGTCATCCGGCCCTTTCTTGGACCGAGCATGCACCTCCTTAAGAGCCAATTTGTAGGCCCTCTTGGATGCCCTATGCGTGTTCCGAGAGGCCTTGAGCTTCCTAACCCGATTGAGCGCCCAATCCCGATCAGCCAAAGCCACATGGTGGGCTGCATCTAAAGCAGACACCTTTTCCTCCAATTCAGGGGCCCGGAGAGTTTCCCTTGCCAAGAAGGCGAACCTCCTCTTCAGGATACGAGCTTTCTTGACCTCACCCTCTAGATAGGTAACATATTCAGAAAAATTATCTCCACTAGATCCATGAGGAGAAGCAATTGAGTCACAATAGAAGTGTGTATAAATGGGGGGGGGGGGGGATACAACCCCTTTTATAATGGACAGGTGGAAAGGTCAAAGGTCTCCTCGAAACAATACAGTACGCTTGAACTTCCCAATGACATTAATGGCCACCAAAAAACAGTTACAATTCGATTACGCTACTCAATAAAATATCGGGAATAGCAAGGTCGAAGATAGCCTCCTCACAAGACCAAACATGATTCCCTTGCCGTGGAAACCACACCGAAGAAGTCATGGAGCACTTGATATAACATAAAAATTAGACCCGAATATACCTATTCGGGTATGAACCGACCCATGCGTTATTAATGAGTATCCAATGCATTTATAATAGAACCCGGCGTATAACAGTCTTTTCCTTATTAAAGGATAAGGGCAATTATACATTAAACATCCAAGCCCAGTTAATTAAGGCCCCACAGTTGAAAAGCCCACGAGATGACAGATGAGATGAAAACACTTATCAACATCATTTGGCGCACGAATGTCTATAAATAGTCAAGTACCTGCACTGAAAAACTGACCTGAAAACTTATCAAAAAGAAGTATAAGACAGACTTTCCAGAGCTGATCTCACTAAAAAGTAAACCGAGAGAAGTCAAATCAAATACCGAGCATCAAGAACAAAGTCAAATGTGAAGATTTAAGAGTAAATTATTAGACCGAGCACACGTGTAATAAGAAACTGTAATCCGAGCAAGAATAATTACCGATCAATAAATAAAGAATAACAACGTGTCCAATATTTACTTTTGTTAATTTATACTATTATTGTTGAGAAGCATAACGTAACCCGATCAAAGTTAATGCTTTATCATACTTGTTTCAAGAATTCACAATACACTTTTCACACTTAAATGATAGTAGTAAGATATATATATATATATATATATAGAAAGATTTCAATTGTAAAACCCAGTGTCATTTATACAAAGGACCATTCATATAAATCACATAAACTAGGGAGCCAAAAAAACTACATCAATTACAAGGGGGAGTTCTTTTTAACATACTGTAATTGCTGGGGAATATAGGAAACGTGGGATTAGCAATCCCACGTCTACGTGGCGCTGCAAATTTTTTTCTTTTTTTTTTCTTATTTTCAGTGCAGCCACTGCGAAATTAATTTTTTTCTTCTTTTCTTCTTTTATTCTTTTGTTATTTTATTTTAATATATCAAAAAATTCTTCAATTTTACCCAAAAACTTTCCCAATTTTATTCAAAAAATACTCTAACCATCAACCATCAAATTACTTCGTATATCAAATTAATATATTTTGTTATCAAATCAACATCACTCTACCACTACAATTATCCCCAATTTTAGCAAAAAAAAACCCTCTCCCAATTTAAAAAAAAATAAAAATTCCCCAACTTTACCCAAAAAAAACTCTAACCATCAACCATCAAACTCTTTCATATATCAAATTAATATATTTTTTTTCTCAAATCAACATCATTCTAGCACTACATTTATTCCCAATTTTACCAAAAAAAAAAAAAACCTATCCTAATTTACCAAAAATAAAACCTCCCAAATTTTATAAAAAATAAACTCTAACCATCAATCACCAAATATTATAATTGTTTTGGGGAGTATTATCCGGATGAGATAAATTAAGATACATTCCCCAAATATTATAATTGTTATCCATACTTGAGAAAAAAAAATGATATTAATTTGATATAGGAAGTAGTTTGGTGGTTGATGGTTAGAGTTTATTTTTTGTAAAATTGGGGAGGTTTTATTTTGGTAAACTGGGAGTGGTTTTTTTTTTTTTGGTAAAATTGGGGATAATTGTAGTGGTAGAATGATGTTTATTTGATAACAAAATATATTAATTTGATATAGAACGAATTTGATGGTTGATGGTTAGAGTTTTTTTTAAATAAAATTGGAGAAGTTTTTAGGTAAAATTGAAGAATTTTTTTATATATTAAAATGAAATAACAAAAGAATAAAAGAAGAAAAAAATTAATTTCACAATGACTGCACTGAAAATAAGAAAAAAAAAAAAAAAAATTGCAACGCCACGTAGACATGGGATCCGTAATCTTATATTCCCCAATTACAATATGTTAAAAACAACTCCCCCTGGACCATTCATATAAATCAAATCACAGAGCCAAAAAGAGAGGGGACTGACTAATAAAAACATAAATAAAAATTAAAAAAAAGCCCTAAAACCCAAATCAAACGTAGAAAAACACAACCAAACAGGGCCTTAAAGATGGCAAGCGAAGCAAGGGAACAAAAGAGAACCCAAGAAAAGTGGTCAACATGGGAAGAACTGTTATTAGTATACGCGATACATAGACACGAAACAACGGAATGGGAAAAATTAGCTGATGAGATAAAAAAAAAAAGAGGATCAAAGGTTACATCAAAAAACTGTATAGATAAATATGAAGATCTGAAAATAAGATACGGTGATAACAAGTGTGGTTTGGGTTATTGGATTGATGAGCTTAAAACTACACGTGTTCAAGAGCTTAAACTTGATGTTCAACGCTCCGATCTATCCATCCTGTAATTCTTTTTTATTTCTTATTTTATTTTAATTTTAATTTCTTTTTATTTTTTTTATTTTTTATTTTTTACTATGGACACACTTAGATATACGCATACACATACAAAAAAAACTGTTAATTTTTACTATGGAGTAGTATAGTACTAATAAGTAGGGAAAAATACTGTTCAGTTCATGTAGTATTAACTTTTAACCAATTCAGTATCCACTCTTAAGGTTTTAACAATTTAAGCCACAACCTATTAATTTTCGTCCAATTACGAGACCGGTTTAACAAAATAATGAAATTACAGTCATGTTCTCTTAACTATCATATTTTGAGTGTAATTGTATCAACATACATTCAAAATAGATCTTTAAATGTAAGATACGCTAACCGCAGTTTCGTTAATTTACATATTTCAACTCCTAATTGAACAAAAAATGGTAAGTTAGGTCATAAATTAGTAAAACTTAAATGCCGATTACCAAATTGGTAAAAATAATAATTCACGATAATGAACAAATTTATATATATTAGTAGGTATTTTATTTCTTCTTTTATAATTTTTTATTTCGTTCACACGCATCGCGTCTAGAGATGCACGATGCATAATATGGAAGTTCTTTTTACAAATAAAAATGGAAAAGATTGGTTTTTAAAATGGGTTGGTTAAATGGTTATACACATATTTCAAACTCATTTTTTTTAAACTCGCGACAGTTTTCTTTTTTCAAACACACGTCAGTTTTTTTCATGTTTTCTCTTTATGTAAATTTTCATTCTTAAGAGGCTTTTTCGCAAACAAAGTTTGCCGGCTTCATAAGGTGGTCTTCACATATATTAATAACTAGCGGTTCGCGCCCACGCGATGCTTGGTGTAACGCATAATTTGAGATTACCGAACATTTATCTTACGAAAATCACATACAAAACAAATTAAAATAATATGAAAATCGGTACATGTTTATCCAAAACATGAGAATTCTTCACTTCCTTTGAGTTGCCTTTTCAAACTTTGTGGGTTTTGAAGTAGTTTCTAAAATAATTTTTCCGGGTGCAATTGTTTCCATTTTGAATAAATCATGGCAGAAAGAAAAAGTGAGATAAGAGACGTGTCTGAAAAGATAAAAAAAAATAAAGGTTATATTAAATTCGGTATTTAAGGAGCAGTTACTTTTGGTTAAATCTATAATTTTTCAAATTAATAAGCTTATTTTGTAATGACTTATTTCAAGAATTCACAATACACTTTTCACACTTAAAATGATAGTAGTAATATATATATATATATATAAATAGAAAGATTTCAATTGTAAAACCCAGTGTAATTTATACAAAGGACCATTCATATAAATCACATAAACTAAGGAGCCAAAAAAACTACATCAATTACAAGAACCATTCATATATAAATCACAGAGCCAAAAAGAGAGGGGACTGACTAATAAAAACATAAACAAAAATAAAATAAAAAAGCCTTAAAAACCAAATCAAACGTAGAAAAACACAACCAAACAAGGCCTTAAAAATGGCAAACGAACAAAAGAGAACCCAAGAAAAGTGGTCAACGTGGGAAGAACTGTTATTAGTATACGCGATACATAGACACGGAACAACGGAATGAGAAAAATTAGCTGATGAGATAAAAAAAAAGAGGATCAAAGGTTACATCAAAAGACTGTATAGATAAATATGAAGATCTGAAAATAAGATACGGTGATAACAAGTGTGGTTTGGGTTATTGGATTGATGAGCTTAAAACTACACGTGTTCAAGAGCTTAAACTTGATGTTCAACGCTCCGATCTATCCATCCTGTAATTCTTTTTTATTTCTTATTTTATTTTAATTTTAATTTCTTTTTACTTTTTCCTTTTTTATTTTTTACTATGGACACGCTTGCGTACCTTTGCTACCTTTTTTTTTCTATTTTTTTTTGTGTTTTGGTACATTTGTGATTCAGTTTTTTTTATCATTTTGGTACTTTTTATTTCTGTTATTATTCTTATTTTGGACCTTTTGGTACATTTGTGATTTATTTTTATTTTTATTTTTTATAGTGCACCTCATTATCTTATTTTTCTTTGTGATGTATTTTTGTTGGGAGACTTACATCAACTTAATTACAAAAAATATACATACGTGTAGTTTTTTACGAATAAGTACATATGTCATAAAAAAAAATATACAAAATAAATTAAAAAACAATCAAAATAAAAATAAATAAATCAATAAAAAATTCGAAAAAATATCAAAAAAATAGTATCAAACAGTATTAGATATGATTGTACATGATTAAGCAGGATTAGACATTGCAAGATTAGACAGGATTAGACATGATCAAACAGGATTAGACAAGATCAGACAGGATCACATATATATTTTTGTCTAAAAAATGTACTTTTTAAAATTTTGGTTTTTAATTTTTAAATATTTTTTTTGATTTTTTTGGATTTTTGTAAAATAGAGCAAGTTCAAAACAATTGGATTTTTTGTAAATAAGTTTTTAAATATGTACTAAATTGTCATTTTTCTATTTCTTACAGGGCACCTCATAGTGGTAAGTGTTTGTTGAAAACCAGTGATTTGGTCAACTCCGTTTTTTAGTTAATTAACATTAAAATTATTGCTAATTGTTGAAAAACAGTGATTAGTTTTTTCCCCACAACCTTATTTTTAATGGTGGGACCTCATAATAGTAACCTTATTTTTTTTTACAGTGGACCTCATAACAGTAACTTTTCAGAATGCGTTAACAATCATCTTGTTTTACTGTTACTGTTTATGGTACGGTGCCCTTAACCACCGTTAGATTAGAAAATGGACGGTTAGATAATGTTTTTAAATAACTAATTTTTTTTTTTATTTTCAACAAATTAGAATTTTATAAATTAAAAATAAATTGTACACGGACTAAAAATTCAAATAAAAATATAGAACTGGCGTACCCCAAACTTAATTTATTTATTTTTAATCCATTTTACACATCAACTACCTAGTAATTCCCAACTTTTTATAGTGACCTCATAATAGTAACCTTATTTTTTATGGCAACCGAAACACCCCACCCCACCACTAAACCAGACACCGCCCAACCACCGTGGTCCACGTGGCAAGAACTTCTCTTAGCCTACGCTGTACACCGCCACGGCACCGCCACCTGGGAAACAGTTGTTGACGAGATTCAAAAACGAGCCTATGCGGTTACCTCGCGAGACTGCATAGATAAATACGCGGATCTGAAAATACGATACGGTGAGAACAAGTGCGGTTCGGGTACAGTTGATAATTGGATTGATGAACTTAAGAGTACACGTGTTCAGGAGCTTAAACGTGAAATCCAACGCTCCGATCTATCCATCGTGTAATTATTAAATATATTTAAATAAATTTAAATTTGTTTAAAACAGTTTTTTTTACTTTTACTGTGCACGCCGTTTGATATACGCTTACACATATGATAGTAGAACTGTAGTTTTGTTTGTTCTCATTTGCTACATTTGTGGTTTAATTATTATTATTTTTCTACTTTTATTTTCGTTATTATCATTTTGGTACTTTTATTTCCATTATTATCATTATTTTTGTGTTTTGGTACATCTGTGATTTAGGATATGTTTGACCAACATATTTTTAGTTCCAAAATCGGCTTTAAAAAAATGAATTGAAAATTTAGACTTTTGATTTTTAGTTTTATCTATTTCTCCATAAAAACTGATTTTTTAGTTATTATCATTTGGTAATATTATTAGCTTGTTTTTCTGTTTTTTAGGCCGTTAAAAGCCAACGCTTTTTGCGCCTTTACAGTAGCTCTTACAAAAACGCTTTAACTAAATTTTCGCTTTTTAAAACACTGATTATTGTTATTTTTGTTATATGCGATTTAGTTTTTTTTTTTTCACCTAACCCTATCTTTTTATAATGCACCTCATAATCGTATTTTTCTCCGTGATGTGTACTTTTCTTTAATTTTTACCGGGCATGTCATTATTGTAGTTGTTTTTTGTTACTGTTAGCTTTTGAAAAACAGCGTTTTGGTATAGTTTATTCTCCCTCGTTACATTATTTTTATAGGCCCCCTCATAAATATAAAGTTTTCCATTATTAGTTGTAAAAAAATTGTGATTAGGTATAAAAAAGATCAGTGTTATTATTTCATATATAAATCACTGTTATAAAAAGCGCCCTGGGTATTAAAAAAGCTCGATTCAAAGCTTAAAATAATAATTAAAATCCCGCTTTTCCACTTTTTAGGCCTTGCAAAAACGCTTTAGCTAATATTTCGCTTTTTAAAACGCTGATATAAATTCGACAACCCATTAACATTTTCTCGCTTCGCACCAGTTCGTTACAACTAAAGGTGAAGAAATTGAAAGAGGAGCGAGAAACAAACTCAGATCTGAAAAAAGAAGACGTTAATACTGATGAAAAAACCATCAAACCAAACTCTGAATCAGTTGAACCGGTGAGTGATGAACCGGTCCGTGACGATTCATGTAACGGTAGCTCAGACAGTGTTGGGAAGAAACCAGTTGGTGAACCAGTTGAACCGGTGAAAGAGAGCAGTGATTTGCAAAGCTCGGCGAGAGAGTGTGGTAATGACGTGGATGAAGATCTCACCGTCGAAAGAGGGTTGATTAGATCTCAGTCGTTGGTTAGTGTTTTGGAGATGGTACGATCCCACAAGGTTGCGTCTGCTTTTGAGCGTCAGGTATTTATTTATTATGGGCGTGTTTGGTATCAGTTTTTTTAACAAGCAATGAGAAAATTAAGTTGTAGTTTCCTGTTAGGCCCAACCTTAGCCTTTTTAACTTATAAGTGGCTTATAAATTATTTTTATTGATAAGTATTTGTTTACATATTTTAACTTATCAGTGATTTTTAAATATACAAAATGACTTAATTAGAAAATTTCTAGTTTTGATAGTTTTTATGTGAGAAGCTAAAAGAAATTCCCTAAAATTCATTGCTTATATGTTTTTGAGCTTTTTGATCCTAGTTTCTGAAAAGCTAAAAAGGTTAACATACCAAACACTCGTAGCTTTTTTAATTATTTTTTTTACAAAAGCTGAAAAAAAAATTGTTGTCAAACAGGCCCTTTTGCATTGTGTATTGGTAAGTAAAAAAAAACATGCCAGTACTTGCTGTTCTCTTTAATTTCGAATATTTTTTTCCCATGGAGGACCACTTTTTACGTTGCGTAATTGCGTTTGGTATCGTGTTATTCATGTTTTACTTCCTTAGTTACAAATTTTATGTTGATTGCATTTTCCTTAATTTGGATTAGAAACAGATTCGTCATCATCATATTTACAGTATTTACAATAAAACTGGTACTCCACTTTTTTTTGGAAGGTAACTGGTACTCCACTTGACTTGTCAATAAATATCATGGAATTGAATATAATAGGGTCTCAATCTAGTTTGAATTTGTGTGTGTGGTACTCCAATAGCATACTACTACTATTAAATATCCAAGTACACAAATGTCATGACTTGTAATCGATATTTTAATCAATTCAAGAACTGCTACTACTATCTTAGTTTGTGACTTGTACATAAGTTATACCCACTGGTTTGGTCCTAAAAACCATTGTGTAACTGCCACTCAATTGGACATCTACATGATAGGCAAATTAGTTTACACTTTACAAATTACATCCCTTATATTAAAATAAAGTACAAACCATGCTTAAAGATAATACTACAAGGGGATAAGATTATCATGTGAACAAAACGTTATGCATAAAAGCTACCAAAATTATGCCGACATAGAACAGGGATCAGACTTGATAATTGAAGATAAATTACAAAAATGAACCCTATCATAATATATATAATGTTGGGTAGCTATATTAAATTTTAAAGAGAATCATTCCGGTCTCATTCTACTTCTTTCCCCTCTGGAAAACAAAAAACAAAGCTTAATACCCCATGTCAATATAGACTAGGATATACTATTCCTTTGCTTTCTCTAAATTTTATTCTCCGGTGTTCATTTGCAAATTATGTACTCCTCTTTTGGTAGAGTACGTTAAATTAGTCGTGATTTAACTCTAGCAGACCTATGTAAACTACTCCTATCATACTCCTCTAAATACTCGGTTTCAGTTTACCCCAAACTAATGATGTAAATTTGAATTTCTGAAGCGTCTCTCGCTGTGTTTGAGAACATGGGAGTTCAGGGTAAACTGAGTACATGCATGATTTTGAATACTGTAACTATGATTTATATACATAAAATCATTACAGAAATTCATTGGGTTGATTAGAGTTTATAGCCACTCATTCCTATTGGAGACTTTGATTTGAAATGCAAATTTTTGGTCAATACCATTAATCACAAAAATCTAATTCGTATTGATCTAAACACAACTTACGATATGAAAAAAATTATACCTATAGTTGCTAGAACACATTTTCATGGCTATTCTTTGTTCTGATTGGCGTTAATAAAATCAATTTAATGACATACTTTTCTTTTGTCTCTGGGTCGGGACGGGTACATGCTTCCCAAGTGCCAATCGATTGTCTTAGAGAGTGTTTAGGTTAATAATTTACTTTTGATTAGTATGCTTAAACCACTGGTTATACCTTCGATCAATATTCTTTTTATCCCAATGGTTGTGCGTGTCAAAAATAATTATTTTATGCTTCGCAGACTTTCCTTAAACTTTCATGTGTGTTCGAAAAGTGCATTGAAGTTAAATTTAACCATGAACATGACTCAACGGTTTCCTTACCTTGCAGGAAATCAGAGATCACCAAAACCCCATTCGTCAGCCTATAGATATAGAAACGATAAGTGCGCGGCTTGAAGAAGGTTGTTATTCAGACTGTAAGAACAAATTCTTTCGTGATCTTCTGCTTCTCTTTAACAACGCTACTTTCTTCTTCAAAAAAAGTTCCCCCGAATTTACTGCCGCTATCGAGCTCCGTAAATTTATTTCTAGTGAAATTTGTCAGAGAAGTAAAAAACCAGATTTATCCACTATTTCCTCGAAACCAGATTCTGAACCATTAGACTCTTTGATACTAAAACCTAAGATATTACGTCCAATCATAGTGTGTCGCAAACGTAGCTCGATTGCTAGCAAAATGTCAGGATCATCTTCAGGAGAAGAGAAAAAGAAAGTGCAAAATGCTGCATTGCTCGACGATAAGCCGCTTCTTGGCTGGAAACAAGCGAGTAAATTTTCTGCCAATGCCGAGGAAACTGAAAACACTAAGAAAAGAACCAGCGACAGATTTGTTTCGAGTTCCAAAAGTTCCAAAAAGAATGGGAAAAATCAAACCAGCCCAGAACAGACTTCGGTCGAAAACCAAGCAAAGGGATCGACCCCCAAGGAGCAGCATATAGAGCTGAAATCCAACAAAAAGAGTCCTAATTTAACAACTGGAAAGAAAAGAAATACGACTAGCGGGAACAAGAATAAGCACAAAACTTCGACATTGCTAGAGTCATTGAAAGATTTGGAGACTAGTCCAGCCGAGACAGAGAAATTGAGCGGCAGCAACGGAAGGGGAGAAAGAAAGAGAGAACCAAAAGGGAAGCCAGTGAAGGAACGTGAAAACCCCATAAAGAGAAATAATGGGCGTGTGGGTAAAAAGGCGGCGGCGCCACCACCAGTTGCAGTCGCTGGCAAGCGGACTAGAGAGAGATGGGATGCTGACGTGGCAGCTTCAACTCAGCCTAAGAAAAGATCAAGGAGGTGAAGATACACCAAATTGTTTGTATATACTTTTGTCTGCCTGTTTTTTTTTTGTTTTTTTAAAATTATATTTATATTGTTTTGTTTGCCTATGTTTGGAACAACTTTTTTGTTCCTTTTCCCCCACACGTTGCTTAGTTTGCTTATGTACATTTTTGTTAATTATCAGCCTTTTATCTGATTCTATAACAACTTGCATCGTGATTTGTTGAAATAGAATTCTGATTAATGAAGTCTTTTGTACTTCCTAATAAAGGAAGGTGATTTGTGCTTAAACTCTTTCGGTTTTTCCGACGATGATATGACTAGCAACTGTCATGCTGATTATGCAACTTTCTCGATGCACATATTTATTGGTGGGCAAAACGTTTGTTTCTGCACGTACAAAATTGAACCCAGGGAAAAAGTATACAGTGACGAATTTTTATTTTTTTTAAAAATTTTTAGTCTTAGATTAATAAAGCCAATTCCAGTAGCATGTGAGTAAATGGCCATGCCTAGTGCCTACTAAGTTACTGAGTATGACTATCAAACACATAAGAACATTACTAACAAAATTATAGTTACGATTATAAACCAAGTTTATGAATATGCCTAGCTAGAGAGTTTCGGCTTTCAACAGCTACCACAATCTCACAAATGACGAAAGTATCAGGAACTTACAAGGAGGCCCAAACAGACATGACTTGTGATAACACCACCACACACGGGGGTTTTCTTCAATTTCCCCTCTAATTGGCGACGCAGTTTCAAGCAGTGCTAAGAACTGGTTGGGCTAAGGGCGCCTATGACAATCTTTCTCCGTTGCTCATCTTTATTTACGTTATTACTTCATTAAAATATAGAAAAAGTTTGCTTTGCCTTGACATCCATATGTGAATGTTGCGACTCTATTGGACATTTATTTTGCTTCTAATGGTATTCCTATGGACGTTTAGTACCATTATTGTGGAGTATTTTGGCTTTTCTACTTGTAAGAGTTTTGTTTTGGAGAAATTTTTGATCGACTGAAAGAATATGTCTGAATCATCACAGTTTGGAGTTGGTTGCTTTCTATGAAAATCATGGAATTTAGTTTGAGTTCAAATGTAATATAGATTTCGATTTGACACGTTTTAAAATTATGAACCAATGGTTGCCAAAATCCAGTTACAATTCCAAGTAACTTATTTATACATCATCTCCTTTCCATCCTTTTGTTTCTCATTATGCTATCAAAAAACCCAGTTTTTTTTTATAAAGAAATCCCTTGGTTTCTATTACCAACTTCATTGTCAACAGTTGAGGTTAAAACCTATTTTTAAGAATTTCGTTAAGATTTCTGCAATTGTTTTACATGGATCTAGCTTCTTTTTGCACATTAGTAGAATTTAACCTTATTTCTCAAAAGGGTTGAAATAATCTTATTTATCTAAGTTTACTAAAACATTCATTGAACTCAGCTAAATCTATATTACGTATATATTAAAGTTCAGGAAGATTTCTCCAAATTTCCATCACCATTTTTTTCCATGCACATCCGTCTAATTTCACCTTAATTCTGAAAAGTTTAACAACTAAGCTTATTTTTTTTAGTTTGTAAAAACATTATATTGAACCAAGCTAAATCTATGATATTTACTAAAAAACATCAGGATTTTAAAAGTTCAAAAGGTTTTGTCTTGTCGGGTAAAGGAGCTAGTTTCTTGGTTGCCCCCTATATTGGTCGTCTAAATCTATGTTCAATATCGATGAATTTTCATTAAGAAAGAGCTAGCAACGCAGTTTGTTACTCACTTTCCTTCCATCTCCGTCTAATCATTTCTTGCTTAATGGAATTAAATAAAGATCAACATATAAGTTGAAGCTTATTGCTTTCAAAAAAATATATGTACAAGAATGTTCGTTTGTTGCGGCAAAACGATAGACAAAGATGGCAATAGGTTCTTTTATTGGGCTTCATCACTACTCCAAATATCACCATTAGAGGCGGTAAATTACCACCTTAATAAAAGCAAAAACCGCCTTTAAAGCCTTTTGAGGCGGTAATCAAAACGTCATCTATGTGGGTGTTACAAAAGGTCCGAAGGCGATTTACAACCGCCTTAAAAAAGTAAGGCGGTTTTTCTTCTTTTTAATGGCGGTTTACAACCACCTTAAAAGGGGTAGTTGGGAGGCAGATTTTTTTCATATTTGAGGCGCTTTTCTACCGCCTTAAGAAATATCAAGCCACAATTGTCAATCTTAATACAGTTAATTTAACTCTAAATTATAGTTTCTCTCTCAAATAAAAATTGAAGGACATAAATACATAATCACACATACAAAATAGTAAAAACATATTCTACATTTGGATTATTACATTTACCAAATCAAACACTACGAATATTTTTCTAACATCCTCAAAACATCGAGAACAGAAAGAATGTATGAATATAAGAAACAAAGTAACATACCCAAATAAACTAGGAGTAATTGAATTAATGAAACAATTGAACTGTCATGTATCAACACTGGTTTAAGTCAAACAAAACGGTACAAAATAGAGCTACAATCTATTGGAGGAAGACGAAAGAAATTAATAGCTTCCAATCCATCTACATATGCAAAACACAATGGTATGCTTCCAGCTCATCTACTTTCGCTTAATCTGGAAAAGAAAAAAGGTCGGCTAACATGAGGAAGGATTAACAAAAAAAAAAGAACATAAAAAAAATTCTAAATCAATGTTCTTTTGGAACTTACAAAACACTCAATTGGATTATTTTTCTTACCTCGATTGGAGGCCTTGCACGGTTTGTGTATCAGCTTGTGTCACTTGCAAATATCGGATGACTTACCAATATAGCTTAAGGAAGTGTTATGGCTTTAAATACATCGACCTCTTAAAATTTATGTCTGATTGAGCCTCAACCTACTTTCTTGGTAGTGGTCTTTAGACATTATAATACGTTACAGACGACTTTCGCCATTAAACTAAACCTGTGGACAAATTGTCCTTTAAAAAAAAAAAGAAAAAAAAAAGGGATATAATCTCTTTGCCATCACTTCAGGGCCTCAACCATTTCAGAAAAAATTGCTACCCCGAGTGTGAATAATATAATTTGTGTAATAACATTAGGGGTGTGTATTGTAATAATGTTATTCGGGGTGTGTATTGTAATAAAGTAAGGAGTTGTTGTGTAATTATGAAGCTAAATAAAGAGGAATGAGCTTATCTATTCCATCCTAAAATTTTAATACACACATGCTCTATCTCTCTAAATATATGTAAAAAAGTTTGGTATGCAATAAAGATATCAGTTTTTGTAAGTTTTCTAACTTTTATTGTATCTTTGTTAATTATAGCTTGTCCATTCAGTCTTTGTTTAATTATATTTAATTATACCCTTGTTTATCTATGTCTAAATATATATATATATATATATATATATATATATATATATATATATGTATATATATGTATATATATATGTGCGTTTATCTCGAAAAACGTAAAAATACTGATATATCCCTTCTCTCAATCTAGTAACAGATGTAGCTAGATAGTAATTGATTTCAAATAAACCCTTAAGACACTAGATAAAAAAACAAAACTGTGCTAGTGAATTGTTTTCCTGACCAAAAATTGCAAGGAATATGCTGATAGATCATTTTGAAAATTTGTTTGCTGTATGAACTTTCCTTTTTCTTTTACGACCATTGACAGATTTATCTTATTTGATTATTATAAAATTTCATCTCAATCTGATTGCTTAGAAACTTATTTTTTCCACCAGTTAAATGTTATTAACTGATAATTTTTTTTTCATATATTGTTTGTTTCTTTTGGTTTTGTTAAAGAATGATGGACTTCAATCCACCAGATAAAGAACTATCCACTCCAACAACTACTGGGGCTTTAGCAATTGAGGTTATAATTTGATTTCTATAAAGTTATTTATCAGATTTCGATCATTGTGATCTAGAATTTTCTTAACCCTCCTTGATCTGGTGCTTTAGCAATTGAGTTATAAGTGTTAATGTGCTTACTGTTCTAAATACCCTGGATATCTAAAGTTGGTTTGGTTGTTTTATCTTGTATTATTTAACTGCTTTTAATTAAACTCTAGCAAGTTATAGGAACACTTGCTAAGAAAGTTTTTTTATCTTTTAAAACTTAAAAGTAATGTTTTCCAAGGGAAAATCAATAATTTTTACTATGGGACCTATACTTTTTAGAAAATACTTTAGAGGACTCCCATCAAAGTTGCCTTTAAATCTTACGATCAAGTGGTCTATCATCAAATCGATAATGTATGTAATCTACCAAATTGTTAAGCCGGATAAAAATAATATATCAAAATTCTTCTTTTTTCTATCATAGTTTTATAAGCACCACATAGTGTAGTTACGAATTCATTAGTATTTTATAACTTCTTGGTGAGATACTTGCCCTTACGCAGTGTCTTGAAATTATTGTGTTGATTTTCTAAATCAGAGAAGGAACAATAATCACACCCTACAAGAAGATTGTATCAAAGTTGAAGTACGTAAGGAAGCAAAGTTGCAGTTCAAACTAGCGGGACCTTTGATAGCAGTTAGCATATTGCAGTACTGTTTGCAGGTGATCTCACTCATCTTTGTGGGTCACCTCGGCAAAAAACTTGAACTTGCTGGTGCTTCGTTGGCCACTTCTTTTGCTGCAGTTTCAGGCTTTAATGTGCTCGTAAGACATTCATTTACTTATATGATGAAAATATTTCATGTTTAATTTTAAACCTCATGCGTTTTGAAATACTTGCTATAATTTTTACTTACCTGTTGGCATATTACATCATTTGCATTGATATGACACTGATGTGGTAATCTGGCACATTTTTTTTACAAGTTCGAAGAACAGTACCACTGGAAGTTGTTTTCCCTCGAAATTGAACTAGCTAAGTAGTGCTTCATTTAGACTTTCCAATAAAAAGGAACGAGTTTAGCAGTTTTATCCTTAAGCATTATGAACAAAACATTGTGGAGATCACTTTAGCAGGTCTTTGAAATTTTACCATTGCTTTTCGGTATCCTGATATCTTCTTTATCTCTCTTTAGTTGGGTTTGAGTAGCGCGTTGGAGACTCTTTGTGGTCAAGCTTACGGAGCAAAGCAATACCATAAGCTTGGCATTCACACACAACACGCAATGATCGTGCTTCTTACCTCTTGTGTTCCTGTAGCAGTCATGTGGTTATTTACTGGAAACATTCTTATGCTCATAGGCCAAAACCATGAAATAGCTATAGAAGCTGGGAAGTTTATTCGACCGATGATCCCTAGTCTATTTGCATACTCACTTCTCCAATGCTTAACCAGATTTCTCCAGACTCAAAATGTTGTCATTCACATGATGATTACCTCTGGTTTCACAGCTACACTACATGTGCTCGTATGCTGGATTTTTGTTTTTAGCTTGGGCAAATACATTCTCATATTGGGTTAACGTGATTTTGTTGGGAATCTATGTGAAGTGCTCTCCAAAGTTTTCTGAAACTTGGTTGGGTTTTTCTAAGGTTGTGTGTAATGATATATTAGCGTTTCTGAAGCTTGCTCTTCCCTCAGCATGCATGATTTGGTAAGCTGAGTTTACCTATGCTGGACAGTGCTTAATTATGAATTTCAAATAAAAGGAAGTTGTAGAACTCATACGTCCCCACTCTTTATCAAAGAAGAAGCAGCGTTAGAAATATTACAAAATACTTAATATAGAATAGAAAATCTGAACGAACATGAAAATATATCTTAGTTGTTTGGTTTGAAAATTATGGTTTCATCTCTTCTTTTATCTTATTGTCTCAAACATGAGGATGCATAACTTTTGAAAACTCCGACTTGAGCTAATTTGTTTTACCAAAAAAGAAGAATAAACTATGTACCCTTATGAAATTGGAAGTTTTCTAAGAGAGTTTTTCAGAAGCGGTTCCATGAATGTTTTCAAACAAAACAGAAATACCATCCAAACTCAAAACAAAGCTTACATGACTCAATAATCTAAGTTTTATCTTCTTCAGAATGTTACCTTCCAGAATAGTTGGTAAATTCAGAAATTAAAGGTTCTCATCTTTTAGTTTTATTCAGAGTTCATATATGTGCGTATATTTCATTTTACCTTGTTTTGTGTTATAATTTTTATCATATACTTGTGCAGTTTGGAGTACTGGTCCTTTCAGCTGATTGTTATTTTATCTGGTCTCCTCCCCAATCCACAGCTAGAGACATCTGTATTGTCCATAAGGTATTTTTTTGACTTTTATGTATTAAAGGATAAGGGCAATTATACATTAAACATCCAAGCCCAGTTAATTAAGGCCCCACAGTTGAAAAGCCCACGAGATGACAGATGAGATGGAGACACTTGTCAACATCATATGGCGCACGAATGCCTAAAATAGTCAAGTATTTGCACTGGAAAAAGGACCTGAAAACTGATCAAAAAGAAGTACAAGACAGACTTTTCAGAGCTGATCTCACTAAAAAGTACACCGAGAGAAGTCAAATCAAATACCGAGCATCAAGAACAAAGTCGAAGATGAAGATTTAAGAGTAAATTATTATACCGAGCATAAGTGTAATAAGAAACTGTAATCCGAGCAAGAATAATTGCCGATCAATAAAAAAAGAATAACAACGTATCCAATATTTACTTTTGTTAATTTATACTATTATTGTTGAGAAGCATAACGTGACCCGATCAAAGTTAATGCTTTATCAAATGTACCCGAGGAAGTCAAAGACTGAAAGACAAAAGAATAGATAAAGGCAAGGAAAACAAGGTCAAAAGTAACAAGACTAATACACGTACCTCGGTCGGCGATGTCACAGCCTCGGCGGGGTCGGGAAAAATTAGACCCTCCCTTAGGGTAGAATTCATCACAACATCAGTCACCCCCTCACTCCTCGATGTCTCAGACACCCTTGCCCGCTTGGCAGGCTTAACCCGGGGCTCAGCTGATCGTCACCGACTAGCCAACGTCGCCGATGACGTGGTAACCTCACCCACACTGGCAGGAGCCCGTGCTCTAGAACGAGAAGTTTTCTTCCCACCACGGGATAAAATACGACGAGTAACGACAGCAAGAAAATCGTTCTTAGTCTCATTGGGAATTACGGGCGCAGTGGTGCACCTGTTCCCCGGATCAGCTACGTACCCAAGCAATTTGACAGCAGCACGGCTGACTGCCTGCTTGGTCGGGGCCAGGGCCCCACCAATTCCATAGAGCCACAAGAACATCGGCACTAGCAGCGCCGAGGTCAGGCATAGAGGGAGCAGAAGCAGCGGGACCAGGAATGCGGCGACCAGGAGGACACCAGTTCCCGGAGACGATCACAATGCCAAGATTGTGCTCCTTGTTTGTGTCAGGCATATCAAGCACGAGTCGAGCAAAGGAGCGCACCGACTTAAGATAACAGCTCATGCGGTCAAAGTTGAAGCTATAAATCCCAAACACGTCCTTAAGTTCGACCCTCACATTAGCCAGCTCGGACAGCCTCTTAATACCATTCAGAATACGGTAGCTGTTCAGAGCAAGTTGGTAGGGGGCAATTTGAAAAGTCTCAAAGAAAGACGCCATCCAGTCAGAGAGAGGGAGCCTCAGACCCCCGGTCAAGAGGGTCGAGAACCGAGAACCGAATGGCAACCTCGCCCGCAGGTACTACTCCCAATGCCTCCTCTTCAGAAACGGGATGACGCAAGTGCACGTCGGTGGGGATCCCTGCCCTACGCTTAAAATCATCTTCGGAGAATTGGCCAACCTGGGCCAAGCATTGAGCCAAATAATCCTGATAAACAGGAAAAACACAACGCCATCAATACAAATGCCACAGAAAAATCAAACAAAACGAAGAAGGTTTCCAATCAACACAAACAGCCTAAGCCTAACCACCAACCCAACAAAAAAAAATTCCAACAAAACGAAGAAAACCCACCAGCAATACAAGAGTCTACAGGGGAACACAGACAGATCAACGCTATATGCATGCTAACAAGACAAATAAATTAAGGGGATGAGCAAAGACGTATATAGAGAATCACATAAATCAAGGAAGCACATACACTCATTGTGATGGTAGGAAAGAGAGAGCAGCAACGAAAACTTTAGAGAGAGAGATAAACCCTAGAGAGAGCAGCAACAAATATTTTAGAGAGAAGGACAAACCCTATAGAGAGAAAATGAAGGATAAATGTTGAGTAAATTATGAGGTAAAAACAAAAATAATTACTCAGAGAAGATAAAGGAGTGGAGCCGCATAAAAATGAATAAAATAATAAGTGTCCTTTCGGGTGACAGAGGTTTCCCTCTTTTCAGCCACAGGAAAGTCAACAACATCTGTTGTTTTAAAAAATCAACGCTCCAGATCATGCCACGTAGAAAGGTATATCCCACTACCCCATGAAGTTCACATCATAGAACCGATATAAACGGCTCGTGGACCCATCACAAAAAGAGTTTAACATACGTCAGCAATAATAATGCAATAAATGTCGAGCAGTAATTAATAAATGAGGTGAGACACCGCACAAATTAAATGCAGACCGTTCCTAGGTCGACTGCACATAAGTCTAAGCATTCTAGCAACGATCTCCGGGGGGATAACCCCGGTGTCCCATACCGAGGTAGAAACAGAAGCACATCTCATCAAGAAGCCGAGAACACACAAGGTGCCCGACTTCAACATATTCATACGTCGAAGAGTAATAAAGCATCGAGAAAAACAAGCAATAAGTGAATTTAAAGAGAAGCAAATAATAAATGACTTTTATTCATCCTCAAAGGGGAAAACAACAAAATACAACTGGTTAAACCCAAACAAAAACAAAAATGATTACAAAAACCACTTTCTACCCCTAAACCTTATAACTACTACCCACCCCGGCATCCTTCTTCGCCAAGAGCTCCTCCAGACGCTCATTTTCCCTCACCAAGCGAGAGATACCAACCTCCGTTTGTTGCAAAACACAAGCCTGAGATTTGCACTTCTCATCGGCTTCACAACGAGCAGTCCTCTCTTTGTCCCAATACTGTTTAAACCTCCTGCACTCGGTCTCAGAACACTTAAGCTCCACCTTCAGCCATGAGACCTCGATTTCCTTCAACTCAAGTGCAGTCAAATCCTCAAAACCAGGAGGAGGGGGTAAACTAAAAGTGGGTTCATTCTCAAGAAGAGCTTTCTTTTTTGCAGCAGATCTGGTAACGGAGGACATCTCAGAGAGAAGCAGGTTAGAAGAAACAAAGTTATAGAAAAGAAGATAGAAAGAAAGTTTATTAAAATGCCAAATGTAGGGAGCATTTATAGGAAACCAGAAGGCGCAAAGTACGAGGCCTTGCAGCAGTGCAAAATTAAAAAGAAATTGCAAAATATTAAAGGGCACAAAGTAGGAGGCGTTGCAGCAGTTCAAAAGTAAAAGGAAATGGCAAAATACGAAAGGGCACAAAGTACGAAGCATAGCAAAAGTTCAAAATTTGAAAAGAAATTAGGAATTACAAAATCGCACAAAGTACGAGGGAGCCCAATAGTTCAAACCACGGAAAAGATAAAAAATGAGACGAGGATAATACAGTATTAAGAAGAACAACCAAGATTAAATCAAGGACCAGCGGGCGGGAAAGCCGAACTGCCCGACCGAGAAAAAGGTTCCCGAGGAGCCGAACTATCAGAACGAGCTAACCGAGCTCGGAACGAGGAGTTAATAACGGCCAAAGAGGCATTCTCCCCAGTAAGTGCCATAAAATTGAAGAATTTTTTTATATATTAAAATGAAATAACAAAAGAATAAAAGAAGAAAAAAATTAATTTCACAATGACTGCACTGAAAATAAGAAAAAAATAAAAAAAAATTGCAACGCCACGTAGACATGGGATCGGTAATCTTATATTCCCCAATTACAATATGTTAAAAACAACTCCCCCTGGACCATTCATATAAATCAAATCACAGAGCCAAAAAGAGAGGGGACTGACTAATAAAAACATAAATAAAAATTAAAAAAAGCCCTAAAACCCAAATCAAACGTAGAAAAACACAACCAAACAGGGCCTTAAAAATGGCAAGCGAAGCAAGGGAACAAAAGAGAACCCAAGAAAAGTGGTCAACATGGGAAGAACTGTTATTAGTATACGCGATACATAGACACGGAACAACGGAATGGAAAAAATTAGCTGATGAGATAAAAAAAAAAAGAGGATCAAAGGTTACATCAAAAAACTGTATAGATAAATATGAAGATCTGAAAATAAGATACGGTGATAACAAGTGTGGTTTGGGTTATTGGATTGATGAGCTTAAAACTACACGTGTTCAAGAGCTTAAACTTGATGTTCAACGCTCCGATCTATCCATCCTGTAATTCTTTTTTATTTCTTATTTTATTTTAATTTTAATTTCTTTTTATTTTTTTTATTTTTTATTTTTTACTATGGACACACTTAGATATACGCATACACATACAAAAAAAACTGTTAATTTTTACTATGGAGTAGTATAGTACTAATAAGTAGGGAAAAATACTGTTCAGTTCATGTACTATTAACTTTTAACCAATTCAGTATCCACTCTTAAGGTTTTAACAATTTAAGCCACAACCTATTAATTTTCGTCCAATTACGAGACCGGTTTAACAAAATAATGAAATTACAGTCATGTTCTCTTAACTATCATATTTTGAGTGTAATTGTATCAACATACATTCAAAATAGATCTTTAAATGTAAGATACGCTAACCGCAGTTTCGTTAATTTACATATTTCAACTCCTAATTGAACAAAAAATGGTAAGTTAGGTCATAAATTAGTAAAACTTAAATGCCGATTACCAAATTGGTAAAAATAATAATTCACGATAATGAACAAATTTGTATATATTAGTAGGTATTTTATTTCTTCTTTTATAATTTTTTATTTCGTTCACACGCATCGCGTCTAGACATGCATGATTTTGAATACTATAACGATGATTTGTATACATAAAATCATTACAGAAATTCATTGGGTTGATTAGAGTTTATAGCCACTCATTCCTATTGGAGACTTTGATTTGAAATGCAAATTTTTGGTCAATACCATTAATCACAAAAATCTAATTCGTATTGATCTAAACACAACTTACGATATGAAAAAAATTATACCTATAGTTGCTAGAACACATTTTCATGGCTATTCTTTGTTCTGATTGGCGTTAATAAAATCAATTTAATGACATACTTTTCTTTTGTCTCTGGGTCGGGACGGGTACATGCTTCCCAAGTGCCAATCGATTGTCTTAGAGAGTGTTTAGGCTAATAATTTACTTTTGATTAGTATGCTTAAACTGGTTATACCTTCGATCAATATTCCTTTTATCCCAATGGTTGTGCGTGTCAAAAATAATTATTTTATGCTTCGCCGACTTTCCTTAAACTTTCACGTGTGTTCGAAAAGTGCAGTGAAGTTAAATTTAACCATGAACGTGACTCAACGGTTTCCTTACCTTGCAGGAAATCAGAGATCACCAAAACCCCATTCGTCAGCCTATAGATATAGAAACGATAAGTGCGCGGCTTGAAGAAGGTTGTTATTCAGACTGTAAGAACAAATTCTTTCGTGATCTTCTGCTTCTCTTTAACAGCGCTACTTTCTTCTTCAAAAAAAGTTCCCCGGAATTTACTGCCGCTATCGAGCTCCGTAAATTTATTTCTAGTGAAATTAGTCAGAGAAGTAAAAAACCAGATTTATCCACTATTTCCTCGAAACCAGATTCTGAACCATTAGACTCTTTGATACTAAAACCTAAGATATTACGTCCAATCATAGTGTGTCGCAAACGTAGCTCGATTGCTAGCAAAATGTCAGGATCATCTTCAGGAGAAGAGAAAAAGAAAGTGCAAAATGCTGCATTGCTCGACGATAAACCGCTTTTTGGCTGGAAACAAGCGAGTAAATTTTCTGCCAATGCCGAGGAAACTGAAAACACAAAGAAAAGAACCAGCGACAGATTTGTTTCGAGTTCCAAAAGTTCCAAAAAGAATGGGAAAAATCAAACCAGCCCAGAACAGACTTCGGTCGAAAACCAAGCAAAAGGCTCGACCCCCAAGGAGCAGCATATAGAGCTGAAATCCAACAAAAAGAGTCCTACTTTAACAACTGGAAAGAAAAAAAATACGACTAGCGGGAACAAGAATAAGCAAAAAACTTCGACATTGCTAGAGTCATTGAAAGACTTGGAGACTAGTCCAGCCGAGACAAAGAAATTGAGCGGCAGCAACGGAAGGGGAGAAAGAAAGAGAGAACCAAAAGGGAAGCCAGTGAAGGAACGTGAAAGCCCCATAAAGAGAAATAATGGGCGTGTGGGTAAAAAGGCGGCGGCGCCACCACCAGTTGCAGTCGCTGGCAAGCGGACTAGAGAGAGATGGGATGCTGGCGTGGCAGCTTCAACTCAGCCTAAGAAAAGATCAAGGAGGTGAAGATACACCAAATTGTTTGTATATACTTTTGTCTGCCTGTTTTTTTTTTTTTTTTTTAAAATTATATTTATATTGTTTTGTTTGCCTATGTTTGGAACAACTTTTTTGTTCCTTTTCCCCCCACACGTTGCTTAGTTTGCTTATGTACATTTTTGTTAATTATCAGCCTTTTATCTGATTCTATAACAACTTGCATCGTGATTTGTTGAAATAGAATTCTGATTAATAAAGTGTTTTGTACTTCGTAATAAAGGAAGGTGATTTGTGCTTAAACTCTTTCGGTTTTTCCGACGATGATATGACTAGCAACTGTCATGCTGATTATGCAACTTTCTCGATGCACATATTTATTGGTGGACAAAACGTTTGTTTCTGCACGTACAAAATTGAACCCAGGGAAAAAGTATACAGTGACGAATTGTTTTTTTTTTTTAAAAATTTAGTCTTAGATTAATAACGCCAATTCCAGTAGCATGTGAGTAAATGGCCATGCCTAGTCTAGTGCCTATTAATTTACTGAGTATGACTATCAAACACATAAGAATATTACTAACAAAATTATAGTTACGATTATAAACGAAGTTTATGAATATGCCTAGCTAGAGAGTTTCGGCTTTCAACAGCTACCACACAATCTCACAAATGACGAAAGTACCACGAACTTACAAGGAGGCCCAAACAGACATGACTTGTGATAACACGACCACACGGGGGTTTTCTTCAATTTCCCCTCTAATTGGCGATGCAGTTTCAAGCAGTGCTAAGAACTGGTTGGGCTAAGGGTTCCTATACGACAATCTTTCTCTGTTGCTCATCTTTATTTACGTTATTACTTCATTAAAATATAGAGAAAGTTTGCTTTGTCTTGACATCCATATGTGAATGTTGCGATTCTATTGGACATTTATTTTGCTTCTAATGGTATTCCTATGGACGTTTAGTACCATTATTGTGGAGTATTTTGGCTTTTCTACTTGTAAGAGTTTTGTTTTGGAGAAATTTTTGATCGACTGAAAGAATATGTCTGAATCATCACAGTTTGGAGTTGGTTGCTTTCTATGAAAATCATGGAATTTAGTTTGAGTTCAAATGTAATATAGATTTCGATTTGACACGTTTTAAAATTATGAACCAATGGTTGCCAAAATCCAGTTACAATTCCAAGCAACTTATTTATATATTATCTCCTTTCTATCCTTTCGTTTCTCATTATGCTATCAAAAACCCTAGTTTTTTTTAAAGAAATCCCTTGGTTTCTATTACCAACTTCATTTTCAATAGTTGAGGTTAAATCCTATTTTTAAGAATTTCGTTAAGATTTCTGCAATTGTTTTACATAGATCTAGCTTCTTTTTGCACATTAGTAGAATTTAACCTTATTTCTCAAAAGGGTTGAAATAATCTTATTTATCTAAGTTTACTAAAACATTCATTGAACTCAGCTAAATCTATATTACGTATATATTAAAGTTCAGGAAGATTTCCATCACCATTTTTTTTCCTGCACATCCGTCTAATTTCACCTTAATTCTGAAAAGTTTAACAACTAAGCTTATTTTTTTTTAGTTTGTAAAAACAATATATTGAACCAAACTAAATCTATGATATTTACTAAAAAACATCAGGATTCAAAAAAGTTTCTACCTGTTAAAGTTCAAAAGGTTTTGTCTTGTCGGGTAAAGGAGCTAGTTTCTTGGTTTCCCCCTATATTGGTCGTCTAAATCTATGTTCAATATCGATGAATTTTCATTAAGAAAAAGCTAACGGCGCAGTTTGTTACTCACTTTCCTTCCATCTCCGTCTAATCATTTCTTGCTTAATGGAATTAAATAAAGATCAACATATAAGTTGAAGCTTATTTCTTTCAAAAAAATATATGTACAAGAATGTTCGTTTGTTGCGGCAAAACGATAGACAAAGATGGTAATAGGTTTTTTTATTGGGCTTCAGCACTACTCCAAATATCACCATTAGAGGCGGTAAATTATCACCTTAATAAAAGCAAAAACCGCCTTTAAAGCCTTTTGAGGAGGTTTTTGAGGCGGTAATCAAAACGTCATCTATGTGGGTGTTACAAAAGGTCCGAAGGTGATTTACAACCGCCTCAAAAAAGTAAGACGGTTTTCCTTCTTTTTAATGGCGGTTTACAACCACCTTAAAAGGGGTAGTTGGGAGGCAGATTTTTTTCATATTTGAGGCGCTTTTCTACCGCCTTAAGAAATATCAAGCCACAATTGTCATATCTTAATGCAGTTAATTTAACTCTAAATTATAGTTTATCGCTCAAATAAAAATTGAAGGACATGAATACATAATCACACATACAAAATAGTAAAATCATATTCTACATTTGGATTATTACATTTACCAAATCAAACACTAGGAATATTTTTCTAACATCCTCAAAACATCGAGAACAGAAAGAATGTATGAATATAAGAACCAAAGTAACATACCCAAATAAACTAGGAGTAATTGAATTAATGAAGCAATTGAACTGTCATGTATCAACACTGGTTTAAGTCAAACAAAACGGTACAAAATAGTGCTATAATCTAATGGAGGAAGACGAAAGAAATTAACAGCTTCCAATCCATCTACATATGCAAAACACAATGGCATGCTTCCAGCTCATCTACTTTCGCTTAATCTAGAAAAGAAAAAAGGTCGGCTAACATGAGGAAGGATTAACAAAAAAAAAAAGAACATACAAAAAATTCTAAACACTACAAAAAAATAACTGTATAGCAACAATTGGTATGTTATTATACGGCTTGTTGCAGAAAATTCAGCAACAATATAGTAACAGTTATCAGCACTTAGTAACAGAAATTGTTGCTATATTGTTGCTAAATTTTAGCAACAACCCGTATAGTATCAGACAAATTGTAACTAAACTGTTGCTATATGACTATTTTTTTTGTAGTGAAATCAATGTTCTTTTGGAACTTACAAAACACTCAATTGGATTATTTTTCTTACCTCGATTGAAGGCCTTGCACGGTTTGTGTCACATGCAAATATCGGATGACTTACCAATATAGCTTAAGGAAGTGGTATGGCTTTAACTACATCGACCTCTTAAAATTTATGTCTAATTGAGCCTCAACCTACTTTCTTGGTAGTGGTCTTTAGACATTATAATATGTTACAGACGACTCTCGCCATTAAAGAGATGAACTTCGTCCTAACCTTTGAAGTAAGATGAAAAAAATCATAGAAACAATCAATAAATCATAGCTAATCTCTAAATATATATATCGAATAGAACACAGTAGAAGAAACTGTACAAGATGAAACTAAACATGAAAAAAGCACTTACTGATTTGCGATAAGAAAAAGATATAAGGATGATCTATAACACATTTGAAACTACTTCAAAAATTCAATACATGATCCATGGCAAGACATTGTAGAAACCCAAAGTGATCAAAACTTATACTGCAATCACATTTTATGAGCTTGACCCTCATATCCCTTTTAATAGTGGATCCATCTCTATACAATGCTCATGTCTTCTGTTCTGTTTGCAAGTATATATATTGTTTCAAATTAGTGTATCTCAGGAAATTCGTACAATTTATCGTCCAACAATAAAAGTTTTGAGTATATGAAACTTACTAGATAAAAAGCACATAAACATATACACCCATATATATATATATATATATATATATATTCTAAAGCTTTACGTTTAACTAAATATTTTTTTCTTCTAAAGACTGAATGTTAAGCTAGTTTACCATAGATGGATTCCAACCCTCGGTAAGTACAACAGATTAGCAATAAACTGCTTTCATCTACCCAATCATCTCTCCAGATTTAAGAAATATATATACTATATGTTACATTACACACATAAGTAAGAATAAAAAAAAGGATTTCGTTTATATATATAAGCCATAATTAAAACACAGTTTATTGCTAACAAATCTCATGTCTCCACTAATAACCATCTAGATTTTTAAGCAAATCGTTGCAATCTTATTCTACACTTAAGAGGCCTAATTTGCATTTAGAACGACATGCTTGACCTTGTAATATTGTACACAAATTTCAAATTTGTCATAGATTTAATCGATTACAACTTGAAGTTAAAAACACATTTTTGTTATGGGAGATGCCAACACTTATCTAATGTTAATATGATTTTCCACAGTCCATGAGCCAAAAAAAAGGGACAAAACAAGAAAATTAGGATCAATTACTTACACGGGATATATATATATATATATAAGCCTAGGGTTTGTAATTAGCGATTAATGATATTCGATTGAGGGTGATTGGGAAAAACAGATGATATAAAGAAGATTTTTTACATCGATGATTAGCGATTTCTTTGCGAATCAGATTCCAAATTAACCTCCATCCTTCGAATCCTTTGGAGAGGACAGATGATATAAATTCTAATTGTTGCATGATATTAAGGCGTTACTCTTATACCGCCCTTCATAATAGAAAGCTCAATTAAGGTGTTAATCAGTGACCACCTTTAAATTAGTGGCTCTCCCCATATCCACCTCTAACAAATGTTTTTTAAGGCGTTTTACATGCCGCCTCAAGAAAAACCACCTGAAAATACCAGTTTTCCAGTAAATATGATGTTCCTTGGTTTCTTGTTATAAGTTCCAGAATTTTTCTTCTGAAATCTTATACAATATCATTCTATATTCGGTACAAGAAAAAGTTAAGATAGCAACAGTTTACTTTTTGAAAACGGTTGATAAAGTGAGTGTCGCTAAATTTTAGCAACAGTTTAATAACAAAAACTGTTGCTAAACTCACTTTACCATTAGTTGAACAACCGATGTTCTGATGGTAAGCTGACATTTTTTTGTAGTGATTTTGTCCGTGCACTTGTATTACATGTACCTTTCATTTTCAAAGACAATATATTCTCTGTCCTTGATTGAAAGATTTGTTTGATATTTCTTTCCTCCATTTTCTAAGTCCTATCGGAACTCGGGGTTTCATCATTCGTCTCTCTATTTGTATATGTATATGAAGAAAGTACATATCTCACCATCGTGAGGTGCAAATCTGATTCCAGTAAGACATTTTGAACACTAAGTTAATAGCACAATAGCTAATCATTTCTCTGGCTAACAGGCATAATTAACTATGATCATAACGAGAGTCGAGAGCAACCGGTTTATAATTTTAACTTTTTAGTTGGGCAAGATGAGATGTTTTTCCGGTAGAGTTAGGCATAGGCAGGATGAGACTCGATTGAAACCAGCACCGCTGAGTAAATTATCAGTATGATATTTTTAACAATACACATCGATTGGTAAATTTACACGGGATGCGTACAAAATGTACAAGATTCCTCACCCCGGTATGCCTAGTTGCTTACAAGTTACATGGATACATCCTTACACTCCAAGAAATATGCATGTTCACAATAGTAGAAGTTTATTTTTATTGAAAGAAGAATGATTATGATGCTATTAAAACAAGAAGTTTATGTTTTAATAACATCACAGATTCATAATAGCATTATAATGTATTAACAATATGCATGTAGGATGTATGGATTGTATAACACTCTCTACACCTTATTTTGACAAGAAAATGAGTGAAGAGTCACAAACTTCTAGCCAACATCTGTTGATATCTCCTATAAGACTCTTCTTTCTCCAATTTAAACTTTTCATGGCAACTTGCTATGAACGTCTCCGCTAGCTTATCGACGGATACTATAAAATTCCACACGGAATCATAGTACACATGGCACTCGTTAAAAACATGAGGTGGCCCCGGTAGTACATGAGAAGAAGCTCCCCAATTATAGTGGAATCTAAATGAACCAAAAATATGCTTGTTCTTGTTCTTTTCACTTTTGCCTTTTATGAAGTCGATGAAACGAATGAGTTCGATATTATTTATGATTTTAGAAATAAGCGACTTTGTTTTGGAAAAAGCCCGACCCAGATGGTGTAAGTGTGTAGATATGAGAGTATACACTACTTTGTTGAGCTTGGTAAAAGTTGAGGAAGAAGAAGGTGATTTGAAAGAGAAAGTAGTGAGGGAATGGAAGGTTTTTAATTGAATTGAGCCCAACATTTTTGTTTATTGTGTGTTTGGTCTAGTGCATTTTAGAAAGAAGATCAATAAGCGCACTAGTGACATAGGGAGTGGCGTAGCTAGCATAGAAGAAGGGGGGCATATTTGAAAAAAAAAATAGGGGAGGGGGGCAAAATTGCTATTTTCATAATTTTAATGCAATATTTATACTGTCGGGGTGAAGTTCTTAAAAACATGGGGGTTGTAGCCCCTGGCAGCCTGTCCTAGCTACTCCACGACGTGTTCAATGTAAAGGGTTTGCTTGGTTGCGGTTATTAACTAACGTATATATACTCTTTTTAAACTACCGTGAAATTATTTGGAATTCTTAAGCTAAGATTTCTCATGTTTGGACCTCATGAAAAGTAAAGGAGTTTTGAACTATACGAACTATACATTCAGGTGTAACATATTTTTCCTATTCTTTTCCGCTCCTTTTGATATATTGTTTATACAGACGCTCTTGCTGTTTTAGCTTACCAAGGCGGGACGATTTTGCAGAGCTTGGCCTTGTAGGCCGATTATTTTGCTTGTCTTAGTGTGCCCGTAAGGCTTGATTTGTTTCTTTTTTTGCTTCTTCGAGTTTGTTTCACGAGCATGAATATTTGCAAGAATAACTTCCTGTAACAATATGATGATTGTTTGAAAAAAAAAGTACTTAGTTCCATAAAAGCCACTTTATTTACTTAAAACCAGTGTTTTAAATAGCGTTATCACTATCGTAGCGTTTTTTCGAGAAAAACGCTAAAAGCGCTAATAGCGTATTTTAAAACCACACCCCAACTGAACAGACCAATAATGAATTTTCATTTTTTCCCTAAAATCAAGGAATAAGTATTTGAAAAAGTCTTTGTAAAAATCTCATTCGCACAATTTGCCAAATTTTATATCTTGCTATAAGACAGTGAACCAAGAGTAGTCGTTTTTATTACTCTTGGATTTTAATGGAAATGGACTTGCAACTTTCCTATATGCCTCATACTTCTTATCATTGTTGCCTAGTTGGCGATATTATATCATAAATTCATAATATCACATTTAATTAGTTCCCACACAAACTAGGGAAATTGGCACTAGAAAATATTAAAAAAAAACTAGAAGAGTTTTCATCCATTTTGGCACCATATGATAGCTAGCTAGCATCTTTTACTTTTCATTTTTGATTTTGTTATATCTTGGAACATGTGTTCTAATTTTTAGCACAGAGATTGGTTCTTTCCTTCGTCGTAACTTTGGGAAATGAAAAAGAATTTGGGAAATTAATGAAGAGTATACGATAGATTTCTTACAATGAATATATATACGAAACTAACGAAAGTGAAATTTTTACCTCAGTCTAGACACAATTAGGAAAAATAGAGGAACGTGTATAATACAGACTAAAGAGTCCAATTAATCAAATAGGTTTTGAATACGTGCAAATTATTACAAATTTCTTACAATTAATGCACTGCCAACAATCATAAATCGAAACCTTCCATTGTTCATGCCTATTTTCTTAGTTTTAGATTGTATGAAGTACAACTTGAACTCCATATTGTGGCCTTATCATGAATATCTGAACCGGAGAATGCACATAAGTCAGCGCAAGAGTGAAACTATATTTTTGCAAAATCATCGATAGCACAACCTTTGCTTCGGTGATTGCAAAGCTCAACCCCACACAAGTACGAGGACCGAAACCAAAGGGCAAAAATGCCGCGGACATGTTATTTGTTGCTCTGGCTACTCCTCCTTGGAACCTCTCGGGTTTGAATAGGTGTACATCTTCTCCCCATATCTGAGGGTCATGGTGAAGTGCTAATGGTGATATGTATAGCTGCATTTGTTTGGGGAGAGTTAGGTTCCCTAGTTTTACTTTCTTGGCCACTTTCCTCTTGATAAATGGTACTGGTGGGTATAGCCTTAGAGACTCTTCTATGATCATATTCATCTGTCTCAAACCAATAAAGAATTAAAATTATGTTTTTTTTGGCATTTTTGTACACCATTCTATGCCATGATCTATTATTAACTAGCAATACAATAGTGAGAACAAAGCCAGAGCTAGGCTTGATTTGAATGAGTAGGAAAGCTAACGTATAAAGGCTGGTAAGTTTTTTTGTTGTCTAAGTTCCACATGATTGTTGAGTTTATATCCCCGTGCATGAGAATGCGCATATTATGCTTTCAAGTTCCCGCATCCCGACTATTAACATTACATTTTTTTAAAAAGATATACAAAAAATAACGAGTTAACAATTTGGACTAGAAATTTGTAGTCACCTAATACTAGAAATAGATTAGCAAATACAAATTAGGTTTTTCAAAGAAAGTAATTTTTTTCATCAGTTAATGAATGCCTAGTTTTATATCAGATCTAATTATACTTTTCCAAGTTCGTCCAACTTGTGACTTCATGTACAGCAAAATTGAAAATGGAGAAGCATGGACTGGGACACTCAACAGTGTATGGTAATAATGGAAATGTTTGAATGTAATAAAGAATGACTTACAGTTTTTAGTCTTGCAATGCCATCTGAATTTGGATTATTTTCGCCGAACAAATCCATAACTTCTTTTCTTGCTTTCGTTTGCGAATCCACATGTGCAGCTAATAGAAAAATAGTCCAAGTGAGCAGTGACGTAGTAGTTTCATGACCAGCAAAGTAAAATGTTTTACACTCGTCAATTATATCTTCTATCAGTAAACACTTGTTTTTATCATCATCGCGGTTAGCTTCTAAGAGTTTGTCAAGAAAATTATTTTCACTATTCTCCATCATTTCCGATCTTAAATTCTTTCTTTTCTTGATTATACTTGTTATGCAATCTGCAATTCCTTGCTCAAGCATATCGGATTCTATATCATCACCACTCTTGATGAAAATACTGAAGAAATCAATAAATCAGGTTATCAAGATTCAAAATAAGAGCTGGAGACGTATATGAAATTAGTTCTGTTTTACGCAAGTATAGTCAATGCTACCTGATCCCGGGAATTTTAATTTTGTTAGCATTTCTGGAAACTATCATGGTCAATTTCATGAGCATATCAAATATAACCCCGCCTTCTAGATAACTGCTTCCAAAAGCTGTTTTTGAAATGATTTCTGAAGTCAATACTCTGAACTCTTCAAACATCTCAATCTCTTTTCTTTCACAATGTTTCCATTTTTCTAGCATGGCTTCAGTACTTGAAATCATATCTGGAATCATGCTCTAGAAAGAAATAATTTCCATCACATTTGTAAGAATCGAGTTAATATTGAATAAAGATAAAGAAAAGAAAAGAGACATTACTTTCAAATTCTCGGCATGAATTGCATGATTGGCAATTTTGCGTAGCTTTGTCCATTTCTCGCCTTTTGTTGATGAGAGCCCGTCTCCCAACAGCTTCTTTGCATAGCCTTCCAATTCTATTTTCGGATAACATTCATCTTTATTGCTCAGTATTTCTTTGATGAATTCTGGTTGAGTAACAATCAACTCAGCTTGAGAACCATACCAATTGAGTATATTCATGCCTACAAAACAAACCAGATCAAAAAAAAAAAAAAAAGTAACTTCAGATTGCGGTACACGTCCTGGACTTAAAAATTTCAGATCTTGGCAAAAGAATAGTACATATCAATTATGCATGTATATTTCTATTTATGTACATATATGGTTCTCTACTAATTTCAGCTTATTTAAACGTGTTCCCATTTCATTAGTCTTGTGAGTGGAAAACATCAAGACTTTCTTGATCAAATTCCAAATTGCATATTATTCGAAATCCTATGTTCAAAGCAATTTGAAATCAGTGGAGTAGCCTTAATTAATTGAGAGTTTCTCAAACCATAACGGAACTAGTATTGTATATCATCTAGTATATTTTTGCAAAAACTAAAAAAACATCAATGTGTTACCATATTTGTTTTTCCATGTATACACATGAGGTAGAATTCTAGGAAATATGTCATGTGATAAACCAATCAACGGTGTTCCCAGAGACTGGGTCCTCATTTTGGTGATCTCCTTGGTGCTTCCACGGATGAACTTGTAAAAAGGGCCTCTGATTCCTTGTGAATTCATTAGGCGTTGAACCAATAAGGGTCTCAACCATGTTTTGTGAAAGAACTTGAAAATTGCTAAGAGAAGAACTAGCAGCAAAAGGCAGCAAATTAATAATATTAAGTTTGTTAAAATACCCATAATTTCTTGATTACAATTGAAGTCTGATGTGAAATAAGATATGCCAATCTTTCTTCATGACCAGGAGTTAATTTTATTAGAAAATGCAGAGGGTACCATTCGGATTCCGAAATTAAGTTATGCTTTTACAGTGATTGATAGTATTATTAACTTATTCTATTTAGTTGATAGCATACATAATAAAAAAGAAAGAAGAAATGACAAAATTTAGGCATTATTGGTGGTCCTCATAGTATAGTAAGCCAATCCAATGTATGAAGCTGGACATGGCAACTCGAACCGTACAGTTTTCTAATTACTAAAAACATGAACTTAGACGTGACATCGATCAAGAATTTATTCACTAGCTCGTAGTTCACACGCCCTTATTTTTAGTTACAACATTTTCATCAGTTAGGTTGCTACTGGGACTGCTCCTGAGTTGTGTCTACACCTTGTTACTTCCCACATACAGAAATAAATTGTATTTAAAATTTCAAAATCAAATGACTCTTTGACAGAGATACCTCAAGATGGATATCAGTTCAAATAAGTGAACTAAAATTGCTAGGATAGTCCTAAAAAGAACAAAAAAGAAAGTTGCAGCATACACGATCTCTTTGTGCACTCACGTTATACTTGTTAAAGTGCTAATAGGATTAGCTACTATAGTTTCTTTTGCTTCAAAGGCAATTTCCCTTACATGATATATCTGGGTAACTGGACTTACATTCCGTTAATCCCGAGTGAGAGCTTTTTACTCTTATTTACTGGTACTGCACAATTTTTAATATGTCAACCCGAAAACAGAATTGTAAAACTTCAAGACATGATCCTAAAGCTAGAGAAGACGCAACTTGCTTTTGTGAAGAAATCTAGAACTGACGACAGAAAGAAGATATTTAAGTAATCACATAGAGACATCAGTTAGAAGTAAACGACATCGATGACCCATAATCATGTTACATCTCTTTATTCTATTGTAAAAATGCAAATGATTGATTATGATCGTATCACCAAATTCCAATAATATGAATATAAGTGAAAGAAACTGATTCGTGATCACTTCTACTCGAGGTTGAGAAATCATTGATGGCTCGCTCATTACCGATGAAAGTTAGTGGAAGGACACAGTACTTAGAAAATGATGATTTATCATCTGTCAAGCTAGAAAAATAATTAAGAACGGCTTATATAGGTGTCTTTTACTTGATAGCATAACAATAATTAGTCAAGAAGCACATATGACAAGTTGTAGCTGTATTGGTGGTCATTGTACCACAATAGATATTTTTTTTTAATGAAATCAAGAATATACGAAGCTTCCTCAGAAGGGTTCAGAATTGCTTAAGTAGTAGAGTAGAGACCATTTTAGCATAAACTGGTGACTATGGTCAATTAGATCACAAAAATAAGGTCAAACAACAAAAGAATTTGGAATTGAGATGCAGTTGAAATACTCATTACCACTTAATTATCTAATATACCTTTTTTAAAATTTCCAACGTTCTTATGGAAACGAATTCTTGTTAACCGCGGTTAATTTACTTCACTGCGTCAACTGGAAATGGAGATACAACTTTTACTTAAACCAGATAGTAAGATTACAAAATTATTGTTTAAAGAAGCATTTGATTTTGCTATAGTTAGCTTTCACTAGAAATGAAACAAGTATAATCTGGTACAAGATTTAGGAAAAGAGACGGACTTGTGTCTGATAAAAAGTGAGGTTCATTTAGCATAAAATCAATTGACATCCGAAGTTACAATTCAAAAAACAAAACTCAATCAATAGATTGATATACCAAAGCAGTGCAAACGTTAAGCTAAAACGCAAAACAAAATCAGTGCAAAGCTTCAATAAACGTATTGATGCACGTTGTGCTCAGCCTAATTCTTGCTTCTCAAAGATACATATCGTTCAACATCAGAGAAAATACAATTCATTACATGACCAAATACCATTTGTCGGTTACTTACAAATATGTGCATGATCGTCCAGCAAATTTTTGTGACACATTGGAGGTGATTAATTAACTACGAACCACACATGAAAAACATAAAATACAACTTTTAACATGCATTTATTAGTAATTCTAATCAATTGCTTGAAGAACAACTTGTACACCCTTTTTGGGGGTGAGAATGAAGATATCGTCCGGATAGTGCACATAGTTTGGTGAGAGAGTGAACTTGTAACGTTGTAGAATGATCGAGAGAGTTATCTTTGCCTCGTTGGTGGTGAAGTTGAGTCCAACACAAGTACGTGGGCCCATACCAAATGGGAAAAAAGCTGCAGGACTATTGTTTGTTGCTTTAGCCCCTCCATGAGCAAATCTTTCTGGTCTAAAGAGATGAACATCTTTACCCCAAATTTCGGGGTTATGGTGGAGTGCCAACACCGAGAAGAAAAGGTTCATGTTTTGGGGAAGGATAATGTTTCCGAGCCTGATTTTTCTCTTAGTTTTTCTTGTCATGGTGATCACTGGAGGGTATAGCCTTAGTGTCTCATTGATTATCATGTTCATCTAACATGATAAAAACCGAAACAGAAAATTGAGAAACAAAATTATACTAGAAGAGGTAAAACGCACTGGCTCATATTAACGAAAAGAATGTAACTGTGTGAGCACAATCATGTGTGTTTTGCGGATATGTTCTAGAAATAAGAGAGTGTTTGAGAAATGCCAGGTTTTAAATTTTTAGTTATTTTATGCTTTCTGGTATAAATATTCATCCAACATGAATGTAGTATAGATTTATAAAAATGGTGATTGGCGTGCTGACAAAAATCTAAGATGGAAATATAAACTGATTGTAAATGCTAGGAGAAAGATCAGAGTTCAAGTTCAGTTATAATTTTTTATTAAGGTAAATAATTTTCTAAAATTCTTACAGTTTTGAGTCTCGCAATTCCATCCGAAGTGGGATTTTCTAGGCCAAATAAATCCTTTGCCTCTTTTCTTGCTTTTTCTTGCCAATCTGTATGAATAGCTAGGAGAAATATACACCAGGCAAGCAAGTTTGTGGTGGTTAAATGACCAGCACCATATAAAGCCTTAATCTCATCGATCATTTGATCTTCTGTGATCCTCTTCTCAATTGCCGGATCATGAACGATTTTGATGAGTTGTCCAAGAAAATCATTGCCAAAGTTTACTATGCCTTTTTCACTATCGATAACCTTTTCTCTTTTCTTCACAATCCTTAAAATTGAGCTCATTATGCCCTTTTCGAGATTGGCTGCCTTAACCTCATCACTAGTTTTGACGAACCAACTGCAAGTACAAGTACTTGGTGAGTGAAATTTGAAATTACTGAATGCAACGTATGTGCTAACATACTTCAAAATGAATTAATATGGTAACCTTGTCAACATTTTCATCTTGGAGATGTTTTCGACTTCTTAGTGAATGTTTCTGTTACTTTTTTTTACATTTGTGATATGTCTGAAAAACAAAAACAATGAATGGAACGCTAATTTGTTATACCTTATGCTGGGGGACCTCACATTATAAACATTCTTAACTGTAATTGAAGTTAGTTTCGCCACCATCTCGAAAATATGTTTTCCTTCCCCAAAGCTACTTCCAAAAGCTATTCTTGAAATAACTTCTGTTGTTAAAAGCCCAAATTCTTTATAAACGTCAACCTCTCTTCCTTCGAACTGTTTCCAGTTTTCTAGCATGGTCTCAACACTTGAACTCATTTCGGGAACCATTGCCTGACAACACCCATACATCAGTTGCAAAACATAATAAATATCAGTAATACATGCTAAAAATTTAGAATAGAAAATAAACCCTACTTACTTTTAAGCTATCCGAATGGAATGTATGATTAGCCAATTTCCGAATCTTAGCCCATTTTTCACCTTCATTAGTCACAAGTGATTCTCCTAACAGCTTCTTTGCATATCCTTCTATGTCCATTTTCGGATAAGCATTTTCTTTATTGCTGAATATTTCTTTGATAAGCTCAGGATCCGTTACAAATAGTTGAGGTTGTGGACCATGCCAATTCAGGAAGTTCTTCCCTGTTACCAAAAACCGTGAACACAATTTTTTTTTATAAGATGAAAAGAAAGAAATTTTCTCGATCGATTCATTTACTATAGGTTATGAAACATGACTACCGTAAATTTTTGTCCAGGCAAAAACATGGGGCTGAATTCTTTGGAATATATCATGAGATATATCCATAGGTTTCCCCATGGATAGCTTTCTCATGGTTTTGATCTCTTTTGTGCATCCATGTGGGAATTTATAAGAAGGGCCTTTTATTCCTTGTGCTTTCATAAATATTTGTATACTCAATGGCCTCCACCATATTTTGTACAGAAATTTAGATATAATCCACACAAAGCATACCAAAAATGTTGCTGAAAGAGTAACAGTGAAAGGTATTAACATCCTTAACCAGTCTTGATTAAAGTGTGTGATTATGATCTCAATAATTAGAGTCTTAGCTAGTTTTATTTATAGTATACCAAGGTCCATGTACCAACATCCACCAGCTAAAAAAATATTTGTACACAAAAAAAATCATTAACAGTACGACAAGATATACATTTGCTCCTCTGTTATAAAAGTACTATAAAACATTAGATTTCTCTTCTAGTATTAGATTAACGATAAGTTGATCACATAGGTACATTCTTACCTAGTTTCACTTGTAGTACCAGCATCTAGGGCCGGATTCGGTCCGGTTTGGTTTTTGGTAAAACCGAAACCAAAACCGAGCATATTTTTCGGTTCGGTTTTTTTCGGTTTCGGTCTTTTTATTTTTTGGACCGAACCGGACCGGTTTTTTCGGTCCAGTTTCGGTTTTTTTCGGTTTTTTTCGGTTTCGGTCTTTTCGGTTCGGTTTTACTGAAAACCGAAACCGACCCGAAATTTTTTCGGTTTTTCGGTTGCGGTCTTTTTCGGGTTTTTTCGGTTCGGTTCGGTTTTTTCGGTTTTTCGTCCAGCCCTACCAGCATCTAGGAATGTCCGCGGTTCGCTTCGTTGAGTTTTGAGAACAATTCAAAACAAACCACGTAAAAAAATGAAAGATTTGGTTTGGTGCGGGTTGGTAAAGTTTCAAATTTCAAACTAACTCAACCCAATTCATTTTAAGCGGTTTGGGTTCGGGTTAGGTTCGCGATTTGTTAATTTTAGTCCTTAAACTTATAAAACATGCAATTTTAACCCAAAAATAGGAAGAAAAAAAAACTTGAAAAAACAAAAAACAAAGATTTCAAATGAAACGTTTATAAACCAAAACATAGTTGCATACTACATGCATTAATAGTTTGGCGTAGCATTTTTATTCATATCTATTATGTCGCTATAACAAAATAAAAACGAACAATAAAAATTTAAAAGCACGACATGAAACCATAAAATATTCAAACAATTAAAAGATGGTGTAAACCAAAACTGTATGTGCTTGATCGATCATAAGCTATTAGGGTTAAATAGTTTATTATCTATATTTGATTATTTATATGTATATTTAACTAATTTATATTTTTTGTGGTGTGGCGGGTTGACCCGTGGTTTTAAAATCTTAAACCGAACCAACCCACTTATATTATTTGCGATGCGGTTTGGTTTGGGTTCATAATTTTGAAAACTTCAACCCGACCCCACCCGTCACAGGTTGGTTTGGGTTGCAATTTGGGACGGTTTGGTCTCAATTTTTGTCCACCCCTACCAGCATCCACCAACTAATAAATTATCAGTACAAATAAAAAAAGATATTACTAATTATTAGTAGGTCTGGGCGAAAAACCGAAAAAAACGAACCGGACCGAAAAAGACCGAAATCGAAAAAGAACGAAAAAAACCGAAAAACCCGAAAAAGACCAAAATAACCGAAAAATCGAAAAATAACGGAAATTGGACCAAAAAAACAGGTCCGGTTCAGTCCAAAAAATAAAAAGACCGAAACCGAAAAAAACAAAACAGAAAAATATGTTCGGTTTCGATTTTGCTAAAAATCGAAACGAATCGGACCGAACTCATCCCTAATTATTAGTACAAGATCTACATTGCTAGCTTCAACTGCTATAGAGCACTATATTTCTCTTTTAGTGCTAAGATTAATCATTTTACACTTAATTGGCACCGTGAAATGTGAGGGAAATAGTAGAGTACACCACCCCTCTTGATAAATGATACTATTATAAGATCCGCCTATTACATTATATTTTACTATTTTAGTATAAAAGGTTTTTTTTTTATATATATAATTAAACGGACCAACTTTAATTAAGATGGTGAAAACGGATTGATTTTGGTTGTTTTGTTTTTTTGGGCAGGTTGTCCTGATTTTGGTTGTCTTGTTTTTTTTAGGGCAGATTGTCCTGATTTTTTTAAACTCATTAGATCAAATGCAAACTCATCCAAGACTCAACAAAAAGTTTGATAAAATTTTCTGTATATTGTCTCAACATACGAAAAAACAATTATATGAATGCACTATTTATTTAGGGTGTATCAACCAATAATATTTTTAGTTTTAATTTTGAATTAATTTTAGTATAAATATTTTTGAGTTCATTAATAGATGTTAAGCTTTTAGTAGTTTTAATTTTAAATTAATTTTAGGGTAGATATTTTTGGGTTTATTAATAGGTGTTCGGTTTTTAGTATGTGGCACACACTAAATAATAGTGGACCGAATTCATGGTATTATTACTCGTTCGATGTTCATTCCAAAATATTAAAACCAATATTAAAAGCAAAACCTTTTTTCATAGTTTTTATTATCATTAGATTAGATTAATTTAAAAATAGTAGGACATCAAAAATGGATATGGTGAGAACCCCGCCCCAAAGGGCAATAGTACAAAAGTTTCGATAAGTTGATTGACAACCCCACAAATCGGAGTTTTTTTTTTTTCAGTCAATCAATTTAACGGCACAAGTCTATTTTTCAAAAATAAATATTCAATTTTTATTTTTTTAAAAATTTTGATTAATAATTAAATTTATGATAGTATCCACTAGGGTTCTATATTTTTATTTGACTTTTTATTGTGTTATAAAATTTGTTTTTAATTTATTAAATCTTAATTTGTCTAATATATAATAAAAATTGAAAAATTAAATTAGTTATTTAAAACTTATCATCTAACCTTTCAATTTTTAATCTGACGGTTATAAAGATGACTGGACATTTTACAATCTAACTCAACGACGACACAAAATGGGGACCCCACAAATCGAATTAAACTTTATTGTACTTACTATATTACGTTTTGTTCGAAAATATTTTTTATCTTGAATTATCTCGAGACCGTTTTTAATGGTATAGTTTTCTCACTTCAGTCAACATATGCTTTTATATTAGCAAATTTTTTCAAGACTTGGACCTTAATTTACATCTTTTTCCTAGTTTTTTCTTCTATTAAAGCTTCCTCTTTTTCGGGGTTAAGATACTCAAATGTTGCCACGGCCAATTCTTTCTCTTCACACATTCTCAATGTACCTTGCTTAAAACTCAAGTTTCTTGAGTTTCGTTTAGAAAACGCACTCAGAACATCTACAATAATGTATTTAGATTTTATTTGTTAAGTATTACCACTTAAGCCAAAAATTCAATTTCAACTTAGGTCTTGTTAACTTTAATTACAAAAACTATATATTAATATTGTATTTGAACTATATTTGCAACATATGTTGTTAAATTATATTATTCATGTAATTTTTTTAAATAATATCAAAATTATTTACTATTTGAATAATTTCCTCACAAAATAACTTCGTTTTTCAAACAATTTAATATAAACACAAAATTTATCTAAGAAAATAATTAAGAAGAAATATTAAATTTATTAAATTCAATAATATAATAAATTAAATCAATTTGAAAGCATTTCATATCATTACTACGTACAGTCCAGTTTGTAGCAAGAATGGAAATAAAAAGTTAAACTATAGTTTATGGTCCGGTTCTGAAGTAGTATCTAGAATAATTATATTAAAAATACACTTCAAGAATAATTATATTAAAAATACACTTACGATTTTTATTTTTTTTACTTTTTTCCAAGTAAAAGCAGAGAGTACGATTAATATTTTAACTATATAAATCCAATTAATATGTTAACTATATGAATTTAATGTAATCAAGTAATTCACACAGCAAGAACATTAAGGGAAAAAAGTGTTGATTTAACATACATATACCCTCTATTTTTCATCAATTTCGTGCCCACTTGTTTATTTTATCAAAAAAAAAACTTGAAAAAAATTGTACATTTGCTATAATGTATGTATCAATACATTACAATAATTATTTTTAAAAAAAAAATCACACGCAATTTATTTTGGAATAAATATATAAGTTAGTGTAAATTAAAAATTAAATCTTAGAAAAATTGTTTAAAATAATATTATGTCGAAATGTTTTAAAATTTGAATACAATATAATATAAAATCTTATAAATTTACGAAACAAGTTATGAAAATTTAAAATTTGAATGAAAATAAATAAAAAAATTACTAAAATAGATAAAGAATAGGGGTATAATATTTGGAATAGCCAACTATTTTGATGTAAATGACAGCCGTACATTAATGCATGGTAGTTTGTCTAGCAATCGGAGAATAATTTAATGCCGAAAATAAGAGTTGAGAAGCATCAATTGCCATATCATCCTTTTAGTTTCATCGTTACCTTTAGAGCACTTAAACAACCGCTTTAGGAAAATTTGTTAAAATGCTATATATCAGTTTTGTTATACTTGGACAAACTCATATCATTTCTCCAAATTCAATAAAATGAATTGTTCCTTTATAAATTAAAATAATATTTTATCCTTATTTTCTCTTCATCTTCTCTCTTAAATATATATTAAAAAATCAATGTGAGTTGAAAGTAAATTATGAAATAATATATAAATAATATTTTTATATTACAAGGAAGATGATAGAGTAATTGATTTACAAGTTGTATTATAATAAATTAAATAATATGACTATCATCCCGAATTTAGAGAAACTGCTCGGTTAACTGATACGGATATTCATTAGCATAAAAAAATGTAAAATGAATTAAAAATAATAATTTTTGATTAATATTTAAGTTTAGGGTAGGCCCACATAAAGTTCTATATTTTTATTTGGTTTCTAATGTGTTGTACAATTTGTTTTTAATTTATCAAATTCTAAATTGTTGAAAATATAAAAAATAAATTAGTTATTGAAAATATTATCTAACCATCTAAAGAGAAACTGCTCGGTTAACTGATACGAATGCTCATTAGCATAAAAAAATTAATTTTTAATTAATATTTAAGTTTAGGGTATGCCCAAGTAGAGTTCTATATTTTTATTTGGTTTCTAATGTGTTGTACAATTTGTTTTTAATTTATCAAATTCTAAATTGTTGAAAATATAAAAAATAAATTAGTTATTGAAAATATTATCTAACAATCTATTTTTTAATTTAACGATAATTAATATAATTGTTTTGTAAACAGTCAAATAAGTTAATTGTTTCAAATATACTCTCGTGTAAATGTCTGTAAAATCATGTTTTCCTTTTTAAATAAAAAACTAAAGTCTGACACCTAAATTTTGCCAACTCACTGCAATTGCATGCCTTAAAAGCATGTTTTCCTTTTAAAACAGGGCAACAGTGACAAATTATATGCATCAGACCATCGTATTTATTATTTCAAAATAAAAAATTTCTTAAAATTTGATGATCATTGTATAAAAACTGGCATAAATCATGAGTCATATAAATTTATTAAATTTCATTAAACATAAAATTCACCTTATAAGTAATGTGTATAATTTTCTTGGTGAATATAATAGTAATAAACTATCATGGGGTTCATATTTTTGTGGTTGAAATATTGTTATGATTATTAAATGATAATAATAATAAAAAAAATATAGGGTTATTATAAATAAAATTAATAAGCAATCTGTAATTTTATGTAAATGTAAACAGTTACTTAAAATATATAAAATATGTTAGATTTAATAAAAAAAAATTAATATTGTTGATGCGGTTGTTCTCACCTTACTTACACATTCCTTAAAAATCAAAACTCTAACCTCAATCTTTACTTTAACACTCAAACATTCCCTAAACACTCAAACATTCCATTTTAATATTATAAATCAAGTTTCCACCACACATATCTCAAACATGTTTATAAATATTTGTATAAATTAGTATATTTAATAGGTATGAGTAATTTGATAAGAAAGCTTATATATTGTGAAAATGTATTTTGACACCGTTAAATTAAAAAATAAGATTCTAATTTCAGATATAAGTAAAATGGTAAGGAACTTGATGCAGATGCTATGTAGAATGTGCATGTAAATTTCTATATTTCTCTAATAGTATGACACTAAATGTTGGTTGTAGTGAGCAACGTAGATGGTCTTAGAAAAATGCCAATTTATTAACACGACATCGCAGTTCAAGAAGAAACTTTTCAACTTTTGTGAAGCCACTCTACTCTGCACACCCATTCGTGGCAAGACATCTCGTTATTAGTTTATATAATCTATCAACTTTTAGTGATTTGGTAATCAACATGTACATTTTCATTCCAATTAAGAGAATCAACACACCTCCGATTATTTTAACTTTATTAACTCAAGCATACTAAGTAGGGATTTCAATCTAAATTATTTGATACGATGGTTGAAACTTTCACATTATGTTATTCAATAGTAAAATAAATTTTAATATGGGTTGAAAACCGATAACCGGAGGTGTATTGAATCACTTAATTGAAGTGAAAACGTATAGGTTGATAACAAATTAGAAAGTATGTTAGGTCAGATAATAAATGGAGTGAAAACTTATATACTGACTATCAAATTAGAAAGAGTATTATGTTGGATATATGGAAACATTTACAAAACTTTCCAACAGAAAACGCATTATTAAGCGGAGAATATTAGTCATATGTCATATTTTACAATATTTTTTAAATGGAGGTTCTCTGCCGAAACATTTTTAAGTTTCAGTCACCAGGCCAAATAAAAAAGAACACAAAAATTGTTCTTAATCTTAAAAAATAACTTATAGTATATACGTAAAATATATTAAAATGTTAAAAATTATTTTTAACCTTAAAAAAAATATATTATAATTTACACAAGAAAAATATCAAAGTGTAAAAAAAACAAAAAACAAAAAACTTAAAAACTATTTTTTTTAGTGTTTGTTTGAATTATTAAGTAAAAAAAAAAACCCCAAAATTTTACGAAAATAATATATTATTTTATCACTTATAAGATGACATATACTTAAAATCTTATAAGAATAATGAAATATAAACAAAAATCTTATAAGAATATTTTTTAAAAATATTATAAAAGGTGATTTATGACTAATATTAACAGATGAGGTGACATTAATATTGTAAAAAATCTTGTAAAAGATGAGGTGACATTAATATTCTGATCTTGTAAAATCTTATAGAGGTTGGATTTTTATACTACACTTTTTCTGAAAAAACGCACAAACCGTAAAAAAAATCTACGGTCTACAGTGTTTTTATGCAAACCGTAAAAAAAATCTACGGTTTGCAAAAATACATGCAAACCGTAGATTTTTTTTACGGTTTGCATGTATTTTTTTTTTGTATTTTTTTTTTTGTAATTTCAATTTGTAAAATAGTAAAAAATATATAAAATATGCAAATCCATAATTCACTTAGGTATATATAATTGTTTGTTGTTTGTTTATATTAATTATAGAAATTATAATAATTGTTGATATTTGTCCCATTTAATAAAAAAATTAGGATTTTTATTTAAATTTGTGTTATTTAGATATTTATTACTAATGGTTTGGTTATGATGGTTATTTTTTTTGATTGAGAAAAATAAAAATTGTTACGTTTTATTAATATTTACCCGTTTTGAAAATTAGGGGTTTTTATAAAATTATGTTTTTTAATTAGTTTGTTTGCCCAAATCACCAATAAAAATTGGGGTTGTTGATATTTTATCCGTTTTATAAAAAAATTGAGTTATCATTGTTTGGTTATCATTAAATGTGTTTGGTTATAATTAAAAAATTGAGTTATCATTGTTTGGTTATGATTAACAAATTGAGTTATCATTGTTTGGTTATAACTCAATTATAACTCAATTATAACCAAACAATGATAACTAGAAAATTGCAAATCAGTCCCTGCATTTCGTAAAAACTCAATATTGGTCCTATCAATTAAAATACAGAATATTTTTTACAAACATACAAATCAAACATACGAATCAAATTAAACTTACGAATTTATAACGTACAAATCAAACATACGAATCAAATTAAACTTACGAATTTATAATATTCCAACTCAGGTAAGAATAAAACTTACAAATCAAACATAGAAATCAAATACAAAAAACACAAATGTGCATTTATTTATTTTTGTAACGAGTAAATCCTTTAAAGTTGGACGTAGGGAGCATCTTTCCCGCCGATGTTAATCTATCCGATGACGGCTCAGTAGACTCTTCGATTTCGTTTAGCTCCGGACGACGTCTCTGTCGATGCTGCGATTCTGGATGCGGAGCACGCTCGTGGGATGTAAGTGTCAATCCTCGACTCCAACTGTCGTACGACCCAAATGATTGTCTATGATGATCCAACGGAACATCATCCTGAACGTAGTCCGGCCCAGCAAAAGAAGCACGACGACCATGACCGCTTGAACTCGGACCCGGACCCTGATCTGTAGTCGGGGGTCGACCTCCACTCGATCTTCTACCCCCGCTACGCCCGCCGCTACTAGATTCGCCTTCCCCTCTACCTCTTTCGTCGGGACGCCGACAAATAAAGCCCTAGTGTAAGTTCTTGGGTCGTAACGTAGGTCGTCATCACCATCGTCGTCGTCGTCGTCATTGTCATCCTCCTCATCCGACTGTTCATCAGCTGACCCATACGGATTCATTTCCATTTCAGCGAACTCCACACGTAGTAAGTCCACGTCCGTTTTTATTTTCGCCCGTTTGAACGATTTGAAACTGCGGCGCAACATCGCTTTCTGAAAAAAAAAACAATAAAAAACGATTTATTAGTATTGAAATAACCAAACAAAAAAATAACACACAAATATTAATGAACTTTAACTAGTTGTTACCATTTTATTGAGCACACCCGTATGCTCCCGGAAACCGTGAGATGGCCGGGCAAGTTCAGGTGGGTTTATAAAGATGCGGGTCCTCTCTGTATACCATCTCATGTAATCCGGTGACGTCCCCATACCAAATTCGCCGTTAACAAGCCGGTTGTGGCGGTCATTCCACACGGTTATAAACTCTGCAAAAAGTGAAGGCCAATCGTGTTTTTGCACAATCCCACATCTTCTATCCTTGCCGTGACCCTATCTGGGTTTCCAAATATATGTAGGGACCCGCTGAACAAAACCGAACTGTCTCATGAACCTGTCCGCGGGGTGGAACTCAATCTTCTCATTACAAATGAGACGCACAGAACAATGCCACATATAACGGCCCCGCGTGCAGTATTCCGGATAGTCATCGAGATTCCCGTAAGGTTGCCACACTATCTCTAATCAGCAAAATTATTATTAGAATATGTAAACAAGGGTTTAAAAATACTAGTAATAAAATTCTGCGAACATAAGACCAATGGAAACATATACAACATATAATACGTAAGTTGCATGTAGGAAATAAGAAAGTTAAAATTTTACCTGTTCATGCGACATATTGTCAAACTGGTCACGTATGTGGACCACATTATGTCCGTAGACATATGGCTTAAAGTTAGTTTGCCTCCAAATCTTCCATCTGTAATATACAAACAAAACCCGATAAACAATAAATATAAATAAGATAAGTAAATGATAGATGACACAATAAAAAAAACACAAATCCAATACAAAAACTAAATAATATCATACCTGTAACCGAGGGGGAACCTAGGTCAGCCCTCAGGTGGCTCGATATCTTCCGGCAGCTCTTCACATGGTCTAACCGGCAGTAGTCAGGTCATCGCCCACATATCGAGAAACATCACCGCCCCGCTTACTCTGTTTGCCTTACCACGTACCAACTTGCATTGATTAGCCTCTAACCAGGCCAGAAGAGCTGATCCCCAACTATACTCAGCACATGTGTCAAAATCCTCCAGAAATGGCAGAGGCCAGAGTGGAATCTGATCACTGCTCTTATCTGAAAACACATGTGCCCCCAGTAATAATAACATGGCAGCCCTAGACTGATATAACAAACGCTCCTCACTAGGGTTGGGGGGTAATTCACTAAAGGTGTGTAACATCCAATCAAGTCTAACTGTCAAACAGTTTGTATCCACTTGATTGTCAGCCGGTCTAACACCCAACAAACTCTCTATCATATCTAACCTGCTCGCTCTGTTATCATTCCGCTCCGATCGGGTAACAGCAAGACCATCCACCCTGAGACCAAACATAATCTCTACATCCTGTAAAGATATCCCCAACTCTCCACCGACATAATGGAATGTGTGCGTCTCATCACGCCACCTATCAACTAAGGCTGTAAGCAAGCCTCGGTCTACGCTATAATTACCTATAGTGTGAATACCGTAAAAACCAGCCCTAATCATATTTTGAACTACCCTGTTAGGCGTCGGTATCTGCCAACTATAATTATAAACCCTAATTTTATGGGCATCTCCTCTACCCGCTTCTCTTCCAGCATCCCAAGTCGTATTTGAAATATGACCGGTCTGTCGTAAAATGCCTAAACTGCCTCTAATCCGTGGACCTGGCTCTGCCATCCTAACTATTTTTATTTTTAACAATAAAAACAACATAAGAAACAACCAAACAATTATTTTAATTATCTAATTAAACAATGATAACCAATTAATGATAACCAAACAATAATAACTCAATGATAACCAATTAATGATAATTAAATAATGATAACCAAACAATGATAACTCAATTTTTATTTTTCTCAATCAAAACAAATAACCATCATAACCAAACCATTAGTAATAAATATCTAAATAACACAAATTTAAATAAAAATCCTATTTTTTTTATTAAATGAGACAAATATCAACAATTATTATAATTTCTATAATTAATATAAACAAACAAAAAACAATTATATATACCTAAGTGAATTATAGATTTGCATATTTTATATATTTTTTACTATTTTACAAATTGAAATTACAAAAAAAAAAAAAAAAAAAAAAAAAAATACATGCAAATCGTAAAAAAAATCTACGGTTTGCATGTATTTTTGCAAACCGTAGATTTTTTTTACGGTTTGCATAAAAACACTGTAGACCGTAGATTTTTTTTACGATCTGTACGTTTTTTCAGAAAAAGTGTAGTATAAAAATCCAACCTCAATCTTATAAGCGATCTTCTCATTTATTTTATTCTCTCTTATCTCATCCACGTATGTTCAATCAGACTAATGGATCAATCCTTTTAAATTGTGGTCAAAATTTCACATGTATACGTCATCAATTCAAATTAGGTTTTTTAAAAGACAAAAACAATTTATCTATTCAAATATCTAATATGGAAACTATATATGTCGGTCATTTTTTTTTATCATTCCTTTACATCCAGTACATTTCTTCAAAAAATTTAAAGCATTTCATGTTTTCTTTCTTACTTTTATATGGTATTATAACAACTGGTATTAAATTTTCATGAAGGTTTATGTGTATAGTTCTGATAGATAATAACTTTCTAATGTTTTTAATATTAACTTTCACATGTTTATATATTAATATGTTTTCTGTAATTACTCATCAAACTTGAGGAGTATAAGTTTAAGAAATTTGACGGAAACAAAGGACAAAAAACAAAACAAAAGAGTTATTCCCAATAAAAAGAAATTACTCAAATTATTTTACTCCAAAAAAAGTTTTATTCTAGCAGAAATTATATTTGAGGGATGCTATAGCAACCCATAAAACTTACTCAAAAAGTCTAGTAGATGATATGGAACAATCCTAGTCATTTTTTTCCACACGCGTCAAAAAAATGATATCACTAGCTAGTAAGAAAAAAAGTCATGTCATTCTTAACACTAATTATTATATTATTTCTTCTAGTTATTCATTTATACATATCGTTTATTTGTATTCGTATTAAAAAACTTGTGGTCAAATTTTGACATTAATTTTTAAATAAAAAAAATTAGAAGATGGCAGTAAAAGTCACGTCACGTAATAAAAACCCAACCTACTAAAAACTCAAATAAAAATATACTAGAACCATAGTTGAATCTAACCTAAATTTAAATAATAATTAAAAATAAAAAAAAATTGTTTAATATAAAAATACAACTCATTAAAAACCCAAATAAAAATATAATAGAACTCTATTTGAATATATCCTAAATTTAAATATTAATTAAAAATAAAAAAATTATTAAATTTAATATTAATAAAAATAAAAAAATTTGATGAGCCGGATATGCCATGTAATTTGGGTTATTTTTTGGATATAAAACATGTGTGAGTAAAATCATTTTACATTATATTTTTATGGAAATTCTGGTTGGAAGATGTGTTAGTTAGTTCCCTTGGTTTGATCAAAATGGCTAACCAGTCCCTAGTAATACATATATGTCGATTAAGTATATTATTTGGTAAAACCTTGAGATTTTTCAACTAACTTGCCGCAACAAAATATTATTATTTGTCCATATAGTTTCATTAGATATACTATTTTTTGCCATTATTTTATATTCTTAGTTCCTCCCTGATATTTCTTTCGCACAATCGCTTACAGTTTTTTTTCCTCCTCCAACTCACTTTCTTTTTTTACGTTTCTTAATATGTATAATCTTCATCCCCTTCTTCAGTTCATTTTTTTTATTTCATTATATTATGATTTTTTTCTTCGTCCATTCACGAGTTTAAATCATGTTGTATACTTGTATTACGGAAAAAATACAATTGTTACCACAAAATGAAAAACTAATGGTTCCTAAAATTATAATAGGTTTAAAATAAGCATGTCAAAGGATGAATTCCATATATAATTTATTTATTTATTTAAAATTCTATATTTTCTGATTTTGGGGGACAACAAAACTTTATATTAAAAAATTTTATTATACGGATTTGTAGTCGTTATGGAAATTCGATACGAGTAATATCTTTCCTTAAACGTAAACAACTAGTAAAATCGCATAATTTACGACTAAATCATTCAATGTTTTCTTTTTTAGAGGTGAAATTTGCACATTTAAATTATGTGTTAGATTTATTAATATCTCATACTATATCCAGCTGGGAATATTGGTGCAAACTCTTTGTTATCGGGTAAAATATGCTTGGGATTTGATTTAAATGACTTTTTTTTTTAATCGAACAAGCTCATTATTATTAAAGAACAACGAGTGAACATATAGAGTTTCAGTGTACTTGGAACAGTCTCTAAATGGCTAAACAAAATGAAATAATACAAAGTCCCAAAGGGCGCCCATAAGTACACCAAATCAATACATAACCCCGTCGACTCATCGCACCCTAGACAGACGGTATAACTACTCCAAAAAGACGTAAAATGAAACATAAAAATTCTCAACTATCAGAAGCACTAAAATATTGTCGGGCGCGCCAAGCATAGCAAGGATGGTAGTCGCAAAAGTAAGGCACCATATAGACTACAACGGACATACTGAGGCCATAAGCAACACAAAAAAACCAGCTCAAAGAAGCGTCATCGGGGTGCCAACACAATAAACCCGATCTAAACAGACCGGTCAGACGTAAGAACATAAAGGCAACAACCTACCGCTCGAATCAGTTTAACCTAACCACTCAACCGCATACCAATCCTAACAAAGACTCAAAAGAGTCCTCAACAAAAGCACAATCAAGACAACCTCCGCTAGTACTCCTAAATCTATACTCGGGACAATATCACGTAAAATAAAATATCAATAAAGGAACAACTAAAACCATCTGACGGATCCAACCCAAGAATAAACAGTCGTGCTCGGTATAAGCAAAATATACAAACTCACATCGAGGCATACGAGACAAGTACATACCGGTCAAGAAGTAAAGAGAGACGTAGGAGTCCGAAGAGTAATAAGACCCAATCTGGCGTTGTAGTTGCGATCGACGTGCCAACACACTCGCTAATCCGATCTAATCAGGGCTACTAGGTCTACAAACCCTGAGACTACCTATGCCCGTCCGTCCAAATACTTCTGACACACATACCTCATCCCTAGCCAAGATCCCGATTACAAAAAAACTACCACCAATTAATACACAATTGACACTCAATCGGATCCAAAAGGATGGAGTCTATTGGAGCGGAGAAGGTGGAACATCGATCAAAGATCAATATATTAAAGGACTTTCCTATTATATTTCAATTAAAAAATATTACATGTACATTCGTTGTTTGGTAACTTAATATGAGTTGCTCTCAAAGATCAATATATTAATATTTATTTGTGCTGTCAAATAATTTTGTGATACCACTTTCAAATGACAATATATTGTAAATTAAATTATTTCATGTCGTACTCGATAATAAGAACAAGAACAAATGAAACATCGATCAAATTTTTGCTCGTGCACTCCCAAATTTTTTAGGTTATTCATTAATTTTTATATAATTCATTTTAATACGTTATTTCTCATACCAAACTTACTTTAAACACTTAATTAGAATTTCAAACTAAACTAAACATTTTATTTTAAAGTTCTACTAAAACTAGCTCATCTCGATATACAATCGACAAAAATGAAAGACCCCCGGTCTAGCCGGGCCAGTTTTGCTAGTACTAATTAAAATCCAGCACTAGAAGTATGTTTCGTCGGATTATAGTTGTATAACTATTCAAATTGTACACATGGTTTATATCGAGTTACCATCTCTCATGATTTATCAACTCTAACTTGGCTCAAACACACCAACGTAAACTAGCTAGTCATTTACGAATATGGTTTTGGTATCAAATTGCCTGACTTCAAGAGTATGCAGACTAAATAGTGTGTCAAAACTAAAAACTCCTTATTTATACTTCGTGTCAATGTTCTAAAAGGAGGAGGGTGGAATTTATATGGAATTTAGGCGGAAGTTGGTCGCCTAGCGCCTAATTCCGCCTAATTCCGATTAATCACCGTCTAATCAGTCTATTATCGTCTAATTTATTCGGTTCCTAGGCTCCGTCTACCGTATATACTGGGCCTAACTTACGGTTAGACGTGCCTTTTAAAACACTGCTTTGTATTATAACAAACTTGTGACAACTTTATAATATTTATAGTCACACACTTGCACACTCTTACGGCAGTCGCGCCACACCACTTAATAACACTTATAGACACACTTATTGGTGCATTTAACTTTGATTAAGTGATAGTAAAGCAAAATGATAGCCCTATTTATAAATGCCGAGGTCTGTTTACTAAGTCGGTTTTTGTTACAAGAATTACTCTAGGTTTGCCTAATTAAAAAAAATCTAAGAAAGAGGTTAGTTTACTTAAACATTGAGGGAATCATTCTAAATAGATAGTCAGAAACATATTATTATTTATTTTTAAGATAGTAATGAGATGATGGCTTTTATTATTAGTTAGTAGTTATTGTTTTTTATTTAGCTATTGAGTCATTTAGTTTATAAGTGTAAGAGACAACATGTCTATGTATAAGAAAGTGTGAATAGCTGTAGTGAAGTAGTGTTAGAATTACCTAGCCTGCAATCTCTGACTGCATAAGTCTCGTTAAAAGACCAGTAACACATATTTAAGATTGTGTTGTCTAATTAGTTGTCTTTGTATTATTATGTTCACATCATGTACACTACCTTTTTATCTATATATTTGACTCCACACAAGTGACTAAATGTGTGAGAGAAACCAATTGTAACAATAAGTAATTTATTAAAATCCCACATCCCCAATTAAGGTAACACATGACCGTGCTATATATGGCTAAATAAGATATGCTAATCTATATAAACCATTGCAATAACAAGTAATTTAGTAACGCTCCCTTTATAGTCTAAATATTCTTTGTGTTATAGTTAATATCTTATACGAAGTACTTAATAACTCTATCAAGTGAAGTAGTGACTTCACCGCCTATCCCCTACTATCTTGGACGGGTTTCACGGCCCCTTCATCCTTGGTGTCAGAGCAGACAATCATACATTCTGTGAGCGAGTCACCCCTTTTTTATTTGATATTTATAACTTTACAGATCATATCACAAGTATCAAATGTAAGACAAAAGACACGGTTCAGATGGAGGGGAGAACTGGCAGGTTGGGGGACCAATATGGTCACGAAAAATGAAGACGAGGTGGAGAATTCATTTACAAAGGTGGAAATTAAGGGGACAAACCTAAGAATGGCTATTGAGAAGCAATGGGTCAGATGACACGTGTGGGGGCGCCAATAAGGGAAATAAGGTTTAAGTTATGTTCGTGAAGTTTTCGGTAGCGACACAATATAGTTTTTCATGAGATCACGGTAAAGAAAACCTCGAGAACAAGGTTTTTTTCAAGCGGTGGGGAGAGAAAAGGGTTCCAAAGAGATAATATTGGGTACGATAAACGAGAGTATGTGTGTGGGTGGGGGGGAGGGGGGTTGTTATGCATCGAATGGAACGACGATATCTATCCATTTGGGTAGGAAGAAGATTGTGGCTAGGTCATATCTCATGTTAGAATTGGGTGATATTTGCGGAGTATCGATCTTTTCGGGGTTAGAACATTGGATATGCGGGAACGTCATTGGATTCTCCTTGATGCTTAGTTTTGTGATGGCTCGTTTGATAATGGGCGAAAGATTAGGAGAGGCTTATTGAGGGCTCAAGATATGTGCTCGATTGGTCACCTGATATAGAGAGGATGCACTTCAGCTGTTGGATGAGTGTTTTAGGGATCACATCATACTGTAGAAAACATATCTCTATGAGTTCTACAATTTTAAGAAAAAAGCCGATTTGAAGGGAGACATCCTATTTGTCCAATTCGTATAATAAAAAGAATGGAAAAATTGTTAAAATGGTACTCAACCTATCAACTTTTAGCGATCTGGTACCCAACCTAACACTTTTTCTAATTCGGTACCTAACCTATACGTTTCGCTCTAATTTGTTACCCAAACTAATATTTTTTCTAATTTGGTACCCAATCTATACGTATTCAGTCCAATTAAGGGACTCAATTTGCCTTCGATCATCGGTTTTTAACTCATACTAATTCTCAATTCTCTTTTACAATTGATTAACCCATGTGAAACCTTCGTATATTTTATTAAAAAATTTAAAGTGAAAACACTACTTAATATACTTGAATTAATTAGCTTAAAATGATCGGATGTGAGTTGAGCCCATTAATTGGAATGAAAATGTATAGGTTGTGCACCAAGTTAGAAAGTGTGTTAGGTTTGTTACCAAATCACTAAAAACTAATAATTTGGTATCATTTTAGCATTTTTTCCTATAAATAATATTTTGCAACATCACAAATTTGCCAATACTTTTTTGTTTATATGGAAATGATAATTTTAAAAGATAAGGATAAAATTATAAAAAAAAAAGTGTAAAAAAAAATGTCATATTTATATTATTTTCGTAAGTACACTTCTGTATAGTGGAATTATATTATGACACAGAGGGAGTAGTCAAAGTTGAACGTATTTATTGATGATATTTCGATGGTGTACGCTAATTTAGAAACGAATGTCGTTAAGATAGAGTCAAGTTAATAGTTATAATATAATTTACAAAATATTAAAAAACTTTAAATTAAAACATTTAAAACACCTTTCTTCAAAGGTAGTATATATAATACATCCAAAAACATTTAATATCTACTTGTTTTTGAAATAAAAACAAGTAGATATTAAATGTTTTTGGATGTATTATATATACTACCTTTGGATGTATTAAATGTTTTTGGATGCAAAAAAAAATGTCATATTTATATTATTTTCGTAAGTACACTTCTGTATAGTGGAATTATATTATGACACAGAGGGAGTAGTCAAAGTTGAACGTATTTATTGATGATATTTCGATGGTGTACGCTAATTTAGAAACGAATGTCGTTAAGATAGAGTCAAGTTAATAGTTCTAATATAATTTACAAAATATTAAAAAACTTTAAATTAAAACATTTAAAACACCTTTCTTCAAAGGTAGTATATATAATACATCCAAAAACATTTAATATCTACTTGTTTGTTGTTGTAGTTTTTGGTTATAAAAATAAAAATAAAAATAAAAATAAAAATAAAAATAAAAATAAAAATAAAAAGGTGGGTCCCACTATAAAAACATGCAACGCGGAGGAGAGAAAGGTGGTCTTCCTTTTCTTCAAACCTTAAATACAGCATTTTACCATAACCACAAATCCTCTTTTATTTCTCTCTCTTATTTATCATTTTAGAGAGAGAAAACTATTTTTATATATATATATATTTATTTATATATTATATATATATAGAGGGACTCGCCGGAGGTGTACACCTTGCCTTTCCTTACAGGTATGTACCACTTTTTATTATTTTTGTGTTATCCTATTTCATTTTACCTTGATTATATATAATTCTTATATTTATTTATGGGTTATATGAACCTAACTTAGACATCAATTTAGATATTTTTTTGTAAAAACGTTCCAAATCAAGATTTGACTAATGCAAATCTCCACGGTTACACGACGGGAACACAAATATGCATATTGTTTTTTTTTTCCGAGATATATAATGACATGTTTTCGAAATTATGGTAAAATTTAAAAATTCAAAACATGTCATTATACATCTCAGAAAAAAAAATAAGACGCATATTTGTGTTCCCGTCGTGAAACCGTGAAGATTTGCATTGATCGAATTTTGATTTGGAACGTTTTTGAAAAAAAGTGTCAATTTGAGTGTTTTTTTTATGGTTTTCATATATCATCCCCTTATTTATATATATAAACTGTATCATAAACTAGTAATTCTTAGTTAGCTCATTTGGATCATTTAGGAATAAAATTATTGATTGGAAAAATAGTGTCTTGATTGGTTTTGATGTTTTATCATGGGTTACCTAGAAATTTAAATATTTTTGTGTTAACCTGATTCCTGAGCGTGGTATTTCATTTTTCCTTGATCTAATGTTCATTTTAGGATTTGGTTAGTCTAATATTATTTTTATTTGTGATGACTTTTTAATTGGAATCTGCTTTACTTTTTTTTTATTTGAGAACTATTCCAAAATTCTTTTAGGTGCAATAAATTAGTGGATTTCTGTTTTTTTTTTTCATTTCTGGAAATGTTTATAAAAATGTTAATTCTTGCGGAGAAAAAAACCATACGGAGCAATAACATTAATTGACAAAAGTTAAAGCATTAATTAATCCATCATAATCCTAATTTGCTTTTTAAGCTTTTAGAAAAAAAATTGTGTTTATTGATAGTTAGCTTTTATAGGTTATTACAGAAATGGCTCCTCAAAATTTCACAATTATTTCAGTAGCCCTCTATACTTTCAACTACGATAGTCAAGGTCTCCAATTTCCAAAAACTGACAATGTGGACTGTGTTCTTTAGCTTACTATGAACAAATGTGTTGCGAAATGATATACCATGTACTGTACTTATGGTATATACTGAGTATTTAAATATTTGATTGTAATATAAATTAATTACGATATTTTGAGCCATACAACAATGAGATATATGAAAGCTCTTTGAGTTATTTCTCTACTATTCTCTTCATTTTTTATTCGACACTCCGGACCATCTAAAATTTCATAAATTAGCGTATCTCGTAGCCTACCGCCCCACCGTTGTACTATACCATACCCCGTCTTTTACCATTATTTTGAGTTTTTAAAAATCATTTCAATTGATAAAGTCTCCCTTTGTGATGATATTCCGTCCTTTCAGTGAAAAAATCTATCAGTACCATTCTACTAAACATTGCGTTCAATTCCATCCCTTTCGAACAATTGGACTACTGGTTCTTTAATCAAAACTTTTATTATCAATACCGATATATTTTGGAGAGATGGTTTGTTCGACGGAGCCAACATTTTTAGTTTGAGGTTTCAAAATATTTATTCGGAGGGATGCAATACAAAATTTCTTGATCATATTGAGGGGCACGATACTTATTATCATCATTAAAATTGTAATTTTTTTAGTTTTGACATACATTTTTACTATATTTTGTTTAAAATAATCGTTTGACACCCTATATTTTTATTTCTCGTACTCCGTGGATTCGCTCCTGTATGTAGCTCCGCACCCTTAGTTGGTTACGCATCCCAATTTCTGGCCAATGCCAAAATCTCGGAATATAAAAGCTTACAATTGTGTTTAGAGATGGCAGTTTAATAATTCAAGTATTACTAAATAGATTATTTTTCAAATTCAGGAACCATAATGTAGGGTAACATTTTAATTGCACTTTGTCCATTTCTCAAACTGTAGAGTCACTGGATCCGGGAATATCGCTTAAAACTGGTAGTTTTTTTAAAATTTAAAAAGCATCTGATCACGCGTAATAGTAGTAAAATTAAATTTATTTGATCATCTTCTAAATACACACGGCGGCTGTATTAGTGGGATGGGGTATAAGTCACGCCACGTAATAAAAGTCTAATCTACTAAAAATAAATAATTTTTTTTTATTTTTAATTAATATTTAAATTTATGATAGATTTAATTAGGATTTCAATATATTTATTTGATTTTTTAATAAGTTTAGTTTTTAGTACGTGACGTGATTTGTATCCCATCATAAATTTGACTCGGTATTTGCAAGAAGCTTCTCAACCACCATTGACTCGGTATTTGCAAGAAGCTTCTCAACTAAATGGTGGTCACGACTCACTTGTCATATTAATATTTGGAATTTTGTTTAGTATAAAAATAACTCGCATGTGAGTGACAAAACAGCTTTGACATGTGATCTTTGTCTTTTTGAAAGGTCATTTCAACTCAATTGTTTTGTTTGGTGCATTTTTAGGTTAAAAGCTATTCTGTTGTTTAGTGTGTAAGTAATAAATTATGATGCAGTACTGCTACTCTAAGAGTAGTTGGTAAACATTAGAATTTTGGTGTTTTAACTTAAAAAAGTATCGACTTAAAAAAAAAAAACTTCAAAAAGTAGTATTATTATTGGTAACATTTTTGCAGCTTTAATGAAGTCAAATTACTTAATTAAATTATGAAGTCAAACAATTTTGTGATACTCAATAATCTTTACACGTGAGTGACAAAGCACAGCTTTGACATGTGATCTTGTCTGTCTCTAAGGTCGTTTCATCATTTCAATTAAATTGTTTTGTTTGGTGCATGTTTTAGGCTAAAATCTGCTCTAAAATCTCCTATCCCATTACCTATTACGAAATTAGGTATAAATTTAATCGGCATATAACTTATATTAAAATTAATGAAATGATGTTTTTTAAATTTAACATTTGATTAACTTTTGAAAATTTTCATTCCCACAATTTTGATAAAAGTTTTTAACCGGCTAAAATTAGATGTAATTTTATAATTAACAATTAAATAGAAACGAAATTGAGTAATATTATATTGTTTAGTGTTTAAATAATAAAAGTTGTGATACAGCTGGAAACATTATTTTTTTTGTGATTTTAACTTAAAAATCCAGAAGTATTATTATTGGCAGAAACGGTCCCTAGGGCCCAATTTAGTGCTTCAATTTAGTAAGCACTAAATTGGGGCCACTAACCCACAACAGACCCATTTTTTCAATTACATGCATTTGAAAATTATTGGTTATTGATTAATATCACCTATATTTCACTATAAAAAAAATGTACAAATAGCTACGGAAATTGTGACGGGTTTTTTGTAATGAGTTTAATAGCTACGGGAATTGTGGGAGATCTGTGACAGGGCCGTTAATATGTGACAGTTTTGTAACATGATAGTCAATTTGTGACAGTTTTGTGATAGATTTTGATCCTCATAAAATCAATATTATTTTGTAATGCTTGTTTTATATTGACCGGTTATGAGTAGTATATGTTCGTCACCGGACAACTAGAATACATTAAACAATTTTAGTTCCTCTTTCGTTCAATAATTATTTCATAATTCTAGTAAATATTAGCAGTCAAAACACGCTTTAATTTTAAAATATAATTAAATATGAAGGTAAAGTTTATAAATTTTTTAATAATAGTTTCTCATTTTAAGAGAAATAAAATAATTGACTCATATATTTTTTGGAATAAATATAATGACGTTAAGACACGTCTGAAATAAAAATATCAAAAAAATAATATTATAGTTAGGAAAATGCTTTTTCTGACCAAATTTTCAATCCAAAAACCTTATCCACCGATGTCGCGGATGAGATGGATCAATATTTTTGTTTGTGATTTTAAGAAACAATCTTCACCTAATGCATGATTGGTACATCTAATCCGCCAAATCAGCGGGTAAGATTTTTGGGTGATTATAGCAACACTCCTAGTTAAATAACACATAATTAAGGGAAACGGTCTAGTTAGAATAATTTATTGTATTTAGTAAGTTATAATTAAAAAAATTTACTTTAAACACGTTTTAATAAAAAGTCATATTAATGATTATTATTAAAAAAAAACTTTAATATAAGGTTTTTTTTTTCAAATTTAATTTGCCGAATTATTCAATTTTGATACGCAAAAATCTCAAGTAGATACTTAATAATTTTTATACGTGAGCAATTTGATAAGCTGGAATGGTCACTGTTAGGACCGGGTTCGATCCGATCCGTTTCGGTTTTTGGCAAAACCGAAACTGAAACAAAAACCGAGCATATTTTTCTGTTTCGGTCTTTTTATTTTTTTCACCAAACCGGACCGGTTTTTTCGGTCCAGTTTCGGTTTTTTTTCGGTTTTATTTTTGATTTTTCGGTCTTTTTCGCTTTTTTCGGTTTTTTTCGGTTCGGTTTTACTGAAAACCGAAACCGACCCGAAAATTTTTCGTTTTTGTTTTTTTTCGGTTCGGTTATCGGTTCGGTTTTCCCGGGGTCCTAGTCACTGTTTGTGTGGTCTACGATGTGTTGTTTGGTATTATTTATATTCGCTGTGATTATCATTACTTGTATGGTCTCTTGCTCACAAGTGACGTCTAATCTGGAAATTAAATACTCCATTATTCAATCAAAACAAAGTTACTTAAACAGTCACAAATTTAATAATGTCTCAAAACCGACTAAATCATTACAAACCCATCATAAAAGTAGTTGCTAAACAGCTCTTCTCAACTATTCTAAAATATAACTGTCAATATTTACTATTTATGCATCTTTATTGGAATGGTTGGTGTATTACTTCATACACATTAATTACTTTTTTTTGTTGTTGTTGAAAATACACATTAATTACGTGAACTAGACTTTTATTGCTTGTTGAGATCTTTAATTATACATTTTTTTTTACCTTTTGGTTATAATCAAGTTGTCACATGTAGGCTTGTTACTTGTAGTAGTACTACATGTTTTCACGTTTATATTTGGTCACAATTTCTCATAGTATTTGTTTTGGTAATCATCATTAGTTTGTACTTTCTAATATTGTGGTACTATAGATTAGTAGAACATTGATGTTTAAAGTTGGCTAATTAGTGATTATTCGAGATGTGTCCAATAGGAAAAAAAACTAGCTATAGAATTTCTTTGGTTGCTTCTTTTGTCATAGTATTTTAATATTGTGGTAAACCAAACCCAATTTTTTTGCTTCAAAAAGGGGAAAAAAGAACATGACCCATAATGTTATTCGTAGACATTTTTTTAGCCAAACTTGATCTGCACTTAATAATGGTTATATAGGCATATAGCGTGTATGATATAGCAGTAAACTTATAAGCCAACCCATATATTACTATTAAAAATTTAAAATGATGATTATGGATTGACTTATAAGCAATCCTCAAATTACATGATTCATGAGCAATACTCTTTTTTTAATGATTGTAGTTTCCTACTAATTTATTTTATTCCAGATATTTTATTGCTTCTTTTATAACACGTAGAGATAACGTGGGTTGGCAGATTTATTGTTTCATTTGGTATAAAATAAAGTAGATCCGAATATGTTTAGCACGTGCATGCAACTTGAAATTTTCCAATTGTTTTGTCCAAATCATGTCGATTTGTTTTAGAAACAGTGATCAAGACTTTGATGATCTTGTTAACAAGAAAGCTGGCAGATTAATTTGAGTACAATTCTTGTGACCTTATTCTCTATAATCTTTTTGTGTCCGTTTGTTTATTTTATTAAAAAAAATTCTAAAAAACTTGAAAAAATTATACAATTACTATAATACATACTATAATACATGTATCAATACATCTCAATAATTATTTAAAAAAAAAAATCCACACACAATTTATTTTGGAATAAATGTATAAATTAATGTAAATTAAACATTTAATCTTATAAAAAATGTCAAAAACAATATTATGTCCAAATGTTTTAAAACTTGAATACAATATAGTATAAAAACTTATAAATTTGCGAAACAAGTTATGAAAATTTAAAATTTGAGTAAAAATAAGCAAAAAGGCACGGAAGAGGTAAAGAATAGAGGATAAAACTAAACAATTTGACAAGTACATTCCTTGAGTATTCTTAAATCCACATTTAATTTTTCTTGTTAGGCTCACTGAATAATACCGATTTTGACTCGACTTGTTCATCTTATTTTGACTGATATAACTTTTCATTTCCTTTTGTGCATTAGATTGATTGAATGTAGGCCCATAGGGGAATTTCGTAAGTAGTTTCTTTCAGAGCTACAACTTCCCATTTTTTGAAAATTTGCAATTATCATCTTTTCTTGGAGTATTAATTTGTTTTTTCCAATACCTATCAAGTATAAATTGTCACCATTTATATATAAAAAAAAGTATAAATTGTCCAATATAGTAAGTAGTCTGCGTAATAGTAGAATATCAATTTCAGGTACCATCCCAAGAAAACTGTTACAATTTAGCGAGAGTAAGAATCTCGACTATATGTTCGAATTCCTGCGTATTTCGTCCACTTTTTTCTCACCGTTTATCGTATTATGAGATTTAGAGTTAATTTTGTTGAAATGCATATATATAAGTAGGGCTGGTTTTCAGAACCAATATTGCTTGGGGGAAGGCAGAATATTAATGTTTGAAGATTTTGGTTAAAAAACTTGTAAAAGTTGTCAATATCAACGGCAGGCCGGGGGTATCGGCTTCTTATGTGACTTCAAATTTCTCCTTGAGCAAGGGTATGAAAAATGAGAGGTTGAATTGATCTAACAAAAAATAAAAAAAAATGGTTAATAGAGTCCTTAATATTGGTTTGTATTGTTTGTTTTGGTCCCTATTGTCTTTATGCTAGGTGATAGGACTATGGTACCAGATCCTATATTGGCTCCTCATTTTATTGGCTTTTCTGATTTTCAAATTTGGTGTCAGAATAATTGAAATGAAACTCATAAATTTTACCAACCACGCAATTACAGTACAGTGACTAGAAGTACTCATGAAGTCACATGAAATATATGTAGGATGTTCAAGTTGACGTAATGAGGGCCTAATTAAATGAGGAGATTGTATGGTCTCTAAATTATGAAGAAATTTCAAATTTACAAGCATCAAAGACTCAAGCTTAACGTCTTTAAAAGCTTCATTGATTAAGATACAAAGAAGATCTATGAATGTCTTAGTCTCTATAATTTCTAGAGTGCTAAGCTAAACACAATCAATTAAATAAGAAATTATCTCAGGAAAAAAGAGGACGTTCTACAACCCAAGCCTTGTTGACAATTCCATTAAGTTTTAAAATCGTTGCATAGGTAGGAATTAGGATGTACTGTCATGTTGATCAACTAGTGTTTGTTACCTATTGCTTTCATAAAGAAATTAAGTCACTTGGGAAACAATTTGTTGCCAACCGATGAGTAAACCTTGAGTTGCTTGACATGTTCCTAGTTTCAACATTTCATTTCATTTAAGTACTTTGAGTAAGAAGTTTTTGTTAGTTGCTCTTGCCGTCTGTTCTTTCTTTATATACCTACAATCCTATAGTATTGTCATATTTTTTCGTTCATCGACATGACCTTTTTGTAATACCCTAACCATGCATTGTATAATCCTAAATGCAGGTAGGTAATAATGGGTGCTGGTGGTCGTATGTCCGTCCCACCTGAAAAAAAAAACCCGGAAAAACATACCCTCCAAAGAGTCCCATTCTCAAAACCCCCATTCACCCTTGGCGAGATAAAAAAGACCATTCCGCCCCACTGTTTCAAACGTTCCATTCCCCGCTCATTCTCCTACATCGTATACGACTTTGCCATCGCATCTATATTATACTATATCGCCACTACCTACATAAACCTCCTACCTCAACCCCTCGCTTACCTTGCTTGGCCAATTTACTATTTTGTCCAAGGTTGTGTCCTCACCGGTGTATGGGTCGTAGCTCATGAGTGTGGTCACCATGCCTTTAGCGACTATCAGTGACTCGACGACACTGTCGGCTTAATCCTCCACTCGTTTCTTCTTGTCCCTTCTCGTGGAAGTATAGTCATCGCCGCCACCACTCCAACACTGGCTCAATCGACCGTGATGAGGTATGTTAGTTACACGTTTATACTACTACTATCTTGAATTTTTAACAGGGGCATTTTTGAAGCCATATAAATTGCAAATAACTCCCACCAACCATTGGCATTTTGCAAATAACCTTCAGACTTTCTAAACTAGCATTTTTCCTCCATGAACTATCTATATTTTGCAAATAATCTCCGTAATGAATATTAGGCGGGCATAATTTTCTACACTTCGCCATGTTTGGGGGTAACTTGTTTCTTTGGTCTTTTATGTTAATATTTATTATTCACAAGCAACAAAATATCGACAAGCACCAATGTTTGTAAAGACAAAAATGATTCATCAAGCATTATTTTACATTCAAATATAAATGAATATACGTATCAAAAGTACAACTTTCTGATGTGAACCAATGTATTATATACCAAACTTATGCCCTCTTATAAAATTAGCCATTTCGATAGTTCCAGGGGAGGAACTAGGTACGGGCTAAAAAGGGCTAAAGCACCCCCTATATTGGGAAATTGCGAAAATTTTCAATGTATTTTGCTTAAAAGTTGACGATTATATCATTTTAGCACCCTCCGTAATTGCAAAAAAATATAAACATACAATTCAGCGCCACCCAACTTTAAATTCTAGGTACAAAAGAGTTGTTGATGTAGTGGTAAAATTGGCTTTAAGTTAGTGGAAGATTAGGAGTTCAAATCATTTTAGCTGTTTTTAACTTTCCAAAAAAAAACTTTAAATTCTAGTTCAGCCACTGGATAGTTCATGTGATTAATTGCAAGTTTGTGAAGTTCATGATGTTATTGTAAAATACCTTCATGGGGTCATTTGCAAGTTATCCAATCCTAATATTAGAAAGACTTTAAACGTGTAGTTTCGATTTGTTTGTTTTGTTTTTTAGTTCTCTTATTTTATAGTATTTACTTTCAATAGAGTGGTCCAATATATTTCCTGAGAACTGAACTTAAGACCTAGCTCTGATCGTTTCTATGAAAATATTGGAACTTTTTTTAGGGGCAACTTTCTAATCATTTAAATTATACTGCAGGTGTTTGTTCCCAAAAAAAAATCTCAAATGGGATGGCACTCGAAGTACCTAAATAACCCACCTGGACGAATCCTCCAAGTGATCATCACTCTAACCCTCGGGTGGCCTCTTTATCTAATGTTCAACGTATCTGGTCGACCATATGACCGTTTTGCTTGCCATTCCGACCCTTATGGACCTATTTACTCCGAGCGCGAACGCTTACAGATTTACCTGTCTGATGCTGGAGTGGTCGCGGTAACTTTTGGGCTCTACCGTTTAGCGATGATAAAAGGATTAGTTTGGGTGCTAAATGTGTATGGTGGGCCTCTGTTGGTTGTGAATGGTTTCCTCGTGCTCATCACGTGGTTACAACACTCACCCTGCATTGCCACACTATGATTCATCTGAGTGGGATTGGCTTAGAGGGGCTCTTGCGACGGTCGATAGAGATTATGGTATTTTGAACAAAGTTTTCCATAATATTACGGATACCCATGTGGCTCACCATTTGTTCTCAACAATGCCACATTATCACGCGATGGAGGCGACTAAGGCGATCAGGCCGATACTGGGAGAATACTATCAGTTGGATAGGACCCCAATCTTTAAGTCGATGTGGCGAGAGGTTAAAGAGTGTATGTATGTTGAGGCTGATGAAAGTGGGAAAAGCAAGGGTGTTTTCTGGTACAATAACAAAATCTGAGAGGTAAAAATGGGAAAACTCAGTGTGAAAGCTGCCGCTTGCCTGGTATTTCTAGTTTTTATCTTGAAAGAGTGTTGTAGCGAACTTTTTATTTAGGGGAGTTGTTTGTGTCGATCACTCCATGCTATTATGAAGAAATGTGACTCCTAGTAAGCTGTGAGTTTTGAGTTGTCTGAACTTGGTTATTGAAGTGTTTGTGATGCAATTAAACTAAATAATGGTAGTACTATTTTGGTTTCTGTAGTTCAATGATTGTTTGTTGTTTTTCTCTCCTACGACTAAACTTTTCCAGATATCGTTAGCAGGATTAGCTGTTAGAACCATCAACCTTCTAGGTTTCAAAATTATATTCTCTTGGTTTAAATAATCTCTTTGAATCCAGGCCAGGTTCTCGTAGCGTCGCTAGATGGGATCGTTTCGGTGAGAGATCTGTATGCTTACGAACTAACGAAAGTTTACCAAATCATTATTGACATTTCCTGTAAACTCAAATTTAGTAGCACTAGTATGATGAGTGAAGATAGTCCGATAACAAAAAAAAAAACACAAACGCTATACGAGCATTCAATGTTTTCGTTATTTTTCTTGCAGAATTTATCCGCAAAGTGAAATGAAGGAGAAGATTCTTGTAAACCTGATTTACGCCCTTTCAATAATTTTATGTAAAGTCTGACTCTAGCAAATTTCCTAGTCATATTTTGCGCTCACTCTAACATTCATTTTACCCTCACCCTTGACAATCCCTAAAAAATATTAGAGAAAAAGTTTGATGTCTAGCAAATCTTAGATGCAATAGAGCAGTAAGAAATGTTTTAAATTGCGCCATGTACGATGTTAAATTACGTGTTTATGATACTATGGCTGAATAGAAAACTACCTGAACAAAAGTTTAGAATGTTATGATGGATTAACACATGAGAAACAATTGCTGTATCTCACTTTTACCTTATGGAACATGTTGTATGTGGTAAAAATAACATTTGCATTCGTCCACCTATTTTATTGTAATTTGTAATGTTATTGAAGTTCCTATCCGCTATTCTAGTTGCAGTTTTGCAGTTAGGTTCCAATTGAGGTTGCAACCACAGTTGGAACCAAGTGTATTAATGGACAGAACTGTGAAAAGTTAAATATACTTGAAATAAATCACACGCACATTTAACAACGGAGTTCACCTAACTAGGCTACGTCTCCGGGGCACTTAAGCTTACAATATAGGATTTAAGTCTTAATGAAAAACTCTCAGATTCCCTCTAGGTTTTTCTATCTATCTTTATATTGCTCATACCTTATAACTATCACTTAATAAATCGATGGCATCCCACCATTGTTTTCTTTTGAAAGCTCACTGTGTATTCTCTCAAGAATGGGTTCTTTATAATTTAGAACACACACCTTTTTACAAGCTAAGTTATCAAGTATATAAGCAAGTAAAAACAATCTTCCATCCTTCAATATCTTTTGATTGCTTTTGACTTTATTGATTGGCTTCAATCTTTCCCAACATTGCGTGATACTTCAGCGTGGATTGACTCCAATCATCATTGGTTAATACATGTTTAATAACAAGCTTGAAAGTAGGAGTTAGTCTTTCCCTTTGAAAGGAAACATATAAAGATAATACATTTTAAAGATAATATCTTTTCATAAACATATAAAATATTCAACTCCATATAACAATCAATCTTTAAACGTATCTTTACTGAATATGATAAGAACCAAAGATTGAAACAAGTGATAAGGACAATCATAAGAATAGAGATACATATTTAAAAGGAAACATAACCTTATAAACTGATCTCTTTATATCTTTTAGAAAACATCTTTCCTTAACACTTTGATATTCTCAATAAACACATATTAACCCTTTAAGATCATATGAGAATATATCCTGAATACTTTAAAACAAATGATTAACAAATAAAGAGTAGTAATGCAGATTTGACAGAATTCTGCTAAACAGCAGGTTGGAACTGTGGTTGCAACTGAGGTTGCAACTGGTACTTGAAACCACCAACGCTGTCCACGCAGGTTGGAACTCAGGTTGCAACTCAGGTTGCAACATTACTTAGAACCTGTCAACACTTGTCTCAGTAGGTTGTAACTGAGGTTGCAACATTGCTTAGAACCTGTCAACACTTGTCTCAGTAGGTTGTAACTGAGGTTGCAACATTGCTTAGAACCTGTCAACACTTGTCTTGGTTCTTAAACAACCAAATAAGATTATTATGTAAAAACCAATAGACAACAAATATTAATTAGACCAGAAATCTGGTCCTAACAATCTTCCCCTTTGTCATTGGTTTTGACAAATCACCTAAGTTTATAGATCAGCCAATCACCTGCAGATTCAATTTCAGCACAGTCTTAAACTGTATATTTTGTAACAATACTTAAGAGACATCTGTTTAAGCTCCCCCTGTGAGTTAGAATTGCAAGCATTAAATAAGCACATAATGTATCCATTCACAAGTTCAAATCTAAAGACAGGCATACTTCAAGATGGAAATTGCAGAAATTTTAAAGGCCAAAACATGGCACAACACAGTCTTAGTACAGCAATTGTAATTGAAATTAAAAACAGCAACACAGAGTCTTGAAATTGAAATTAAAACTTTAAACTGAACAATAAACAGAACATAAACTTCACTCCCCCTATTTGTCAGAAGCTATAGAAATCAGTCACGAGGTATGTCTGAATGTGGTGCTCTCTCCCTTAAAGGTTCATCTCTGACAACCTCCTCCTGGTCTTCTTCACTGCTTATGGAGAAGCCATCATCACTGTGAGTATCATCACTTTCCCCATCATCCTCACTCTCTATGAGATTCACCAGCAGCTTTTTTATTTGATAATCATCAGCATCCAGTTCAGCTCTTCTTTCTTCATTGTAGGCCAGCTTCTGTGTCAGGTACCACTTTACACCTTTCTTCTTTTCTGAAGGAGCACTAGAGGTCTCCTTTTCCTTTCCCTTTTCTCCAGAAATGTCATTGACATGCCATTGTTTTAGCAGTTTTGCAGAGATATACAGGGCAGAGGGACAATCTGTGATTGGTTCATTAGTGATACTAATAGGAGAATCACTAGTCATAGTAGAGACTTGGCCTAGAATCACTGCAGTGATTAAGCAAGGAAAGGGTAGAAGAATGGATGGTGAATTAGTATCACTGAACTCCCTAATAAGATTGAAAACATGATTACCAAAGTTAATTGGCAAAGAAGACATGATTTTGTAGAGAAGGATGGCCATTTCTTTGTTTACTTTGGAGGGTTGTTTGGTAGGAGTCCAGTTAAACCTAGCTATTTTGTGCAACACAGCAGCACACAATGTGAGAGATGATGTTTTGATGGAAGTACCATCAAATCTATTGTTCTTTCCAGTTAGAACCAGAGCAATGACTTCCATGTCATACTCAACATTTTCAACAGAAGGATTGGGTGTATTCAGGAATTCATTTATTAACTTAGGGGTAAAATCCAAAGTTACACCCCTCAAAAAGACTCTCCCATAAGCAGGATTTCCCTCATCAAAGACACTACTACTCAAATTGGCATAAAATTCTTTAACAACAGCAGGGTAGTAGGAATCAACATAAGTAATAGTTTTTCCTAATCCAACAGCAGAGAGCAGTTTTTCAACATACACTTGTATGTGTGGATAACTAACCAAATTAAGCATTGTTTACAATGAATTTCTCTACTGGCAAAGGCCCTGAACCTCCTATACATTCTCCTACTCCAGAACCTAGGATCAACCTCATTGAATTTAGGAACATACTCAAACTTCGCAATAATAGGATCATTGTCATAATTTCTCCTAGCACATTTTTTAGACCTCTGTTTCTTAGAGGAGGAAGACTCACTTACCTTTTCTTTAGAGCTAGGACCTGTTTGGGATTTAGACAAGAAATCCCTAAGAGTACAATCATCATCAATGTTGAGATTATGATTTTTAGGAGGGTTGGAAGACATGGTTTCAACTTTGGTTGGAACTGGACTTGGAACTTCGCAGTGGGTTTTTCAGAGAACTTAGGGTTTTATGTTTAATAGAAAGAGAGAGAGAATTATTCTGATAACCGTGATTGATTTGGAATAATAAAAGAGTTTAGTATAAATAGCAATAAAGGTCAAATCTTTTGACAATTAGAAAAAGATATACTCAAATAAATTTTTGAAACTAAATTTAGCTAGAAATAAGGAAATTTCTTATCAATAGAGATTTAAAAACAAACACACTGAAATCACGTAGGAAACAGTTTGTCAGAAGGATAAATCCAGTAATAAATGAAGATCAACATTCCTTGTAAACAAATATACCCAAAATTTAGAATTCTAATCAGTTGAAGATTTCAGGGAATTTTTTTTTTGACTTGATTCAAAAGAAGATGGCAATACAGCAAGACATTCTCACAGCAAAAAAATAGGCATCTAGCAATTTACTCAAGAAGATATGTTTATCATAGAATAACTTTAATAGAAATTAGGTTTTAAGAGCTTAAATTGAGCAAATTCATTTTCTTCTCTACACAAAAACTAGTTTGATGATCTCATAAAGGAAAGAGTATAAGTGATGTCAAAAATAACAAGACTTTGTCTTGGCTTTTTATTATAGCAGTTCACTTTTAAGTGAATTAGAGAAGGTACAACAACCTTTGGACAATCACTGAATTTTTCAGTATTGTGAGTATGAGGTTTCAACTGGTGTTGCATTTGAGCTTGCAACCAGTATTATGAGCATGAGGTTTCAACTGGGGTTGCAACTGAAAGAGCTTATTTAGAATTAATTCAAGTTTTGCCAATCATTAAAAAGGGGGAGATTGTTGAACCGTGTTTTGTAAAATCTCATTTTAATGATAAACAAAGTGAATTCACACTAAATATGCTCATTAAGTGTTTCTAATATATTTTCAAGTGTTGTTGTTTAAAAGAAATTTATCACTTATCAAAATTCATTTTCGAAAACAAAATCGACCAAGTGTAAACACCTACCCGTGGGTTTTACAGAACCCACCAGTGGGTCAAGTGGACAGAACAAAAAAATAATTCTCAGATGCTACCCACCAGTGGGTATACATAACCCACAAGTGGGTCAATGTTCCAGAACCAGCAAAGATTTCACCCACCAATGGGTCAAAAGACACCCACCGGTGGGTCAAAGTGCAGATAAAAAAAACAGCTTTTTAGTTTTTTCAAAAGTGGCTTTAACCATTGGGTAAAGCTTTTAACCACTCAAAATGGTCATGAGAGATCCAATAGACATTTTTGGTCTATCAAAATCCCCAAATACCTCTCAAAAATATACCAAACAAAAAAACCCAATCCATATAGAAATTCAATACAAGATCAAAGCAAGAAAAGGCTTCATACTACATATTTCTCACTTGTAATGTTATAAATTCTTGAGTGTACTCTTATTGTAATCTTATAAACACTTTGAGAATATTTGTGTGTGAGCGATACACTTTCGATTCAAATTGTAGGGTGAATTATAAACTCATTTGTGAGCTAGTGATCGGGTAGAGGCTTTGTAAGGGAGTGTTGCTTAAAAGCTTTAGGTCTTTTCATTCGGAATACTCATAGAGTGAGGGGGAGATTAATCCGTGGATTATCTCATTAGGTTGTAATCTTGGGAAGAAGATTATAGTGATAATAACCGGTAAAGATAATTCCGGGTAGAGGACGTAGACGGGTTTGCCGAACCTCTATACATCGTGTGCCAACTTCTTTCCATACTCATTACTTTACATATTTTCTTTCATTATTTATTATTGTTAGCGTAAAGTAATTTAGTCGATTATTGCTAGCTCTATTTGCATTTACTCTTAGTTTGAAGCTAGTTGGATTGTTATTTCCTTTATATTTTAATCCCGTGAAAATCGTACGTAAAGCTTATTCACCCCCCCCCCTCTCTCTCTCTCTCTCTCTCTAAGGTTTAGCCGCTTACGGGCCAACAATTACTTATCGATGTACATGTGCTGTCCTAGCTTTGAAGACGTTTTGACTGCTTGATTTTGACTCGGTTATTCTATTACATGTGATCGTGCGCATGCTAAACTTTTTATTTACTTGAACCGTGTTGGCCTAATAAACGTTTATTGCCAGTTTATTTGTTTAGTAGGAAAAACACTTTATTCATTTATTTTATGATGTGATATGGGTTTTGATTGTCAGCTAGGTTGAATATGATATTTATTATTGTTAAATTTATTTTAGAAAGATCACGATTGCGAGTTTTACTTAGCTATACCGTTTTATTTGAACAATTTGATTTTTTTTGAAACAAATATATACGCAAAGTTCATGCAGAAATTTCTAGAACTTCTGTTAAAAATAAAAATGTGTTTTTGTTTTGTGTTGTAACATTTGAGTATCGATAGGCTACCCTTAGGCCAATCATCCTTTAATGTTATTATCGACATATCATGCAAGACCTGTTTGGTTTTATTATTTATTGTGTTGTCTAATACTTCGGCATGTTGTCATTAAAATCTTTTTCTTTTAATTTACATTCACAATCCAGGTTTATCCAAAATTTGAGGCGTGACATCCATCACCATGTAACAACAAAGATGAGAGAATTCATCTTGGTCGGAGCTATCACTAGATCTTGAAACAAACATCTTCTTCTTGGCTTTGCTCTTAAGATTTTTGGCACAACCTCTCACCTAATTCCTCTACGGGGATTGGATTCTTGTTATTTTTTTATATAGGTACGGAATATCTTACTTTTATGGTCATCAAAAGTTTAAAGTTGTAACTTTGCAAAAGCATACTCATCCTATCCTTCAAATAGGAATAGATTTTCCCATCCAAAAATGGTGAAGTGTTGGGGGATGAAGCTATAGCGAAGGTAAAATTAAGTATGTTATCCACTAGGATCTTAACTCTTAAATCGTTAGATTCATATATGCAAGAGCCTTGGCTCTGATGCCAATTGTTGGCCCGTGCAGCTAAACCTTAGAGGGGGTGAATAAGATTTTAGGCATTTTTTGCGGAATTAAAACTTAAGGGCAACTAAGAACCCAACTAGCTCGATTTCTACTTTAGGAAATATAATATGCAATAATAATCAATTAAAATTTAAAGTATGCATAAAATCACAAATAATATAAGTTGCGGAAAGTAAATAGTAAGGGAAGAGATTGACGCTGTGATATAGAGAGGTTCGGCAAACCCGCCCACGTCTTCTACTCGGAATTAACTTTACCGAGTATTTCACTATAGTTTTCTTCCCAATATTATAAATTCCACCAAGCTAATCAATTGATTTTCTCACCTTCTTCCTTAGAATACAATCTTGATACAAGTGCAAGAGTACACAAACGCGAGTCAATGACTCCCCCTCAATCTATGAGTATCCTGAATGACTTGACCTGGAGCTTTTAAGCTAACACTTGCTTAATAAGCCTCTAACCAAAAACTCACTCCCAATTGAGATTATAAGTTTGCTATTTACAATAATGTAATCAGACTCACTATATCATTTCTTCTAAATAAGCTAATTGATGAGGTTTCGATGTTGTTTGAGCTTGATCTCCTTTCTCCTTGTTTTCCCCTTTTTTGAGTTTTTTGTTCAAGAATGGAGTTTTCAAGTTTTTTTATTGAGGAGGTTGGAGAGATGGTACATTGGTAAGTGTTGGCTGTGTTTGGAGAGAGAGAGAAAGATGGAGATATATGTGTTTTTGAGTATAGATCTGTTGGGTTTGTTTCCCGAGATGTTTTAATTGTTTTATAGCTTTTTACAACGTGTTGTGACCTAACAACATGTTGTGGTTTACATTTCTCTCTTCTCTTTCTACAACGTGTTGTAATCTTACAACGTGTTTTGTGTTCTTCAATGCCCCTTCCTCTATTCACAACATGTTGTCACTTGACAAAGTGTTGGGAGTTGAACTCATAGTTGTGTCTTCTTAAAATGTTTGTAACTTGCTCATTCAAACTCGTAATAAGTTCCCATTTGAACCGACATCTTTGTTATCGAATACTCTATCATTTTAATTCCTAAAATATATATTTTCTCTTTTTGACAAAAATCAAACATTAAATCATGGAATAGATAAATCGTAAAACATTAAATCATAATCACATTTATAATCAAAATCAATTATTGAACCCATGGTTCAACAATCTCCTCCATGTTGATTATGACAAATTAATGATGATTTTACAAGTATAAAACATATCTCCTCAATTTTAACAAATCGCTTTCTCTAAATATCATTTTTCTCCCCATTTGACAATTTCAAATTCCAATAAAATATTGGGGTTTTGTGGAGGGTTTTCAAAGAAATGACAACATGAAAAATGTTATCATGATGCATATAACCCAAATAATCACATATATGTAAAATTTATTTAGTTGAAAGTACCAAATATGTGATGTCGAGGCCACTCTCTAATAGCATTTGCAATGAGCGTTTCCAAGTCCGAGTATGTGGTACCATTTTTTGGTGTGCCTTCCATTTTTGTCGATTAATGGAACTTCATTCATTATGGTGGAATCGTCTTTCTTGAGTTCCACGATTTTATCCGCTTTTGTCAACCAATTGTTCCTTTTATTCTTTTGAACGGAGATACCTTCAACATATGTTTTGTCCTTTGGTATCCAATTCTTTTGGGTCCGTCATTGTTAGTGGCCTATGTCTTAACTAACAAAATTAAGTCATTTCAAGCAACGTGAAAACGATGCGGACATCTAGAAGAAATATGCTCATTTTTACTACAATGCACACAATGCATAAACTTCTTCGCATAACGAGAACTATATGAATTTTTGGAAAAAAATTTGGAGTATCCAAATTATTTTGAAAACCTAAACCTTTTCTATCGTTAAAAGATTTTTGAAAAACCTTGGAAGCACCCAGTTTTAGTAAAAATAAGCTTTTGTTTAGGCAGAGTAGCAGTATTAGAAATGTTAGAGGCTTTCACGAAGCAGGTTTTGATTGAAATAAAACTCATGCAATCATAACCTAAACCACTTTTGTCATTTACATCTTTTTGACAACTCAAAATATCGTCTAAAACGGTTTTATATTTGGAAAAATTTGAGATCGTTAAATCGAGTTTTTTTAATGGAAATTACAAGCTTGTTGTTTTTATTTTTAAAGTTTCATTCTCGGTTTCTAAAACTTGACCTTTTCATTTAAGTCAAACGCATGAGAATTCAATAACTTCTTTTTTCTTTTAACTTTTTCGAAAGCATCTTTTAACTCTTCAAAATTTTCTAGCAAGTCGCAATCTGGGAAAATGGATTTTGAAAGAGTTTTAACAAATCTAGAGGGTTCATTTTTCAGAAAAAAATGATCTCGTTTTGTAAAGACTTGTTTTGAACAACGAGATCATTATTTTTATCTTTCAATTCTTCCTTTTTGTCATCTGTGTAAAGAAAATGACGATTTCAGACTAGATTTATGTTCAATGTCATCTCTTTTCAAGGATCTTATTAATTCATTGAGAGAAGAATTTATCCTTTTAAGAGATTCAACTTTTTCCAAAAGTTTAGTTAAACTTTTCAAATAAACATCACACATATGAAGTAAATAACCGTAGGATAGATTATTGATCCCATTGGTTTCACTTTCACTTGACGACAATTGGTTGAGTTCATTGCTATCTTCCATGGACATGTAGCAAGCAAGATGAGTGAATTCATCTTGGTTAGAGCTATCACTAGAGCTTAAAGCGAATATATTCTTTTTGCCTTTGCTCTTTCGGTTTTTGGCACAATCTCTCGTCATGTGTCCGTCCTTGCCACAAGCATAGAAAACAAAATTGTTAGAAATAATTGAATTATTTGACGATTTACCTTTATGTTTATGTTTGGCTTTAAGATTTTGTAATTCCTTGATGATTTGAATAACTTACATTGAATTTTTGTCGTCATCGGAGAGCTCGTCACTTTTGTCACAAGTTGTTCCTTTGAAAGCTATCTCCTTCCTTTTTAAGATTTACTTGTGACTATGGAGGGTAATCTCTTGTATAATGAGTGAACCCGTCAATGCATCAAGAGTTTATGTGTTCATGTCGTGCGTCTATTGAATTGTGGTGACTTTTGGTAAGCTCCGAATTACTTTTGAAACCGTTTCCTTACAAGAGAAAAACTTACCGAGAGACATTAGTCCATTAATAATAGTGGTAAATCTAGCAAGCATATCGGAAACAGTTTATCACTCACTCATCTTAAAAAGCTCGTACTCATGCACTGAAATTTGGAGTTTGCACTCCTTGACTTGGCTGGTCCCTTCATACATGATTACTAACTTATCCCACATACCATTAGCCATTTTACTATGGAGATTTAGTTGTACTCGTTAGGGGAAATGACGCAAAGAATAGCTCACATCTATTTGAAGTTAGTAGAGTAGACTTCTAGTTGAGTGTAATCTAAGTCCTCTACGGGTATTGGGTTCTCATTATTTTCGGATGTAGGCACGGAATATCCTATTTTTATTGTCATCCAAAGTTTAATGTTGTAACTTTGCAAAAACATACTCATCCTATCCTTCCAATAGGAATAATTTATCCCATCAAAAAATGGTGGAGTGTTGGGGCATGAAGCTATACCGGAGGCAAAATTAAGTATGTTAGCCATAAGGATCTTAAGTTTTAAATTGTTAGATTTCTATATGTGAGATCCTCGGCTCTGATACCAATTGTTGGCCCAACCAAGTAGCTTGATTTCTATTTAAGAAACAATAATATGCGATAATAATCAATGAATAATTTGAAGAATGCACACAATCAAAAATAATATAAGTTGTGGAAAGAAAATAGTAATGGCAGATATTGAGATCATGATATATTTTGTATCGGAAAATCGGCCTACGTCATCTCCTCGGAACTAACTTTACCGAGTATTTTACTATAATCTTCTTTTCAAGATTACCAATCCTACTGAGCTAATCAATCGACTTGCTCACCCTCTACCTGAGGATACAATCTTAATACAAGTGCCTGAGGAAACAAATATGAGTTTACGACTCCCCCTCAATCTATGAGTATCCTGAATGACTTGACCTAGAGCTTTTAAGCTAACACTTGCTTAATAAGCCTCTAACCAAACACTCACTCACAATTGAGATTATAAGTTTGCTTTTTACAATAATGTAACCACAGTCACCATGCTATTGCTTCTAAATAAGCTAAAAGGTGAGCTTTTGATGTTGTTTGAGCTTGACCTCTTTTCTACTTGTTTCCCCCCTTTTTGAGTTTTTTTGTTCAAGAATGGAGTTTTAAAGTTTTGTTAATGAGAGGGTTAGAGAAATGGTGCATTTGTAAGTGTTGGTTGTATTTGGAGAGAGAGAGAGAGAGATGGATATATATGTGTTTTTGAGTATACATCTATTTGATGTGTTTCCCGAGGTGTTTAAAGTGTTTGACAACTTTTTAGAACGAGTTGTGACTTTACAACGTGTTGTGGTTTTCATTTCTCTATTCTCTTTCTACAACGTGTTGTAATGTTATAACGTGTTGTGTGTTATTCAAATCCACTTGCTCTGTCCACAACGTATTGTGAGTTGAACTCATAGCTGTGTCTTATTAAAATCTTAACTCTTAAATCGTTAGATTCTTATATGAAAGAGTCTCGACTCTGATACCAATTGTTGGCCCGTGCGACTAAACCTTAAATGGGGTGAATAAGATTTTAGGCGTTTTTTGAGGAAATTAAAAGTTAAGCGCAACTAACAACCCGACTAACTCGATTTCTACTTTAGCAACAATAATATTCGATAATAATCAAAGAATAAATTGAAGCATGCGCACAATCACAAATAATATAAGTAGCGGAAAGTAAATTCTAATAGAAACCACGATATATAAAGTTTAGGCAAACCTGCCTACGTTCTCTACTCGGAATTAACTTTACCTAGTATTTCTCTATAATTTTGTTTCCAAGATTACAAATCGTACCGAACTAATCAATCGATTTGCTCACCGTCTAACCGATACTACAATCTTCATACAAGTGCAAGAGTATGCAAATGCGAGTCAACGACTCCCCATAAATTTATGAGTATCCCAAATGACTTGATCTAGAGCTTTTAAGCTAACACTTGCTTAATAAGGTTTTGCCCAAACAATCACTCACAATTGATATTATAAGTTTGCTCTTTACAATAATATAACCACACTTACCATGTTATTAATTCTAAATAAGCTAATTGGTGAGCTTTTGATGTTGTTTGAACTTGATCTTCTTTCTCCTCGTTTTACCCCCTTTTAAGTTTTTTTGTTCAAGAATGGAGTTTTTAAGTTTTGTTGTTGACGGGGTTGGAGAAATGGTGCATTTGTAAGTGTTGGTTGTGTTGGAGGAAGAGAGAGATAGAGATATATGTGTTTTTGAGTATAGATCTATTGGGTATGTTTCCCGAGTTGTTTTAAGTGCTTCGTAGCTTTTTAGAACGCGTTATGACTTTACAACGTGTTGTGCTTTTCATTTCTCTATTCTCTTTCTACAACGTGTTGTGTGTTCTTCAATGCCACTTGCTCTATCCACGTGTGGTTGTCACTTGACAACATGTTGTGAGTTGAACTCATAGTTGTGTATTCTTAAAATGTTAGTAACTTTCTCATTCGAACTGGGAATCAATTCTTGTTTTTGTACCGACGGCTTAGTTATCGAATGATCTATCATTTTAAATCCTCAAATATACATTTTTTATTTTTGAAAAAGATCAAGTATTAAATCATGTAATAGATAAATCGTAAAATCATTAAATGATAAACACATGTAAAATGAAAATTAATTATTGAACTCATGGTTCAATATCTGAGCTGTGTTGTGAAATTGAGTAGCTCTAATACAAATGCTTAATTATATACTACACTGATAATTGAAATGGTACACATGTAAGATTAATAAGTTACTTAATGTTAATGCATTTAGTTTCATCGCTGTTAAGTAACACTTGACTCATTAGTCTGAATGTACAAAACGGTTATATACCGCTAATTAGTATTTGTTGAAAATTTTATCTGTTGTTGTGTTGTGTTGAAACGTTGCCATTAAAACATATTCATAATAATGAAACGTTGTGTTTGTATGTTAGAATGTTAATGTTCTCGTCAAAGTTTAAAATATGTAACCGCCAATTTTGACTAATAAACTAAGATAGATATAGTCATATAAAAGTATGTAAGTATTTTAACTACAAGAAAAAATTAAGATACCAGCAGTTTGCTTTTTGAAAACTGTTGGTAAAGTATGTGTCGCTAAATTTTAGCAACAGTTAAGCAACAAAAACTGTTGCTAAATTTAGCGACACTCACTTTATCATCAGTTTAACAACAGACGCTCTGATGGTAAGTTGATATTTTTTGTAGTGTTTTCGAATAACGACACGTTGGTTCATAAGTAAATGGGGTGTTTACTAACTTAACCAAATTGAGCCGGGTAAATGCATTACACCTGTTAAGTAGTGACTGTTATTTGTGAAATAGATATTGATTGTTAACAGTAAGGGTATCTATTCAATAAAATTAAGATAATCTGTGGTGACAGTGGTAATGAATAATTTTCGGATGAATTTTTTGAATTTTGTGAAAAACGAAATTATACATCAAAGTACATATTATACACCTCAAACGGAATGGTTTGGCCGAGAGAAAAAATAGAACACTTTTTGACATGGTTAATACAATGATAATAAAATCAAAATTGCCTTTTAACCGGTAGGGAGAAATGATTCTTACCGCTTGTCATGTTCATAATATAGTGTCATTACGTGTGATAGAAATGTCTCCATATGAGTTATGAAAGGGCCAAAACCCAAATCTGAATTGTTTTAAAGTGTGGGGGTGTCTTGCTTTTTATAGGCTGACCGACCAAAAAAAAAAGTAAATTGGAACCAAAAGCTATTCAAAGTATATTTGTGGGATATGCTGAAAATTCTAAAGTATACAGATTATTAGCCTTGAGTTCTAATGTGATAGTAGAATCAAAGGGGTATTAAATTTATCGAGAACATATTTTGTTACGATTCAGAATTTACATCTGAAAATTTACCAACATCTTTTAATAACTCTGACCAAAGCTATTTAAACGGTAATGGAAAGAGGGTAGTAGTTGATTCTCAAATTGAGCCTCGAAAAAGTCAAAGAGTGAGAAAAGAAGCAGACTTTGGTCCTAATTTTATTGTTTTACTTGTCGAAGGACATAGGAATAAAAACAACTTAATTAGTAAAATACCTGTTCTGTGTAATGTCGAGGAAGATTAAAAAACGTATCAAGAGGCAATGACTTCTTACAAGTTACAAATGATTTACTTATTTCGCTAAACAGTCATAACAGGATCTTTCTGACCTGCACAAGGATGGCAATCTTCACTAAACCAGCTCACCTTGTTTCACTCATATCCTATACCAGTTGAGCTAGAAAGAAAAAAAGAACAAAAAAGATCTCCTTCTTTCTCTTAACAAAAATGCAATGAGACCACCTAGTTTTCAACAACCTTTACTGACTGTCATAATTCTCGCCCAAGTCTGCTTCGTTTATCTGGCTTCCAGAACTTTCCCCCTTTCCCCTCAAGAAGACGACTCACAGTTGTTATCATTGTCATTTGGTGGTGACGATGTGTATCACGTGCCGGATGTGTTCAGATTGAATTACGAGGAGATGGAGAAAAACTTCAAGGTGTAAATATATACTGATGGAGACCCTAGCACGTTTTACCAGACACCCGAGAAGCTTACTGAGAAATACGCTAGCGAGGGATACTTTTTCCAGAATATCAGAGAAAGTAGTTTCAGAACTACCGATCCTGATCAAGCTCACCTCTTCTTTATACCCATCTCCTGCCATAAGATGAGAGGCAAGGTACTCTATATTTATATTTTTTTGATTATAAAAAAAGGACTATTTGTAAAAAAATTGAAGCGGTGTATCATCAACAATTATCTAGTACTTGCTTAGTATTACAAAGAAAGGCGAGAAGAGAAATTATTTGTTATTCATTTTGAAACTTTCTTACTTTTACCCTGAAATAATAGTAATTCTTTTCCAGGTTGGATAAAGCATCCTGGTAATAATTATTGGAATGGGATTTAACATGAAACTGTTAGATTGGAAATAAAGTTCTAACAGATTTCACCTTCAATTGTTATTAAAGTAGACTCTTTCCGAGAAACTAGATTTTTTTTAAAAGGCATGATGCTATGGTTTTCCGAGAATATTTAATATTACTAAAATAACAAACTGCAGTGTGCCACTTGATCTTTTTCCGTTGGCTTTTTGACAAAAACAAAGCCAAGTTTGACTGCATTCCGAAATTTAGTCAAAATCAAATAAGTGTTGACTAAATATATTTGGTCCTGTTTTTTTGACTAATTTAGTCAAAAACGGAAAAGCTTGTGAATTGATGATCGTGATTTATTAACGTGTGTGATTGGTTTTGGTGGAGTCCCGTTGGCTTGTATGATATACGTATATTGCTATTTTCTTTCTACTAGGTTAAAGTGCAAATAACCCCCAAGAACTTTGAATAATTTGCAAATAACCTAATGATCTTTAACAAAAAATCAGCTAACCCCTCTAAACTATATAGGTTTCGCAAGTAACCACGAGCTGAATGACTGAATTTGAAATGGTATAAGTTTGTGTATATTATTCCATTCCAGAAGTTTCTTTTTATATCATATCTTCATTTTTATAATCTTAAATCTACAAGAAAAAAATATGTCAAACACTATTTTTTTTTTGTAAAGAAAAAGATACTTTTATCTTTAAATGGGAGTTTTTTTTTTTTTTTTTGCTGTAAAATGATCATGTATACATCTTTTTAGTAGCTATTATGATATTATCTAACACAAAATTATGTCTTAAAATTAGTCAATATGTGCTAATTGAAAAATATATATAGCTAATGGAGCAAAATCTCAAGTTTTGATGGCTGCTGAGATTATTTGTAAAAACACCCAAAGTTCGGTGTTTTTTTTTATAGAGTCATCTTTAAAACAACAACTTTTTACTTATTTGTTCGTTCTACAAAACCATTTGTTTGATATATATAGTTTGTCAATGCATACGAGTTATGATAATAAGTATCGAAAAAATGCCATCAAAAAGAGGTTTTATATTAAAAAAAAATCTTAATTTAGTGAGAAAAACTATTTTATGTATCATTTCGTAAAATTTACTTCACATGAATGAATAACAAATAACTTATTTTAATAAATAAAAAACCAATAAAAATAGACCATCGAGCACAAAGTTATATGATTTAAAAGATGGCATTTGGTGTTAATTGCCAAAGTTTGATAGTTCATTAGGTTGATTGCAAGAATATATAGTTTGTGGGGTTTATATTATATGCAAATGAACATAGTTCCAGGGGGTTATTTGCATTTTACCCTTTTCATATATGTTTGATCATATCCAATAATATCCAAGGAAATCTTTTTGCAAATATGCCGTCGTTATATTGTCCTTTGGTGTCATATCTCCCTCAATTTATTTTTTTCTAAATCTGTTTCTTGTGCATATTCTCATTATGCCTCATGAAGAGAAAAGATTACTAAAAGTAATACAAAAATCTTATTAAAAGTTAACCGGTCACCATGTATTATAATGTCATTCTATAATTCATGAGCCGAATTATACAATGACAAAACACTACAAGAAAATGTCTATTTACTTACATAATACAGTAACAAACATATTTATGTTGTTAAATTGTAACAGTATAACAACATAACAGCAACACAATTAAGCATATGCCATTTAGCAGCATAATTGCAACATTCCAGCAACATGTATTTAGCAACAACAATAATATGTTGCTAAATGAGTTACCAATGTTTCCCACCTAATATTAGCAACACAATACCAACGAAAGGCTTCCTTTTCCATGATCATCTGAAGTAAGTTCTGAAGCCTGCCTTTTTTAACTCGGCCACCAAAAAAAACACTAGTGTATGTTAGCTAAGTTTTGTTAACGCACGCTAAAGATAACTGGTAAAGCTGTCATACTATCAATTATCATAGGTTATTTAACATAAAATAACCTTAGGCCTTAAGGTTGGTAAGTTGAATGTTGTCCAAGTCGACTGGGCATTTTCACTATCTTGAAATACTCAGTGTCTTGCACTGAAGGTCTTTTATTTTTTACTGTTATGCAGAAGATTTCATATATTTACTTTACGTTTGGGTGCTGTTTATGAGAAAATTAAGAGTAAGCAGCACAGGATTCAATTACTGAACATAGACAATTTTGTGTAGCCATCTCATTTGTTCCTTTTTACATCATAACTTTGTGTAGCCATCTCATAACTTTTGAGACTCTTATATCCTTAACTGATTAAAATTCAATAAAATGGCTTAAATTCAGTTTATCTTCGATAAAAGATCTCAAGAAATTTGAATCTATACAAAGCCTTGAAGCCCAAATTTGGATGATTTTCTATGTGCAATTGCATCCCATCCCCCTCCAATCAGACCCACACTCGCCGTCTTTTTATTTTTTTCTCGACACCAATGGGGGTATATCACAATTGGTGTTAATATATCAACTAGAAAAATGCTTGCTCATTTTACAAGTTCAATACCTAGCTTTTTAACTTTATTTACTTTTACATACACTCCAATTTAAACTTCCGGTGTTCAAAATGCAGGTTCGGGATAAGGTAAACTGGCTTGGTTCCCATAGAGACGTCCCAAAATCACGCAGAGCAGCTTTTATGCCCAGCATGTTCCCTTCAGGCAGAGCTTATGTGGAGTTATCCGACAATGGTGAGGATGCAATCTCAAAGGAGACCCCTAAAACTGTCGTAGAAGAGACCTCCATGGATGTAATAAATGAAGAAATTTCAGATCTTCCCTTGGAACACTGCATGAGAATAATTCCCCATGACCAGAACACAGGGGCTTTTTTTGTTGCTGTTTTGCACAAAATTTCCCCTTTACCAGGTATATCTATCAAGTCTTAAATATTTTGTTGGTTTCATTCATCTGAGTAATTTTGAGTAAAAGTAACCAACAAATGGTGTTTCTTTGAGCAGAATGTGGTAAGCCCGTTCTACTCAACAACTGTTGGTTTCCGTGTACGAAATAACAATTAACAATAATTAAACAAAACCAGTGTAATCTTTATTAATTTCCAATTGGAATAGAATAAACTGATTACAACATGTAGTTACTGAAAAGTAATTAAAGCAAACGTTATTCAGATTATTATTAATTAATAATCTGATGTACTGATTTGCAATTAATAGAAACTGCCGGACTGAAAAGTATAAACTTAACAGCCGGACTGTTCTGATATGAACTGAAATAACATGACTGAATTGAAACTATTCTAATTACAGAATTAAATTACAGAATAGTAATTACAGCAAAAAACAGAACTTTAAACTAATTACAGAAAGGTACAAACAGAATTAAAAGCTACAGCTAAGGACAGCAATTGAAATACTGAAATAAAAAAGGACAGAATTGAAATACGTAAATGAAATGGACAGAATTAAAAGGCGTAAATTAAATGGACATAATGTAAATAAAACAAGACGAGGCTACTGTTATCAGTATGCCCTTAACCGATATTCGCTCAACCACCTTGATGTTTCTGGTTGCGTTGGCGCTTCGATCCCAAGGTACAACGTCTCGGATGACTCGCCGGAAACTGGCGACGAGTCAAGGTCGAGCTGTTGGTGGGTGGTTCTCTCTGGTTCTAAAATGTAATGCTGATTTTTGAGAGATGATATATGCTGCTGTATTTTTTTCAGAAAATTCAATTTGACATGTGGGGGGTCTGCCTATTTATAGGCTTGCTGAGTATCTCAGCCATTAAAGTCACTTTACTACTGTCAGTTTTTGAAATTCGAAACTGCAGTATTAACTTTGCAATGAATTCATATTTATTGCAACAGTTACAACTTTGCTGAAAGCTTTTCCCGAACAGGCGCACTTTTCCCGTTGAGCTAAAACCCTACGAACAAGCCCGCCCGACGAGCAAGCGCATGTGTGGTACACAATACACACATGTGTATGTGGACACACTACTTAATATCCACATGGGATACCTTAGTATATATATTGTAAAAATCACTCATGATTTTCCAATGTGGGATAACCCTCATGGGTTAAATCCCATTTCTTTTCTCATTTTCCAGCATTGGCTTTATTTCCTCTTTCGAGTACCAACCTTCGAGTCCAATTATCATTCACACCCTTCCTCCGAATAGGTCATGCGATATACCGTTGCGAAGCTCGTCATATGAGCTACTCAAACACTTTGAGTATGGCCTCAGAAAAACTGAGTAGTCGCATCGAAAATTGACTCAAAGATGGTCCCTGATCATTTGGAACAACCATGTTTAAAAACATGTTTTTCCTACAATTTTTTCCAACAATCCCCCACATGAATGCAATTGGCTCGAAAGCCCATGTCCTAAATGCAAATCAAGAGAACCGCAAAAGTTCACTGCCTAAGGTCAGGTAGCGCGCGCCTTGAACCTGCCGTAGCGGAGTACCACCCAGAATACTGGTATTAGGTAGCTGTAAAGCTTTGAACCATCAAGCTTTGTGTATCCCAGAATGGCACCCGCACAGTGCCCTCTCTACCCACGTACTAGGCCCTTTAGTTGTTGTTCATATTTGGCCTGGACTGCCTTGGCAACTTCAACTGAGTGCTCTAGTGAATTAGCCCAAGCTCATCACATGGTACCGGCCTTACACACTCGTTATAGGTGTTCCAAGTCGAAAGTGTCCTGACTCACTTTACTCGACCGTCGAGTTACTTGGATCATTAAGAGCCTCAAGCTCAACCTTACAATGGTACAGGTCTATCACTCTGTCATCGCGGAAATGGGCTGGGAACTCCAGGTTCCCGAGTGCTTTGTTCGGTTGCCCTCACAGTTCAGTTTCCCTTTGAACCTATCAGGAAATATTCCGTTTAGGTTGGGTTGCCTATGTTGGGGCCACCAATTTAATGGGCTTTAATCCTATTCCGTTCGATGACGTCTTGACTCCCACTTGAGTCAAGCCTTTTGTTAATGGATCCGCTATGTTTTCCTTTGATCTCACAAAATCTAAGGATACCACACCGTTGGATAACAATTCCCTTACGGATTTATGTCTCCGACGTATATGTCGAGACTTTCCATTATACATATGATCCTGAGCCCGCGCAATAGCTGATTGACTATCGCAATGCATGCTTATTGCGGGAATAGGTTTCGGCCACATTGCAATTCCTTCCAATAGACTTCTCAGCCAGTCTGCCTCTTCGGTTGCTAAGTCTAACGCTATGGATTCAGATTCCATAGTTGACCTTGCAATACACGTCTGTTTGGAGGATCTCCAAGACACAGCACCTCCTCCCATTATAAACACATATCCACTCGTGGATCTTGTGCTATTGGAGTCTGATATCCAGTTGGCATCTGAATACCCTTCCAGTACCGCTGGATATCTGGTATAGTGCAGCCCGTAATCGGCTGAAAACCTCATATACCTGAGAAGTTTCATTATGGCCTTCCAGTGTTCCTCATTTGGATTACTGGTGTACCTGCTCAGTCTACTCACTGAGTTTGCTATGTCTGGTGTAATGCAATTCATTATATACATGAGACTGCCTATGACTCGAGAGAACTCCAATTGATTCACACTTTTACCGAAATTCTTTTTCAGGTTACAGTTGAACTCAATTGGGGTTCTAGACATAGCCTTACTGCCCTTGTCAAACTTGTCTAATACTTGTTTAATATAGTGACCTTGGGACAAGGCATATCCTTCTAATGTTTTGGTAATCTTCATACCAAGTATTACATCAGCTATACCCAGATCCTTCATATCGAAGTGTTGTGATAACATTTTCTTTGTGGAGCTGATTCTATCATTACTCCCAATTATGATCATGTCATCCACATAGAGACAGACAACAACACAGTTTCTTCCACTTCCTTTAGAGTAGACACATTTATCGCACTCATTAATGCGAAAACCGTTTGATAGCATAATTCTATCAAACTTCTCATGCCATTGCTTTGGCGCTTGTTTGAGTCCATATAGAGACTTTACAAGTTTGCACACTTGGTGATCTTTACCAGGAACTACAAACCCTTCCGGTTGTTCCATGTAAATCTCTTCTTCCAGTTCTCCATTTAGAAACGCCGTCTTTACATCCATTTGATGTATTTCCATATCAAACAAAGCTGTGAGAGCAAGACGATTCGGATGGACGTTTTCCTGGAGACAGGAGCATACGTGTCGAAATAATCGACACCTTCTATTTGCCTGAAACCTTTAACTACAAGTCTCGCCTTGTATTTCTCAATCGTGCCGTCAACCCTTAACTTCCTCTTGAAGATCCACTTGTGACCCAGGGGCTTACATCCTTTCGGAAGATCCATTAGTTCCCAAGTGTGGTTTTGCATGATTGATTCAATTTCATTTTGAATGGCTTCTTCCCAATATTGGGAATCCGGTGTAGACATAGCTTGCTTATATGTCACCGGTTCGCCTTCAACCATGAAGGTTAAGAAATCAGGTCCAAAGGAAGTTTCCTTCCTTGCCCTTTTGCTGCGTCGAGGCTCTTCCTCTTCCTCTTCCTCTGTCGGTTCACTTGCCCCCACATTTCCTTTACTGTTCAACTCTTCAGTTGGTACAGATGTAGGTAATTTCCGGGGAAAGATATCTTCAAAGAAAGAGGCCTCTCGGCTTTCCATATACGTATCTACGTGCACATCGGAATTGTCCGACTTGTGCACGAGAAACCGATATGCACTACTATTCTGTGCATATCCGATAAACACACAGTCCACCGTCTTAGGACCAATTCTCATCCCCTTAGGAGTGGGAACTAGGACCTTTGCGAGACAACCCCAAACCCGCAGGTTCTTATAACTGGGTTGATGACCTTTCCATAATTCATATGGAGTATTTTCTCGCTTCTTATGTGGTAACTTGTTTAAAACATAGTTAGCGGAAAGTATCTCTTCCCCCCACATGTTCTGGGGTAACCCAGAACTGATTAGCATAGTATTCATCATTTCCTTTAGCATTCTATTTTTACGCTCAACAACCCCATTTTTCTCGGGAGTGTATGGGGTTGTGGTTTGATGTATAATGCCGCTTTCAGCGCATATCTGTTCAAACGGTGATTCATATTCACCGCCTCTATCACTTCTCAATGTTTTAATTTTACTATTGAGTTGATTTTCAACTTCGGTCTTATAAAGAGCGAATTTCTCTACTGCTTCGTCTTTACTTCTCATTAAGTAAACGTAACAGTACCTAGTACAATCATCTATAAAGGTGATAAAGTACTTTTTCCCTCCTCGCGTTTGTATAAACTTTAAGTCGCATACATCCGTGTGTATTAGACCGAGAGGTTCACTTTCTCGTTCAACATGTTGAAACGATGATTTCGTTAATTTTGCCTCTACACAAATCTCACATTTGTGTTGCTTATCAAAAACGAAATTTGGTATTAGTTTTAGTGATATTAATTTCTTTAAAGAATTATAATTCACGTGACCTAATCTATCATGCCACAAATGAAATGACTCAAATAAATAATTAAACTCAGAATTTTTATTGGCCTCTTGGGCAACAGTCATTACATTACTAGTGCTAGCCTCAGCTTTAGCACCTTTATTGGGAGCAGGTGTCCCTACGTTTAACTTAAACATGTCGTTGGTCATATAGCCACGGCCTACATAGACACCATTTTTGGTGATTACAATTTTATCGGATTCTAAAACTAGTTTGAACCCGTTCTTCACCATCACCGATCCTGATACCAGATTCTTGCAGATATCCGGAACATGAAGCACATTTGTCAACCTCAGCTCTTTTCCAGAGGTCATCTTCATCACCACCATTCCTTTTCCTTCCACCTTGGAAGTAGCAGAATTTCCCATGAAGCAGCATTCTCCCTCTACCGCTTCGTAGGTCTTAAACATCCACCTCGTTGAGCAGATGTGGCTTGTGGCGCCGGTATCCAGCCACCACTCTTTGGGGTTGCTCCCCACGAGATTGACCTCAGAGACCACAGCAGTAAAATGGTCATCATCTCGTCCTCCTTCGGCCAGATGTGCCTGAGCTGGAGCTTTCCTCTTCCCTTTGCCCTTGAAGTTTCTCGGGGGGGGGGGGGGAGGGCTTGGGCTTAACAGCGCCTTTATTGTCATAACAGTCCGCGGCACGATGGCCGGTCCTGTTACACACAAAGCAGGTTCCCGCAAATTTCTTTGCGACAATAGCACTGCCTCCGTTGTCAAAACGTTTCCGTTTTACGTTGGAGCTTTCGACCACATTGGCCTTTGCCATCGGGATGTTAGCACCACCGACTCTCCTCACGGAGCGACGGTTGCTCACCTCGATATTGAGCTTCTCAATGAGCCCCTCCAGCCTCATTTCCTTTCGCTTGTGCTTAAGGTAGTTTTGAAAGTCTTTCCAAGATGGTTGCAATTTCTCAATCATTAGTGCCACCTGGAAAGGCTCGTTTATCACTAGCCCCTCAGCCTCAAGGCGATGGTAAATGAATTGGAGCTCCTCAACTTGCTTCATGACACCCCTGCTGTCAGTCATACGGTACTCATGAAAGTCCGTGACAACAAATCTCTTTGTGCCAGCGTTATTCACTTTGTACTTGTTTTCGAGAGTCTCCCACAGCTCCTTTGCAGTAGCTTTCGGCTCGAAAACACTGAACAGCGTGTCATCTAGAGCACACAGGATATAGTTCTTGCATAGGTAGTCGGCATGTCTCCATGCCTCAACCGCAGAGAACGACTACTCGTCCAGATCGTCCTCGCTTAGGACGGGAGCAGTCTCCTTGAGAAACCTGGTCAGATTCAGGGTCGTGAGATAAAACAGCATCTTTTACTGCCAACGTTTAAAGTTGTCTCCCCTGAATTTTTCCGGTTTCTCCAGATGAGAAGTCGGCAAAGTAGGCACAGCCGAATACATCGGTGCCTTGCCCTTGGCCGCAGCCTTACCTGTGGCCTTGGCCGTGGCCGCTGCTTCAGCCGCAGCCTCAGCTTTGGCCGTAGCATCCGCCATGGCCTCAGCCGCGGCGGCCTCAGCCGCTGCAGCTACGTCATCGGCGGTAGCCCCCACAATCGCATCGCCCCCAGTGTTATGGACATCTCCACCAACCACTGGGTCATGATCACTTCCGATAGGCAACTGAATAGCCGACGTGTTTGTCATCTGAAACGACAACACAAAACGTATGAGATACGTGTACAATAAATTCTATAAACAAACACCAAAACTGATATTTGGGTTTGTAGAAGAATTATTAAACAAACAATAAAATTAAACTTTTTATCCTTTTGAATATCAATACGGTTGATATTAAAAGGATTAAAACGATTCTTATTGAATACCAATACGGTTGGTATCAATAAGAAAATAAAATAAAATTAAAACTGTTTGGAATTTTTTTCTTTGTAATTCAATTTCTAATATAATTTAGAATTGAAAACAAAAAAGCATTATTCCTTATAAAATAAAGAATTGTATTAATCAATACACGAAAGAAACAATAGGGTATCGGTTAAGATTGTTGGTTTCCGTGTACGAAATAACAATTAACAATAATTAAAGGACTAAACAATAATTAAACAAAACCAGTGTAATCTTTTTTAATTTCCAATTGGAATAGAATAAACTGATTACAACATGTAAGTACTGAAAAGTAATTAAAGCAAACGTTATTCAGATTATTATTAATTAATAATCTGATGTACTGATTTGCAATTAATAGAAACTGTCGGACTGGAAAGTATAAACTTAACAGCCGGACTGTTCTGATATGAACTGAAATAACATGACTGAATTGAAACTATTCTAATTACAGAATTAAATTACAGAATAGTAAATACAGCAAAAAACAGAACTTTAAACTAATTACAGAAAGGTACAAACAGAATTAAAAGCTACAGCTAAGGACAACAATTGAAATACTGAAATAAAAAAGGACAGAATTGAAATACGTAAATGAAATGGACAGAATTAAAAGGCGTAAATTAAACGGACATAATGTAAATAAAACAAGACGAGGCTACTATTAACAGTATGCCCTTAACCGATATTCGCCCAACCACCTTGATGTTTCTGGTTGCGTTGGCGCTTCGATCCCAAGGTACAACGTCTCGGATGACTCGCCGGAAACTGGCGACGAGTCAAGCTCGAGCTGTTGGTGGGTGATTCTCTCCGGTTCTAAAATGTAATGCTGATTTTTGAGAGATGATATATGCTGTTGTATTTTTTTCAGAAAATTCAATTTGACATGTGGGGGGTCTGCCTATTTATAGACTTGCTGAGTATCTCAGCCATTAAAGTCACTTTACTACTATCAATTTTCGAAATTCGAAACTGCAGTATTAACTTTGCAATGAATTCATATTTATTGCAACAGTTACAACTTTGCTGGAAGCTTTTTCCGAACAGGCGCACTTTTCCGAGCAAGCAAGCCCGACGAGCAAGCATGTGTGGTACACAATACACACATGTGTATGTGGACACACTACTTAATATACACATGGGATACCTTAGTATATATATTGTAAAAATCACTCATGATTTTCCAATGTGGGATAACCCTCATGGGTTAAATCCCATTTCTTTTCTCATTTTCCAGCATTGGCTTTATTTCCTCTTTCGAGTACCAACCTTCGAGTCCAATTATCATTCACACCCTTCCTCCGAATAGGTCATGCGATATACCGTTGCGAAGCTCGTCATACGAGCTACTCAAACGCTTTGAGTATGGCCTCAGAAAAACTGAGTAGTCGCATCGAAAATTGACTCAAAGATGGTCTCTTATCACTTGGAACAGCCATGTTTAAAAACATGTTTTTCCTACAATTTTTTCCAACAACAACCACATTCTTGCTTTCACCATTTCTTATACTTTGCTAAAGACATGTTTTTTTTACCATGCAGCTATTGAACAAAAACCCATAACGTTGCGTGCCAGGATGAATCGAAAGATTGATTCTGGTGCTGAAAAATTAAGAACTGAGGTGAAAAATGATGTAAACCGAGATACAAATGGGGTGGAAGTTAGTTTGGCAGATATTGTTTATGAGAAATTAGAAGGAATTACTTCTGGTCCTGATTTAATGGATACCGAATGTGAGGAGCCAGCTTTAGTTATGAATCCTGAAAAACTAAGCGAAGCAAATAAAATGAAAGAAGATTCTAAAGGTCTGGTGGATAAAGCAGCTACTGGGTTAAAAAGGAAGCTACAGATGCAAGGCAAGTGGAAAGGGGTCGACCCTGTCCTGTTTTTTAAGAATGATACAATTGTGGATACCATAAAAACATTTTATGGGATTGACGAAACCTTCCCGTTTAAGGATCATCTTGTTACAAGAAACAGTGATACTGAACATGTCAAAAGAGTCTATTATGTATCTAAATCGGTCAAGGACATCCTTGAACTGAACTTACAAGGTGGGCAACAGCTGAAAATTACTTCCATTGGCCTGAAGATGTTTGTAAGTATCTTGATATTTTCTTTACCTTGTTTGTTTTGCGGATTTTGCCACTGTTTGTTTTAAACTATTTTTGTTAATTGCCTCTTATCCTTATCTCACTTTACAGAAACTCCGTTTTGTGTATTACAACCATTATGTTTTTTTTGCTATCGTTTGTTTGGCATGGGGATTTTATAAATAATGTAAACGGAATTGATTCCCTCAAGAAGGATTGTCTTTTATATCACATTTACCGTTGACAAAATCTCGTGTCTAATATAGCATTACCGTTATCAAAGAAAACTTGCCCACTCTTTAAATTAGAAATTGTATTCATTACTTTTCTTTTTTTTCCTTTCATTTTAGGAACGACAAACGTCAAAAGAATGTTCCTCGACACCATGTTTGTTCAGGATATCATCTGAGGGATTGCCATTGATGCTTCCACATATAACCAATCAGATCCTATATGCATCCTTAGCAGACTTTAAACATCTCTTGCAGTACAGGACTATCAAATTTGCCGATTTTGTTGATGCCGATTTTGGGGAAAAAGCTTCAAAGCTGATGATTGGCTGTTGTGTGGTCGTTTTGCGTGAAGGTTTGTATTAATAATATTCTTGGAAAGAAAGTGCTTTAATTAATCATTTATTCATATGGTAGTCATTTTCTGTAAATACTCTATTCGGTTGTGTCTCTGAAGTCTCTCTCTCTGCAGGAACTGAAAATGTAGTTGATCCTCCTAGAAGTGATTCATCAGCAATAGCTATAGGAGGGTGGAAAGGTAGGACAAATATAGCGGTAATGGTGACCATAACTGATTCACAGGAATTGCTCGAAAGGTTATCAGTACGTTTAGGGATCAAGAATGGCTCTTCAGTGCTTGAAAAGGAGGAGCCTGTAAGTGCTGATATTGAAGAAGCAAACTCGAAAGACGTCAAATTTGAATGTGTAGATGCTTTTGAAGAAGCAAGTAGTTGATATTGAATTATGAATACATTCCTATATTTTTTTTCCAGTTTCATATGTTTTACTTTAAATTTACTATAATAATTTCCTGCTCCTGGTGGTCTTTTATTCATAATGGATTTTGTAGTTCTTAGTATAGAGAATTTATACTTCCTCTTAGTTCATGTTGATTAGAAGAGAAAAATGATTTTTGTCGACCACAAATTTTATCCAAGAAGCTTATCTGTTGATGTGGCAAAGTAGTTTTACATGCAATTTGTTTCTTATTTTTTGTTTTTAAAAACCAATTGATGTTTGACTGGTCCACACATGCCACTGCCATTTGATCAAGATTTTGGGAAAATTACAAAAAATATGTGTGATGGTATTCAATCTAATCCTATTCAATCTTGTATGTTTAATCATTTTTTATCATGTCTAATATTTTATTTCTAATTATGTTTAATCTTATTTAATCATGTACAATATTTTATTTCTAATTATGTTTAATCTTATTTAATCATGTCCAATCATGTTTAATTCTGTTTGATACTATTTACAATTTTTTTTTGATTTTTTATGTGTATATTTTGTTGTTTTTTATAATATATATACTTGATTATAAAGAATTACACATATACGAGTTTTATAATTTTATAATTAAGTTAATTGGTATGCAGTAATTTGTAAGTCTCCATACAAAGATTTATGAGTTGGAATATCACATAGTTAAATTGTCAATAGTGTGATACTTAGGAGAACCTTCTGGAAAACATAAAACAAATCTTATTGATCCCCCTTCCTTGTTCATTTTATTATTTACTTTTTTTACTGTCAATAATTTTAGTAGGCTAGTCAAGAGGAATAAAAGAGAGGGTCTTATGTTTTTCTCCCCTCCTATGAAATCGTTTGAAACATATTTAATCTACAGGACATGGATACGGTATTAGATTCTTTCTTGAGTGTTGAAACTTGCGGTTTATTGTTTATGACTAATTGAATTGTTAGATACATTGGTTTCTCAAAGGTTTTATACGTAGCGATTTTTCCCTGGTATAGTTTTGTTTCCTATGTAATTAGCTGCGCTTGCATACACGGGTGTACCCAAAAGATGTTGCTCAAGTTCAGAATAACATTTATACTTAAATGTAAATACGATAAAAGTGTTGGAAAAACATGTGAAAACATGGGTGTTTCCGAATGGTCACTGGACCAACTTCGAGTCATTATTTCGTGTAACAGCACTGAGTTGTTTATACCGTACTCAACGTGGTTGAGTAGCCCGTGTGACGAGCTTCGTAACGGTATATCACATGACCTATTCGGAGAATGGGTGTGAATACAAAGTGGCTTCAAAGTTGGTGCCTCGAAAGCTCAAATCTGGAAAACCGAAATGGTAAAGAAAAAAACCATTTAGTATAATCTCATATTGGAAGATTAAGAGTTAATTTTACAATATATATACCATACCAACTCATGTAATTATTAAACTAACATGTCCACATACACCTAAGAGTATTAGTGTGTACCACACACGCGCGCTCGCTCGTGTCTCGTGTCTCGGGCTTGGGCTTTGGGATTTGTCTCGGGTCTTGGGTCTCGGGTCCAAACCCGAATAGGGAGTTTTGTATAAAATACAAAGCAGTCCCTAGAGTTTCCAGCAACAGAAACGCTCCAGCAATGAATGAGATTAAATGTTGCGGTTTCAGAATTAATTGAGCGGATTCCGGGGGTGTAACTCACAGAATTGATGACCAACATTTATGGCTGCGGTTTCATTAGAGCCTATAAAAGGCAGTCATCCTCCTCTCATTTCAACACCAGAATAGACACAACCTCACAGCATAAGCATACACTTAGAGAGAGAGAACCGCACCACCAACAGCTCGACCTGTGGTTCGGTGCCGGTTCCATACGAGCCACTCTGAGATATAAGTTGTACCTTGGGAACAAAGTCCCAAAACCAGAAACCTTTAAAGGTGGTTCGGGAAATATTGTTTAAGAGAAACTGCTCAGCAGTTGCCTCTTATTTTTTTTATTTCTGTTATTTATTTTTCAGTCCTTTACATTCTGTATATTTCATTTCAGTACCATTTCTTTTCTGTAATTTACTTTTCTGTACTGTTTCTTTTCTGTATTTACTTTTCAGTACTGTTTACTTTCAGTCTTTCAATTCTGTAATTTACTTTTCAGTTCTGTAATTTCCAGCATTTACAAAAAACAGTCCGGCAGTTTTTTTATTTGTTAAAAACCAGTCCGGCAGTTTTTTATTTGTTAAAACCAGTCCAGCAGTTTGTTAAAACCAGTCCGGCAGTTTCTTTTATTTAAAACCAGTCCGGCAGTTTGTTAAAACCAGTCCGGCAGTTTATGTGTTAAACCAGTCCGGCAGTTTCTTTATAACAGTCCAGCAGTTTTATTTACTTGTTGAGTCAGGAATTGTAATTTATATTCCAATTGTGAGAAATAAAATTGTTATTTCCATTGCGTTCCTGTCTTCTTTATTTTACTGTCATTTCATTTATCGTATTCGAAATAGTAACAAAACCAACAAAAAGTAAATTGATTTTGGCCGTTAAAAATATGAAGTAAACTGTTTATTTTTAAAGAAATTGCGATACCAAATGTGTGTTACAAGTAGCAAAAACCATGAGGTAAAGAAAGCCTTCTGGAGGAAAAAATAAAAGTTGCAAAAACAGGACGTATGTCACAGAGATGCAAAGTTTTTGAAGGGTAGCTTACAAGAATATACAATATTGAGAGTCTGAGACACAAGATGCTAGTCCTTTAGATACTCCATTCAATACTAAAGTTTGTCCTCTTTGGAGGGAGCCTGGACTAACATTTTGAGATAGAGTCTGTTACTTTTTATTTAGATTTCCGTACTATCGGAGATTTATAATCTCTTCATTCCAATTTTAATACGGTATACTTTGTATTATATCCGTCTTGACTCACTAATTCATATGCATGCATTTTGCCAATATTTAGATTTCCGTACTATCGGAGATTTATAATCTCCTCATTCCAATTTTAATACGGTATACTCCATCCGTTCCTATTTAATTGTCCAATACGAAATTACGTGTAATTTTGACTTATAAATTGTATCAAAATTGTCGAAATGATTTTTTTTTAAATTTAATCATAAAATTTAACATTTGAACCATATGATCAACTTTTGAAAATTTTCATTCCGACAATTTTGATACAACTTCTTGCCCGGTCAAAATTGTACGTAGTTTCATAATGGACAATTAAATAGTAACGGAGGAAATACTTTGTATTCGTCATTTTGTCTTGGATCACTAATTCATATGCACTCATTTTGCCAATATTTAGGATTTTGATATAGCGGCTTAAAAAAGTTTCTTCTGAAAAGCTCTACGCCAAAAAAAAGTACATTGAAATGGAAAATCGAGTTCTTAAATGAATTTGATCTCATCCTGTATTCGGTTGCTCGCTATGCACACACCGACAAAGTACATTGAATAATTATTTTTCGTCTAAAATGGAAATTTGAGTGCAAGATTTACATTAATTATCCTCCGTCACTGTCATAAGTTTGCCTCAATTTCTTACAAAATTGATACCATTAATTCATTAAACTCGTTATATGTGCCACATGCCACCTATATATATGATTTACAAGCAAAATAATTCTCACAATCTTGAGTTAATTGCCGGTTGAAATTGTACTTATATTTGTATTGTAACACTCGGAATAATGTTATAGGAGAAATATAAAACAATTAAATTGATTAGTTTTCTTATTTGCGATTGTGGGACTAAACTCATAAATTCGTTAAGACTTCTGACATTTAAAAAAAGTTTGGGAATACTATAATCGTGATAAATTCTATCACACGTTACTTTTTCTATGTAAGCTCATCCTGAATGTTTAAAAGGTAACAAATTAATCTTGTATTTTCTATAATGCTCACGGTTAAAAAGTAGAAATTTGCAATTTACGGAACAATGGCGGGGATGGCAAATGTGACAACGCGAATGAGAATTAGAAAATTTGCGCCATATGTGGTTGTGCTATCCCGCAAACTATAGTTTACAATCCAGCAAACATTGTCATCCTGAAATTTGACAAATAGCCAAACTATTAGTACATTATAATTATTTCCAATAATCAGCCCACTATCTGAATTTTAGAATAGGTTTTTTAAAATGGCTATTCTATAATTTTCTCTATGTTGTTGTTTTTTGAGGGCAAACGTGGTAGGATTTTGGATGCAGATTTAAGGACAACGTTTATTAAAATATAAGCATTGAAACGTTGTAGTAGTAAATCATATTTGACCCTAAAAATTATTAAAATGACTGTACTGTCTTTAAAAAAACGCACATGTTTTGCACATGACTAACTTTTGTTCAACAAAATTTAACGCCTGTGTGTCAATTAATCGATTACAAAAACGTTAGTATGACAACTGTTAAAGTTGTTAGAATGGTATGCAAATTGTTAACTACTTAAACGATAAAGTTACTACTCAACTGTTAATTTATATATAATGTATTCTGGCAATCTCTTCAATATTTTTTTTGCCAAATCATTTCAAGATTATATATTGTTACTGTAATAACATACTATAACTTTTTATGTGCTGCTAATAGTACTAATTAAAAATGAAGTAACAAGCAATTAAATAAACTATGACACTAACTTCTATACCATACACATATTTGAAAAAATTAAACTATAATAATAATTATAATAATATATAGTGGCGGTTGTAAATAAAATTTAAAATAACTTTTGCTAGTTTGTATGCAAAGTAACTATAATGAAATTGCGTAAAATATATTTGGTTGTTCGTTTATATCTATGCAAAGTGAGTATATGTAAACTTGAGTATTTAATAAAATAATTTTAATTTTTCCGGGTTTTTAATATATTTATACCTTTGTTTGTTCATATTTTTTCTTTTTAATAGCTCGGTTTCTTAATTTTACCTTTTTATACATTCGTTTACTTATACTTTTCCTTTTCATACCATTTTCTTTTAATTTTTATTTATTTTACCTTGGTTTCTAATTTTTATTTTATATTGGGTCTATTTTCAAATGCTAAAACTTTCGACACGTAACTGAACGTGACTTTATTGTTGTGACTTTTTTTTTGAGAGTTTGAAAAAAATGTTAAAATCGACCAAAAAGGGAAATAATTTTAGAAACTGGGTGCAAAAAAGAAAAATTAAAAAATTTAGAAACCGGGTAAAAGAAGAAAAAATTAGTAAAAAAAAGGTATAAAATCCCGTATTTCCGCTCTATACAATTTGAAAAATATTATGTTCTTGTATTTTTGCAACCCCAAATATTTTCCCCTGTTTCCATCCCTGATCACATTACTAACTTGAGAATGAGAAATTTTGCGCCATGTGTGGTTGTTCTATCCCGCAGACCATAGTATTACAATGTCATAGCGATTGTCATCCTGATATTTTACAAATAGCCAAACTATTAGTACACTATGATTGTTTCCAATAATTAGTCAACTATATGAATTTTAGAATAGATTTTTTTAAAATGGCTATATTTAACACTAAAACATTGGTGTAGTAAATCATAATTAACCCTAAATATTATTGAAATGACAGTATTGCCCCTGAAAAAAGCACATGTTTTGCACATGACTAATTTCCGTTTAGACAAATTTAACGGCGGTGTGTCAATTGATCAATTACAATAATGCTAATATGGCCTAACGATTTACATAGAAATATTTGACTCTGTACACACAATTTGTCCTTTTACTAGGTAGGATATTTGGACACCAATATTCAAGTTGTATTATTGATAGGAACAATACTGGCAACACAATACTTACATGCTTTGGACTAAGACCCAAGGGCAAATCATTGAGTTTTTTGCCAAAATGGTCTGGTTGCTGCTGAAAAATCTCAGAATGGGCTACCTTTATTTAAAATTCCCAATATGGTCTACCTCTTTATCTTCGTTAATTGAATTGACGAAGTTTTAAAAAATTAAATACTACTTCGTTAATTCAATTGACGAAGTTGGTAAAAATGTTTCAGACGACCGATCGTTCTGAAAAACGACCGATCGTTTTTTCACTGTGGTGTCTGGAAGAATTTCTTCCAAAAATGACCGGTCGAAATTTTAAAACGACCGATCGTTTTTTCTGTTTTCCAGAAAGTGGATTGTTGAGAGAGAGAGACATTGAAGCTGTTGATAATGGAAAATTATGAGATTTTTCTACATTTTTAATAATAACTTGCGTTTTTTCTTCTTCTTCTTCTTTTGAGTGTTATGGGTTTTGGGGATTTTTTGTTTCCATTATTGTTGAATTAAGTGTATTTATTTACTTATTTATCTGGGTTTTGAAGGAGTGATCGGTCGTTTTTCAGAACGATCGGTCGTCTGAAACATTTTTACCAACTTCGTCAATTGAATTACCGAAGTAGTATTTAATTTTTTAAAACTTCGTCAATTCAATTAACGAAGATAAAGAGGTAGACCATATTGGGAATTTTAAAGAAAGGTAGTCAATTCTGGGATTTTTCAGCAGCAACTAAACCATTTTGGAAAAAAACTCCAAATCATTGGCGATTATAATATTAGGATTGGAAATCATCTCTAAGATATCATTGTCATAATATAGAAATCCTATTAAGAACACATCGACACGAATAAACAATTACTACTCATACTTGATATGTTTACTAGGCACCTTATAAAAAGCTAATTGGAGGCCGGTATCACTTTAAAAATATTTATTAGGTTTTAATACCACCAATATTTTAAATTAGCAGAAGGTACATTTTCAGACATCTTAAATTACTTGTGCACTTCTTGTACTGGTTATTTAGATTTCCGTACTATCGAAGATTTATAATCTCCTCATTCCAATTTTAATGGGGTATACTTTGTATTCGTCTGTCCATCTTGAATCACTAATTCAGATGAACGCATTTTGCCAATATTTTGGATTGATATAGAGGCTTGAAAAGTTTTCTTCTGAAATGCTTTACGCAAAAAAAGTCCATTGAAATAGAAAATCGAGCTCTTAAATGAATTTAATGTCATCCTATATTCGGTTGCTCGTTATGCACATACCGACAATTCAAGCTCAATAGTAAATAAAAATAGTAAAGTTACAAGTAAATAAAAATAAGTTTTGTTAAATCAATTAACGGATTTCTGCAATTTAATGAATTATAGAAACGTGAATATGCAAATTGTTAAAATTTATAGCATGGTATGAAAATCACTAAACACTAAATCGTTAGTGTAGAACTAAACCATAATTAACCCTAAAAAATATTGTGTTGAACATGGGTTCAATAATTGATTTTGATTATTAGTATGGTTATGAATTAATGATTTTACGATTTCGATGATATAATGCTTGTCTTGTCAAAAAAGATAAATTGTATATTTCAGGTATTTAAAAAGAAAGAGCATTCGAAAATGAAGCCAACGGTTCAAGCGGAACCAAATTCGGAGCTAAAACGAAGAAGAAACAAGCTTTCGAAGAAAACCGAGACCAGAAGAAAAACGACTGATCATCTGTACAAAAACGACCGATCGTTTTTGGTACAAAATATTCCAGTGAGCAGGTCGAAAAAACGACCGGTCGAAACTCAGAAACGACCGATCGTTTTCTGAAAACGACCGATCGACTGCAGAGAAACGACCGATCGTTTTCTGCAGTTTTCGAAAACAGCTTTTCAGCTTATTCTGGAAAATAGCTTAAACAACTTTTAACAAGAGTTAATGAATTGCTAGAATTACTAAACGCAAACAAGAAAATAAGCAATAAAATAAGTTGCGTAAAGTAAAAGTAAGGGAAAAGAATTGACACCGCGATTTATAGAGGTTCGGCAAACGCGCCTACGTCCTCTCCTCGCTACTACCGAGTATTTCACTAAAAATCTTCTTGCGGATATTACAAATCCTAATGAGCTCAATCGACCGATTGGCTTACCCTCTACCCGAGGTTCCTATTCTTGATACAAGTGAAAGAGAACACGACTATGAGTCAACGACTCCCCCTCAATTTATGAGTACCCGAATGAAAAGACCTAGAGCTTTTAAGCTTGACTTGCTTACAAAGCCTCTACCCGATCACTCGCTCACAAATATGAGTTTATAATATACTCGATACAAATTTTGTTACAATAATGTAACTACACTCACTATTCTAATTGCTTCTTAAAAAGCTAATTGGTGAGTTTTTTATGATGATCGAGCTTGACTCTCTTTCTCCTTGATTTTCCTCTTTTTCGAATATATTCACCAAAATGGTGATATTTAAGGTTTTTAATGAGAGGTTGAAGGAGGTTAATTGGTGTATGGATTGGTTGTGTTTGGAAGAGAGATTTGGTGGTATATATGGACCAAAAGGTCTGTTTTTCTGTTTTTGACCGTTGGCAGTGGTTGAGGCTTTTATTCAGTGGTTTAAGCTATTTTCCAGAATAAGCTGAAAAGCTGTTTTCGAAAACTGCAGAAAACGATCGGTCGTTTCTCTGTAGTCGATCGGTCGTTTTCAGAAAACGATCGGTCGTTTCTGAGTTTCGACCGGTCGTTTTTTCGACCTGCTCACTGGAATATTTTGTACCAAAAACGATCGGTCGTTTTTGTACAGATGATCGGTCGTTTTTCTTCTGGTCTCGGTTTTCTTCGAAAGCTTGTATCTTCTTCGTTTTAGCTCCGAATTTGGTTCCGCTTGAACCGTTGGCTTCGTTTTCGAATGCTCTTTCTCTTTAAAGACCTGAAATATACAATTTATCTTTTTTTGACAACACAAGCATTATATCAACGAAATCGTAAAATCATTAATTCATAATCATACTAATAATCAAAATCAATTATTGAACCCATGTTCAACATCATTCGTCTATCGTCAATTGATAAGATCAGTTTGATACTGTGGCATTGACCGGATGAGATGTTCCCAAGTTAAAAGACGGTGCTTGATTTATAATTGCATTCCATTTGGATTCTATTTGAGGATATATTTCGTAATTGATCCGAAATTCATATCATTAATGCTCTCTTTGAAAGACTAGTATTTGTAAAGATCACGAAATGGACTCGTAGAATTCTTGTAAAGAATTGAAAGAGTTATTGTGGACTTATCCGACCATAAGACAGACCATTAAAAAAATTATGGTTATGGTTGATGCATCGACAATATGGTCACATTTTATTGGTGTCCACAGAAATGGAGCACTTCCCAAAACTCTTAGCACTATCATTAAGTTGATGACTCATGATCCGGATTATCCTAAAAAGTATTGTCGACTTTATAATGCCGAAGAGTTAACATCGAAGTATGATGTGTATTACTTGACTTTGGAAATTGAAATTGAACATCATGTTGTTTATGTTCAGACCCAAAATTGACTCATAGAAAATTTAAGCGGTTGCAAATGATTGCACAAGTTATTTGGTGATGCGCATCTATATATTTGTGTGTGGGGTCACAATACATTGCATATTGCAGCATTGGTCCGTCTGAGGCCCATAGTCGCTCAAACACTGAATGCGTACCGGATGGTTACCGGTTATGAGCTAGAAGTCTCATATGAACGCGTGTTTGAGTGCTTGATATTTTGAAAATACGGCCCTCTGAAAATCAGGACATACATCGATTATGTATCCCCTGCATATCATTTGATAGCTTAACCTTGGCAAGCGACTCTTTATCGCATGACATGCAAATGTGACATCGCTAAGGGGGAGATTTTGCATGTTAACATTGAAAATGAACGACGTGAGGTAACATGGCATTAACCCACTCAGTCTTAGCTCGATCCCCAAACTACACACAGTGATAAGTATCTGTAGAGACTCCCCTAAGTCTAGTCAAGTGCGAGTTGCATTTAATGAGTATGAAATGTCACGAGATCATTTATACATGCTGCAAATATGATTGCAAAGAAAGACATCCCTGTTAGACGCCGTGTTCCTGTTGTAACACGTTGCTTTGGCTGAACCCGCCAAGCAAATAACGTTGTTGTCAGCTGTCCAGTCCGTCGTCTTTCCGAAGATACGAGGAAGTTGACCGGTTCTTAATTTGTTCAGCCCCATGAAAAACTGAATTGAAAATCGTTTATCGCATGAGATTATAAAAGATCAAGGAGATGTGTGATTCCTCCTCATCCTAATAATCTCAAAATATATGTTAATCATTAAATCTTAGAAAATATTGAAGCGAAACAATACTGTGATTGATTACTTGTTCATATATTCGGTGACGACTGATAATATGAGCAAATTATGACACTGAACCATGAATCGTTGCCTAAAGTGAATGTAGAATAGACTGGCCTAATGGAAACTTGCAATCCAAGTAGACTTCCTTAGCGAAATAAGTGTTTGTATCTGTAGCTCCAACACCGCCAATGTTAAACGAGTTTGTTTATTTGGTTATTTGTAAGGAAGAGTGATGAGAATAATGAGACTATATCAGTGCTCGCCTACTAGCGCAAGGCTTCTCTCACACCTTAGAATTGATTATGAGATGGTTTACTTCCTTGTCATGCTTTCGTCTCTATGGGGATTTAGACACAAATACTTAGATGAAGGTCCATATGACTTCATGTTCTTGAATCAAGTAGTTCCTGAGCACGAAACATGTTCTTAATTAACCGAGACATTCACTATATGAATTATAAAATTCCGAGCGGAGGTGGTATCCCGCTTAAGTGAGTACTTGATCGACTTGGCATACATAGAGAAACATTTTATGCCCTTTTGTGTTTATTAAGCAATCCACGTTTTGAACTTGCCCTTCGAGATGAAGGATCTTGAGAAGACACGGTAGTAATTTGGCCTGATGAACGAGTCCCGTATATATAGAATCTGAGTCCATGATTCACTACACCTAGAAGGTCTTATGACGCTTTAGTAAGTCGTCACATTCTCCCATGATCGTTTGAGCACTAGCCATTGATATAGACCCATTCCGTCCTTGAAGTGACATTAAAGAGATATCAAACTATGATGTTCATATCTTAGTATAGTAAGCACATCTTTATACTTTGTCTAATGTGCTAGGACAAACATTTCATCTGCTATGAATGATATAGCTCGACACAACATAGCACTGACATGCTGCCACATAAATGGCATTAAAGACATACTTTGTTACCATAATGTAATTTTGGAAATGGACTTGTTTATTCCGTTTGCTTTATTGATTGTACCTACCCCTTTCGGTACTCAAATTAACACAACCCTTTTTCGGTTATACCGATGCCGGTTACTTATCAAACCCGTATAAGAGATATTCCGAACATGGTTTGTCTTTGCCATTAGGAATAAGGCGATATCGCGGAGGCTTTGGAAAGACTCCCAAAAAATCACTCCGATCTACTCGTGCTCTATGAGAGGACTAGAGAGTGTATATGGATTCGAGCTTGTATTAGTCATATATGAAGTACATATGTACTGTCTCACAATCTAGATGAATCAGTTTTCATATTTTAGGACAAGTTGCTAGCGTCGATCAAGAGAGAAATGATTAGATTATGCCATTTGTGCATATCTCGCCGAAATAAATCTTCATATATGAAGTATAAGAGCATCCCATTCTTCTCCCATGTTTAGATTTTATTGCAACCCGTCATGTGCAAGTAATATGAAGCATCCAGACGAATGCTCATAGTTATTCAATTTTTGGAATTGGAAAATCTTGCACCCTGTTGTGTGCAAGTTAGGGGGAGTATCCAGAAGAATGCTTATAACTATTTAGCTGAAATCATTGCATCCAGTTGTATGCATGTGAGCTAGAGCATCCCGATGAATGTTCATGTTGATTAACACTTGTGAGTGTACTCTTTTGTCTTAGACCAAGGGTTTATCCCATTGGATTTACCTTGGCCAGATTTTAATGAGACACAATCAATCACAACTATCATAGTTTTTCTAAGTTATCTTGAGACATTTTAAGTTCAAGATAAATCCTCGCATTCTGTTGAGTGCAAGTGAGGGGGAGCATCCCGTTGTATGCTTGTGTACTCTTTTTTTCCTTAGTCTAAATTTTTTTTCCACTGGGTTTTCCTTGGCAATATTTTTAACAAGACATGTTCCTATCATATCTCACTTAGAATTACTGAAATCAGGGGGAGTATCATGTCAAATACTTCTTACCATTGTGTACTCTTTTGTCCTTTGATCTGTTGTTTTTCCCATTGGGTTTACTCTGGCAAACTTTTGATGACGCACCTGTTTTGTGGTTGAACCCCCAATACTACCACTGTTGCACTCTTTTTCCTTCGATCAGAGATTTTTCCATTGGGTTTGCTCTGGTAAGGTTTTGATGAGACACACTGTTTTGTGGTTCGTGACTTACATGGTATTTTGGCCTATATCATTCGGCTATACAGTTTCTCCTAGGTACCAATTTTGTCCCAAACTGAGTTTTCCGGCCCTAAAGTTTTTTTGTTTAGCACTGTGAATGAATATATGTTTCGACTCGACTCAACTGCTAATCGCGCTACATGAAGACGAAGACGAAGAACTCAAGTTAACCAATGGGGAGTGTTGTAGGTTATTTGTGGTTAGACTTGGGCTCCACTCTTGGGCTTTATATGGGCTCCAAGTTAGGGTTTATGTTCATGTAAACTCTCACCTCTCATATATAAAGAGGCTGAGTGGTACTTGTATTGAACACATATGAATGAATAAACACTCACTTATTGTTGTCTCTCATGCTTCTCTCTATATCTATACATATCTTTATAACAAAATAATGTCACACAACAGAAACAACAATATGGCAGTGTAGCATGCATGAGTAGGAGAATATTGATAATATTTTTTAACTCAAACTACCATGATTATAGGAAATTGAAAGGGGCGGAATATTGACCATTAATAAACTTGATTGACAAGTAAGGGGCGGAATATCCCATTGAAATTTCATTCAGAAACCACGAAAATAACCTTGTTTCTTAATTATATTTACATGTGTGCATGTGACTATATAATATATATGTACTACATATTTATTCATACTTATTTTAGTCATGGTTATTTGCATCTTTCTTAATTAATCCATAGCTAGAGAGGCATCAAAACGTCGATCTCTAATTGAGCTCAGGTTCCTTCTTAAGTGTATTTATAAAGGTAATTTTTCACCAATTGTTATTTACCCATGTGTAATTAAGGTTTAATACCTCAAAGATATCACTTTTGAACTTTAATTCCCAAAAGATACCTACAATAAGTTGCATTCGTGTTAGATACCACTTTTCTAAAATATAAATAGCCCTAATTTTATATTTTTTCTCACACGTTAAATAAAAAATATAAATCAGTTTCTCTCTCTCTCCCCCAATAAAGATGATGGAGATCAATTCAACAACGACGATTGCAGCATGGGATCATCGTCTCCGGCCACATCTCCAATGACGCCACCTCATCATCGTCTCCGGCAACGTCTTTGACAAAAGCACAGCACAATCGAGATCAAACCTGTACTCATCGCCGATCGGGAGGAAAAGCAGGATGGGTTCGTATTGAATGGATTGGATCACAGGAAAAGACGAGGATCAGACCGCCCTTAGGCTTTAGTCCGAGATTATTCTTGCCTTTCTGTCTCCATCTCCGTCGAGCTCGCAGTTCATTGTTGCCCTAGCTTTGAAGGTATGTGTCTATCTATCTACGTATGTATGAATAAAAAATCCAATTTTGGTTTATATTTTGTAAATTCATTGTTACATTTACGATTATGGTTTACTTTTTCCTGATTTATACTTGAATCTAAATAACTAGCAATCTATTTTTTTTCAACTTTACTGGGACGGTTTTTGAGTGATTTTTGGAACGGTTTTGGGATGGTTTGAGTGTTTTTGGTTTATTTGAACAAGAGCGGTGGCAGAACTCATTTGGGGACTGAAACAGAGCTCGTTTTGGGCTGAAACGGAACTCGTTTTGGAACCAACAGATATTCCAGTTTGGGGCACTCCAAATGTTCGAGGGTTTGCCCGAGAATGTTTAATACTTGAGCTATTTGTTTAACCGCCTTGCGGGGAATTGAGAATTCTAGAGTATTTAAGAAAACAGACAATTTATTGAATTTTGGATTATTAGCTAGTTGTGTTTGCTTTTTTGTGGTACTATCCCTAAAACACGTTGTTTACCCGTTTTTTTGTGTGGGGTCATTATGATATTTATGTACCTATATATTTCAGCGAATTTCCCCTTTAATTAACAAGTCTTCGATATTATATTTGTTTACTTTTTTTTTTTGGTTAATTGCAAATACCAAACCCGGACCCAAAACAAACCGAACTAAATAAATTTTCGGATAAATACAAAATAAATCGAACCGATTCCAAACAATTTTTTAAGTTTGGTCACCTTAAAAATCTTTTGAGAAAATTATACACATAAATAAAAATTTGGGCAAATTAAATATTGGTTTATAAAAACAAAACTATTTCATCATTATTCACTCTATAAAATTTAATTAAGAATTGTTCACTCATCTAATTACCTAATAAATATAAAATAGAAAAAAATGGGGAAAACTCAAAAAATAAAAGGAAAAAAAATCAGAAAAAAATTAAAATAAATGAAATACCTAAAAAACATTTAAAAAAGTCGGGAACCCGAAAAACACCTGGAAAAATAAACCAAAAATCCAAAATCAGAAAAAAAAAATGAAAAAACGTCAAAAAAAATTGGAAATCGGAAAAAACCCAAAAATGTATAAAAAAGAATTAAAAAAAACCCATAAAAAAATACAAAATCACAAAACAATTGAAAAACATTCAAAAAACTCGGAAACCCGAAAAATGGTAAAAAAACAAAAAAAAACAAAGAAAAATCCAAAATAAAAAAGAAATGAAAAAACATTTAAAAAAGTCGGGAAACCGAAAAATGGTAATATATATATATATATATATATAGAAAAATCAAAAAATCAAAAATCACAAAATAATGAAAAAAAGTTCAAAAAAAGTCGAAAAAAGCCGAAAAGACCAAAAAATGTTAAAAACTTTAAAATAACTTGCAATTGTTTTCAAATGACTTAAAAATGACTCAGACTGCTTTTTAAAATGACTTATACTGTTATTAAATTTACTGAAAATGATTAACTGCTTTTCAATTGACTTATTAACTTTTTATAATTACATCTTATTAATTTATTAAAATAACATTTAATAATTTGTTGAAATAACATATTATTAATTGTTTAAAAAACGTATTTTGAATATGTTGAGTTTTTGTGGAATTCATTTGGTGGTTGTTGGAATTCTTATTGCATTTTGGTTTGAATGCAAATTATATTTGTAACTTACAAAATTTAATATTTCATAATGATGACATTGATGACTTGTAATTTATTATGGTTTTTTAAAGAATGAAAAGGAAGAATATGTCAAATACACAAACACACACCCACACATGCATGCATATAGAGAGAGAATCACACCATCAACCACTCGATCGTGGCTCGATACTGCTTCCGTCGAGTTATATGTGAAAGACGTAACTTGGGAACATAGTGCCCCATTAGCCAAAAGCGGGAAGGTGTCGGGGCAAATAGTGTTTAAGGGTTACTGTTTAACAGTCAACTTGTCTATGGATTTTTTAGTTCTTCTTTCGGTATCATTTACAATATCTTGTGTTACGATTTGTTTTTGATATTAATATATTTGTTGAAATTATTTTCTTTTATTTCTCCATTTCCTTTATGTAGAAATTATTGTGTTTCGAAACGGCGTATCTAAGAGTATACCCTCCAGAATGGGAATACCAGACTCCTCCATATAGGAGGAGTTCTCACACTCCTCTTTTATTAACCTTGAGATCTTTTGCATTTTAATCTGATGACTGATAAAAAAAAACTATAAACCAAAATAATACACTACATATATATTCAGATTGTTTTTAACTCGGTGATGACAAATAATAAACCCCAAGAAAATATTGGTAACCCTTGTGTTTCCTATCGTTAAATAAAAATAAAAATATAACATTTAAATATATTAACTAATAAAACCCTAGTAAAAGATTGTGAAACCCCTTGTGTAGCCTACCCTTAATTAAAAGAAAATTATAATACTATTATTTGTATAAAAAAATTATATCAATTATCTTAGTTTTCATGGTATATATATAAAAATATTTTAATTTGAGGGAATACGGGTGAAAGTGATAAGTGAAAGAGAGAGAGAGAGAATTCAGATGAATTAGGCATAGGGTAAAGATATCGTGGAATTTTACCACACTAGAGTTTTTTATTTCTATCCATCCGATCAAAATAAAAGAAATCAAAATGTTGGTATGATGGAAGTTTGAGTACTCTTTTACTATAGGGGAGTCTGGACCCCTCTTTTCATAGCCTCCATATGAATGTTAATTAAAACTCCACTTTTCATGTTCATTTCTCAATCATCTCACCACTCTCTCACTCACTGAAATATCAAACTCCTGTAATGTTACATCGTATTATAAAGTTTTTACTTTTACATACTGTTAACACCTAATATGTATGAAGCTTCTGATGCCGAAACTTTCAAATTCCACCATGGTATTATTGTTTTTCTAATACTGTAGTAGATAACTAGCTATTTATAGAAATTAAATTATTTTGAATAAAGCAACTACAAAGTGAATGAGAAAGAGTTAAAAATATTAGGAGAGAGAGATAGTTGAAATATAACGAATAAGATGCTTCAGCAAAACTCTCTACAAAATGGATAAGTCAGGTCTTTATATATTACCTTATGGAACAAAGATGGAAGCATTAGATACTCAAATTCTCGAAAAAACACAGCTCTAACCAACAAGTCTTTTGCCGATGTTCTCAAGAAGCAAAAAGAACTTCAGGACCCACCGAAAGAGATTAAGAAATACAAGGGAGAAAAATCAGTGAGTTTCACTTTAGAAGAGGTATAAGCTTTATCGGAAACTTATAAATTCACACTTATAGGGAAATTTACCCATGGAATGCCTGATATTGCTTTTATCAGGGTTTTTTCAACATTTTAGGTCTAAAAAATGACTTCTTTGTAGGCTTCCTTTTGAAGAAAAGAAGGATCCCAAAGAATTAATCTTTCTTTTAGTTGTTGAATCTGTCTTTGATTGATCAATGTGTGATATTACGAATCCTCATTACTCATGGAATCCAAATGATCTCTGGATTGATCCGAAGATCCTTTCAATTGGTTACAATCCCTTAATTGAACTAAACTAGATTTTGTGGAATCATATTGAATATTTGACGATACCCCTCTGATGGATGACACTACGTGCCGACATGAACTGAACGATCACTTGGGATTTTACCGGATCGGCATGTCATACAACGAAGGAGTTTGGTGCAATTTTATAGAGACTCAACTCTCAATTGAGAAACTTATGGAAGAAGCTCTCGTCGATAGACCATAAACATGTGATTTTGACATTTTATCCCGAATATGACTAGCTTAGGATTTGGATGAGAAAGTTTTGGTTCTTACAAAGGTGTCCAATGAGGGTGTTAAAGTGAACTTACGACTTCAAACATGGTTTTGAACCATCTGTTATAACAGTTTGGATTGGCTTTCATATAATAAATCTAGTTTGTTTTCTATTGCAAGAGCATTCGGTCAACCTCTTAAGCTAGATGATGCTACGACAAACCTTCCTTAACCAAACTTAGCTAGAGTATGCATAGAAATTGATCTAAGTGACGAGCTTACAAAAAGAGTGTGGATTAGATATAGAAAAGAAGAACTTGAAAAAACTTTTTCCCATGGAATTTGATATTTATATTTGTGTTTATCTGAGTAACAAACATCCATAAGTAGAGTATAAAAGTCTAGTTTCCTTTCGAAAATCTCCCAGTGAGAGAAGTAGAACATCATCTAATACATGGAAATAACGAGATTGCAGTCATGAAATCAGGGTCTTTAGAATATTTGGTTCAAGATCCGGTGCACAAATCTCCCGTTATGCACAGGGTCTAAGGAGGGGTTGGGCCACTTTGGGCCTATCCTTAGCAGTGTTTTAAATAGCATTATCGTTACCGTAGCATTTTTTCGAGAGAAACACTAAAAGCGCAAATAGCGTTGCTACATAGCGCTTTGCGGTGTATTTTTTTTTGCCTAAATACATATAAATATAGCATTAAATTCAAAACATCTAATAAAAATTAACTAAATATATATAAAAAAAATTGTAACTAATAATCACAAAATGATTATACTTGAGATGCCAGAGTATTTACTTTGTTTGCAAGAGTTTTGGGGTTTGATTCTCGTTAAGCTCCAATAATTTCATTAAAATTTTGACCAAAATAAAAATAAATAAATAAATATTTTTTTTTTTTAGATTGCACCCGCTATAGCGTAAATAGCGTAAATAGCGTTCCTATAGCGCAAATTTAGCGTTTTTCCATCCAAATAGCGTAAATAGCGTTGCGTTTTTCTTTCAAAAACCACTATATCGCTCAACGTTGCGAGCTTTTTAAAACAGTGATCCTTACACAGCCTTCCATTGCACTCTTTTGCTATATTTCCTATAAGTTTATACAGTATGCACAAATTTCCAAGAAAATCTGATTAAAAAGATCTAACTGGATTAACAGCACACCTTCCATTTCTTAAGACCTGGCCTTCGAACTAGCTGTGGGAGCTCATTGGAAACATCAACAAGTTCAACAGAACCTGCACATCTCCTCAATAGCTGCATAATAAGAAAGACATAGAGAGAAAAAAAAATAAAAAATTAGCTACAAAACGTGCATTACTGGATAAGAGTTAATAGTGAAGTCTCAAAAATGTGGCTGATGAACTTACCTAATGCTAATCCTTGACTGTCTAGGTTTATCTTTTGTAAACATAAATGTATAATAAAAAAAAATAACAATAATGAATAATTGGGTTTAATATGATAGTTATTTTGTAAAGTCTAGCCATGAATGGTTGCACAGCATCAAAAATAAGCAACCAAGTAAGCCGCCAAAGCACCTGTCCGGACACCCAAGCTTTAGAACTTGGGTTTGAAAAGACAAACGGGTAAGATAAGGGTGATAAATTCATTATCCAAGGTAAATGAACCTGTGATCTTGTTTTATGCTCATAGTAAAATGAGGACAGAAATAAATCAAGGGAAAAACAACAAACTACATGCTAAAGAGACTCAGACATTTTATCTTCAAAAAGTATACTTAAGTCTCAGGAAATTAGCTTCAAATTAATTCAACTAATAGTAGATACATGCCTCGGAAACCACAGCCTCATTTTCGATTGGATTCATTGAGCATGTTGAGTAAACCATTCGTCCACCAACTTTCAGTAGTGACAGACCTGAGGTAATCAAAAGGGATTGCAGCCAAAAAGTTACTCATTCACTTCAAAGGAAATAAAAACTACTAAAGAAGACTGATCACAACACTAGAAAACCTGTCTACTGAAAACACAGTTTTGAAGCATATTATATTTAATATCTCTCATGATAAAATTAAGCCGCTTAAGGACAGTACGTTTATTGGAACTAATAAAAGGGTACCTCGCATTGCTATCTGAATTTGAAGACCATGGATACCATTTCCTGTTCCAACACTCCTGTTAAATGAACAATGGTGAACCAGCAATTAGGCAACCACATTGAAACACTTGCACAAAAAAACACAAAAACCATATTTCAAATATACCATCTTCTCCAAATATCAGGAGCCTTGCGAAGTGTGCCATCTCCACTACATGGAACATCACAAAGGACACGATCAAACAGGAGTTGGTTTAAACCTGATTCGGTTTCAACTATATTTCCAGAACCATTATTAGGACGATTCTTATTTAAATGGCAACTGGGGAAGTGTTGTGCTTCATGGTTTGTGACTATCAAATTAGCAGTGCACATTCTTTTAGTTTGGTGGATAAGAAGATTACATCTTTGGACATCAGCATCATTAGCTATAACCTAAAAGGTAAGAAAAGTATGAGCTTCCACCCGATAACTAAATATAATTGATATATCCAACAAGGCTAAAATGCAAATAATCCCCATGTTCTATGAGTATTTTGCAGGTAACCTGTATGTACTTCGATTTATTGCAACTGAACCCCATGTACTTTCAATATTATTGCAAACAACCTCATTGTAACTTTGAAATGGAATAACTTTGTGTTTGATGCTCCGGACGATTGTTCCTTCAATACATTACGTTCTCAATATCTATGCAAGTGAGTTAAACAGTAAACAGAAAAAAAATACTAGAGCAATTTTACATATATTGCCACCAGAGCAAAAAAAAACTGCATGAATGTAAAGGAGTACGGTGGTTGAGGAAGTGAAGGAGAAGAAGTTGCGCGGAGGTTCGCCTCTGTGATATTAATTGATGAGTACGGTGGTGATTGAACAGAAAATAACTAATTGACTGGTTAACAGATAATTTGATAGATTTGTATTTTTGTTTAATAAGGATCCCACCTACCTTTCCTAAAAATATTCCATGAAATGTAGATGAAGTACTTAATTTTGTTTTAGCTATGAGCAAGCAAAGCTATAATCAAACGAAAGAGACGTAATATTGGTATACCTATTCAAGGATGTAGGTAATTTGCTAATATCTTCTATGTTAATATACTTAATTTGCAAATTAGACTACATATTCCGATTTCTTGCAATTGAACCATTATATTACTCAATCATTCCATCCATAAGGCCATAACTACAATATTAATAATTGTAATTTGGCCTAACCATTTTTTTTTTCCGGATTCATTCAATTACTGTATACTACTTTAGAAAAGTCATCCTTCTTATAAAAATTGTGTCTTCAATTTAACATAAATAAGATTCAATTTGCTTCTATATATCGAAAATATACATAAGGATTACTCGATTGTTAAAAATGGATCATCCGATGCATCGTACTGATGTCTAGTTTGTGTGTTCGCTTTGTTTAAATAGAATCATCCGGTGCATCATAGTTTGTGTGTTCAAACTTCAACATCATAAGTTGCAGAAAACAAAAACAAACAGGGCTTAATTATAATTTATCAAAACTATAAGGCTTTTACGATGATTTAACATCTATAATAAATTAATAATAGGTCTTCTGAATTTCATATCACTTTGCTACTACACACTCTTTCTTTCTCTCTTAGACTCTCTCTGATGGCTAATCCGGATCCTACCTCTAAGCGATCGCCTATACGCTTTTGGATTTTCCTGATCATATCCTTTCTCCTCTTCGTGATCGCCATATTCTCTTTACATACCATAGTTGGTTATGTCTCCACTGCTTATGTCTGTGTAGTTAACCTTAATTTCGATGCTATTTAATGCTTATCCAGTTTGCAGGTTATGAATGTTAGCTTGCTTCACAGATAAAACTAATATTCATAACCGGCAAACTGAATAAGCACTAAATATCATCCAAAATAAGGTTAATTACACATAGACATATACCGATTAAGTAGCTAGCTACTATAGCTAGCTACCAAACCCCTTAGCCACTTATCTTACTTCGTCCAAAGTGTACCATTGTAAAAGTCATAATCCTGGAAGCTAACTTCCATTTCTTGTACATTGTGAACCTCATCGCATACCAAACCCGCATCTGGACTACAAGACTCCCATTTTTTCCATGCTCGAGCATTTCTCCAAGCACATATTTTCCTGTATCTTCAGCACTTGTAACAGATAAGTTTATGTGTATCAGTTTGCGGCTAAATGTTGAGACAACAAAAAGGCCAGTGTTCGTTTGTGCAATCTGCTTGGTTTTATAAGTTATTGATACGTTGAGATGGTCGAAATACGTTTTGGTTGGAAAGTTCTCATTTGTGACTTTGAGTGTGAGGTTCCAGGTGACGGTGGAGAGCGATGCGGAGGATTTGATGGTGTCAATGATGACAACGGGTTGGTGTGGGGAGACATAACCAACTATGATATGTAAAGAGAATATGGCGATCACGAAGAGGAGGAAAGATATGACCAGGAAAATCCAAAAGCATATAGGCGATCGCTCAGAGGCAGGATCCGGATTAGCCATCAGAGAGAGTCTAAGAGAGAAAGAAAGAGTGTGTAGTAGCAAAGTGACATCAAATTCAGAAGACCTATTATTATAGATGCTAAATCATCGTAAAAGCCTGATAGTTTTGATGAATTATAATTTAGCCCTGTTTGTTTTTGGTTTCTGCAACTTATGATGTTGAAGTTTGAACACACAAACTATGATGCACCAGATGATTCTATTTGAACAAAGGAGGACTAATTAATTATACAGAAGAGACTAGACATCAGTACGATGCATCGGATTATCCATTTTTAACAATCGAGTAATCCTTATGTATATATTCGATATATAGAAGAAAATTGAATCTTATTTCTGTTAAATTGAAGACACAATTTTTATAAGATGGATGACTTTTCTAAAGTAGTATACAATAATTGAATAAATCCAGAAAAAAAATGAATGGTTAGGCCAAATTACAATTTTTAATTTTGTAGTTATGGATGGAATGATTGAGTAATATAGTGGTTCAACTGAAAGAAATCGGAATATGTAGTCTAATTTGCATATATCCTCCTTGAATAGGTATACGTTTCCATCAGTAAACGCAGAGTGCCATTTATTTTGATACTCACACCTTTCTAAGATTAACAAAAAATACAAATATTACGTCTCTTTCGTTTATTGCTTTGCTTGCTCAAAGCTAAAACAAAATTAATAAAAAAGGAACGGACTTACTTCACCTACATTTCATGGAATTTTTTTAGCAAAGGTAGGTGGGATGGGATACTTATTAAACAAAAATACAAATCTATCAAATTATATGTTAACCAGTCAATTAGTTATTCTCTATTCAATCAACACCGTACTCATCAATATCACAGAGGCGAACCTCCACGCAACTTCTTCTTCTTCACTTCCTCAGCCACCGTACTCTTTTACATTCATCACCAAATCGTGAATATTATATGATTTAATTTGATACTTATTATTTTGATTCAACTCTGATTATATTTTGATCCATTAACATTATAAATCTGTTTACCATTTCATTGTGAATGTTAAAAACAATACATTACATTTCTCCACAAAACGTCCATTCCTTGTGTTTCAGAATGAAACGAGCAATTTTCTGTAAAACTATCTGGGACCATTGATGTCCTTATCACCAAATTAAGTGTGTCAGTAACAAGCTGAGATAAAATGAATATGGGTGAAATTCATATATATACTCATTAATTTCTTTTAGGTTAATTAAAAAGACAAAACGTCACACCCCATCTTGCTATCTTTGTTAAAATCACCGCGTCCAGGAAACTTCTTCCTTAGTACTACCATATATTTTCTTACTCATAATCTTTTCATTTTGTAGTTAATTGTTTACTTTTAGTTATTTATAATAGTAGCGTTTTGTCTATTTTATATTTCCGAAACCGGGTTTATGCTTTAGGCCTTTTGTTTCATTAAATCAAATACCATTCCATTTATAAAACCATTCAACTGTGCTTAATTAAATGTGAGTATAAAGATAGCAACAATACTTGTTATTGAAACTACCTAATTAACCCTCATCGATAAAGAACATTATAGGAAAATTGAGCAAAGGAAACCGATTATAATTACCCTATAAGAAAAAGGACAACCAGTTCAGTAAAATTTATCATGACAAGCAGAATTGTGTACAGCTTTTCTAAACCATCTTTAGACCAATGCCTGAGTCTGAAAAGAAGTGGCAGTGTGGCACGAAGATATAAGCATGAAACATACACCTATTTTCGATTGTTTACTAGTAGAAACTTTGAGAGTAAACAACTAGAAATTTTTTCCTACCTAATATCCTAGACGCATTACTACGATGCCCTGGATGATAAGAAACTAGACATCGTTATGATGTATTTGGTGATCCATTATTAATCCTCATGTGTATTGTCGATATCTATCCAGACTCCGGAGAAACGGAATGGATCTTTATTTCTGTAAAAATGAAGACACGATTTTTGTAAGATGGGTGATTTTTGTAAAGTAGTAGATTATTGAGTAAATATGGGAAAAATAAATGGCTAGGCCGAGTTATATATTTCTAGTTTAGTAGATAAAGCAAGTTATATTTAAGGTGGTATAATTGCAAGAAATAGGAATATGTAGTCTAATTTGCAAAATTAAGTATAGTAACATAGAAGATAGTGGCAAATTACCATCAGTAAATGCAGAGTGCCATTTAATTTGGTACTCACACATTTCTAAGATTAATGAAAAAGACGAATATTACGTCTCTCTCGTAGTCTTATTTGCAGTAGCTTTGCTTGCTCATAGCTAGAACAAAAGATAGTAACAACACATAAGTAATTAAATTTCCTAGGTCATCCATGTGACTTTCATTTCCTTTTTAACCAACTTGTTTCACGAAATTAACAAAAAACGGAATGCTCACGACAACAAAAAGGGCTATTTATAGCGCGTAACTTGAAAATTTGTTAAAAATGGTTTGGGTCTTTTGCATAGAACTAGATTGCATAATGGGAGGTAAAGATATTGTTATGGTATCTTCTTTAAAATCTTTGACATGGTTTCGTGCCCTTTATGAAGATTAATTTTTTTGAAGATGAAGCTCAGTTTAAAAGTATTTATAAGTACTATTGTACTAATTACTTGTGTTTGATGGTAGGAACTAGTAATTCTCAATTTGTCTTTATATATTTTTGAAGAACTATGAATATTATAGTCTAGATCGGCTACAATCACCGCTGCTTTTGAATTTTTCATATATATAAATTGTGGGAAGACCCACTATTCTATTAATAATACTATATAAATGATTGAAACGACTTTATTACATCACAAATCTGAAAACAATAAAAATCTTTCAAGAATTATCTTTCCATAAAAAAATTCATATATAAAAAAAATTCACCACTGCTTTTGATTTGATTATATATGCCAACAAGTTATTTAGGCTTTAAGAATTATATTGGCAAAATTTATTGTTGCTGAAGTTGGACAAGTATGACCAAAGTTTTCTATGTATCTACTTTGTTTTAGTAGCTTTTTAGGTAGTAACACAAGGTTAAATTCAAACGTTGGTGAAACAAAAACTTACAATATATATCGATCTATCATAAATTTTGAGCTCATTACCGCTGCGAAGGATTTTTTAGCTGCAGGATCGGGCGACACGAAATGAGGTTTAAGAAAGTGAAGATTTTGACTTTTAAATCTTGGACATTTAATTAAATTTGATATCACCTTTTTTGGCTTTTGTGACTTTAGATCGAGACTTGTAATCATTTTAGATTATTGGGGGTTGTTTGACAACGTTGTCAGAATTGCTTACTGATGCTAGCTAGAAGCACTTATGCCGCAATTTTCTATGTTTGTGAACAATTTTCCTAATTTCTTTAGTAGAAGTCCGGATTTTATACTTCTCATAAACTGTTTCAAGTCACTTCTGTAGAAGTGCAAACCAAACCAAATTAAAAAAAAATGTATCATCAGTTTTGGTCTTTCTGAAACACAATTTTTTTATTAAAAAAATTGATTTCTCAACAAAATAAACTTTTATGGAATGGAAAAATGCCTACTTTTTTTTTAAAAAAAAAAGGGCTATTGCCAATTACTTTTTTTCTTTTTTAACACTTTTTCTTTTAAAATTCGTTTTACGGAGTTTTATAAACTGTTTTTTTTTGGAGAGTTAACGAACATATTATATATAATAAAAGGGACCAATTAATGCCCCTAAAATGTACAACATAAAACAAATCATAAAACTCGCCTCAAATGACCGATCGGTCAGCGACAGAAATAAACCAGTCTGACCGCAACCTACAAACAGGTTGTGCCGCCGTAATTAATAAAACATTATTAATGAAATTAAAACCTCTAAATTTAGACTAAAACTAATCCAGTTAATTAATCAAAAATAAAATGCACATATCAACCATCCAAAACTTGGACTCCTCTTTCGAAACAGTCTCATTCATCTAGAGAAAGTGAGCGGGATATGAAGCAACAAGCGAGATGCAATCGGTACCACAAAAGCATACATGGTTGGGTCAAGACCATCACACTGCAATCTTTGTAACCATTCGGATCCACACCATACTAATCATTTGGTATAATAAACACCAAAGCCAACTTTCCCGTTTTTAAAAATATTACCCAAAAACAACCCTCCAAATCTAACACCCTAAATTAATAACACCAAATCGAACATCGAGACAACATAAAAAAACAAATATAATTCATCATATAGCTATGAACGGAAAACCTTCACACGATTTTGTTCAAATATGTCTAATACTTATCCACATGTTATATTCTTAATTAAGGTCATGATCAAATGAGCAAACAAAAGCAAAAAACTAGATTAGCCACAAACTAATTTACCAATAAAAGTAGAAAATTAATTGAATCTAAAAATAGAGGTATGTGGGTGATGCTTAGTTCATCTTGTCTCGCACTTGAAGAAACCTTAATTAAGGTCATGATGTCAAGAAGAAAAAGTAATGATGAACACGGCCATTTTCATCATCATTGTGGTCTTTTTGTCATTATTTATATTTTGTTATTTTTGGTTGAGTTTCTTATTATTTTAGGACCATTGTGATAATATATTGTTAATTACACAAATAATCCATAGAGAATAATATATTGTTTTTCCATTGTCTATTGATGAATAAACATTAAAAAAGAGGGTAGACCCTTACTTTTATCTCTTTTTCCTTTATATTTTTCTATTTTTGCCCACCTATATTTCCCTCAATACTAGAGCTATGTCTATGCCGGTCGGTGGCACGGTTCGGTCTAATTCGATTTTAGGTAAAACCGAAACCAAAGCCGATTTTTTTTCCGGTTTCGCATACGGTGATTAAAAGAAAAATATCAACAATTTCATTTTTTTCATGTAGGTACTTCAAGGATTTTAAATTATTAATTATGTAATGTTGCTCTTGTGAATCTTGAATTAATCAATTATTAGTTATATTAAAAATATCTTTACTTGTTAATCAGTTCATGTTCAAATAAAAACTATTTCCATCCATCTTGACCTTGCAATTTCAGCTCCATGTGTGTATTAATGTAACATAAGTTTCTTTTAAAATACACTAGCTATTTTTCATCATTTCAGCAAGTTCTGGTATGACCGTATGAAGATAAATTTTGAAACGGATTTGTTACGCCTTTTGATGTTAGTTTGGACCGTACTTCTGGCCTTAGCTTGAACTACTTCCCCATTACGTAACTTTATTTTTGGTTGATCGATCATGACAATGTGTGCTATTGTTGCAGACGCAAAGTGAGGGCGCTTGAAAGAAAAATGAAGACATAAAAGAAAAAGAAACTCATACTTTATTCATTAACAATGTGGCATTTAGATAGGCTCAAGAAATACTCAAATAATTAGTTGAAAAATGCTGAAACTGATATAGGCTTATCGATCCGTTATGAAATCTTTCAACTGGGACCATTGGCAAAAAGTAAAACTAAATTAACTCACATGTGTTGTTGACTAATTCAATAGCACGTCTTTATTTTGCAACTCAATAACTTTAAGAAATAACGCAAAACCACACTCAATTTAACAAATGAAACCTCGTGTTTGAATTATCAAATGAAAATTGTGAATTTTTCTATTTTCTAAAATACAGAGAAAGTATCCATAAGAATAAGAAGACTTGATTAATTTTCGCTAAGCTAAAAAAATGTGTTGGAAGTTTTGTGGACTAAATGTATACAAGACATATAGATACCCAAAAAGGCACTTGAGATATAAATATCGGCGTCCAGTTTTGTTCTAAAGGTGTCATGTGTATTTCATTCGCACCTTATAGTTGTCGAAAAAGGAAAGACAAGAGAGAATGCTTACAAATAAGAGATTGGTCATTTAAAGACTACCATGTTGAATATGTAAAGCACATCTTATCGAGCTTTTTTCTTATATTAATTTTTAATCTTTTAGCCATGGTTTAAACAATTTTTTGAGGTTGATGTGTTTACACATTACGGATAACTGCGTAACATAAATGCATTTTTACTGAGCATTGTTACCATTTAACGGTATCATATAGAAGCAAGATGCCATTATCAGATATGGCTACTTATAAAGAAGATGATAGGGAAAGAAAATGTTTACACAAGTAACACTACCGATACCTTTAGTGGGTTGGACCATTGAGAGTGATTGTTGCTTCATTTTTTATTGTAGGAAATCGTTGACTTTTCTCAAATTGTATGAATTTTTCCTCTCACTTTAAGATTCGTCTCTTGTTGTTTCATATGTGCTCAATTAGTATTAGAACTGTATTGAATTGAAGGTGGCAGATTTATGATATAAAATTTCTGAATCCGTGAAAGTAAAGTTACATATCTACTGGAACATTTCTGACTAAGGTGTATTCTCTTTAATCTCTTATTATTCCTCCATTGTTGGTAGTCTGTGTGCTGTAGTTTTTTATTCGGAAAGTTTTGTATCAAATTATGTTCTTTTCACTTACACATCCAGGTGCAAGTCGTTACTCCATCGATATATCTGCTTATGCGCTTCGTGAGGATTAGGATCACAAATGACACTCATCACACCCTTGAGCTCATTACGGGGATGCTGAGCAAAAAAATAGGCGAGCTTATCCTTTAATCCCTACTGGTGATACTTGAGGTCATTTAAGAGATTTTGGCAGAAAAAACTCGCAAATTAATCCTTGTATCCCTGTAGGGGGTGGTGCTCGACAATGAGCTATTTCCGGTCTTTCATTTTCCAAACTTGAGTTTTCAAGGAAAAAAGAAAGTTATTTTGGATCTATGGTTAAAAATTAATGAGTGAAATTGGTACATACAATCGCAATACTAACCTCCTCTAGGGTCTGTTGTTGCATTTGTTATTTGTCGTAACAATTATCATTACATAATATCCTTGTCTGTAATGCTTAATCTTAAAATTCATGAAATACGATGTTGAATTTGGTCGCATTTCTTTCGTTTTTCCTCTTGATATTAGTATGTGTAGTACTTGTTATCCACTTTGAGCTTAATGCTTAGATTTGTGTCAATAATGTGAAATATGTTTTTTTGGTAAGCTTATTATATGAAGTTTGGTAATACATCTTCATTTTATATATCTTGCATTTTTTATATTGTTACAACCCGGTCATTTTCATTGTATATAAATTCAAAATGATATCTAACAAATGCTACTTGGATGATGCATACTTTTTTTACTCGATAATGAGTTTAATTACCTTACATAACCATTTAGGCTCACATACCTTTTTTTTTAATTCCTTAATTTTCATATGTTTTTTTTAGAATATAACTGTATATATATACTAAAGTTATTTGATAAAATTATAAATAGAATAGGATGGAGTTTTAATGGATGAGTTTATGAGACTTTAAAAATGAAAGAAAGAACTTTGGCTAATTAGAGTTTGTCAAATCTAACAAACTAGGGGCCACTTCGTCTCCTTCAATTTATTTGTAACTTCAGCCAATGTCATTCCATTGATAATCACACTTGACTTCACATTTGAAGTATCAACGATAACTCCTTTACCCTCACTATATAATATATTGTAATTTAAAAAAGAATAACCGAGTAAATAACAAAACCAGGGAAGCTAATTATCTTAATGAAATATACTTTTCCTCTCTCTCTCACAGGCGATTTCCTTTCTTTGTAAATCTTTCTTACACATCGATTAATACCTTTTTCTTGGTCTATTATTCTTCAATTTGATCAGATATTTCTTTATCTAGGGTTCAAATAGGGGTTTCGTCTGTTACTCTTAGATATTTTATTTAAAGATCCTTTCTCAGAGTTAGGGTTTCATTCCAGATTGGCTTTGTGTTTAGATCAGGTAATTAGCAGTATTTCTTTCTAGATTTCTTGGTAACTTTTGGGGCTATGGTGTCCTACAAAGATGCGATGATGGCTAGATTTCTTAGAGATGCTTCTGCTCCTTTAAGATTTACGTTAATTGCTAAATTTTATGAGGGTATGCCTAAAATTGAATTTGATTAGGCATCATATAAAGAATGATTGGAATTTAAAATCTTCTCCTTTAGTTGGTCTGATTGATGCTAGGCATATTATGATTAAATATGATAATCAGCTAGATTATGTGAATACACTTGGACTAGTTCTTATCATAGTATGGATGGTTTTCCTTTCAGATTGTTTAAATGGCATAATAAATTTTCTTTTACTAATGAATATCTCCTATTGTGGCGGCCTGGTTTAAGATTCATCTGTTACCTCTTCATTATTGTTATGAGTATTTTTTGAAGTTTATTTGTCAACCTATAGGTAATTTTCTTAAGGCTGATTTACCTACTTTGACTCATGCTACACCTGCATATGCTAGGGTTTGTTTACAAATAAATTTGACTAGTAATTTTCATAATTGAATTTGGATAGGCCAGTCTATGGAAGATGGTTTTTGGCAGAATTTGGAATTAGAATCCCCTTTTCTATTCTTTGTGTAATCTGTTAGGTCGTAATAATGTGAATTCTGTTAGAGCTACTAAATCCGCAAAGATACATAGGGATACGAATATTTATAAGGTTAATATTGTTAATATGGTCAAGATTAATAAGCACAAACCTGCTAAGATCACACAAGTTTTCAAGAAAGTGACAAAGCCTGTTGTTCAGATTAATAACAGATCTATTCATAAAAAGAATAAGAGTTTTTGTAGAGTCAAGGAAAAGCAAGATTTTGTTTTTGATTATGAGCAACCTAGAACTTATAACAACTTTGTTAAAACTGATAACGTGAATGATACTTTGGTTGACAACAACAGTAATTTAGACAATAATAGTAACTATACAGATACTAAGATAAATACTGTAGTTGGTTGTACTGAAATTGTAAAATATCAGGATCCTTTTAACGGGATGAATAGATTGTTTCCTAGTACTATTACAATTGAACCAGAGACGACTCCTATATTAAAATGTGTGGACACTAATGGTGGGACAAACTCCCTTGTTAACAAGGTTGGTATTCAGAATTCATTTCAACTTCTAGCCTCTATTAACGATGATACTTAGTGTAATCATGTTGAAGATGAGGAAAATAACTGTGATAATTGTGAGGAGAATGAGGAGGTTACTTTTGACTGCTATAATAAGCTTGATAGTGGAAGGAAGTCTTCCAAAAAATATGCTAGGAAATGTAGAGCCTTTCACCCTGCTGGTATAGTTACTAGAAGGGGTACTATTTTTTCTTATAAATGAATAATTTCATGACTTGGAACATTAGGCAAGTTGCTAATGTAGCCTCATTAGCTCAACTCAAGAAGTATGTGACTCATTATAAACTTAGCTTAGTTGCTCTTTTAGAGCCTATGATTTCTATTAATAAATCTAGTTCTCTTCAGAAGAAGTTAAATATGGATAATATTATTTCTAATGAAACTGATAAGGGTAAAATCTGGGTTTTATATAAGAGTTCTATTGTTTTGGATGTGATTTTTTCTACTAAACAATCTTTAACTATTCATACCACTTATGATAAGAAGGATATGTGGATTACTTTTGTCTATACTAAATGTACTTACACTGCAAGAAAAAAAATTTGGACTGATTTGCTTTCTTTGAATATTAATGGGGCTTGGTTCTTAGTAGGGGATTTTAACACTATCATTAGTGATGATGAAAAGCTTGGAGGTCAAACTAGGTTGTCTACTGATAAGGATGACTTTAATGATTTTACTTGTAGCTCTAGATTGATTAATGTTCGTTTTACTGTATCTAAATATACTTGGATGAGTAAAAAAAATGACAGTGTTATTTTGGAAAGGCTTGATAGAGCTTTATGTAATCTTAATTGGATTCATAGTTTTACCAATACTGAACATGTGCATTTAGAGAGAACTATTTCGGATCACGCTCCCCTTCTTTATACCTTCAAAAGGACTAATTTTAATGGCGCTTCTATGTTTAGATTTCAAAGAAGGTAGACTTGGCATGATTCTTATAATAATGTTGTTGGCATTAACTGGATTAAACTTTGCCATTTGTCTGGTTTGGATAGATTTGTTTTTAAGCTTAAAAGACTAAAATTTGCTGTTAAATCTTGGAACTTTGAAGTGTTTGGAAATGTTTTTGGTAAAGTGGCTTCTGAGAAAGACTATCTTATTTATGCCAAGAATCTGCTTGCTACTGATAATTCTGTGACTAATTTGGATACTTATAATTCTTGTTTAATGAACTATAATAATGCTATTCTACAAGAAGAAATTTTTTTAAAACAAAAAGATAGAATTAAGTGGTTAGCTGAAGGAGATAAGAACACTAAATTTTTTCACCATATGATTCAACATAAAAGGATGAAAAACAAGATTACCCAGATCACTTTGGACGAAGGTACCGTTATTGATAATGACTCTGATATTAAAGCTAAGGCTGTGGATTTTTATAAGGAACTTCTCTCTACTTCAAATGTGGATAATGCTATTAATGTTGCCGGTTTTGTTCCGACCTTAGTTACTAAAGAGGATAATATTAGGCTAGAGGCTATTCCTACCTTGGAAGAGCTTAAATCGGCTACTTTTTCCATTCTTCTCAACTCTTCTCCTGGCGCTGATGGTTTTAGTGCTAGTTTTTTCACTAGTTCTTGAGATATAATAGCCGATGATGTTTTGGCGGCTGCTACTTCTTTTTTTTCTGGTTATTTAACCCCTGATAGTTTTAATGCTGCCATTATTACTGTAATTCCTAAGATTAAAAACCCTACTAACTTTACTCAATATAGATCTATTTGTTTATGTCAAGCTGTTTACAAAATAATGACTAAGATTATTTCTAATAGGTTAGCTGATATACTTCCTAAACTTATTTCCTCTAATCAAAGTGGCTTTGTTAAAGGTAGGGTTATAACTGATTCTGTTTTACTTGCCCAAGAATTGTTGAAACATATTGGTGATACTGTTAGAGGTAATAACATTGTTTTTAAGCTGGATATGGCTAAAGCTTTTGACAGAGTTTACTGGTCTTATCTAAATATTGTTCTACTTTGTTTTGGTTTTAGCTCTAGTTGGGTTAATCTGATTTCTAATTGTCTGTCTCAGGCTAATTACTCTATAAACATTAATGGGGAACTTGCTGATTTCTTTTCTGCTTCTAGAGGCCTTAAGCAAGGAGATCCTTTATCGCCTTTGCTATTTATTCTTTCTGAAGAAGTGTTTAGTAGAGATTTAACTAATCTTTTCAGTTCTGATTATATTGATAACTATAAATTGCCTAATGGTATTGCTCCTATTTCTCATATGCTTTATGCTGACGATGTTTTAATCTTTCTTAATGGCTGTAAATCTAATATTGATAAATTCATGAAATTTATGCATTCTTATGAAAGTGTCTCTAGTCAAAAATTGAATAATAACAAAAGTGTTTTTCTTTCTCTTGGTTTAAAACCTGATAGGAAAGAGATTATTAAGAATGCAACGGGTTTTGCTGAAGGGTCTTTTCCCACTACTTATTTAGGTGTTCCTTTACACCACTCTAGATTAAATACTGATATGTATGAACCTCTGGTTCAAATTTTTTTAATAAGATAGCTAGTTGGAAGTCTAATCTTTTATTGGCCGGTGCTAAGCTCACTCTCGTAAAAAGTGTTCTACATTCTTTTCCGGTTCATCTTCTTGCTGTTACTCACCCTCCTCTTATTCTTATTAATAAAATTAATAAGGCCTTTTCTGATTTTTTTTCTAGGGTAGTTCAAATGGTAAAAATAAGCATTACTGGGTTAACTAGATTAAAATGGCTACTCCTATTTTAGAAGGTGGGATTGGGGTTAAAAATATTTCTGAAGTTATGAATGGTTTGCATCCTAAAATCGCCTGGAAATTGGTAACTGAAATTACTCCTTGGACTTCTTTTATGTTTCAGAAATATTTTAGAAATAACACTAACTGGGGTGCTTCTACTGTCCCGAACAATAGCTCTAACATGTGGAAAATTATTAGCACTTATTTACCCACTTTAGTCTCTAATAGTAATTGGGTTTAAAGAAAGTTCTATAAGTTTTTGGTATGACAATTTGAGAAATACTAAACCACTTTGTGAAGATTTTATTGTTACCGACCCTCGTATCTTGTTTAATCAACTGCATAATGGCGTAACCTAGAATGATAGTTTAATTATGGAATTAGGAGGAATTAATTTGTTTAATGAAGTTCAGAAATTTCACATAACTTTTAGAAACGGAGATGATATTAGATACTGGCCTCACTCTAATGTTTGTAACCTCACTTGTAAAAATGCCTTTCATTATTTTAGGCAGACACGCCCTAGTAATATGATTTATAATCATTTGTGGAACAACATTTTACCTATTAAAATCTCTATTTTCAATTGGAAAATTTGGAATAAGGCTGTTAAATTAGACGGGGATGTGCAGAATTATGGTATTGCTCTTGCTAGTAAATGCATTTGTTGTGATAAGCATTCTATTGATACTACGAACCATTTATTTACTAAGAGTGAGCTGAGCTTAAAAGTCTGGAGGCATTTTAGCAATATTTTTGCTTTAAACTTCATGTTTCTTTTGGCATTCATTCTATTATTTCTAATTGGTGTAATCATTTTAAGAAGAATTCTCAAGTGGATAAATTAGCTAGATTGGTTCATTTTCTTATAAATTGGGAAATTTGGATAAATAGGAATAATTTTATTTTTGATAATACTCCTTTTAATGACATTATTATTATTAAGAAAATTCATAGGTGGCTTAAGGATCTTAACACTTTGATTACCAACTGTACCCCTATTGATAATTTTTATATTCTTACATTGATGGCTCGTGATATTCCTGTTAATAAGTTTAAGGTTAAAAGACCTATTGCTGTTGCATGGTCTTTACCTCCTATAGGTAAGACTTAAATTGAATATTGATGGTTCTTCTTTTGTCAATCCTGGTTTTGCTGGGGGTGGCAGGATTTTAAGAGATGATAAAGGCCACATTATCTTTACTTTTTGTTCAAATTTAGGTATTACAAATAATACTTGTGCAGAACTGAGTGCCCTTTACATTGCCCTTCAAATCTGTTATTCTCTTGATATTAGTAATGTAGATATTGAAACTGATTCACTCGTAGTTAATAACTGGTGGAACCGTAATACTAATCCACCAATTCAATATACAAACATGTGAGATGACATTTGTACTCTAATGAATTTGGTGTGTTTTAATATAACTAATATTTACAGAGAAAAAAATGGAGTAGTAGATAAATTGAGAAAGATGGCATCCAACAATCATACTAATACATATACCAGTGTAATGGAATTACCAAGAGAGGTGTATGTTGCTCATGCTCTTGATTTAAGTTTCTTACCTAATTTCAGGATGGTAATTTGAACCCTTGCTTATTTTGTTTTGTAATTTTTGTTTTGCTTTTGCAAATGAATCTTACTGATGCAAAGGCTTTCATTTATTACTGACTTTTTATTTGATGTTGAGCTTTTGGCTTGATAAAAAAAAAAAGATGAATGGTTCTGCTTACACATCAGCAACTGCCTTGCTACGAAAACCAGCTGAAATGGGCACAAAATTAAGCGACAACTCGATCACTCCAATCCTCTTAAGAGGGTTTACGGGGTTCTCAAATGGTAACATGAACTCATCGGGATCAATCGCTCAAGAGGTTTCGTCAATGCCACCTCCAGGGAACAACATGAGGCGTATATCCAGTGGTGGTGCAGCTAATGGGTTCTATAGAGAAACTTTCGACAAGAACATGAATATGGAAGGGGTAGATCCGAATAATCATGGTTACGTGTGGGTAGTCTTGGGAAGTTGCCAGATGAAGAGGATGTGACGGCAATGAGAGTGAAGAACTGCACCTTATCAGGCACCGATAATGGTCTCAGAATCAAGACTTGGCCAGGATCGGCTCCAAGCCAAGCCTCGGGTTCGGGATTGATGAAGAAGAAAGGTCTAACAGGCTCCTTTGCAGATGCTGGTTCTTCTGCCAAGTTTGGTGGTCTGTTTTCTGAAGAGGATTAAAGAGAAGGATGATGTGATTAATGCAGGGGTAGCTGGATGCTGCACGTGTCTTGCTTTGAGTTTTCCAGGTGCACCACAAGCCCTTATGCAGAGTTGTCTCACCTTTGGGGCATTTTCTTTCATTGTCGAAGGGCTCAACAAACAACAACCAGCACTGGCTCTCTCTCTACCTTTGAATTTTTCTGAGAGACGCCCTAGTATACTTGCTCCACTTTCCCTTCCTCTTCCCGAAGAACTCAAAGAATCATTCTCCTCATCGTTTTGCCAATCAATAAAAAAACATAGTGAAGGCAAAATTGGCGGAGCTCGTTAATTGAGCCGAGTGAGGATGATATGATGTTGTTTATTTTCACTTTGAAATTGTTGGCGTACTTTGTGATCCTGTTTTTTGTAAGTCACTAGCAATTATAATAAAAAAACATATTCCATTTAAAAAAAAAAACGGGAAGGTAAATTGATTATTGATTATTGATTATTGAAAAGTTATATAATTGAGATTTAAATTTTAGAAATATCGTTCTTTTATTCGATAAACATATACATCAATACCAATCATATTTCTTCTGCCAATGGTTCATGTCAAGAGAAAGGAAGAAACCATCGGGTATCGATTCCCAATAACATTTGTAACTAGTGTATTTCCGTAATTATCACATTGACTTTCAATGAAGTTATTATAAACATCAAAACTCTGTTGTTTCTCACCCCAATACCAGTGACAAAAGTAGAGCGTCCTTCCAAAAAGTTCACGTCAAATGAAAAGTTGAATGTTTCTCTTTGAGAGAGCGTTTGTATTCCTTTATCATAATTTTTTGACTTGGAATGAAGGCTTATTCCTTCGGAAACTAGGTTAGATAAAAAAAACCATGCCTCGAGCACCTAAGACTATTATGTAGTTATTAGAGAAAACAAAGCAAATAACCAATAAGAAGATGTAATGGACTACTTGTTTATTCATTTCTTAGGTTGTGATTGTCTTCAGCTTTTGTAGAGATTAGACATGCAGAAACACACATTTATATAGACACCAATTTATTTAACTATCATTATAGTCAGTGACAGAACCAGAAAGTTAATATGTGAGGGAGCGATTTTTTATATAATTTGTTTTTATACTATATATGAGTAGATTTTGATTAAAATAAATAGAAAAATATACGTGATATTCACGATAAATTAATTTAATCACCATTCATTCAAACAGTTCCTTCCACAATTATTTATTTTCTTTTCAAATGGCTTAACAAGTTAACAGTATTCATAGTACTTGCATATGATTGACGAGTACAAACATTCTATCCTATATTGTGTACCCACTCCATGCCCATTTCAGTTTTTAACCCAAAATAGATACTCAAATATTTTTTATAAAATATTATACTTATAATTAGATATGTATCAATACATTTCAATTATTTTTTTCTAACTTCAGCCACTCTCATTCCATTTATAAACACACTTCAGACTTCATATTTGAAGGATCAACCGATAAGTGTTTTACCTCGTCATTGCATAATATGTAGTAATTTAAAAAACAATAACCAGTAAATAACCAAACCAGGGAAGGTAAATTGACTATTGACTATTAAAAAAATTACATAATTGAGATTTAAATTTTAGAAAATCGTTCTTTTATTCATTAAACATATACATCAATACCAATCATATTTTTTCTGCCAATGATTCATGTCAGGAGAAAACAAGAAACCATAAGGTATCGATTTCCAATAGCATTTGAAATTAGCGTATTTGTTACCATTACCACAGTGTCTTGCAATCGAGTTAGTAAAAACATCAAAACGCTGTTGTTTTGCACCCCAATACCAGTGGCAAAAGTATAGCGTCCTTCCAAAAGGGTTCACGTCAAATGAAAAATTGAATGTTCCTCCTTGAGATAGCGTTTGTATTCCCTTATCATCATTTTTTGACTTGCAATGAACGCTTATCCCTCCGGGAACTAGGTTAGATAAAAAAAACCGTTCCTCGAGCACCTAAGACTATTATGTAGCTATTTGAGAAAACAAAGCAAATAATCAATAAGAAGATGTAATTGAGTGCTTGTTTATTCATTTCTTATGTTGTAATTGTCTTTGGCTTTTGTAGGATTAGACATGCAGGAACACATATTTATATAGACACCAATTTAACTATAATTATAGTCAGTGACGGAACCAGGAAGTTAATGTGTGAGTGACCAATTTTCTATATAATTTTTGTAATAATATATATGAGTTATTTTCCATAATATTAGGGGGGTCCACTCACATGGTTCTATGTGTGTAATTATAAATTCAGGATATATGAGATTCGGGATAGAGTTTGGATTTTTATACTACACTTTTTCTGAAAAAACGCACAAACCGTAAAAAAAAATTACGGTTTACAGAAATTACATGCAAACCGTACATTAAATATATGGTTTGCATGTAATTTTTTTTTTTTTTTTTTTTTTGTAATTTCAATTTGTAAAATAGGAAAAATATATAAAATATGCAAATTCATAATTCACTTAGCTATATATAATTGTTTGTTGTTTGTTTATATTAATTATAGAAATTATAATAATTGTTGATATTTGTCCCATTTTTTGCATTATTTTTTTTTTTTGTGTAATTTCAATTTGTAAAATAGGAAAAAATATATAAAATATGCAAATACATAATTCACTTAGCTATATATAATTGTTTGTTGTTTGTTTATATTAATTATAGAAATTATAATATTTGTTGATATTTGTCCCATTTTTGTATTATTTATTTTTTTTGTGTAATTTCAATTTGTAAAATAGGAAAAAATATATAAAATATGCAAATCCATAATTCACTTAGCTATATATAATTGTTTGTTGTTTGTTTATATTAATTATAGAAATTATAATAATTGTTGATATTTGTCCCATTTTTTGCATTATTTTTTTTTTGTGTGTAATTTCAATTTGTAAAATAGGAAAAAATATATAAAATATGAAAATCCATAATTCACTTAGCTATATATAATTGTTTGTTGTTTGTTTATATTAATTATAGAAATTATAATGATTGTTGATCATATTTGTCCCATTTTTTGCATTATTATTTTTTTTTTTTTGTAATCTCAATTTGTAAAATAGGAAAAAATATATAAAATATGCAAATCCATAATTCACTTAGCTATATAATTATAGTTGGCAGATACCGACGCCTGACAGAGTAGTTCAAAATATGATTAGGGCTGGTTTTTATGGTATTCACACTATAGGTAATTATAGCGTAGACTGAGTCTTGCTTACAGCCTTAGTTGATAGGTGGCGTGATGAGACGCACACGTTCCATTTTGTCGGTGGAGAGTTGGTGATATCTTTACAGGATGTAGAGATTATGCTTGGTCTCAGGGTGGATGGTCTTGCTGTTACCCGATCGGAGCGGAAAGATAACAGGGCGAGCAGGTTAGATATGATAGAGAGTTTGTTGGGTGTTAGACCAGCTGACAATCAAGTGGATACAAACTGTTTGACAGTTAGACTTGATTGGATGTTCCACACCTTTGGTGAATTACCCCCCAACCCTAGTGAGGACCGTTTGTTATATCAGTCTAGGACTGCCATGTTATTATTACTGGGGGCACATGTGTTTTCAGATAAGAGCAGTGATCAGATTCCACTCTGGCCTCTGCCATTTCTGGAGGATTTTGACACATGTGCTGAGTATAGTTGGGGATCAGCTCTTCTGGGCTGCCATGTTATTGTTCTGTGCCTCTCATTTGTAATGAGAAGATTGAGTTCCACCCCGTGGACAGGTTCATGAGACGGTTCGGTTTTGTTCAGCGGGTCCCTACATATATTTGGAAACCCAAACAGGGTCACGGCAAGGATAGAAGATATGGGATTGTGCAAAAACACGATTGGCCTGCATTTTTTGCAGAGTTTATAACCGTGTGGAATGACCGCCACAACCGGCTTGTTAACGGCGAATTTGGTACGGGGACGTCACTGGATTACATGAGATGGTATAGAGAGAGGACCCACATCTTTATAAACCCACCTGAACTTGCCCGGCCATCTCACGGTTTCCGGGAGCATACGGGTGTGCTCAATAAAATGGTAACAACTAGTTAAAGTTCATTTAATGATAACCAAACAATTATTTTAATTATTTAATTAAACAATGATAATCGATAATCAAACAATGATAACCAATTAATGATAACTAAATAATGATAATTCAATGATAACCAATTAATAATAACCAAACAATGATAACTCAAAACGGGTAAATATTAATAAAGCGTAACAATTTTTATTTTTCTCAATCAAAACAAATAACCATCATAAACATGTAACATCATAACCAAACCATTAGTAATAAATATCTAAATAACACAAATTTGAATAAAAACCCTAATTTTTTTATTAAATGGGACAAATATCAACAATTATTATAATTTCTATAATTAATATAAACAAACAACAAACAATTATATATAGTTAAGTGAATTATGGATTTGCATATTTTATATATTTTTTCCTATTTTACAAATTGAAATTACACAAAAAAAATAAATAATGCAAAAATGGGACAAATATCAACAATTATTATAATTTCTATAATTAATATAAACAAACAACAAACAATTATATATAGGTAAGTGAATTATGGATTTGCATATTTTATATATTTTTTCCTATTTTACAAATTGAAATTACACAAAAAAAAAAAATAATGCAAAAAATGGGACAAATATCAACAATTATTATAATTTCTATAATTAATATAAACAAACAACAAACAATTATATATAGCTAAGTGAATTATGAATTTGCATATTTTATATATTTTTCCTATTTTACAAATTGAAATTACATACACACACAAAAAAAAAAAAAATTACATGCAAACCATACATTTAATGTACGGTTTGCAAAAATATATACAAACCGTACATTAAATGTACGGTTTGCATGTATTTTTGCAAACCATACATTAAATGTACGGTTTGCATGTAATTTTTGTAAACCGTAAATTTTTTTTACGGTTTGTGCGTTTTTTCAGAAAAAATGTAGTATAAAAATCCAACCTCTTCGGGATAAATTGACTTAATCACCATTAATTCAAACTGTTCCTTACATAATTATTTATTTTCTTTTCAAAATGCTTTAACAAGTTAAGAGTAATCATAGTAATTAATATTTGCGGGTGCATTCACATGGCTCTTTCCGTGATTATGGTATGTGTGTAATAATAAATTCAGGATATATGCGATTCGGATAAATTAACTTAATCACCATTGATTCAAAATGTTCCTTCCATAATTATTTATTTCCTTTTCAAAATGCTCTAACAAATTAATATTATTCATAGTACTTGCCTGTGATTGACACTTCTAAATATAAAACTAAATTAGTCTTACATAATATTTTGTTTCCATTAATAACAAAGACATTTGAAAGGTTTTGGGAATTCAAATATTGAAATACAACTAATTACTTATTAGTTGTATACGGAATTACCGATGTACTTTCCACTACAAACATATATATATAAGTATATTTTTACATATGATGAAAAGGAAATAATGATACTTTCAAAAAAGAAAAAAAAGAAAAGAAATAATGATGTCAATATTTAATAGACGTAATTACTACCATTAGTTAATATTTTTACATATTTCCGAATATTTATTTGCCGGAATTACATACTACCATAATAATTCGAGTACTAAATAAGAGAAAATTATGCACAAATTCATATTTTCAAAGAGTAACCGTGGTATTCAGTCCTTACACGTAAGTAATGAATTGAATTTATTTGATACTACATGTGTAAAAAAATTATGGAGAGATAAATTTAAAAAGTAGGTAATTAATCACAATCTTGGCCCAAACATATATGAGGAGTATCTTTGATAACTTGGTACTGATACTTTGGTGAGACTCGATTTCGATCAATTTGATTAACTACCTTAATCAAGAGACATTTAAGTAGTTTTTGTTTAAAAGTAAACACCTTGCCATTACCATCAAATTTCTATTTTTTCTATGTGAAATCCCATTCTGGGAAAAAAAAAAATTAGTGTACTGTTAAAAAATGAAAAAGACCATTTTTCGACAAAAAAAGTTAAAGGAAAGAAAGCTCTTTAGTACATCTCTTTATAAGAACCTCAAACTATATTGAGTTTTATGATCTTTGTATTCGGTGTTTAAACCATTTGTAAAAAAATATTTAAACACCGATCAGGCCTCACATTTGTGTCTCAGAGGAATAAAGCAAGTCATTCTTGTGAAGTCGTCAATGAACATGATAAAATAAAGACTTTCACCCAATGTCTCAACACTCATATGCCCACATATATCTGATTGCACCAAATCCAAGATCTTTGTTGCTCTTAGAAAATGATATTATGTAATGTTTGCCTCACATAAAACTTGGGCATGGCTGAAAACATACCGTGATTAAAGGCAAAATATCAACAATTTTATTTTATTTCCTATACATATAAATTGTTAATTATGTAATGTTGCTCTTGTGAATCTTGAATATGATCAATTATTAGTTATATTAAAAATATTTTTACTTGTTAATCAGCTCATGTTCAAATAAAAACTATTTCCATCCATCTTGACCTTGCAATTTCAGCTCCATGTGTGTATTAATATAACATAAGTTTCTTTTAAAAGACACTTGCCATTTTTCATCATTTTAGCAATCTCAATAAGTTGTTATCAAGTTCTGGTATGACCGTATGAAGATAAAATTTGAAACGGATTTATTACGCCTTTTGGTGTTAATTTGGACCGTATTCCTAGCCTTAGCTTGAACTACTTCCCCGTTACGTAGCTTTAATTTGGATTGATCGGTTTTGACAATGTATGCTATTGTTGCACACGCAAAGTGATGCCGTTTGAAAGAAAAATGAAGACAGAAAAGAAAAAGAAACTCAAACTTTAGATAGGCTCAAGAAATACTCAAATAATTTGCTGAAAAATGCTGAAACTGATATACGCTTATCGATTTGCTATGAAATCTGCCAACTTGGACCATTGGCAAAAACTAAAACTAAATTAACTCACATGTGTTGTTGACTAAATTAAGAGCACGTCTTTATTTTGCAACTCAATAACTTTAAGAAATAACGCAAAACCACACTTAATTTAACAAATAAAACCTCGTGTTTGAATTCTCAAATGAAAATTGTGAATTTTTTTATTTTCTAACATACAATAGTAGACTCAAGTATTACAATACTCAATGACACCCTCACTAGTATTTTCCTATCAAACTATTGATCCTACATAACACCTCTGAATATCTAATGACATTCCGTCACGAATTTCTCTCAAAATAATTTTTTCTCTCTCTAATATTTTTTGGGTGTCTCTCATTCTATTTGTTGTATAATTTATGATATAGAGACACCAAATATTAGAGTCTAAAATGACTTTATTTATAGCCTTAAAAAGAATCTCAATGTTAATCAAATAAGAAGTGTTTTTTTCTTTCTCTCATTCATTCTTTGACTAGGATTCTTCTTTCACTATACTGATACACTTCCACGGAGGATAAGAGGATATTTACACTGGATTCGAGGCATATGTCTCAGATGAGACGATGATATTGGCTATTTTTCGTTAACTTTGTTTATTCCACTTATTATTTTTTCAGTTACGTAGATTTCATTTCGTTTTATAATATTTCTTGTACTTGGTTATTTTCAGTTGATGTTTATAAAAAGGTAGGGATCTGCCTAAGCTCGGCCCTTTTTTTTGAGTGTTTGGAATTAAAATAAAAATATAAAACTTGTACAACAAAAAAACTGATCAGATCTATATACGAATGCAGCTATGGTACGTATCTTACACCAAATTCAATTTTTAGGCAGCAATTGAAATATGAAGAGGGTATCGAATTAAATCTGATAATTTGTAGTCCTTATTTGATAAAAACTTAAGGCAAATTTTAAAGTTACATTGTATCTCTTACTTGTAACTTGGTTCTTTCTTTGGCCATGCCATATAAAAATCTCTCTGCCTCTCTCTTTATGATCCTCATACTTATTCTTCATTGGCCTTATTCCTTAATGAAAACCAGATATGGGAGAAAATGAATCAAGTGATTTCATCTCTTAATAACTATCATCTTAAGTAGCATGGAAACAAAACATAGGCACCCTTAAAAATATCATCGTTAATAGAGAGTTTAGATATTAATACCTTTAACATCCTTGCTTGCATATGGGATTGAGGATAATATTCTTACTGATATTACCAACTTGTTAGCTTATAAGAACAATCTTCCCATCAGGTATCTTGGTATCCCTCTTATCACATCTAAGCTCAAAGCAATTCACTGTGATGGGCTTGTTGATAAAATTATTAGTAGAGGTATCTCTTGGACTTGTAAGTTTTTAAACTGTGCAAATAGAATTCAACTTATTAAGTCTGTTATATATATATAGTAGATTTATGAGTTGAGCTGGAACTTGTTGACTTTCTACAAGGACTAAAAACAATTTTGTGTACAGTTTGTATGTACCTTTCAAGCTTCTAATTTTCTGAAGTTCTACGTTTGCTATAGTTAGATTTGTTTCCGGGAAGTTGTAACTAGAAAAAAATGACCAAATTGTGAAATTTTATTGTATTAATGGTATTTGTTTACTTATAGGCATAATTCATTCTTTCACATGATCAGATTATTGTGGTTCATTCACTACAAGAAAACAGCCAAATAACAACTGAAAAATCAGTAGGTAAATAATAAAGTCAGTTGGTAAACTCACTTTACCAACTGATCTGCCATCTGTATATTCGGTTGGGAAAACCCTAGTTGCTAAAATTTTACCAACTGAATTATGTGTCAGTTGGTAATTTACCAACTGAATGGTATATCAGTTGCTATTTGGTAACATACATATATATCCAGAAGTTATGTGGTCTCATTAATATAACATACATATATATCTAGAAGCTAACATCTAGCATATCTCAAGCTACTATGCTCTTTTGGCAGTTAAGTCTTTTGATAGATGGTCAAAGTTATAAATGCTGAAAAGTGGTATACTGGAATACAGTTCATTTTATCCTAACTTGTTTGGTTGCAGTTTTCAAATAGACAAGGTGGATTTTTTATTAGAGTGGAGAAAAAGTTGAGTTTATTCAAGCTTAAAACTCCTATCTTTATTGTAAATACTACATAAATAAAAACTTACCAACAAGTCAGAGGTATTTGCAAACAAACGAACGCGAAAAGGTAATGATTAAGGTTAACCCTTGCCATGTATACTTTTTTTAAAAACCAAACTTACTATAAAACAGTCTAAAAAGAAGCAACAAAACAGTGTATACAATTATTTTTTATAAGCGCTATACTTATTATCTGTAGTATTCGCATTGAAAATCTCGTTAATATCATTGAATGGTTTTGAATGTAAAAAAAAAAAAACAGACTATCATATATAAAATCCTAAGTATTTTAGGTTTGTTTTACATATTTATACTTAAATCTTCGCCATTCAAACTTAATCAATCCAATTGTCATAAATTAGCAGTTATAGTAGTATTATAAAAGTAAAATTAGCAGTTATAGTAGTATTATAAAAGTAAATTAACAGTTATATCGTTCGAGCTGAAAAAAAGATAGCGTAAAAACACAAGAAAACCCTATCATATGCGACATAAGAACGTCACTATAGATCGATATTATTATAGTCTTATCCCAAAATAAGAAACTAAACTAAAAAGAATTTTAACACAACAACTCACTTGATACCTAATTGCCACTAGAACACAAATAACAACTAAATTTCAAGTCCAAAAGTAAGTTTCAATAATTCCAAATTAAAACATTGCATCATGAAAAAAAATTAGAACAAGTTCTAAAGGAACTAAAAATGGCTTATCTGTCTTTAAGTTTGAAACCAAAAAGATGGCTTCTTGCTATTGCAAAAAGGTCCACTCAGCTTAAACTTCTAGCTTTTTTCTTGCCAGAAAATGAAAATCTCCCCCTATAAGCTCAACAACTCAAGGTACCGCAGCAGATAAGCAAGAAACAGATAAGAGCTTTTAAAGGTGCAAACTTCAAGCCTCTCTATGTCTCTCTTTCCAATTTAACATGGATATAAACTACCAAACACAGTTGTTAACAAAAACCTTAATATTTTTAAAAAAGGGTTCATTCAGTTGAATTTTCTCGCTTAACCTTGCCAGAAAACAAAGAAAAGCTCCTCGCTGCTTAGACAAAGGCACCACAGTTTATAAGCCAAAAACAGATAACACGAGCTTAAAAGGTGCAAACAAACAAGTCTCTCTCTGCCTCTCGTACCAGTTTAACTTGGATACCAAGTACTAAATTCACCCAAAACACACTACGCTCGAAATCAACAATAATTGAATCAAATCCCAAACTTAGGGTTCCAAATCAAACCCTATCATAGAGACGAAATCAAACCATAAAAATCCAAAACAAAGAAAGTAAATAAGCTGAGGAAAAAGAGAGGAGATATTCACACAAGTACCAAAATTCACCGCGAACATTACACGTTTGATGTACATATAGCAAACCACAGCGAATCTCAAAGTTAGGGTTCCGGAACTAGACCCTAACCCTAAAAATAATATCCAAAAACACATAAATCCAAAACAAAGACGCTAAATAAATTGATGAAGGAAAAAAAATGACATACACAAATACCAAATTCACCCAACACATACTATTTAGGGAGTGTTTGGCGTCTGATTTTTTATTTAAAAAGTTGCTTTTAAAAATCAATGATAAAAGCTTGCTTAAAAGAAGCTGCTGGTTGGCACCATCTTAGCTTTCACTAATAAGTGACATATTAACTTTTTTTTGTTAATAAGTCATTTTTTACTTATTTGAACTTATAACTGACTTATAAATAAAATGATTTTGATTGGAAAAATTATATTGTTGGTAATTTTTATGTGTAAAAACTAAAAAAATCCCCAATTTGTTTCCTAGCTTTTCTGCTCTAAGCTTTTATTTAATCCAAAAGCTAGCTTTTGAAAAGCTAAAGAATGAACATACCAAACACTCATAGCTCTTTTTTAATTAAGCTAACAAAGCTGAGGAAAAAAACTGCTGCCAAACATGCACTTATTGACAATTAATGAACCAAATCACAAAGTTAGGGTTCCAAATCAAACCCTGGCCCTATCAGCGAAATCAACCCGTATAAATCCAAAACGAATACAGTAATTGAAAAAAAAAGTGTAATAATTACCATACGAATACAGTAATCGGATTATCACCGAGACAAGACTGGCAAATGATTGGGAAATCGGATCTCTCCACCCTTCTTTCTCTACGTCTCCCAGAAACCTATGCACCATTACTTAGCCTCTCTATATATACTATGTATGTATGTATGTATGTATATATTAATTCGCAAGAACAGAACCCTAGCTGAGGAGAGAGAGTGAATCGATGATGATAATGTGATTTATACTGATTCATGGTCAGTTTTAATTAGAATTATTGGGTTGGTAGTTTGGAGCGAAATTCTATTTCGCATTACAAGCTTAAAAAGTTTCTAATAGGGTGGGTATAAGATTTCTTGTCTGAAATTGAATTGTGAGATGGAGATAGAGAGTAAGCTGTGTGTATAGCAATTTGGGGTTTAGGGCAAAAAAAAATGGAATTGTGAGATGGAGAGAGAGTAAGCTGTGTGTATAGCAATTTGGGGTTTAGGGGAAAAAAATGGAGGAGCTCTTTTTATTTCTCAGTGTTTTATTTTTAGTTTGTTGTTATTAAGAAATAACATAGACAGCGCACTTCCCACGCTGCTAAAAATTATTACTGTCAGCGGGCATATATACGCTGCAAAATATTATTTACAGCGTGCATTGTTACGCCATTTAAAAAAAATATTGCAGCTTACTTTACTCGCTGTAAAAGGTATTAATCGCAGCGCGCAATCATCATATGCTGCTGTTAATTTGTACTAATATATTTTGCAACGCGTTAATTTTAAGCATGCTGCTAATAATTGAATTTGCAGCTTGCTTTCCTTTTGTGCTGCTAAAACCAAGCTGCGAAAACCCATTTTTCTTGTAGTGGATTTTAAAACTTCAAGTGGAGTGCGGAATCAAGACAATATGAACTGTAGTTTCAAAACTTATCCTTAATTATCTGAGATCCAAAACTCCATATTTATAAGTTGGGGGTAATTTTAAAACTTTAGATTTACAAAAACTTACCATCAAATTAGTGAATTTCAAAGAAATTGCAGATATATAAACATAAACTTATAATACACATATATACCTTCAACGAATCAACATACACTCAAGCATGGGATACACCTATAAATGATTTCAGATTTGAAAAAAGGTAAAAAGGCTAGAATTAATTAAAGACTTGCACCAATTAGAACATATTTACCGTTATAGACGATTAAATACACAATAATCAGATTCAAGCTAACATGACATAATTATAGGGAGAGATGAAATAGAGAGAGACCTGTGAGTAGAAGAGTTGAGCGGCGGGTATAGATCTAGGGTTTTGTTTTCCTTTGTGCGGCGAGTGAGATAGAGAGAGAGAGAGAAAGAGAGATGTGTCTCGCATACAGTATTTTCCAAAAGTTTATTAAAAAATAAGTGGGAAACATGGGCGCAAAATGAAAATAAAGCTGGGAAATCTTTATAAAAAAAAGGATTTGGCATGTTTTTTGAAAAGTCATAAAATTTCCTATTAAAAATAGTATTCTCTTTTATCACAAATTGTAAAAAATGTGCATATATATATTGTAGATGATCAAAGTCTCTCACAGCTGCTCCTTTTTAACTTGAACCTCATATTTAAAAGTGAGTTCTGACTTAGTATATAATTTGCATATGTTTCTCATTAATTGTCATGTTCATCATCGTTGATCGAATCAAATGAGATTGTTAATAAAACTGCATCTTCAATTTCAGTTATATAGATTTGGTAGCTTGGTTTGTCAAGTTGTACGATGTGACCATCATTAGTGGAAAGAATTGCGGTATACTTATTAAGATGTGAACTCCTCTTTCATACACGTTCTTGACAAAAATTTGTAAGATATTACAATCATTGGCCATAGCGAGTATTTTTTTCAATATAGACAAAACTGAATAAATCCATTCGTATATAATGTTAGTCTAATTGTTATTTTGTGAGTTCGTTACTTTAACATGTGAAGTTTGTACCTATAAACCAAATTAATTGTATATAACTTGATCTATGGAAACTAAAAATACTAACTCTTTAGTTTCAACTACCCCTAAATTTTAATAGATCGTAGATTTGTTTGAATGAAGTATTAGATTAAAAACCGACGTTGTTAGTGTTTTATCTACTGTAAAGGAAAATTGTAAATACTAGAACTTTAGGTTTAAATATCTTTAAATTTTAGTTTCAATTACCCCTAATTATGCAATTAAAGACACGATAAAAATACACATCATGTAATCAATTGTAACCAAAGTTTATGAAACTTAATAAAATATGCTACCTTCAACAAATCAACTATAGTCTAAGTTAAATTAAATAAATTAACGATAATTGATTATAATCAAATTACAAACGATATAACAAGACCTTTTTTAATGAAAGCTAAATAGGAGCAAACTTACTTTTGTAAATAAGGGACCGATATTGAGAAGGTTGATAACAAATTTGTAAATCAACAACCTACTAGCATCAAGTAACTTATGTTGCCAAATTTTGATACAATTACATTGCTATTTGCAATTAAACAGAAATGTATGATTTAGCAACATATTTTTATGTTGCTCACTTTATGGGGAGATCGTGTTGCTAAATTGATGTAATTCTGTTGCTGATTTTATCTGAAAATTTTTGGCAACTTTCTCAGCAACAAATTATTGTGTTGCTAATTTTAAGTTGGTAAATAGTTGGTAATTTTGTTGCTAAATATTTTCCATAATTTATGTTGCTATTTTGCTTGTTTCTGTTGCTAATTAGCAACAGAATTTGCCTCCTTTTTTTGTTGCTATATCAATAATTTCTTGTAGTGTTGGTCTATTATTACACTATATATATAAGTTGTTAAAATTGTCATAAATTTGCAACTACCACTTAATCAATTAGTAATTACTAACCGATTTGTTATATATCAGTTGCTATTTTTATTAACTGAAAAGCTATTCAGTTGGAATTTGCCTACTAGTTAAGAATCAGTTGGTATATACCAACAGAATACGCCACAGTTATTATTCAGTTGCTATATAGCAACTGAAATTGTTTTAGTTATTATTCAGTTGCTATATAGCAACTGAAATTGTCTTAGTTACTAAACAGTTGCTATATAGCAACTGAAATTGTCTTAGTTATTATTCAGTTGCTATATAGCAACTGAAATTGTCTTAGTTACTAAACAGTTGCTATATAGCAACTGAAATTGTCTTAGTTAGTAAACAGTTGCTATATAGCAACTGACAATATTTCAGTTACAAATCAGTTGGTATTGTTTAATAACAAAAGTTTTAGTTGGTATTTCGGTTACAATTCTTTAACTACCGGATCAGTTGCTAAATAGAGTTACTATTTGGCTGTTTTCTTGTAGTGATTCCATGACATGTTAACGGAATGCAGGTTGAATATATTGGTATGTAAGTGGGTTTCTAGCGAATGTTTGTTTAGTGAGAAATCTTGTGGTCATTATAGTTGTTAATTTTAGTGACGAACGTTCTCGTCAATAAAGAGATACCTTCAGTGACGAACAATTTTCCCGTCACAGTGACCTTTTAGTGTCGGATCTATAGTGACGACCTAGTGTCCACTATGTGTTATCATTGAGGTCTGTTGTGACGAAATTGGCTCGAAAGCTTTCGTCACTAAACAGCTGAATTCTTGTAGAGGAGGTAAAAAAGCAAAAAGATTAATACTGCAAATCTCCAAATTTTCAGAAAAATTCTTGCTACGATGAATTGACCTTTGCTGCTTATCACCCAAAGCCTTATAACTCCCCTTACTCCTACATGATCAAAGTGATCTAAAGGCCAAATTAAAGAGCAAATCTAAGTCTAATAAAAAAGGAGATTACCAGCATTATTGATCAGGAAAAACCCCCAAAGTTGGTATTTAAATAAAGATTATCAAGCTACTAGATCCTTCAAACATACATAAAAAAAATAGACATCATATCTTTGCTTATTACTACAGCTCTTCATTTTGGCATGGTTGGTGTTTAAATATTTTTAAACAAATGGTTTAAACATCGAATACAAAAGTCAAACGTTTGAGGTTCTAAAGAGTTCTTCCCTAGCTTTAACTTTTGTTGTTGAAACAATGGCCTTATTCATCCTTTGATTGTACCATACCCAGCACGTTTGAGGTTCTAAAGAGTTCTTCCCTAGCTTTAACTTTTGTTGTTGAAACAATGGCCTTATTCATCCTTTGATTGTATCATACCCAGCACAACAAAATGGGATATCACAAAGAAAATATAGAAATGTGATGGAAATGGCAAGGTGTTTACTTTTAAGAAAAAACTACCCAAAAGTCTGTCGATTGAGATAGTTAACATACCTTACTACCTTAGTGAACCAAAAAAAAGTGTTCAAGGGGTGACACCTATTGAAGCATGGTCACGGGTTAAAAATTCTGTGAAACATATGAATTTTTTGGTTGTACTTGTTGAAATAACTAAATAGCTTAATACTCTAAGATGCAGTGGCGTTAGTCTCAGTTACAACTGAAATTCAGTGAATTTAGTTCTCAATTGTAACTGAAATTGAATCTTTATATATTAGCTTAACACACACAAACGTACTTGATAGATAGAGATTGAACACAGTATGTTTGATGACGGAGTTCAATCAAATCTACTTCTCCGGAGCCTTTGCTAAGATACAAATAATATATGAGACTTACAAAACCAATGACTCATTCACTGTTTAAGTCTATATTGCTATTGCTACTACTCCTCTCAACTATCATATTTCAAGGTGACCTCTCTCCATGGTTTAATCTATTTAGCAATAGCACTGTATTATAAGAAAATAAACTTTTAAGTTCTGAATACATAAAACTACCCTACGGCTGGAAAATACATTTATATATCATGCGTACACATAACGTAATATAATATACTAAATAATAAACTTTCCAAGTTTAGTTCCAACTAATTGATCCCACATTCTTTAATTCTTCAATCATTGATGTAACGACACGGTCCTCCGATCAGACCGTCACCATATGCTTCCTACCAGCAATACTGTCCACTTTGTCCTAGTTTCATCCTCGCTTCTTGGGCCGCACGATATTAAAAGGCCTTGGTGATAAAAACGTTGATACTTCTAGGTTATATGCCATATAATTACCCACATATCTAGGTGAGTTTGGATAGATCACTTCCCTTTACCATGATATTTCCCTATGAAAATTCGGGTCGTTACACTATTTTCTCTTCAGGCACGACGTCCTCGTCGGGCACGCCGTCCTTCCGAAATTGTCAGTGCCCACATCAGCTAGATAGTGCCTCTGGTACAAAAAAAATGTAACATCTCAGAACAAATAGGAAGTCACACGGCCGAATAACACGTGCGGCGACACATGCTAGACAAAACGTAACTTAAAAACACACGTTTTCAAATAAGTTCATCAACTAAAACACTTAAATAAATTCTTAAAATACATTTTCCAATATTTCTTTAATAACCCAATGACTTTACATTATAAATTATTACAAACGCATCGGAATTTAAATGCTAAGCCCTATGGGGTTTGTCTAGTCCCAACTGATTCGATATCAATTGTATTAACAATTTGCTAACGTGAAAACAGTTATAAAAACGAGGGTTAAGGTAAACTAGTTTAGTGAATGACAAATCTTGTAATATAATATAGGGTCGAAAATAGGTTTTATCATTCTTTTTATTTTTCTTTCAAAGAAAACAATGATTTTAACTTTAATAAAAAAATTCTCAAATCAAAAGTATAAATAAAATTGCGGAAGAAAATAACAAGTTTTTGATTTAATAAATACGATAATATAAATGAGAAATTAAGCACGATTGACCTTCTCAATCTTATAGGTGGATTCACACTTTCTGAATATCTCTTATTCGTTTGATCCAGACTTCATGTATCTCTTTTATTCGTTGGATTAACACTTTCTGAAAATTTTTTATTCGTTAGATCTGTACTTCCCAAATCTCTTTTATTTTATAAACTTAATTCCAAATATAAAGCATAGAGATCACCAAAATAAAATAACATTTTCTCAAATAACCATATACGTCCATCGACGCATATAAACATTACTGTTCTTTACGTTCCTCGACGTAACAACAATTTTTCTCTTTGAGCCTGCAACATTTTCTCTTTAGATCTGTACTTCCCAAATCTCTTTTATTCTATAAACTTAATTCCAAATATAAAGCATAGAGATCACCAAAATAAAATAACATTTTCTCAAATAACCATATACGTCCATCGATGCATATAAACATTACTTTTCTACGTTTCTCGACGTAACAACAATTTTTCTCTTTGAGCTTGCAACATTTTCTCAAATAACTATAGTTGAGCCTGCAACGTTAGAAAATGTAATGAAATTTTATAATAGCAGGTAAGAAAACCATAAATAATAATACGGATTCTGAAGAAAAATATACGGATTTGGAATGACCAAAATTCTTCTACTACACCAGATAAACTACTGTGAACAAATGATTTTCCTCATTAAATTCCTTTTCCTTCCTTACCTAAAATCTCACGCATTCTATGTTTTCGCACCATGCATCTTGCATAGTTATATAACATATATACATATATTTAGTCTACCATTTAATCTATTTGTGTAGTATTTAGGTGTCCAAATATTCACATATATAAGAAGTGGAATTCATGAAATATTTAAAAGAGAATATAGGTTGCTGTAACTTTTCTTTGGCTATATTGTATGTGTTGTGTATATATAACTTTTCTAGCTACCAAATGAATCTTAGCTCTTTATAAAAACAAGTACTCCTGTAATTATTTGTACGTAACTTCCACAATCAAAGTGGCCATTTATTGCATTTGTGACTCAATAGGCAAACAAGTAATCTACATGTATATATATAAATGGGTTAACAGTTTATTACTTATGTTTTAAGCCTTTCCATTTCCCACGACTTTTCTTACTACTTTATGTTTGTAACCTATTAATAATTAAATGTGGCTAAACTTTAAGGAGTATATATTTGTAACTCCTTTCAAATGAATGTCTCATTACTACATACGTATTTGACAACCAGTAAACTTATAAAACCTCTAATCATACTTATTACTTATTTAGCAACAACAGGTCAATTCACTATTAATGCTAATCACAAAAGAAAATATTGTAATTCTAGATAATTACCATTACTAATAATAACAATAGGGAAAAATACGGGATTTACACTCTTCACCAGTTAAGACTTTATTTCTTTAAAAACTTTTAAAAAATAATGTTTCGGAATAATATTATATATTCTTTACCTACACACTGATTAAAACATATGTAGTTCTCAAAGATCAAGAAAATAAATAAATTATAACTATCTCCTTTTAACTAACAACGAACAAATAAATAATATAATAATTATCTTTCTTAGACGCCACTTTAACATTTGAAATCAACTCACGTAATTTCTTTAACAAACCGGTCTCCAAAACATTTACTTGTGTGTGCATGTAGCATAAACTATATAAAAAAATTATAATAATAGGTATCTTGGAAACTCAATTGAGATTAAAATCACTAATAACATCATTATTATTCTGGTAGAGCTTGAAAAATTATGATGCGAAAACTAGCAGTATAAATTCCAAGGCCAAACTTTTACTAATTCCTATCCCTTACTATATCTTATTACTGAAACTTTATAAATCCCAACCACATAATTCTTCCTAATCATGAGTTTAGACAAAATGTATATCTCTACCGAATCAAACCACATAAATTTTATACGTAGGAATTAATTCTAATAAATGTAAGATATCTTTTCATTTACTAAAGATATTCTACCATGTTTTCCTTAAATCGATAATCAAGCCCTGCAAATGCTTCAAATTAATACATATCTTTAAAAAAACTTCCACTCCAAAAATATTATTAATATCATACGATAACTAGACATATTCCGAAATTGTTGCTATATCATTTTAATAGAAATAGTAATTTACGACACTATAAAAAGAAAAAGAATAAAATACATTCGTATACATGCAACTTGAGTATTATTGAGTACAAATTATTGTGTATTTACATGCAACTTCTAGTTATCAATTTATAGTATCACGTTACTCTACGAAATATATTCTCTAAGATTATAAAAACAGAATAGCGTATTCTTCAATCCTCAAGGAAAATTATTTACCTAGTAACTTTCCTATTTGTAACTAATAAAATATATTTTTCGTCTCTTTTCTTTTCTTCCGATTATACATGTGATCATGCAACCTCTTGTTGATAACATATTATTATGAATAAATTACACAATCATACCATCAATCAATATAAACTCATATCCAAACCCAAACTTTCTCTCTCCTACCATCAAAACACTACATCAACTTACTTAATTTTTAAACTAAATACTTACACTCTCTCTTTAATAATATAACAATAAGTATCGTATTAATTATAAAATCATAAACTAAAATAATCCATGGACCCAACACTAATTTAGGAACCTAACCGACTTGAGACCAAAGCTCGTCTAAGTAAACGAATTGGTATAAGGTACATATTACCTTCAGCTCTGATACCAATTGTAACAACTCAGTCCTCCGACCAGACCGTCACCATCTGCTTCCTACCACCAATATTGTCCGTTTTGTCCCAATTTCGTCTTCGCTTTTTGGGCCGCACGGATTTAAATGGACTTAGTGATAAGAAAGAGAATATTCCTAGCTTATATACCATATAGGTGATCACATATATAGGTGATGGGCGATAACTCACTTCTCTTTACCACGGTTTTTTCACACTGAAATTGACTTTCTGAATGAATACTTGCTGCGCAATCTTCACTTAATCTTCTAAGATTTCCCACGTTTGTTATCTTCAACGAAATCTCTTTCTTGATCAACAAACAACATCTCTACAGAATCTTTGACCTAGCTGTCAAGATTTTTCAGTTGTATAAGTCAGTTATAACTGACAATGTAACTTATAAAAGATTATTAGAAGGATATTGAATATATAACGTAATAAAAACTAGGTGTTTTTTTATCAAAATAATAACAAATATTAATTATTAGACTCTATAAAATAGGTCCTAACAATCTCCTAATTTGTCATTGTTTTTACAAAAACACTTAGTTTTCAGTTCTATCTCAACCTTCATAAACTTTCCTTGACTTCTGCAATTAAAACAGTTCAAGTTATATATTCAAATATCAGAATAAATCAGTTAAGCTCATTAAACTCCCCCTCAGTTACTTAATTCAAGTTTCAGTTACAACTGAAATAACATATCTTTTCACCGGCAAATATATCATTAGAGTTCACATTGTTGTGTTGAGTATAAATAATATAAACATTTATCACAACTCATAATTTCACAATTAACACCATACTCAAAGAAGTACTCCAAATTATTACAGATTTAAGAACAAACATATTATTCACTAGAAAGAAAAAACATCACAAAATAGTCTGAAACACACAAAATACTCCCCTTTTTGTCATAAACAATGACAGGGGTAAACCTCATTACCCTTGAACATCTTCATCTGCATTGATCAATAACTCAATAAATAACTATCATTAGCTCAATAATCAATTTAAGTCTATTTTTACAATGTAATTACAAAAATGTGAGGTGCTTATGACCTATAAACTATAACCTAAGAATGTCCCTCGTTATCATTGTTTTGGAAAAAAGCTTGAGTAATAGATTTAGAGAGTAAATACATGAGTTTCGACAAAACACACTCTTAATATAGATTTTTGTTCCAAGCTCAAAGTGTCTCCTCTCTATGTTTTTCCTTGTAAAAGATTAAACATAAGTAAAATATTCCAAGCTCAAATGTAGGAATTTTTCCATGACCATTTAAATCACAAGATTAAACATAAGTAAAATATTCCAAGCTCAAATGTAGGAATTTTTCCATGGCCATTTCTATGTTTTTCCTTGTAAAAGATTAAACAGAAGTAAGGATCTAAAAGTATTTGTGTTAACTACAATTTGTACCAAAACTTTGTACAAGTTGGACATCTTGGAAGTATTCATCTGGAAGTAAGGATCTAAAAGACGGGTAATTATAAATGTTAATTTTATTTTACAAGTTGGACATCTTGGAAAAGAGGCCTAGAACAGGAGAGATGCATCATAATTAAGATACTAGCTATCAATTAAAGAAATTAAAGAGATATGGGTGGATTTGTTACAAATTTGGTGTTCTTTACGAAATTACGTGTAATTTTAACTGATTTATAACTTATGTAAAAATTGTTAAAATAATGTTTTTTAAAATTTAATCATATAATTTAAACATTTGAACTATAAGATTAAAATCTTAAATTTTTTTATTAGGATAATTTTGATATGAGTTGTTGACATATCAAAATTACATTTAATTTTATATCAAAATTACATTTAATTTTATATCAAAATTACATTTAATTTTATAGTGAAAAATTAGAATATAAAATATTTAAAGAGAAGTTTGAGAAGAAGAAGAAAGAAGCAATAATTGGAAAGGGAGTAATTTATATTTGCCGGCTTTTAGGGGGTCTGGGATCACCTGTCTCTATCATTCCCACGAATATTCGAAATTTAAAAACATCCCACAATTAAATAAAAACAAAACAATTTCACACCACTTCTCACTTTACGTATATAATAAATATTCCTCCGCTAATATAAAAAAAAAGAAGACAAATATTTTCCCCGAAACACTGCCCCTTAATTCCAGATCCTATTAATCTAGGTTTACCCTCTCTTAATTATTATTATTATTATTGTTACAAAACCCCCCCTTTCATTCTTCTTTCTTATCATGCTCAATTATTTCTCAAGTGAGTTATTCTTATTTGGAACATTATCATTTTAATGCTATTTTTCTTCAACTTCATTATTGTTTTTTTTTCCGGGAAATTTCTTGTCATTTTCTGTATAACACTAGGTCTTTTTCTGTTTTTTTTTAAAATATAATTTATGTCTTTCATTTTGTCTATCTATTTTGGGATTCAATATATATATATATATATATATATATATATTATTTTTCAGTTTCGGTTTTATTACCATAATTTACGAGGTAAGTAGTAATATTAAATTTGGGTTTATTTATGTTTATTGATTATGTTGTTGCAAATTATTTAACTCAAGAGTATTGTTTTTCTTTTTTGAAATTATTTTATTTTGTGTTAAATCAGCTGGGTTTAGTTACGAGGTAAGTAGTAATAATAAATTAGCTGGGATTATTTATGTTAATTGGATATTTAGTTGCAAATTATTTAGCTCAGAGTATTGTTTTTCTTTTTTGAAATTATGAATATTTATTTTGTGTTAAATCAGCTGGGTTTAGTTATGAGGTAAGTAGTAATAATAAGTTAGCTGGGATTATTTATGTTAATTGGATATTTCGTTGCAAATTATTTAGCTCAGAGTATTGTTTTTCTTTTTTGAAATTATGAATATTTATTTTGTTTTAAATCAACTGGGTTTATTTATGAGGTAAGTAGTAATAATAAGTTTGCTGGGATTATTTATGTTAATTGGATATTTCGTTGCAAATTATTTAGCTCAGAGTATTGTTTTTCTTTTTTGAAATTATGAATATTTATTTTGTTTTAAATCAACTGGGTTTATTTATGAGGTAAGTAGTAATAATAAGTTTGCTGGGATTATTTATGTTAATTGGATATTTAGTTGCAAATTATTTAGCTTAGAGTATTGTTTTTCTTTTTTGAAATTATGAATATTTATGTAGTGTTAAAGCCAAGGGTTCATTTAGAACTTGTGGGGGTCAATGAAACAACTTTTATTTCATTTTTGTTTCTAGCTATACAGAGAAGTTTGGTGTGGTCAGCTAAAAAAATGTTTTTTTTTCCCTTTTATTTATTTAGGTTTATCATTGGATGATTTGTGCTTTGTTTTAAGTAGATTGTAACTCCATTAATCTTGAATTTGGTGTAAAATAAGAGGTCATTAGCAACGGGCTTTCTTAAGTTTATTAGCCTTTAATCTACGCTAAAAATATTCATAACATGACATCTTAGTTCAGTGAACCATTTCATTACGCTTTCTTGTTCAGAATTGGGTGTCTATATCAGGGGTATTAGTATTTTGATTAATTGCTCAAGATTTTTTCCTTAATTACTCGAACTAGATACATGTATGAGTTTTGAGGTTGTGGTTCTGTTTTGTGAAAAAAGGAAAGAGGTCTTTAAGCTTATTTTTCTTATTTATAGTATCATTTACTCCAAAAATTGTGCTTGTTTTTTTATTGTATCATTCTTCTCTCTTGGTAGACAAGTAAGTTGTGAGGTGAGCTAATGTGGTTTCTCCATCTCGTCGTCTTACATGTATCACTGTATGTTTCGTTGCTAATCAATTCAATTATCTCCTTATTAGTTTGGGAAAAAGAAGAGCCCATTAAGAGAATTTGCTTTTCACTATATATATTTGTTTTACGTATTGGAGGAGTTTGGTCCTAATGTTTGGGTAAGATTAAAATTTTGTTTCCCAAAACAGTTACAAGTGAGACTCTGTTTGTTAATTCTTGGAAAGCGTAAACTTGGTTTAAGAAAAAGGACTTCTAAGCTTATTTTTCCAATTTCAGTTTAAAATTTATCATCAAATGTGTAGCTGCTATTTGTTTAGGCTGATTGACACCCTGATTGTAACTTATTGAACCTCAATCCACATATGTAACAGATGTGACCTTACATTACTTTTATTTTCCAGGTTTAACTATTCTGATTGGGACAGGTTGTTTCTTTCTTGAATTTGCTTCAATTTGGTAAAAAGAAGGGGGGTTTAACCTATTGGTTCGATATTTTACATTTAATTTCTTGGATTGAAATGGGTAAGCCTATTGTGAAGAAAAGCAAATCTATGAGCTTAAAATTTTCCAAATCTTTGGATCGTAACTCAAAAGCTTTCGATGAAGACACTGCAATTTTCATCACAATGTCCCAGGAACTAAAAGAAGAAGGAAACAAACTATTCCAAAAACGCGATCACGAGGGTGCTATGTTAAAGTACGAAAAAGCCCTGAATCTTTTGCCCAAAAGTCACATTGACGTGGCCTCATTGCGTAGCAACATGGCTACGTGTTATATGCAGATGGGTCTTGGCCAATACCCGAGGGCAATTGGTGAGTGTAATTTAGCACTCGAAGTTGCCCCCAAATATAGCAAAGCGTTATTGAAAAGGGCCAGGTGTTATGAGGCGCTGGATCGGCTTGATTTGGCCTTGAGAGATGTTAATCAAGTGCTGAGTATCGAACCTAATAATTTAAATGCTTTAGAAATTTCCGAGAGTGTGAAGACGACGATTGGAAAAAAAGGTGTTGAGTTTGATGATAAAGAAGTCGTATTGGTACCAGAAATTGTTGAGCCAACTAATAAGAAGATTTCGTGGAAAAGCGCTAAAGATAAGGTGAAGAAAAAGAAGAACAAGAAGCAAGTTAGTTTAAAGAAAAATGATGAGAAAAAAGACGAGGAAACCATGGTTGTGGAAATAAATAAAAGTATCAAGGAAGAGAGAACAGTAAAATTTATATTTGGAGAGGATATAAGGTGCGCTCAGCTAGCTATTAATTGTGATATTAAGGCATTGAGAGATGTTGCAAAGGATAGATATTCAAGTTTAAAGGGTGTGCTTATTAAGTACAAGGATCAAGAAGGAGATTTGGTTACTATAACCACTACAGATGAGCTGCGACTAGCTGAAAAATCCTGTGATAAGAAGGGTTCTTTAAGATTCTATGTTGTGGATGTTAGTCCCGAAAAAGACCCTCTCTACGGAACACAAGAAAGTGATGACAAGGCATCTGCAATCAATAGTAACCAGGGAAAGGTTTTAGAAAATGGAGTTTTGCAGAAAAACAGGGCTGCCGAGAAGGGAAAATGTTCTGTTGATGACTGGATAATCCAATTTGCGAGGCTGTTTAAGAATCATGTGGGATTTGATTCAGATTCGTATTTGGATTTACATGAAATTGGTATGAAATTATATTCAGAAGCTATGGAGGATACTGTTACAGATGAAGATTCCCAAAAACTTTTCGAAATCGCTGCTGAGAAATTCCAAGAAATGTCGGCGTTGGCATTATTTAACTGGGGAAATGTTCACTTGTCTAGAGCTAGAAAGAGGGTCTTTTTCACCGAAGGAAACAAAGAATATATTTTAGAACAGGTAAAGAACGCATACGAATGGGCAAAGAGAGAATATGTCAAGGCTGGGTCGCGTTATACAGAAGCTTTAAAAGTAAAACCGGATTTTTACGAAGGTTTACTGGCACTTGGGCAACAACAATTTGACCAAGCCAAGCTTGTTTGGTATCATGCAATTGGGAGTGAGATTGATTTAAGGTTAGGGACCGATACAGAGATATTACAGCTATATAATAATGCTGAAGATAGCATAGAGAGGGGTGTGCAGATGTGGGAGGAGAGAGAGGAACAACGTCTGAACGGACTACTGAAAGCTGATAAGTATAAAGCTGATTTGATAAATTTTGGGTTAGATGGACTTATTAAAGATGTAACAGCTGAGGAGGCTAAAGAGCAGGCTTCTAATATGAGTTCTCAGATATATTTGTTATGGGGGACTATGTTATATGAGAGGTCAATTGTGGAATTTAAATTAGGGTTACCAAGTTGGGAAGAATGTTTAGAAGTTGCTGTTGAAAAATTTGAACTTGCTGGAGCAACTCAAACGGATATCGCGGTGATGATAAAGAACCATTGTTCAAATGACTCTGCTGTTGATGGTAATGAAAATAATAAAATTACTGATCTGTTTTTAAAGGCTAAATACAGTTCTTTTACTACGTTATCACTAGATTTCAATTTTTACATCCACCTGTGTACATATGCATATAGTACTCTAGCCTAAGTTATGTTACGATTTTGTCCGCTATATAGAAGAAAAAACCATAGTATGTGAAACAAACAAGCAAAAATTGTTAGAGAAGTGTACAAGAGTGAAAGAAAAGTTACACAATAGTATACCAATACTTGCTTCTCTTACCATAAAAGTCAAGAATCTTTAAGCAGGATGAACCGAGCTTCCTTCACAAACTCACATAATCCATCTTATGTGTTTTAAAGCGGCAACCATACAAGCCATGGAGTAGTTCCAACATAATGCCGATTCTTATTATATTTGGTAAACGTAATCATGAAATGTAATGTATGTACAATGTAATATACATTAATCGCTATATTTTGTTGGTTGGCGTACACGTTTGAAATAAATCGGGTGTTATATAAGTGTACAAAACTGTAAAATATGCCAGCATGTTGCAACTAATCTTGACTTTATGTGATATTTTTCAGGTCTTGGTTTTAAAATTGATGAAATAGTCCAGGCATGGAACGAGATGTATGATGTTAAGAGGTGGCAAACTGGTGTTCCATCATTTCGTCTAGAGCCGTTGTTGCGTAGGAGGGTTCCCGAACTTCATTCCATGTTGGAGAATTTTTAGTTTAATTTTTTTGTTTTAAAATTTCCTACAAAGTCACATGGTTGAAAAATTTGCCAAGACAACTTTGTGGTTGGCCACTATAATAGGTATGCATTTAATTTTCTTAGTATTTAATTCAAGTTCGCATTATTTTACTAATTGTTGAAGTGAACGACTCAGTATATGTGAGCTTTACGATGTTTCTTTCTACTCTCTACATATGAGCATGATGTAAACTAAACTTAGCTATCAGGCACTAACGCACTAGAAATTTCAGAATATAAATTGCTATGCCAAAAAATAGTGTACTAAAGCAATAGTGAAATTTTAGGCAATTGACATCTATTTTCAGAAGCACTATGTTGGTCTTCAGCATAATTTTCAATCGAATAGAAACTACATTGTTAAGCTTCAGTCAATGAACGTATCTTTAGGTCTTGTTCAAGGAACGTCTCTTAGGTAATCATAATCATGCTGAATATTTGTTTCTTATCTTGTTGTACTTGGATTTTTTATGCCTTCGCTCCAACTTTTGAGCGATTGAATAGGACATAAGAGAAACCTCACATTTATTTGAAGTCACTCTAAAAGTTACATCATAGTGGTTTCGCTGTCTGTATTATATATTCAAGGGTGGAAGTCTTTTTCGTAATCTTGGTATGAATACCCCTCTCAGCAGGTTTCCATTCTTCAGTCGGGCATATGAATGCTATTGATTCAAATTTATGTACCCACAATCTGGCATTGGCAGTTCGTGTATATATCTTCTTCTTTTTGTAATTTCAAGGCATCTTCATGCGTATTTTCTTTCTGAATGACTGGACCGTGTTTGTTAGATTACGTTTTTACATAATTTTGTATGTGTAGCACTGCTGATTTATAAATGCCGTATTCTAAGTAAATAGAAAATTGTTATCTGGTATTGCAGGTGTTGGATTGTTGTGAATTCGTTAAAATTTGTTATTTTTGGAAGCAGAGATACTTCGGACCTGTCATAGAAGAAACTCTCTTTTGAGATATTTGTTGAAGTGCACTAATCTCAGCCACATAAGCTACTCGTGTTGATATGCCGAATGTTGGTTGAATGGGGCACACGAAAGCATTTATCGTATATTTAAAATTTTGGAAAGGGGTCATTTTTTGGAAAATCTCCTACGCGTTTAGGCTGTAAAGCCGCAGATATATAATAATTATTTTCTTATTTATCACTTCTATATTTGGGAGGGTTTCCCTTTAGATGACAGAGAAGCTAAGGCTGTTATCTCTGTCACATTGCTTGCATTCAACATAGTAAATCATTTTGTATCGTCCAAATGTTGGTAAAAATTGTTTTCTTGTCGTGTATGTGGTGTTAAAATTTTTCGGTAATGTTACGATATGTGGGCGCGATTTGGACTCTGTATTTACGAAAACCTCTTTTGGTTTGAAATATTAAAAACAAGAAGCATCAAATTAAAGGCCACACTGGTCAGGCAAATATGAGCTAGAAAATTTTCAAACAGTAGTGTGAGATTTGTGTTGCCAGCCTTTGCCAAATCGTTTGCTGCTCTAGAATACCACTAAAATATCCAAGTCGAAGATTTTGAGACCAAATTGCTGCTGCATATAAGCGCCTTGATCTCTCAAGGACATAACCACTTCAATAATAAGCTCTCACTATACTGATGTATGAAATAATTTGTATCGACATCACTATAATCATCAACCTAATTGTTCTCTAAATGACGAAGAATCCAATTATCTCGTACCTGAATTTATATAATGCACTGATATAATACATCAAAAGTTACATCGAAGGGCACATTCTAAATTTAAAATTACATTCCTGTAAAAGGACTGAATTGCAATTGCATAAACCACTACACCTTGTAACCTCCCCTTTGTTATACGTTTATCCTCGAAAAAACCTTTTGATAAACCCGGTATACTCCCATAAACATGTGTAAAGTCAATATAAAGTCATGTTTTTTTAAAATTTAAGGTTCTTCATTTTTTCTTGGGGATTTTAATTGATTGAGTCACCAATTTTTCGTAGACTTTGGTCTACCAAAAACTTACTCGTTTCTGCTCGTTTTCTTCTCTAGAGGTGGAACATTATTTTATAATCAATAATTCTTAATCTCTCTCTCTCCCCTCCCCCCCGGATTTAGTTATACTACGAGTGATGCGGATCTATATAGGACGAGTGAGGCGGATCTATAGATGTTGTATAATATCGTATATATGTGCTGTTAGTCTAAATTATGGCAATTTCGCAGGTTTCAACCCGATCCATCACGGATCGGATAAAAGTGCAATTATATTCGGGTCGGTTTTAAATGGATAAAAGTGCAAGTTAACACTCTGCATCTTCTATCTCTCTCATACACATTAAACTATATATCTTATAATAATATAAAACATATATTTAAATGGATAAATGTGCAACTTAAATCTCTCTTTTTTCTTTCATGTAAATTAAACTTTTTCTCTCATCCATCTCATATACATTAAACTCTCTCCCCTATGATAATACATAACATACATTTGGGTGGGTTTTAAAAAATAATCTTATATACAATTAATTATTAATTAATGAAACGATTTTTATCTATCTCATATACATTAAACTCTCTCCGGTATAGTAATACATAACATACATTTCGGTGGGTTTTAAAAAATAATCTTATATAATGATATGTTTTGAATTTTTAAATTTTACCATAATTTACAAAACATGTCATTATATATCTCGGAAAAAAAAACAAGACGCATATTTGTATTCCCGTCGTGAAACCGTGGAGATTTGCATTAGCCAAATCTTGATTTGTAGCGTTTTTATAAAAAAAATGTTCAAATTGATGTTTAAGTTGATATATATATCCTCCCCATAGTATATATCTGCATATGTATACAGAGATAAACGAAACTTTGTATTATTGATTAATGAACTTTGTTAATTAGAAACATGTAGTCCTTATATAGTGCAGATAATAAGTTTCTGACTTTATACAAATTGGTCTTTCAATTACATAAAGTAACATATTTTAATATGCATAGATAACACCGATAACTTGATAGTTTGTTGGTGCTTTCATATGAGTCCTGTAACTTCTGCAATGACACTTATTAGTCCAAAATATAAACATATATTCGATAGTATTTAACGTCACGTTAGTCTTTTTATATTATATTTCTAAATCAAATAATTTTTTACTCCACCTAACAAATTTTATTTGAAATTTTTGACATTTATGAGATTTTTTTTTATTTAAAAAAAGTATTTTTTAAAACCGGATCAAATGGATCGGGTCGGGCCGAGTTGAAACCCGCAATATTAATTTGCCAATTTTAGTTTTCTTTTTATTTATTTGTTTATTTCTCAACATTCTAAATGATTTTCTTTTTATGGAATCAAAGATATCACATTGTTTTTCAAAATTGTTGATTTGTCCATGTGATCTGTTACTATTTAGTTTCCGTCTTAAATAGCAAGACTATTAATAATAAATATAAATTCTCATTTTGTAAACATGTAAACTAATCCATGAAATTTACCAAATAGTTCTATGTGTTTTAGTGGTTGTTGAGGCTTCCCAAACTTATCCTATTTTCTCTATTTTCTTATAATAATCTCGGTTAAATTATTTACTTGGTTTCTTCCATTAACATATTTATTGTTTAATCAATTATTAAATATTCTATTCATTAGGATAAACATTTTTTTAGACCGAAACACTAGTAATGATCTTAATAAAGCACATTTTTAGTTATTCAAGAACGTATACAATTCGAAGGGAATATTTTTTCCGCATATTATTTAAACAATTTTCAATCATATAAAATTAAACATTTGCAAATTCTTTTTTCACTTAATCTCCACACACACAAATTGCTTTTTAACAATGGGACATTTAATTGATTTTTGTCTTGATCGTCCCCCCGCTGAACTAAAATTCTGGATATGCACTTGGATTTAACCCGCTAAGTTAAGATCCTAGCTAACATGAAACTCGCGTTCACTTTCCAAAATCGCGTTTCCAGTTCACAATTTTCCGTTTTCTATTTCCTATTATTCTACGTGTAAAATTTTGAAAAATATATTAATTTTTCACATTTTACATTTCTTATTTCCGCTTCATTTCCCGATGCTGTTTCATTTCCGACTTCCGTTCCACCTCCTCACAACCATGGTTATAAATAGATAGCTAGAGATTACTTGCTACAAATAAAGATATAAATAGACCAAAATGTGCAAATAGTGATGGTCGTAAAATTTGGATTAATGAACTTTTAATAATCCAAGTGAGGGTTTTTAATTATTAAGGAAATTACGGAAAAGAGAAATGATTGAATGAGTTGGATATTTGAAGTGTTTTAAAATACGTGTCTAGGCACAAATCAGACGGCGCCTAGACGGAGCTTACAAGCCTAACAGATTAGACGGTGATTAAGCGGAATTAGACGTGATTAGATGCTAGACGGCCTACTTTTGCCTAAATTCGGCATTGTGTATTTTAGAACATTGCTCGAAAACAATAAAAAGTAAACTCAAAAAAATACCAAACAAAATCAAAATCAAAATCCAGAAAAAAAGATTAAAGTCACTCTGTTTAAATTGTAGCAGTATTTGTTTTTTGCATTAGATCCCTTTGGTTATTTTGTTTCTGTGCTTCATCTATAATATTAATATTCCATTCCAACCAACAAACAAACACAAACACAAACACAAACACAAACTCACTCACTACTAACTCATAAAATAAAACAAAAAAAAAGAAGAGAAAGTTGGGAGAGATTAGGGATTTTAGGTATTAATTGAATTTGTCAAATTAATAAATAAGCAGAAGATGGAAAAGATAAGGAGAGCATCGCATGCAGGTTTATGGTACACCGATAATCGTATGTATCTTAATTACTCCTCTTTTCTTATTTTTATTCTTTTTAGTTTGAACACTTTTTTTTTCTCTTTTTCTATTTCTTGTTATAATTAATCATGTATAGTATAGCCAATGATTTTGTTGATGTTCCATGTATTTGTAGGAAGAATCTGCCAAGTTTTTGGAAGTTGATTTTTCATACTTTATGTTTTGGGAAAATCTACTTTTTTTATTTTATTTTATTATTATTATCAAGGGAATATAAGGAGTTAGCTTAAATTTGCTGTTCTTAGTAGAGAAAAAGGAATTTTTTGTGAGGGGATTATATTAATTATTAAAGATGAAATCTTGATACAATTTGGACTGACCCGGAGAAAAATGTCACGAAAAGGAACTAAGTTCTGGAACTGAATTGATGAAAATGGCAGTTTTGGGAAAATCTACCCTCTTTTTTCTAATTTCTACCCAAGATAAGGGGTTAGTTTAAATTTGCTGTTCATAGTACAGAAAAGAAATTTATGTGAGGGGATTATATTATAGATGGAGTCTTTATACAATTTGGACTGACCCGGAGAAAAATGTAACGGAAAAGACTAATTTCTGGTACTGAATTGATGAAAGTGGCAGTTTTGGGGACAATTTCTTCTCAATTTTGATGTTTATACCACGAGTTCCTACTTTATTTTTTCAAGTACTTATATGGGTATAATTTATATTTGCTGTTTTTGGGTTGAGAAAAGTTTTTTTTATTGTAAGGGCAATGTTTTAGATGGAGTCTCTATTCAGTTTGTGCTGACCCCAAAAGCAATTTAAAGAAAAGGGAACTGATCTGTGGAAAAGAAATTAAAAGTCGGCAGTTTTATATGTGGACATTTATGTCACTTGTACTCAATTAAATTTAGCTCAACAAATTGATAGATTTAGGTAACTGAGTTATTTGATTGTTATCAACTCGAGATTGTGTTAATTCGTCGTTACATCTTAAGCTAGCGTTCTGAATTTAAGAAGATTTTGCATGACTGCAAAGCTGATATTGAAGTGTGTAGAAGCCCGTCCGGAATGGACGGGCTTCTACAAAGTGTTTTGCCAGTACTCATATTTTTTTTATATATAAGTAACCTAGTTAATCTAATATAAGATGTGAAGGAATTACATCAGTTTGCTTTAGTCCTGATTTTTATCATGATTAACAAGGATTTTGTGGATATATTTTTTCTAGATCAGTGTATTTGTTTGTTTGACTTTTAATTGATATGTGATTTTTATCTCCCCACGGATGCCAGTTACCATTATCAAGGAAGTTTTTTTTCTTCTTCTGTTGCATATCTAGATTTCGTTCAGCTTGATGTGATGGTTGGTGAGAAACCAATAATTTTGTGAGGGTTCATAATATTAACTATTTGAATACTGTCCTGGTAAGAATACTATTTGACATCTATCATATGCGTGTTTTTGGTTTAAAGCATATGTTGCATTTTTTCAAAATGCAAACTCTGAAGAATAATTAGCAACATTAGTGTGGGTTACGTACTTTAAAAAAAGGGACTTGTGGAAGATGAACTGACCATGGGTTTACACTAGGTTATGTATTAAGTTTAACGTATTACATTATGCAGCAAGTTAGCAAAGCCTAAGCCATTACTCAATAAGGAAAATCTAATACATGATAGTAGAACAAACCACCGGAATGGGTGTTAATAATTCAGACCTAGTTTCCTGAGAAGATCTTGTTTCTATTGTGCTCTGCATTGAATAACATGCTCAACAGTTCCTACCTCAGAGAAAAAGTTTCGTGTTCTCCTTGTTCTGTTTAAAAAAAAACACTTCTTTGTTTCTTCCAATTTTTGCTTTGTTCATGTTCTGTGTTTCCCACTGGTTAATGATAACTTGATGTTTTCTCTCTATTATTTGGCTCCAGAAGTCTGTGTTTGTTTTCTAAATTGTTTTTGTCTGATGAGAATATATGTAATAAAATCTATGGCATGTGAGGATTTATGGATCTGAGAATGATTAAGGAGCAACATCGTATATACATCAGTTGACTAATATTTTTGAAGACTAAAATGCTTTTGTGAAAAATTTAATCAGATGCATCATAGGGAATTGAATAATGGTTGGACATACTCATTTCAAATTTAGATTTTAGGGTATCAAAGCTGACATATTGTCAAGTGTGAACAAATTGTACATGGGGATGATTTGGATCCTCTCACGTCCCCTTTTGGACCGGGAGCCATCAGTGCATCAAAACAACGCTATTTTCATTTATGCAATTTACGGCATTTGTTTCTCTATTAACTTCACTTTTCTGTTAGGCTCTTTCCCTCAATCTAACTTCCATCCCATCTCCTGGCATATTATTCTCTACTCTTTTTGCACATATCTGCCATTTAATTTTCTTCTGTGGATAGCATAGACTGATAACGACTTTGCTGTTTCGGTTTTGAAGCTAAATATTTTTTCTTTTTATTTATAGAAATTGACTTAACCTTTTGTTAATCATGAATTTGATCTTCGAAGTGTAAAAAAAAAGTTGTTCACTGGAAATCAACTTCAACATGGTTTTAGATTTAGAACTGAGGGCAATAAATTTTTTGTTGGGTTGTCTCATTTCTGAATTGAACATTAGGGGTGTTGTCTTCTTCCTCCTCACTTTTCTGCCACTTTATCATTCCCTCTCCTCTCCACCTTTTCTCTTTCACAACATACAATCTCAATTACCAGCGGTTACGTAAACAAGGATCTGAACCTTCTCATTTTATAAGATTGAAGTGGTGGACTGGGGGGATCGTTCTTTTAATACAACAAAAGCATGCTATTAAGAAACAGATGGTAACATCTGTTAATCTTCGAAGCAAATTTTGAAATTCAAAACGACAGCGTTAAATAAACTGATGGCATCAGTCCAAAAAAAAAGACTTCAGAGGATCGCAAGCCGATTCAAACCATAAGGACCCTTGTTGGAAATTTTCAGAACTTTTAAGGGTCAGAAACTGATATTAAAGAATTTTACACTTACGTGTGTAATACTCTTTTTTTTTTGACAGCTAAAAAGTTAAATGAAGAACTCGATGGGTGGCTCAGAGCATCCGAGCTAGTAAAGTCTCCTGATGTACGAGGAGTTATTGCACCGTAAGTTACGATGAAGATTAAGGGCTTATTTGGTTGTAGCTTTAATGAAAATAACCTTGGATTTTTCAAAGGTTCATAATTAAAGTGCAGGTTTTTTGTCCAGCTTTAAGCTTCTAGTTTATTCATGCCTAAGGGAAAAAAACAATGAATGCCTCGATTTTAAGCTATTCAACCATATAGAGTCCAGATTTTAAGCTATAAGATGCAATCAAACAAGGTCTAACAACTATTCTCTTAGAAACAATTATATTTATATCATCTGATATTTTTATTTTGGGCATCAACTGCTTTATCTAGTCATGCAGGTTATTCATATTCTGGTCAAGCTGCTGCTTATGCTTTTGGCAACATTGATCCGACGGCCATGTGAGTTAATGCAGCTTTTTAACCTCATAATTTTGTTGAACATGCAGTTTATTCTGTGTGGAGTTTTGGATGATGTTTAAAATTACAATCGTCGATTTTGAAGTTTCGGTTTTAGGACAGAAAGTCATGGAGCTCTCAATTTTGCATTTTAATTTTGTTTGGTTTGTTGAAGGAATATCTTGGGCCAGTAATAGCTACTTCATACTCTTTATCTTTTTCCTCCATTGTTTGTAAATTGTAACAAACCAGGGCTTTTCCAGTCATTTTTTCAGTTGTTTCATGTTTTTCTTAGTTGTAACTGTTAGTATTCTGAAAAAAAAATCATCTAGACTTGACTCGTGATTACCGTTTCTAATGTGGGGAAACATTTAATTTGTAGTTCTCGGGTTTTTATTCTTGGTCCATCTCATCATTATTACACGCCCAAGTGTGCCCTTTCCAAAGCAACTGTTTATAAGACGCCAATTGGAGATTTACCCATCGACCGGGAAGGTACATATACTTTCACCTTTTAAAGAAGTTGTTTTTTCCTTATTTTTTGTGCAATTTGGCCTTTTGATTTTATCAGAAGGAATAGCTTATACATCAAAGTTATTCGAGGCCCCTTATCGGATAGGGTCGTTTAACTTTCAGTTTTATATGGCTACGTTGTCTACCAGGACCATTAATATTGGAAAACAGTGTCTGTTTGTTTTCCTTCTTGCTAAACATAATCCTTGATGTTTTAGTAGCTGCTGTTCTGTAGCAAGCAATTAGTATAGCATAACTTTAGAACTTCCCGAGTTTGAGTTAATAAATGACTTTTACAGAAAAATGGTACTATAGTGAAAAAGGTGATGATATGATACGGGAGATAGCACCTTTACATACATAGCTGGCAAACCACAAATGATCACATAATGTGGGGTAAGCTGAACGTTATACTACAATCATATTGTCAAACACCATAAGCTTGTAAAAAAGGGGAGTTATCTGGAATGAACCCGTCTTGGGTTACAGAAGTAAAAAGGAGAATGTCGGTTGAATTGTTAACAACTGTGAAATATTGGGGATTTAGTGCAAATTTAAAGAAACTCAAGGCCTTTTCTGTAAATTACAGAAACTGTGACTTGTTCCATTCTTCACCCCTTTTCTGTTACTTTTAACTCATCGGATAGTCATTTAGGGGATATGAAAATGATCAATAAAATTTCCTTCCTCTTAATTACTTTGTTTTCTGTTTTCTCTCCAGTACTTTATCAGCTTATTTCATCATTTCTACTTTGATTTCAGTTGAATATATTAAGAAAAATACTTCAAAATCCAAGTAACAGTTGGGTATCTCATCATCTCGCAGCTACACACACACACACATCAGAAATCCTCACATCATCTTACATTTATTACCTTCCAAGTTGTATTACACAAGAATCATTTCTCATCTATTCCCATTTGTCAAAGACACTCACCGTAATAGGCATGCGGAATTTAGCTTCCTTGGAAAGTGCACGTAGTAGAACCTTTAAGCACGAATGCAGAACGCTGAACCCAGGAACGTTTGGAAGGTTTAAAGAGAAAATATGATTTCTTGTATCTCAGGACAAGTGGCACGTTTTTCTTTTTTAGTAAAAAAATAGCTTGTGAAAAGCCAAATATTTAAAAGGGTGACACGTCTTTTTGGGTTCAAATTTTGGGCCACTATTTTGTGGTATCTGTGAGCTATCCAGTAGCCTTCGTAACAACAAGAGGTAATACAAAAAAGAGGGTTTTCTCTAAGTGGTCACATTTTATAGGTGACATGATCAGAATATTTTGACATAAAAGTTCATTACAACGTGTTTTTGAAGTACTCTTTGTTTTTTCCAGTGATTGAGGAACTACAAGCTACAGGGAAGTTCGAGCTAATGGATCTCCATGTCGACGAGGCTGAGCATAGCATGGAGATGCACTTGCCATATATTGCTAAAGTATTCCAAGGGTAATTTCTATGCATATTAATTTTCTCTATATGAATATTACTCAGCTAATTTAATTAATTTTAATACAGTCACTCGGTGAAACTTGTACCCATTTTAGTTGGTGCTGTCAATCCCGAATCTGAAGCCTTATATGGCCGGTTATTGGCCAAATATGTGGATGACCCAAATAATTTTTTCTCCGTATCTTCAGATTTTTGCCACTGGGGATCGCGGTACGTAAATTTCTCGTCTAAGTACATCATATTTTTATGCTTTTATGTAACACTGAAGTTTTGGTTGAAACTTAGGATAGGAGTCATTATTGTGAGTGCCCCATGCTTTAGCAAATGAATTGCAATAAATAAATTTCTTCTGCATATTAAACTTAATCAACGAGGTGTAGTTGGGATAAAAAGTGCACTTGTACTGGGTTCAACATAAATATTTTACTATGAGCTCATTTCAAGTTACTTTTTCACAAATTGTAAGGACTAATTGCTATTTAATTTTCAGTCACTGTTCTCGTTTAAATCGTTTGGAACAGTGAAAATAGTCAATTTATATTGAAAGCTGTATTGGTGTTCATGTTACTCCACGTTTTGTACCGAATAAATTGAAACCAATAGAACAACATTCTTTATGTTTACTAAACTAGGATGTTTCCAGAAAAAAATCATCTCAGAAACAGTTCTGGACTTTCACTGCTGTTCTGTATTTAAGGTCAACAAACTAATTGTAATCACATATCTAGAGGCCATAGAGAATTCCCTTTGTGTTAGTCGTACCCGTTTTTTCAAGTGTGTATTTCCTATTAGTCAAATTGGGAGCTTATATTTTGTATTTGGTCATCTGTTGGCAATAGCTTCAACTATACACACTATGACAAAAAGCATGGAGCTATCCACAAATCTATAGAGGCATTGGATAAAATGGGTATGAATATTATAGAGACAGGAGATCCAAATGCATTTAAAGAGTATCTACTGGAATATGAAAATACCATTTGTGGGCGTCACCCTATCAGCGTCTTTCTCCATGTAATTACTTCCTCTTTTGGCTCTTTCTGAGAATTATCAAATCTAAATAGTTGTTTGTATTTTTAATCCGAAAATTGTTATTTCTGTCCACTTTGCTAGGTCACACTTACAGATAATAGTATTAAACTATTGGTAAGGACATACAGTAGCCTGTACAATTACATGAATCCAATTTAGTACATGAGTTTTACAATTTCAAATTTGTACCCTAAGCAATTGTGTTTACTCAATTTAGTACAAATCTGCAAGTTGAGGTTCTCATGGCTACATTCAAGATTATATGTATGTCTTACAATTTCCATCTATTATTTGACGGGATTCGTACTAAACTGGTCAAAAACGGTAGTCTTAGCTACTAAATTGAGAAAATGGCAATACAAGACATGAAATTAAAAAAACTGTAAAAGTAGATGGTACAAGACCTTAGTGACCCCTATTATGTCAGTTATGTTCATATATACGTGGGTTCACTTGATTGGTGTGGCATTTGTACATCTTTGGTAGGTGCTGAGCCTTTGCGTTCAAGACCTTTCCTTGGTTGTTTATATTTTTAAGCCATCATCTCATCTAGAGAATTAGTTATAATCATCAGCTATAAGCATATATTCACCACAGGTAGGAATTGAGGTACATGGTGCTTCTTATATTGGAATAACTTTTATTAAACCCGTCTTAGGACCAAAGACAGTTTGTTGAGTACCTTATGATCGGGTACTTCGTCTGACAAATGACAATACATACCCTTGCTTGACTTGTGCCATTATAAAAATGTTGTGAAAATGTTATTTTATCTTTTCCTTATTGCTTCTATATTTTCTCTAATTGCATTTCTTGCTCTTCTAACTTTGAGTTATCTGTTCATCATTTACATAAATGAAATGCCAGTATCAACCCTTTCCTCTCATTTTCTCTTAAAACTGTAACAGATGTTGAAGAACTGCTCCACGAAAATCAAGATTAAGTTTCTTCGTTATGAACAGTCTAGTCATTGCAAAACAACGAGAGATAGCAGTGTAAGTTATGCATCTGCAGCTGCAAAGGTGGTGGATATTTGAATTTACAACAGCTGCTACTCTTTGACTTGTAATGTGAACTATCAATTGCAACTTTAATGATTTCGCTGTAATGGATTCCTTCAGTAATAACTATCAAAAGAAGAAAAAAGAACACCTATTTTTCCTGTATTTTTATTTGAATTATATAATCCAGTGTTTATGCCTCAAGCTCTTTACTTGTGTATAGCCATGGGTCCATGAGCTTCAACAATAGAGCATCTGTATAGTCATACCGTTAGAAATATGAAAAAATATTACTATATTGAGCTTATGCCTCTATAGAGAGTAGAAAGAAAAAATATACTGTTTTGGAAAGTATATGTATATACATAATATAAGATAATTGTACAAAGTGTTTCTAAATAAATACATGAAATAGTTTTGACTTCAACAAAAGGTGTTAGTGCAGACGATCTGTAGGGACTTCAACAAAAAGTGTCCGTGCAGACGATCTGTAGGTTCACCCAAGTGAAAGGATGTGACAACAAGCCTAAAAACTAAGTCATTGTTGCAAATAAACTGAGACGAATATTTTACATAATTTGAAACTTTATGTAACCAGTTATGTACTCCATTTATTAACATAATGTCATTCATTACTATGAAGTATTATTCATTATGAATGTACCTTTTTTTCTGGGATGTATAATTATGTGATTAAATAGTGGATCTGACAAATTTGAAAAAACATTCATATATGAATTATTTGTCATTTAGCAAATTTGACTAAATAAAAGTTTTTTTCAAATTACCATTTAGCAGTTTAGCTACAAATTATTTATATTTTAAGACGCACGTATTTTCGTAGTGGAAAATTAATACCATGAAACGGGAGTATAAAATATGATGGTTTGATTTATTTATTTTTATAATAGAGTATTATTATACAGAGGTTTTACTGTATTTAAATAAATTTATCTGAATTTGCACCTTAATTGCGATTAGCTGCAGAAAGTCTGTTATTTTGCTCTAATAGCCGAGTATAGTTCGAGACCCTTTCCATCGTCATATCTAATTTCCAGAAAAGCTCTGACCAACCCCAGCTTGATTTCATTGTCTTCTGGTTTTAGTTTTGGAGCAGCTTTTCAATTTTTAATTTCCCTTCGGCACTCTACATTTACAAACCATACTAAGAACTACTAGAATTTTGAAAAACCACTTTAAAATTGCTCTTTTGTAAACATAAAGAAAGGCCCCGTAAAAGCAGGCCGATTTTACGAAACAAACTCCTGAAGGGTTTTCGTACTACAAAACTGAAAATGGAAGGTTTTACCATTCTGTTTCAAATGTATACTTTCAAAGTTTATGCCTAGCTTTGTCTCTTTCGGAACGCTATAAATTATCAATCATTCACGACATGAATAAATTAGAGAGAGGTAGAGACAAGGGGAAAGCCATAGACGTCATAGACACAGGCATAAAGAAACCATAAAGATGGGTAGTGGGTTGCAGGCAGTGCTCTGGCTGCCGCAACCCACTGCGTTAAGCATGCTCTAAAGCAGACATACTCCACTGTCTGCGCATCAAATACTGAGAAAGCCATTTGTTGGGAAAAAACTTATTATTTCCGTCAATCATTTTTGTATAGATCATATAAAAGTCCATTATAGAGACAAAGCAAAGTCATCCACAGCTTACTCAATATTAATTTCGAGGAGTAGATTATTTGACTACAAAATAAGCATCCCATTTTGTAAATAGAAAACCTATATATACGAAAGTTCAACTCAGACGCACAATTCTAAAACAAGTCGATCTACCAAATCCCCAACAACACCTTGCAAGTTAATCGTTTTCTCAGTTTAACCGACAAGACCTGTAACATATTTCCGAACAACATTTTAATATAACAACAAGAAAATTGAACTCCTCCCGTATATGAAATCCCTTTATTTTACAGATCTAATTTATGTTCCTCTGAGGATTTCGGAACGGCCCTAACAACATAAAAATTTAAATCTTCATCAAATTGAATTCTAGAAGATTCAGCTTTGCACTTTCTCTCCATAACTTCCCTTCCCTTAACACTGTTTTGCTGAACCTGTCGATATAAAGTTGCTCAATCTTCTCTGCCAAGACGCCAACTTTGATAATGGCCTTAGTTTAATACTAGTATCTTGCCTACAGATAGTCCACCCATTTGGATTATCAGGGTGAGTATCATACGTAATTTTCTCCTCCACTTCAATATATTTTTTAAACTAATATTACGTGTGGGGAGCTGCATCCACCGGGATCCGCCATCGACAACCGTTGATTCGACAAAGTAGCAAATATCTCGGGTGATAATCTTGTGAATGAACCATGGACCAGGTGTGTGTATTGTGAATCTGTGATAGCACGTGTTGCATAGAGTTTTCATAATAGGCGGTCGAGTTTGTGGTTTAATGTGTCTACTTCGGGTGTATGAGATAACACACGCTTGTTTTCAGGGTCGGCAAATTTAGCCAAGATGCCGAAGTAACACGCTCCCATGGGTGCTTGTATATGTATTCTTGTGTGTATGCTTTAACCATTTTGTCTTCCTTTTCCACTTCTAGAAATTCAAGAAATAGAACACTTGGTAACAAAAATGATATTGTTTGGACATAGGTACTTCGGTTCTTCTTTGTTTTAACACAAAAATCTCGACTTAAATGCCAGTTGGTACAATGTCAACATAATCAGAAACTGATTCCATGAGTGAAAAACCTATTTCCTTTGTAAACAGATGAAGTTTCCTCTGCCCCAACACACCATAAGTGGCCTTGCAACTCGATATCTCCTTTAGTCCCCGCACTTTCTCTTACAAACTTGAATAGACCAAGAGCCCTATCCATTTGCTTAACCCCCCTTCGAACCATGTTCTCCTCATTTGAAGTCAAAATCTTCCCCATACACAAACACAGCTTATCTTTTTCCCCATTTTCATAAACCCCACCAGTAACATCTATTTCCAAGTCTTTTATGTAGCCACAAAGATAGTACATAAGAAGGGTGAATAAGCACTTTGATGAATGCCCCAAGGTTTTCGTAAGTTTTTTTTGTACTAGGCTCTCTTGGTGTCGAATTTCTTTGTATCCGATATTCTTATCTATCAGCACGTTCTTAATCTGAAAAAGACCTTCTCTCATGATATCTAGCTTTTCGTAATGAAAAAGCAAATCTTTATCATCTCTCAAGCAATTTATAAGGTCGCTAAACATCTCGAGAACATCATCCCATTGACTCGATATGTGGCCTTTCACGGGCTTGAGCCTCATCCATGAAGCAGAATTTGGGTCGTAAGCAATAGCAGAATCTAATAAATTCAAACAACTGGACACGATTTGCAAACCCATTCTCGTCCCTTTTGTCAGCGAATCTAAACTCTCGATATCATTTTTTAATCCTGTCAACAAATCCACTAGCACCCCCGCCCATATCTGGTGCTGAGTCACTTGCGGGCATATCGCTAGGCGAACTGATTTCCTCTGCTGGGCCGAAATATCCAAAAAATTGCATACTTTGGTTAAGGAATTCACAGACATAGGTCCTACTTCGCTTGGACTTTTAAAACAATGGCGTGGAATATAGTCGTTATTTCTCAATGCTTGTTCTGCTTTACTAGACTTAATGAAGGTCCTCGCAAGTGACTTAAACTTAAGCATATTTTGTTGAAGAAAGTCGTCAACAACTACTGTGTTGTCGTCGATGTTGATTAACCGTCCATCTACAGAATCTATTTTCTTCAATAAGTGGGAGAGTTTCATTAGTCCTGCAAATGAACTCTCATCCCATATATACCCATGATAGTATACTGTCCTCATAAACATAGCACAATTATTTTCCATTATTCCAAAGTTTTGTGAGCAGAAAACATTTCGCACACGTCGATATGCCATTAATCACATTCAAACTGCAAATACGTATTCTTCAATGCGGGTGCTTTTATACGTATTCTTTTGTGTATACCCTAACCATTTTGCCTTCTTCCTCTTCTACTTGTAGAATTTCAAGAATAGAAACACTTAGTTACTAAATTGAAATTATTTGGATATAGGTAATTCAGTTCTTCTTTGTTTAACTCAAAAAAATGTAGACGAGCTGAGCTGGATTTACAGAATCAGTAAAGGTTCAATAAAATCAGAATCTTTGAATTAATTATTAAAGAGTACTCTCTCCATTCCATATTACTTGTCAATTACGAATATATGTGCATTTTGGGATGCATAATTTTCGTAACTAAATTGTCTAAATGACAAATTTGAAAAAACTTTCATATAGTCAAATCTAATTTGAGTATTTGAAAGTAATTTCAAATTTGTCGTCTTAGAAATTTAGGTGAAAATTATACGTGTCTCAAAATGCATGTATTTTCATAGACAGTGGACAAGTAAATTGGAACAAAGGGAGTAGAATCATAATTTCAAAACTTATTAATAATCCGGGGCCAGAAATAAAAATTATGAGCGAGACTAACTGTTAATTTTTTAGGTTATGAAATAATAACGTTGAATGAGTAATAAACTAAACAAGCATTGTAATGAACATATGATACATGTATTTCTTATAATTTATAAAACTCGTGTTCACAAAAAGTTAACAGAGATCAAATTTAACTTTAAACTACTATTTGATTTCATACAGAATAGTTGAAATAAAAAAAAAAGTAATATTTGCAGGTAATTAAGCATATACTTACATATGATATTACAGAGAGAGAGAGAGAGAGAGAGAGAGAGAGTATATATCTGCTTTCTCTTTTTAGTTGCTGTGGGAAAAGAGACTGTATTTTTAGACTGCAATGCATATGTTTACCCCCCAAAAGTCCGTAAATGTTTTTTTTTTAGTTAATTAAATCTTTGTAAAAAATTTCAGATAATTTGCCTCATCGATGGTCTGTAAAGTCCGATGGGTTTATGTAAAATTTTCAGATTTCAACGCAGCGACAGTTTAGTAATTTTACAATCAAACTGTAAATTTAGTAATTTGACTTACGAACCGTAAGTCAAAATTACGGTTTGACCAAACCGTAAATTTGACTTGCGGTTCGTAAAAAAAAATTACGGTTTGAGCGTGGAAACAGATAAATTGCAACGAAAAAATCCAGCCTCCTGGGAAAAACCCTATTAAAAAGACGAAAATGGGAAAAAACAAAAACAAAATAATGTGTTTGCAATCTTGAGTTCTTAAACCATGGTTTGAACCGATTGTGGGCACCTAGCTAGGGGTTATATAACGAAGGGAAAAGTTCAAAAATTTATGTGTTCGATTCGGTGAGAGCTCCAATCGTGTTTGTTTATTAGTAAATGAAATGATAACGAACAATGAATGCATTTCGTCAAATTCCGTTTTTCATATATATAATTACATTAATAGTTTATATAAATACATATAAATATATAATGAATTGTATGCAACCAAGGTTGTTTATAATCGCTAAAACTTATATATACAAAAATGTATGGCTTCATAATCGTCTAACAAAGCTAGGATAGAAGGATCGGGGGCTGGATTTCATAAAATAAATATTGATGGGGGAGGGGTGCTAAACCGCTATTGTATTATTTAAACGTTAAACATGTATTGTATATCTAATTTATTCATATTAGTTACTCTATCCGTCCCACTTTATAAGTCTTATACGAAACCACGTGCAACTTTGACCGGATTTGAACATGTAACTAAATTGCCGAAACTAAAAATTTCAATTTTTTTCTACATAGTTCAAATGTTAAACTATATGATAAAATTTAAAAATAAAATCATTTCGACAATTTGGATACAATTTATTTGCCGATCAAATTTGTGTGTGGTTTCGTATAGGACTTGTAATGTGGGATGAAGAGAGTAATATTTTGCTCTTATTTGTGATCTAATTGATTGAAAAAAATCCGAAACGATGCGAAAACGATCATCAAACTTTGGTTTGCGAGATGAATCTTCTAATTTTTTCACGAGGAAAACGAACATTATTTCTTTAGTTTGTTACAAAAACAAAATGAAAACGAGCAAGCCGAAAAACCAAACGAGAGAAAAATGAACATGACCATTTTTGTTTATTACCCTTACTATAGCCCAACAACCTCGCTGATCTTTTCCACAAGTTACAATTTTTTCTTAGTAGTACTAGGTTGTATAGCAACGATGATTCTGAAAGCTCAAATGATTCTCTGGTACGAATCACTGAATCAGAATACTTGTTATGAGCTCATAATAGTCTTGCTCAAAAAAATTGTTTTCTTGGAGTTTCCTCTACTTGGAAATTACACTATCATGCTAGATTCAACAAAGGGTAATGATTTACATTAAAAATTAAGAAGAATAAATTGAGATTATGAAGGAAGTACCCGAAAAGAAATATATATCAGTATAACACGAGTACAAACGCAAAGGCCCCAAAGGACCTGCGTGCTTCTCTACATGAACAACCGACACAAAAGAAATTGCGACGGGCAAAAAACTAAAAACTTGATGGCAGAGTGGCAAACACAATTTTCTTGTTTCGGGAACCAGGACAACTAATTTATCAAGTGTGCTATAAAGAGAGAAAGTACGAAGTGTTTGGAAACTTTTCAACCATTCTGCAGAACTAGGTATGATCTCAACCACTGTTAAATTTAGAAACATATATTCAGCTTCAGATACCATGAAGGAGAGGCCAAACTACTATACCCGCAATTCTTGTTTCTCAGTTCCTTGCAGCTCCAGGTAGCAAGCTTGTGAGAGATGGAACCCCTTCTTGTGCTCTCTTCATCTCTTCAGGGTCTACACCAACAAAAACAAAATTTAACAGAAATTACGTAAAAATAATTTATGGAATATATCAAATGCATACTAGAAATCCCATTTGAACACAGAAAATAGATTTAGTTCAAATCACATACCCCCCACACCATGATAAGAGAACAACAAACCAGAGCAATTTATGTCAACCTAGAGAACGTATTTGAGATAGCTTGTTATGTTTCTTAAAACAGCCCCCCTACACTCCTGTTTGAAAATGCAATAGAAAAGACATTCTGGAATCTGGATGGCTGGATCTCAATGTTTTGTAAAACTATCGAGAAGTTACCCAGTTTTAGAATGTAATACAAATTCTTCCAACTGACTGCTGATTTTCTTTGGAATAACAATTGAAAAGGAGAAGCTTTAAAGATTAGATGATGATAATAATAGTAATAATAATAACAATCCAATAAAATTAAACGAGAAAAAAGCTATGAACACAATAAAGAAAAGATTTAGGTGTGTACAAACGCAAAATTACTGACATCTATCCTTCACTAAAATAGCTAAGAAACTCCCTTCATATTATCATCCCTACAAATACCCAGATATTCACCCAGTTTTCACTGTACCTATGAGCCTTTCACTTTGATTAAATAATGAATATGAGTAACCAAATACCCTTCGTGAGTTTTTTTTTTAAAGATACGTACTGTGTTTTGTTTAAAACTATAAAAAATATTAATCTTAAAGGGGACATAATACTGGCATATCTGTAACTTACGAGGTAAAGTGACTCAAGTCATATAGGATAGTTGCAAATTTTCAAACCAAATATAGAAAATCAGCTAAGCTAAGTTTGACGGCTTCGGTTTGGATTCATAGACAGTTAGGGTCCAATTTGTGTGCAATGGTTCAGCATAAGCGTAACTACTGAACATGAAAAATGCCCACTATATACGCACTTAATCATTTCAAAACCAAATATATAGAGTACATACCCATGTTTTCTACTAGTTTGGGCATCACAAACATAACAATCAGCATAAATCCGACCATCAAACCCATTGGACTTTTCGCCAAAGCCATTATGTTAAAAGGCTCCCTTATCTGCAGAAAAGAAACACGGACAATTTAATATTACTCAAATCTAGACATCTCATAAAACCACGAATAAAGTTCAAGAATATTGGATACAAATCATTGGTCAAAGATACCTCATAATACTGTTCATCTCTCATAGGCTCCAAAACCAACTCACTCAGACCCCTCCTGTTTTCTGTAAGCGCAGCTTGAACCTTACCGGGGTTTCTAGCACTAACATCTACACGAACCTGAAATTTTGAATAATAAATTGCCATAAACATGATATGAATTTCCAAAAAACTTATCAACAAACCACACATATGGTTGTATAAAAATGTATAATATGAGTGAGAGCAACCAACCGGTGAAAAGAAATAACCAACTGCCGTCACTTCAATGAGATGTGTACCAGCGGGGATGTTGTGGCTATACGCATAAAATAATTAAGGATTCCAGTTGTTGGGCTAAATGTATAATTAATCAGAAACACGATTCAAAATATCTTACTTTAAAACTATTCTATAAGCATATATGCCAACTTCAGTTTACAACTTCGGTTGTGGAATACAATTAGAGACAAATACCAGACAAAACTAACACATATCAACAATCAAGGACAAGTATATCAAGTTTATGCCACATATAAATATTGACTGCAACAAAAAGATAAAGTTTAAATGAAGTTTAACAAATTGAAACAAAGGCAAACTCTCCCAAATAACTATTGCAACAACATGGAAGGAAGAGTCCAAAGACCCAAAGATATACAAGATCATAAAGAATGTCGCCTTTTGAAAATTAAAATTGCAGGTTAAAATAATGTCATAAAGATGAAGATACTAAAATTAATGTGCATCTACTGTCAAATTTCTATGCATCTTAATAGCAGGATACAAGGAGAAATATCCATCAGGCTTGAGGAAAGTGATGATCTGTCCACCATTTAGGATCACTTTCACATTTGTTAGTTTTCCGGGAAGACCAAATCCTTTTGAACCAATACCAACTGAAAAAAAAATTAAACCAAATGAATACATAGTACGTAAAAAAAAACCTACCCACTAAAGCAATTCTTAAACCAAAAAAACTACCCACTAAAGCAATTCTTAAACCAAGGCATCATAAATTATTTCTAGAAGTAAAGATCGGAGGAAAGGTCAATCAAGAAAGATCCATATAAATGGTAAAAATTGAAACATTATGTAATTATCAAAATTTGGTGTTTTTCTAAATTTGGGTTCTTTATAGAACCAGAAGTCTAAAACGATCAATCCAATAGTCTACTCAACACAAACCCTGGGCCAGGACCGATCATTGTTGTCTAGAACAGTGCCTATACTTGGCCTAACTTCAAAGATTATATATGCAATATTTACATAGATAGACATGTACATATACATATTTATGCATTTACATATACATATACTAGTAAAAGTTACCCACGCGTTGCGTGTGATACGCGTAATGACATAAATCTCGTAATATATTTTATTTTTAACATAATATTCAGATTTATTATAGTTACGGAGATTAAAACGAATTGTTAATTAATTTAGGGTACATCCGTAATTAGTAAAATATATTGAGGACAAATAGTTAATTAATTATATTATGTATATTGGTAATTAGTAAAAAAGAGTGGGGGCATTTTTGGAAAAAATGGCCAAAATTTGGCAGCCTCATTTTTTCTTGGGTTGGCTTATATTAATAAGATATATTTAATAGATGAGTGCCAGACCAAAAATTTCATTCGAATTGGTTTTATGTAAGCTTCATAGTGACCACAACTAAATACCATATGAATAACAGGAGACGCAAAGTATAACAAAAAAGGCTATAGTGACTCTGTCAAATATTAGAGCCGTAAGGACAATGAGAACGTTGAAGTGAAAGAACATTAGAACAATTAAGATTGATCGTCGAAATTTCTAAGAATTGGCAAGCTAATTTGTATTTTGGTGACTTTGTAAGAATTTATCAGTGAATTAATAAAGAACTGGTTAACTATTTGTGTTTGGCGACTTTATAACTTTGGATTTGATTTGAGCTTGCACTTTGTTTTATGAAAAGTGGAAACATGTTTACGCACATTAATCATCTATGATGGATGATTTCCAATCGTTTATAATATTTGGGATATGGTTATAGTTTTTATTTGCCAAGAGAGGATTGTCAAAGCAAATGGATTAGTACCTAAGTGCTAATCAAGCAAAGTTTATCTAAAATTGCATATAACCCTGTAATATCACATGTTTAATTTAGCTTGAAAATCATATTAACAATACAGAAATTCTCTAGTAGCCTCGTAATCTCGAAACTAGACAGGTACTTACCATTAAGACTGTTGTTAGGAAATTAAATAAAATTTGGATGTGGAAGAACGAGAGAAGTACTACGAAAATATTAAAAGATGTCGGCCACAGTTTAAAGAAATCTGGCAGGCGCACCGCACCATTCTCCATCCACAGTCTATTTCTGTTTTGCTGTTTGTATAATCAACCCTCTATGTAACTTAGCTCATCATGCTCCTACCTTTTATCAATGTAAGTGTTCTCTGGAGACTTTCTTACCTGTTTTTCTTTCTTCCTAGCCTTAGTAAATTACAGTTTTCCAATCTTAAGGAGGTCGCCCCTTCTCTCCCTTGAGCTTGATGTTGTCTCTCATTGTTATTAGAAATTAAGTATTCTGAAACCATTAAGTCCACATAAACCATTAAGTACTCTAATTTGAAATAATGGTTATACACTAGCTATTTGACGAGTGGCCCCAACTATCAGACAACCCAACTGCTTACACCATTAACAACGATATACAAATCCTCGTTCCACTTCAATTACAACAAAAAACAAGTCACAAGATAACTTTATACATAAGTTGGGCTATGTATTTGTAATTTTGTATAACATTCATGGAAACCAAAATACCAGAATCTATGTACAAAAACAATCAATCACCCAGATAGCGAAATCAAGAAAACAAATGCGTAACACTTAGGTCAAAAAATGATGGTAGAGGTTTCCCTTTGGGGACTACTTTCTAAGGGGAAAAAACCACTTTGTCCGAGTTCCGTAATTATGGTAGTTAGTATGATGAACCAGGACTCATTTATCAAAGGGCCTTAACTTCATGGGAATATATCTTTTTCTCATCATGCCGAGGGAGCTAAAAAGCTATACATATAATCAGCATATTATTTTAGTCAAATATATGGCAAAAAAAAAAATCAAAATCGTCTCAATATGCAAGGGCTACCGACAGATTCAACCTACTCGTAATTCCTCTTTTGAGGAAGGTAGAGGTCCAGATTTATGTGACTGAAATTTATAAAAAGAAAAAATTGAAATTGCGAGGCTAAGAAATACTTATAAACTGAGAGAGGTTGGAGTAAAACATAACAATTTTAGTGGTCGAATATTCATCCTAAACAAGTGCAAAATTTAACAACTATCTAAATGATCATATGGTACATATTTTGAAACTTAATTATCCAAAACTCACAATTAAAATCTCTTTTGAAATTGGATACAAATGCTCAATGACACTAATTCTTTTTACTCTTTGTAATTTTAACTTTGATGCTCATTGATAAGTACCAAATCTTAACCAAGAAACAACAAAGTTCGGGTTTTTGATAACCAAGTCCGAAAGTTCCTATTAAACAATAAACAATAACTTTCCCCTTAAAAATCATAGTTGACCACACACACTATACCATAATACAAATAGTTGAAATTCAAGTACTAACATAATACTACACCACTTAAAATCAAAATATAATAATTATATATCTAAATCCCAATCATTGCAAATATAATAAAAAAAAATAAAAAAAATTTGAGATAAACCTGGAATTTTGACGCGACCATTAATAGAATAACCATCATCACTGCAATTATATAAATAAAAAAATGATAAGAGAAAGTAAATTTTATCAATTGATGAATGATGTAAAGCTATACAAGTAAAGAAAAAGGAAAAATACAAAATTTGTAATTAAAATACCCAGATACGAAAGCTGAAGAGAGGAGAGAGAAACAAAGGAGAATTAGGCCGAATAAGTTAAGTCCAGATCTTAATTTAAAACTACCCATTATTTACTCTCTCTCTCTCTCTCTCTATACAGACTTCTAAATAAACAGAATACACACACACAAATATATATATATATATATATATATATATATATATATATATGAATTTAGAGAGAGAGAGAGGGTTTTGTTTGTTTTTTGTCTCCGATTTGGATTTTATTAATTTTGCTTATTAATTAATTGAAGGGATTGTCCGGCTAAACAGAGCTGACACGTCATCTGTTTACATATGTTCAGCTACATCTAATTTACCGTGGTTGCTTTTTGGTATATATATATATTTTTTTTTTCTGTGAAAAAATGATTTTTATAAGTAATACTTGTTTTAAAAAAGATGCATTATATTGCTTGACATCAAAGCTAATTAGTGGTTTTTATAAGTAATAAGAAAATATATTGTTTTAAACGAAGTTTTTATAAAATGGGTGTCACAAAAGTAAAATTGTCAAAATATAGGTCAATCACAAATTATCAAATCATAATAATAAACCCGCCCAACTTAACTTTTTTGGAGAGATTGATCAAATTCAATACTATCGTTGGAATTGACATATCGTACACGTTAATCGAGGAGTGAATAAGTGTGCGAACACTCTGAACAAAGCTTCCTTCCGATCTAAGGGTGAAAGAAACAAAATCGAGTTTGAGCACCCTAACAAAATAATATCAACCTTGACAATCAGTGCCCAGTTAGCAATCTTGATGTATCTTTTTTTTGTTACTATTTTTATATTGTTTTATACCCCCTCGCTGCACCAAAAATAAACATATACTTAGCCCCATAAATCAATTATCCATCCAACAAATTTGACCAACAACGATGCTCAAATTGTACAGGATTTTATCAGCTGTGTAATTGATCTTTGGATTAGTAGCTAGCACCGATAAAGAACCCGTCTGCCATGATACATTTTTATTTTTCTGTGTCTAATAATTTTAGGACATCCATACTACTCATGTTGTTGCAATTTTTTTCTTACGACTAAATCAAAATACCTATTATTTATAGTTTTATATTCTTGCTATAGACTTCCTTTTCGGTACTAAAATACAGGGGCATCCCGAAGTTCTATAAGTCCCGGTGCAAATGTTCGAAAAATGCCTCATTCTCAAATATCATTTTGAAATATTCATTATTATTTTTTTGGCCGAAAATATTCATTATTTTGTAACAAATGACAAAAAGGTATTGGAAAATGTGATTTATTTGAAACACTTAAAGTCTAAATTTTGTGTCTGGAAATAAATAACATGTTTAGATGTCATAATTTATTACAAGTCGTTAACTTTTTAAATATTTTTTCATTTCTTTGATTATTATTTTCTACTCCATGACTGTTATAAATTCATGAGCAACGTGTTTAGGAAATTAAAGTCGGATTAGCATGACAATTTTTGTTACTCATAAACTTCGAAACAAAGAATTTTGATGTTTTGCAGAAATGAAAAATCTTTTCTTTGTCAATTACAAATATACGGATGAAATATATTTTTAAATTTTGGATTCAATTACCAAATGATTATCACTGAAGTGACTAGATTTTGTTCTATAATTATGAGGCCTCTATATGTAATTACGCAAGCTAAGCGAGAAAGAGGCATTTTTTTCTTACCATTTTTTTTACACTTTAATATTTTTTTTACTTAATAATTCAAACAAACACTAAAAAAAACCAAAAAAAACCAAAAAAAAAAGCTTTTAAGTTGTTTTTACAATTTAGTATATTTCAAAAAGAGATTATAATAATTTTTTTTACTTTAAAAACAGCTTTTAAGTCCTTTCTTACATTTTAAAATATTTCAAAAAGAGATTATAAGTTATTTTTTAAGTTTAAAAACAGATTTTAAGCTATTTTTTATTTGGCCGGGTGACTAGAATTTAAATTTTTTTAAACACATGACCTGCATTTAAAAAATCTTATAAAAGATGATTTGAACATAATTATCTGCCCCTACGTTTTTTGAGATCCGGTGCAACAACACGGCCTCCCCGACCGACTAAAATAGTTAAGCATTTATAATTACTTCAGGATCAAACTATCCTCGTATATGTATGTCAAGCAGGTATTTGACAACTTTGTGAATTTTGTACGGAAAGAGAATATATACGGCATTTCTATTTCCTTTTTTACTTCATTCCTTTTTTCATCAAATCAAGCAGAAATGAAAGAGGAGGTAAAAAAAAAATCTGTACTACAGTATCATGCAAGGAGCCAAACTAAAGAAACATTATACGGATCTTACAATGGTAAAATCTGTAGTACAATATCAAATTCCACGTGATTTCGTAATGAATAATTAAATGGAAACGGATGGAGTACTTATATGGATCTTCTTAAGTTATTTTTTGTTTTTTTTTATCTCTCATTTGGAGGTAAAACCTTTAAAACTTCGCAGACGACAAGCGACAGGGTTCGAACCCTGAAAGTGAGCGTGGCATACTCGGCTACCAACCACATGCCTACCAACCACTTGCTTTATCTTCTTAAGCACTGTTTATTTATAGATATGCATTATTGTGTCGCAATGCAGTTTAGTTGCATAATGAGTATCAGATAACCATTCTCCTTTGCCCCGTGACTTCCGTGTAAAGATCTTAATTTGTCTGATCAGAAAGAACATCGAGCCAATAATATGCATCACAAAAACCGACTCAAATCTACTGTGTTTCTAAAATTTAGTAATTTTAAACTGTTTGTTCAAAAGGCCATACCAAATTATTAGAGAATTGTCCCTGGAAGTAAAAAAATTAATAGTATCACAATTCACAAGTATGATTGTATGAATTTTCCTTCCATCAGTGCATAAATTGCTGCGAGGAAAATATGAAACATGTTCATAGATCAAGTTGACATTGGCCTTTAAGATTTGTACAACATTCATGGGAATCAAAGATTTACGACTTCACCAAAAGAGGAAGAAAGATATATCCGACTTCACCAAAAGAGGAAGAAAGATATATCCAAATGTTATAACCCCATGTAGTGTCGTCCCAGCATTTTTAGGCTCCAATCGATGTTCTGGATGTACAGGGTAAAAGCGAATAAGGTTCTTGTTCACTTGAGTCTGTACTATCGACAAACCGTAACCACTATTTAAAGCAGAGTCTGTTCCAGTTTAGCTGGAGACGAAAGTCATCACAAAAATAAGAGTATTTTATTAGTCTTAAACGCGATGGGTCATTTGACTCCTTTTTCTTCCCTAAAACTTGTATCCATGTATATATGCATATATGCAATATATTAGCGAATGTATAATGGAAAAACACAATACATAACAAAAATCATATTCAAAAATAGCTACGCGTATTTATACACACAACCAAAAATGTCATTTTCTCAAATTAATTAACCATACAATGTCACTATTATAGTTACGGTCTTAGAGCACCTGCAATAGTACTATTATCTCACTTGTTATATAAAATTATTAGTTAATAAACATGTTTTTTTGCAATAGTATTGTTAATTAACTCATTAAACTTAATGTTGTTAACATTCTTATTATATTTAACAATAAAATTAACATTGTTAAGTGATGAAATTGCAATTTAATTGATCAACTTCTACATTAAATCCTACAATAAAGCAAAAATAACACATTCTATCTTTCTTTTTTAACTACAATAATATTATTTTTTATACAAAATCAATTATTTATTATAAATTAATAGATAACATTGTTAAGAAAAATACACGAATTAATGTGATAATTATATGATTGTTAAGATTAACACATATGAGTGACATTTAACATACACATGTGTCACTATTTAACAATAAAAATTTAACACAACAATTATAGATACTCTTACAGATGAAAATTATTTTCATTTCCTTAAAACTATAAGAACCTAAGAGTTATGTTATTGAACTATGGGGAATCAATTTGTTAATATTCAAAATAGTTAAGCGAAACCCGTGACTCAGCCCGAGTACACGGGAAAAATAAAAAATTCATCCAGGGAAAATGGCAATTATATATTTAGAAAGTTATTTAAAAAAAATTACGGTTGTTTTAAACTTGATAACTTTTTTATAAAAAAAATATATTTTTTGTGAATTTATTTACAAATAGCTACACATGTCTTAAAAAATCGAAAAAAATATTTAAATATTTAAAAGCAAAATTAAAAAAAACAAAATTTTAAAAAATACATCTTTTATGGGAAAAAATACGTTTACTACACCAAACTATAGTGCTGTTAACGATTTGGGTACCTATCTTTCAAAATTTTCAATTTGGGTACCACACTATAATTACTTTCCAATTTAGGTACCATCGTCTAAATAAATCACGGAATCATGTCACGTAACATTTGACAAACATTAATTTGAGAGACTAATTTGACAATTTTGCATAAAAATATGTCATATTAGAAAAAATTTCCCCCAAATTTCACACATAAAAAAAATTAGCATATAATCCAAATTTTTGTTATGTGTGAAATTGGGAGAAACGTTTTTATAGGATGACATGTTTTTATGCAAAATTATCAAATTAATGTTTGTCAAATGTCACGTGACATGATTACGTGATTTATTTAGACGGTGGTACTTAAATTGGAAAGTTATTATAGTGTGGTATCTAAATTGAAAAATTTGAAAGGTTGGTACCCAAATCGTTAAAAGCAGATAGTTTGGTGTACTAAACCTATAAAACCTCCATCTTTTATATAAAAAATATGTGTGATCTTGTCTAATCGTGTTCAATTATATATGTCTAATCATGTTTGATCTTGTCTAATACTGTCTAATCTTGTATTTTAATCTTATCTAATTATGTTCAATCATGTTTGATACTATATACAATTATTTTTGATTAAATTTTTATTTATTTTTTGTATATTTTGTTATTTTTTATGACATATATATGTATAATTGCAAATAAGTATATGCAACTAATCGTAAAGAATTACACAGATGAATTTTTTTTAATTAAATTAATTGATACCTATATTTGTAATTCTTGGGTTAATCTAGTAGTCTAGTGTATCATTTACCTTTGAGAAAGTGCGTCATTATTCAAACTTATTTATGTACTATCCATATGTAATAACGGGGACCTCTAGAATTGGAAGCCCAAATTTGCCGTTTTGGTCATTTGGGTCTGGAGCCGGTTCTGACCCCATGATCTTCGCTAATCGATCTGAGAGATTAGCTATGATAAATCCTGCAAACACCTGCAACACGAACATAAATATAATCTTCTATCACAAAACTTGATAATGCAAATTTAAATAGAGGCATGGAGAACGTATTAAGTCAATCCTATTTTTACGAGGAAAATACAGAGACTAAAAAATACTTTCATCTTATGGAATATCTTTTTTCTATTGTTTAGCTGTGGCGGAAAATTTTCCAATTTTACCTAGATAGGTTTAAGAAAGTGATGATTATCATGAACTTCAATATCAAAATCAAGTTTGTAATAAGGCAAAATGCAGGCGATGTATTGCGGGAGTATCACTATGACAAGTAATACGATCTAGACTAATTAGATTCTGGTTGTTCAATGGTTTAACAGCACACTGACTGCCCCAAAATATATGTATCAAACTATATGTAATGTAGGACTCCTTATAAAAGCTCTAAACCATGGCAGTACCAGTACGTAAGGTATTTTTTCTAAATTATGAGAAGGCTACGTACATAGACCTCACACAATTTACGGTTCCACTCTATCAGACAAAACCCAAAGTAACAATTAAAGATGATTGCTCTTATTTAAATGTAATATGCCTTAGATAACTTTTAACTTCTAAATCCTTGTACAGATTTCTTAGTTAAATCGATTTAGAACTTACATCGCCATAAAGTCTTCATATTGCAGTTTCATTCAGGATATATATACACTTGTCAAATGACTCAAATCCAAAGATATATAAAACATTATGCTCTGTGTTATTACCTGAGCTGAACCAAGTATATATATAACAGAATAATGTCGTCCATGAATCATCATATCTGCTACCATAGCTAATGGTATTGTAAGAGACATTCCCAAAGTGGCCACCAATGGAGTTGTCCAAACAACACATAATGCCCTATCAGTAATAAACAAATAAAAACTCGTCCGTTTTAGAGATTGTCATCGATGTTTTGTAAAGACATAAGCTGGAAAGATCTGTTTATATATATACCAGAAGTAGTCAGAAAGAACGCTTCCGACAAATCCATTAGCTAATACAACTTCATCCATCTTCATAGAATGAGGGATTGCAAATTTTGGCTCAATGCCCAAGGCTGTTAATGGCAACACTGGAAGGAAAAGTGAACAAATCAAATGCATTTTTAATATTTTATAACAAAACACCGTTTAGCCCAACTAACTTAATGTATATGGGAGCTTGTATGTGCACGGAAACAAAGGGAAAAAGACAGCTAAACGTTATACAAAATTTTCAAACTACTTGCTCGGACTATTACCTAACAATAACTTAAAAACTTTACAACGGGTCAAGCCAGGACATTAGTAATTGATTGTTTGATGTCGCTAATGTTAGAGTATCTGCACCACTCTCACAGAGCATCTTCATCAGTATCTCTATCGATCTCTACACATTTATTGAGAAAAGTACGCTTTTTGGATTTTGATGATCCATTTATATTGTGTCAAATTTCAGCCTCACTACTTACCTCTCTATAATAATTAAATATTATTAATCTAGTTTAAATTAAATTTATTCCTTTGGAAAAGGAAAGGAAGAGACCAGATTTGTATAAAATACTACTTTGTATGTATGAGGATGGGATGAAACACTTTGTATATAAAGAGACCAAATGGTTTTCTCTATTAATGGATGGAGAGTTGGTTAAGAAACCAATGTAAGACTATATTTTGATCAAACCTCTCTAGAGATTACTTTATGGGGGTTATAAAACTATTCAAAGAATATAATTTGAAATGAGAAAACTTTAGTTTCAAGTAACGCAAAGGCCCGAGTAAAATGCATTAAATCTTCAAAATTCTTACCAAGCCACCATAGGGCAACAAGGGTGAACAATCCAATATACCCAAACAGCTTTTGAACATCAACTCTTTCTCCGTCCTCCCCAGCATACTTCTTGAGTAAAACTGCAGCAATGTACCCAAAAAAAAAATAAGACCTTGATTCAGTATATTGCTTTTATCTTTTTATAATTCAAATCAGAAATAATGCCTAACCAGTAAATAGACCGTACGTCATAGCTGAACAAAGGCCCAAGATATCACCAACAAGAGAGCGCTTCCCATTTCTTTAAAAGAAACAAAAGGTTCAACTGTCAGTCAACACCCTGGAACATGCAATTCAACTATGAATATACACTAGAAGAGTTTTAAAATAGGTTTCATTCTAAAAAGAGTGATAAGGATAAGTTTTACTTGAACATTGAAATACATACTCTACGCAACTCAGTAATTAACACATTCTAAGATTTTTGTGGCGAAAGAAGTATATCTAAAAACTTTTTTGCCTGTATATATTTTAGATAGCAATATGAATCAGAAAAAAAGCAGCATAGATAAGATAAGATGAAAAGAACAATACTGAAATGTTTCCATGTCAGTGAAAGTTTCAATGTAATCTAGTCATAAACCTCCTGGAAACATAAATCTATGGTAAGGGAACAAAAGCAAGTAACAATAAACACACAAATGCCGATGTACATTTTGATAGTGTATATAGCCTATAGAATTATATAGAAACATGCCTGATATATTCTCATGTGAATGAGATTTTTCAGCAATTCAATGCATACAATATTAAACTTGTACAAATGAAACATTTAATCGAGTACAACCAAAAAAAAACATGATTAATTATATAAGAGAACAAATAGACTCACGCAGAAGCGCTCAATTCTGCATCGTCAGAGGCCCAAGTTTTTCCAAGTGTTGTCATGACAACACCAGTCATGCTTACGAGAACAGCAAGCACTTTTGCCATATTTAAAGAATCTTGGCCAAGAAATGCACCAATAAAAAGAGTAAACAATCCTGAGGTGGATGATAACACGGTCGTGCTAGCGACACTTGTATGTGCAAGTGCAGCATTTGAAAAGTACTGCAAAGCAACACTTGAGCATTAAAAGTGCCCACAAGCGAACAGCCATTAAAGCAGCACAAATAAGAACAATTTAAACCATCCATATCAGCCTCCTTACAATCCTATCCATATTTAACATGACTGACTATATGAAGAGGTTGATGTGGATGCTCTTGCCATCAAATACTTAAGCATATAAGATAGGACAAACCTTCAAATCTGAGGCAGATAGACATAAAATTATACCAATAAAAAGGATCAGACTCTGCAAAAACCTATGAAGTGATTTACACTTTTTTTACTAGACAAGTTCGGGGCATGTAGCCGTACAAGAGGGGGAGCCAGACTATACCGTGGGTATAGTCTGGAAAACTCTCATCTGTATCACCATTGGATCAACAGTGGGGTCCACAGACTGTAAGGATCCAATGGTGATACAGGGATAGTTTTCCAGACTATACCCACTGTATAGTCTGGCACCCCTTATCCGTAGCCGTATGACTTATATCACACATTTGCTCTTCTTTAGAGAGAAAACAAGAGTACTTCAGTTCACAAAGAGCATCATATAACAACAGCATAGTCGTGCGCAAACCACAAGCAGGGGAATTATATTATAGATATAGAGGTGTATAATTTCAAGGAAACTGAATTACCCATAGGAAGTACGTACCTCTGTAATAAACCAGAGAGGAGCAATGTAAAATCCACAAGCAGCAATCTCTCTAGGCGTAAGCTCTTTATATTGCTTTAAAATCTGACTTCCTTCCTTGAGCTTGGAAACTAAAGGAATCCCCTCTTGAGCAGAAGACTCAAACTCACTATCTTTTAGTTTTAGGTTTTCCATTTCAAAGACTTTATCTTCCCCAGCGAAGAAGAGATCATTGCTTATTCCTTCACTTTTGTTAGTCTTTGAAGATTGTTTTCGCAGCATGCTACAGATCCAATCCTTAAAGAAAGCTAATGGAAGATAAACTACCATAAGAGAGGCTCCTAGATAGGTCACCGCAAAAGGCTGTTTATAGTCGGCAAATATTCCCTGTTAAAAAATGCTACACATTAAAGGCTGGATAATGTAGGTGCTTAAGGACTAGAAATTAGATAATTTAACTGAGTCCACTTATGTAATGAGAAAGATCCATAAACTTACAGATATCAAACCAAAATAATAAAATGAGGCTCAAACCTGTCAAACTTCAAATTAGGTTTTAGATCATTAAAAAAATTAGATCTCAGATGCATGTTAGAAATACCACGATTGAATAGAGCAATTTCAACTTTCATCATTTACACCAACATCAATATTGCTAAGAAATCAAGGAAAATTCATTGAAATATTGAGGTGAATACATGATGTTCAACTAGCGCGGCTTTTCAGGAAATTATCACATCTTATACACAATGTGCAGTTAAAACCAATCCCCAAGTGCCTGAAGCTCTACATCAATAGTCATAGAGAAAAAATATAAATCCAAGAACATGATTCTTAAACTGCATATAACGATACACTTTGTGATGAAAACTATAACATTAGATCGATTTGTCATCTTTTTACGGTTGTAAGAGGAGTATTAGATACCAATTAAGATTTATAATTCAAATACAACTAATACTAATAACAGATGAATTGACAGTTCTTCTGTTTCACGTATACTGAGAATGTTTTAAGTAGGACGTAATGATGTTACCCAGAGAGAGAACACAAGACAGTATCTGGACCTATCGTAAACACAAGGCGAAAATTCAATAAATATATATTGAGACTCTTCACTTCAGCTAAAATACAGGACATCCCCTACATATGAATGGATGCCAGATCCATAAAGAAATGATTCACATAAAAAAGAAAGACACGTACGGTCTTAATGAAGCTCCTAAAAACTCAAGCAAATCGTAACAACAAGTTGAGAAGAAGAGTTATGAGATCATCTTTTGTTTTTCGGCTTTCTCTCCTTAGGATCAAACATTTTTTTACCACTCATCATCCGATCACAATCTCTCTCTATATACAGTAATACAAATATACTGATATGCATATAATTGCAGACTATAGTGCATACGTGTATGAGACTATAGTACAAATGTATGTAATTACACACTAGTCATCATCGGATGGCATAATGTAGACACACTTTCCGGTTAAAGCTTCTAAGAAACAATCCGCTCTTTGTAAATATGGAGTAGAGCTTTTACTGCGTATTTCTTACAACATACTAGGAAAAAAAAACAGAAACCAAGTTTGCATTTGATGACTCCAGATCCTTTCGTGTCCGGGTATCCCAAATACTCAACAATAATTTTAATGGTGTTCCCAGCATATTATAAGATTGCTCATCGAATTTAAAATTTCATCACACACTTCACATGAAAAAACATTGATAACTTCAACACAACTACCATAGGAAAAAAAAATTATAAGATGCTCATCTAATTTAAAATTTCATCATACACTTCACAGGAAAAAACATTGATAACTTCAACATAACTACCATAGATTTTGTTTTTAGATTCATCTGCAATTTAATTTTTTTTGAAAGTTAAATTAAAAAATGTGGTTGCGGATAGTGTTTTGAACCAGGGGGCTGTTTGGAAATAGCTTATACTATGAAAGTAAAATATTCTAAGGAAAAAAAAAGGTTCATTTAGCTTATAATTAGTACTCCATTTTCAAGGCAGGTATATAAAAGAACAAAAATACTCCCAACTTTTAAAAGGGTCAATCAAATAATAGAGTTAAAATTAAATGCCACAACAAAAGAACCCTAACAGATTAGATATGTGATTATAACAATAACATCCGAAAAAATAACAATAAGGTACAAATATAGGATTAACATTTTTCCAAGCCGATAAATACGATTACCATGACCAGGCAACACTAAGTCATGCTAAAGTTAGAGCGTGATGTTTTGCCACGCGTACTGTAATTTTATTTATTTATAAATGACTCGTTAACTTATCTTTATTGACAAGTCATTAGATATAAAAACACAATTCTAGCTATAATGATTTTATTTTTGCAAAATTTAATGTGAGAAATCTACAAAATCCACAAATTGCTAAATTCTCTGATTTTGAGTTTCTTTTAGCTTTTTTGATCCAAAGCTAGCAACTAGAAAAGCCGAAAAAGCTAAGAAAAAAAGCTTCATGCCAAACATTCATATTATTTGGACATCACATGATTAAACTGGTAAATGAACCCTACAAAATGAAAATTAGAGAAAAGGTGGTAACCATAATTATAAATAACAACAACAAGAAGAAGTAATTTAAAAGACAGTTTAAACTTGTTATCTATTGGGACCTCGACCTCTTTTTTTTTATATATAATACCTCCGTTTACCTTAAAAAAATAAAAACAATAATAATAATAAAATAAAGGTGGGACCTGTGTGACTTCAGCAGAGGTGACCCAAATGATGACGACAGCAGCAATTAGACACAAACCACCTTTGTATCTCCAACTCATTTTTCTTTCTTTTATCTTCCTTTTTTTTTTTTTATTGTCCAAAAATATGTTTAAATAAATACTAGGAGAAGGCAAGTGAAATTCGATCGTTGGCAATTTTTTAGAGTTCGAGAGAAAGAGGGAAAAGTTAATTGGTCTATAATTTGCTTGGTTTTAATTTCAATTCATACCGCGAATAAATAAATGGCTTCATATAGAAAGCAAATGGACCAAACAGAGTTTTGCTCGTTTATTCATCCGTTTGTGTTCTTCATTAACTTTTGAAATTTTGTTCGAAAACATGAAATAGTTTTTCATTAAACTAAAAAATGATTGTACCTATTTTAAGTTTGAAATATATAAAAGAAGTCAGATAATAAAATCAGGTCATTGAGAATGTAATAAATATTAGAGAATATGATTAAAATTTTAAAAAATAATATGCAACTCTGTAACTCATGTTAGTACTTATATGTTTACATGTATCTCACTAGTAATATATAACCCACTAGTAGGCTATAATAACTTCCCGTATCAAATAGGAGGGTGCAAAATTTAAGTTTTATTGAGTGCGTAATAAAATTAAAAATTATATGTTTATATATATTTGATGTAATATTAATATATTTAATCTATAGAACACGAAGGTTAACGAGATGAACGTAGGTATGATCATATTCGGTTCACTTTACCTGATTTTAGCGGGTAATATGCATTTTACCAGATTATATGCATTTTACCAGATTTTATATATTCATGATTGAAGTCGCTCTTTATTTATAAATAAGGTTAGCTTCGAGCGACTATCGATCATTAATCGTAAACATATTTTCAAGAATTTTATGTCACTTTCTTGTGACTTTTCAGAAGGAGTTAGTATAAACCTCCGTTGAAAGCGACACAAGATCAACTTTTATATACAGATGAATCAGTAAAGTTGGAACGAGATCTTGTTTCCACCTCTGGACAATATATTGGTAAAAGAATCAATAGTAAATCCTAATATGATCAAAATACGTTACACTGACAATGTTTCTTAATTCTTCTTCTTTTTCTGGTTTGTTGTATGATCATGATCAAGTTAGCGGAATTTTATACAACTTTTTTTTTTTCACAAACACACAAGTTTTATTAAATATAACTCGGAATCTAACCCAAATTACGCTAATAAAAATAAACGAAATAAAACTCAAACAAATAACGGAAATTTATACAACATATATGGTCCACAGTTCACGTTTCATAAACAAAAAATCACGGGTTTGGTCCCGGTTTCCTGTTTCCAATATTACTAATACAATAACCATACACTTCCAAGAAATATAAAACAAAAGGACAAAAAAAAAAGACAAAAAAAGTAGTTATTTTAGTCCCTAAATATGATATCACTGGCTATATCCATCAACGGTTGGACCGAGTCGGGAGAAAACTTTCTAGCCCACAAAAAGGGGTGGCGGTGCCTCTCCCTCACAGACGAATCCGAACCGTTGAATCCGAGCTCACCCTCGTCTCCGTATCTGGGTCGTTTCTTTCTAAGGGCCAAGATCAAGTCCGGTCCCACCTCTTCCTTAAGGTACGTACGTGGATGTCCGTCGTGTCTCCCTTTCCAATCAACATGGGTGAGCGTAGCATGAACGCACCCGCCCGGGTCCACCATACTCATCAACGTAGCGAAATAATGCTCCTCCGGGTAACACGTGTACTTGCTTACGCAAGGCAACCTAAGAAAAAAATCATTGATTAGTGCATCAAAACATAATTAATATCCAAAAGCCTACATTTTCAATTTTTATTTAAAATGTAGTACACATCATCCTAGCATGAGCATCAAAGTAAAAATCCAAGAATAAAAAAATATAACATTATAATTAAGTCTTAAATTATGTATTGAATGATAATTTTTCCCAACCTAAACTTATTCCACAAGCGATCGTCTTTCACCACCTCTCGCGCATGCTTACGTGTCATTGCAAAGAACTGCGACCCGATCCGAAACTTCTCGTAGGGCACCTCCGGGACCATCGCATTTTCCCCACGTGCTGCCCATCTATCCCACGCTCCGCGCTCGTTTTTCAAGATCTCCACAAAACTTTTTGCCGACTTGGTAAGTATTCTATACGTAAAATTAAACGAGTGGAGTGGGATACATGAAGGAGATAGAAGGGCAAACATGTAATTTCCGTTGTCATGGAGGAGCGCGTGAGAGAGTAGCCTACGTGCGGCAGAAATGAGAGTAGGGGAGTAGCGACGAGTGGGTCTCGTATCGGGTATGACACGACTAGAGAAGACACCGGTGAAGTTGCTTGTAGGTAAACTTGGGTCCAAGTGTATGTATATGTTGTACAGGTTTGTTGATGTTTGGTTAAAGTACATTTCCCAAAGGGGTGCAAAGGGGAGTGGTGTTGTTGTCAAGAACATGAAAGCTATCTTTTTTGGCCGCGTGGGATTTGAGTTTACCATTGATGCTTGACTGAGTAAATAGGCATCGCCGTCCTCTAGTGGATGTGGCAGTAGTGGACGTGATGGTAGTGGAGTGGTGGTGGTGTTTTTTATTATTATTACGGTTTTGTTTGTTATTCCGGTTGGTGTCGCAGTAACACGAGTTCGGATAGGGGCGGTGACTCTATTGTGTATGGTGGTGCGAGTGACGGGAGTGATCACGGTGTAGATTACTGCAAAAGGTAAGCATAATAGAAGAGCACATACGAGAGAAAAAGGTGTTGGAGAGAGCATTTCTTAGAGTGAAAGAGTTGGTGGGGGGGCTTTGCCGGGGTTCTTTTTGTTGGAAAAAATATACGATTGAGATTAGTTAAACCAGACTAATCAAAAAGGCAAAAAAAAAAGCATCTCATAAAACTGATTAGGATGGAATATGGATTGTTTTAGTAATAGTATTGAGTCTATTATTATATCTTTATGAAAGGAATCACTTGTTTCTTAATTGGCTTATGACATCGAATAATACTTTTGTAGCTTGATATGGTTGCCTTTTTGAGATCGTAAAAAATTTAATGGCTTAATTAGTTAGACTTGGAAAAACATTGGCTGATATAAGTAGAGGGACACATGGTATTCATGCAAGAGTTGTGGCGATCTTGTTGTTATAAAATGTGAGGGTATATCATGCATATTAAACTCATGAGCTGTGTAGCATAATGAGTACTCAAAAAGGTGCTCTACATCTATGTCATGTGTGCACTACGCGAGATAGTTGTGATTTGTTAACCTTAGCATGTAAAACATATTGGCATAATGTAGACTTACCATTTAGCGTAGCGGAAATACGTTAAACAATTTTTATTTATTTATTCAGAACTATAAATAATATTAAATATTATTTTTGATTAGATATATAGTAAAAGTAAGAGTTACCGGATACTCTAGTCTTTCTTGCTAAACTGCGTAGTAATTTAAGGGCGTATGAGAGCTTAGAAACTATCACAAGAAACTATTTCTATTACTCAAACAGTATAAGAAAAGATTCAGATAACAAAAGCTTATATTTTCAAACTGTTACTAAATTTACACTTAAAAAAATACTCAAATAGCGACGGGATTAGTGACGGTATTTTTTGTTACGAGCTTATTAGCGACGGTTTTTGTGACGATTTTGTGACATTTTAATCAATTTACGACAGATTTATGACAACTTTTTAAATTAACAACAGGTTTGTGACAACTTTTGACTCTCACTAAATCAAACATTATTTTGTAGTGTGAGTGTCGTTAAATTTTAGTTACGTAATGACAATTAATTATTTTGTTAAAATGTTACTAAAATATAGCGACACTTAATTTTACAAATAGTTTTTGAAAATTAAACTGTTACAATATCGAACTTTTTATTATAGTGAAACTCACTTCCTATATGATCATGCGGCCAAACTTAATAAAAGGGTTTATTTCCAGCCGAATGTATGTAAATTTGGCAAAGGAAACTTTTTCTTTTATCTATTTGTTTTGTTGTAAAATAGATGTAAACAAATATTTACGGGTAAAATAAATTTTTCTGTTGATTGGTTTAACGTAAAATAATTTTTTTCGAAAAACTTTTCCCACATATTCAGTAAAATTGGGGGAAACGGTTACCTCGCAAATAAAGTCGTAAACGGTTTACGAAGGCTCTCTCTATATTCTTTCTAATACTAGTATTGTAACCATTATTAATTATAGGTTAGTCTTTCAAAATTATTTAATATTTAGTCCAATTCCATCTAATTAACCAATAAAAAAAAGTAAAAAATAAGAAATTTTCTAAAAAATAACAAAAAAGGGAAAAAAAATAATCTGAAATTTCTAAAAAGACCGAAGAAAATTTTAAAAAGCTAAAATCTAATTAACCAATGAAAATAAAAAATAGGAAAAAATCTAAAAAAATAATAAAAAGTGGAAAATATAAAAATTCAAAAAAATATTAAAAAACCCAAGTTTTTTTTTTTAAAAAAAAGTAAAAAATAGTCAATAATATCTTCTATACTTCTAATTTTATGAGTTTATAGGTTGAAAATTATAAGTTATTACAAGTGAGGTATATGAAAGAAAATATGCATTTAGGTAAATTTTCTTATATATGTTGCGATTTTTACCAATTATTTGTTTAAAAAATAATTTGTAAAAGAAATTAATTTTTTATAAAATTTTAGATGGAAAACTTTTTATACACCAACCGCCCGTAAATGAAATACAAATAAAAGTTTTTATTGTAAAACTTTCTCATAAAAATATTTTTCTCATGCAAAACTTTTATTATGAAACAAACGAAGACTTACTTATCAAGCCGAATTAATTGTGTATCAAAACAAAGGAATAATATGATGAAGTCCAATATTTATAATAATGTCTAGCTAGGTTTCCCATCTCTCTTCCTCTTCATATATGAATCTTAAACTCTCCGTTACAAAAATAGTGCAATTTAGTGACATCAAAACCGGTTGTGAATCTGTCACTAAATTATGTTTTCAACGACTTAGTAACGATAGATAAGCTGTCATTGAATCAAGCATCATTAAATTAGTGACGGATAGAAAAAACGTCACTAATTACAGTGACGGAATGGCGACGGGGATGTCGTAACTAAATGAGCAACGAATTGTTATCGTATCTTGTTACAACTACGTTACTAATGCGTTACCGCTTCGTCATTATTTCTTTTAAAAAAAGTATAAATTTGGCGTCACGAATCCATCGATAACTATATTTATAGTATAATGATATAAATTATTTTAATAAGTTTAAAATAATATAAACATATCATTAATATTATTGTAGTATAAATAAATTTATTAATTTATAGGGATACTGGTTATTTTTTGTTACATCATTAATAAATTTAGTTTTTATTTTATCTTATCAAACTTTATATATAGTTACACGAACACGACTTTAGACGAAACGAACAGAATCACGAACACGACTTTAGACGAAACGAACATAATCGTGTTCATATTCAGTTCAATTAATAGACGAACGTTATATTCTTATTTATTATCATGTTTGTTTATTTAGATGAATTCTCTCTTCAATTAATTACGTTTATCCAAGTAGTACTACACTTTTGTCTTAACAAAACACACACAAACAACCCCCGGGCACACTTTTATCTTACTTAACAATTATCATTTTGCTTTTTAAAAAAAAAGGTTCTTTGTGTTATTTATAAAATATACAAGAAATTTGAAGGGCAATTTTATATTTGGTTCAATTTTTGATCTTTTATTAAGTGTAAGTCCAAAAAATACAACTTATTTTAGTTTTAGTCCAAAATATAAAAACAGATAAAAATATAAAACATATGAAACGTTAAAATTTGTATTTGTACGAGTCAATAATCTATATTTTACATGTACATGTTTATTTAAACGTGAAAACTTAATTTTAAATGTAAAATATGTTACTAGAAGTCAATAATTTTCATTTTAAAAGATAGTTGAAAATATAAAAATAAATGAAAATTAGGATTTTTGTGTCAATAATGTATATTTTACATCTAGAAGTTTATTTAAACATGAAATATTTAGACGTAAAACCAGTTAATAGAAGTCAATAATTTGTATTTCTAAAAACAGATGAAAATCATGAGTTTTGAGTTAATAATATATAGTTTACATATATAAGTTTATTTAAACGTAAAATCTTAATTTTAAATGTAAAATCAATTACTATAAGTCAATAATTTGTATTTTAAAACACAAATAAAAATATAAAAACAGATGAAAATCTTGAGTTTTGTATTGGGTCTGTACTAAAATTTAAATAAGTTTGGATCATGTACTAAAACTTAAATAAGTCCAGTTCTTTGGACCAATCATTAATTAACTTAAATGGGAACCCATCACTTTCTTCAATACAAATTTATTTTTGTTGTAATACACTATTAGCTACGTATATAGGGAGACAGAAGTAGAGAGAGGGGAGAACAACATGATCTTTATTAATGAAGGAATATGTGAATGAATGTAAAATACAAGACTCCTAGCCCTCTTTATATAGATAGAGGGGTAGGGTTACAAGCCCAACTTGGGCCCATAAAGTATAAGCCCATGAGTCCAATAATCTCACAACACTCCCCCTTTGGACGTCTTGAATTCTTCGTCTTCATGCAGTCGATCTGAGTCGAGTTCATTCGCAGTGCTAAACACATAAAAACCTTAGGGCCGGAAAACCCAGTGTGGGACAAAACCGGTACCTAGGAGAAACTGTGTAGCCGAATGATATATGCCGAAATATCATGTAAGTAACTAACCACAAAACAGTGTGCCTCATCAAAACCTTGACAGAGCAAACCCAATGGGAAAATCTCTGATCGAAGGAAAAAGAGTGCAACAGTGGTAGTAGTAGGGGATCAACCACAAAACAGGTGTCTCATCAAAACCTTGCTAGAGTAAACCCAGTGGGAAAAACCTCCAGTCGAAGGACAAAAGAGTACACAGTGGTAAGAAGTATACAACAGGATACTCCCCCTAATTCGGCAATCTTAAGTGAGATAAGATGGGAACGTGTCTCGCTAAAAACCTTGCCAAGGAAAACCCAGTGGGAAAAAAACCTTGGTCTAAGGACAAAAAGAGTACACGAGCATGCGACTGGATGCTCCCCCTCACTTGCACACGACAGGGTGCGAGGATTTCGACTAAGTAGTAATTAGTGCAATAAGCATTCACCTGGATGCTCCCCCTCACTTGCACACGACTGGGTGCAAAGATTTCATATTCCAAGAAAGAGTACGAGCATTCGACTGGATGCCTCATTTACTTACATACGACTGGATGCAGGAAAATCTAACGTGGAATAGAACGAGCATTCAACTGGATGCTCTTAAACTTCATTTGTGAAGATTAATTTCGGCGAGAAATGCTAAATAGCATAATGTAGTCATGTCTCTCTTGATCAATAACAACAAGTTGTCTTCTATGACAAGTGTTTTATCTAGATCGTGAGACAGAACATATGTAATTCAAATATGACTAATACTAGCTCGAAGTCATATACACTCTCTAGTCGTCTCATAGAGCACGAATAGATCAGAGTGATTCACTTGGAGTCATTCCAAGACCTCCAAGATGTCGCCTTATTCCTAATGGTAAAGACATACCATGTTAGGAATATCCCTTATGCGGGTCTGATAAGTAACCGGCATCGGTATAACCGAAAAAGGGTTGCGTTAATTCGAGTACCGAAGGGGGTAGGTACACTCGATGACGCAAATGGGATAAGACAAGCCCTCATCCACAGTTACCTTAAGGTAATGGGAAAATGTCTTTTATGCCATTTCGATGGCAGCGTGTTAGCGCGATGCTGTGTCGAGCTATACCATTCACAGCAGACGAGATGTTCGTCCTAGCACATTAGACCAAGTACAATAATGCGCTTATTGTACTTAGATATGAACATCATGGTTCAATATCTCTTCATCGTCTCATCAGGGACGGACTGGGTCTATATCAATGTCTAGTGATCGAACGATCATGGGAGAATCTGACGACTTAGCGTCATGATGAATACAACGTCATAACACCTTCTGGGTGTAGTCTGAATCATGGACTTAGATTCAATCTTTACGGGACTCGATCATCAGGCCGAGTCACTACCGTGTCTTCCCAAGATCCTTCATCTCGAAGGCAAATCCAAAAATGGATCGCGTAATAAAACACGCAAGGGCATAGTACTTGTTCAAGTATCCCAAGCTAATCAAGTACTCACTTAGGCGGTATACCACATCCACTCGGATTATATTAATCCATATAGTGAACGTCTCAGTCAATTGAGATCGTGTTCCATGGTCAGAAACTACTTGATTAAGCACATGAAGTCACACAGGGACCTTCATCTATATCTCTTTGTCTAAATCCCCATAGAGATAAAACAGTGACCACAATCACATACTGCATAATCAGTTTTTGGGAAACTACTAAACTGATAAAGTAGGGGACCGTTATAACGTCCATTACGAGGAAATCAACCATCTCGTAATCAATTCCAAGATGTGAGAGAAGCCTTGCGCTACTAGGCGAGCATTCTACAATCTCATTATTCTCATCACTTTTCCTTACGAATAACCAAATAAACGAACTCGTTTAACATTGGTGGTGTTGGAGCTACAGGTCCGAACACACTTTCGCTAAGGAGTCTACTTGGATTGCAAGTTTCCATTAGTCCAGTCTATTCTACGTTGACTTCAGGCAACGGTTCATGGTTCCCTATCATAATTTGCTCATATTATCAGTCGTCACCGAATATATGAACAAGTAATCAATGACAGTCTCGTTTCGCTTCAATATCGTCTAAGATATCATGATCGACAGATATTTCGAGATTCTTAGGATGAAGAGGAATCACACATCTCATAGATCCTTTATAATCTCGTGCGACGAACGAGTTTCAGTTCACCACCTCTGGGGCTGAACGAATTAAGAACCGGTCAACTTCCTCATATCTTAGGAAGGATGACAGACTGACGGCCGACGGCAGCGTCCTTTGCTTGGCGGGTTCGGCCAAAGCAACGTGTTACGACAGGAACACGGCGTCCGACAGGGACGTCTATCCTTGCAAGCATTTTGCAGCAGGTATAAATGATCTCGTGACATCTCATAAAGTCTTCAAATGCGTCTGGCATTTAGTTAGACTTGAGGGAGTCTATGCACTTACTTATCACTAAATGCAGTTTTGGGGATCAAGCTAAGACTGAGTGGGTTATGCCACGTTACTTCACGTCGTTCCTTATCAACGGTAACGTGCAAATCTCCCCCTAACGACGGGGAGAACAGTCTTAGCGATGTCACTTTCGCATATCATGCGGTAAAGAGATCGCTTGCCAAGGTTAATCTATCAAATGATAGGCAGGAGATTCATAATCGACTTATGTCCCCTTCAGAGGTCCATATTTTGAATGCTAGAACGGCTCAATCAAAATATTAATTAATCACTCTAAACACGCGTTATTATGAGACTTCTGGCTCATAACCAGTAACCAGTTGGTACGCATATGGTGTTTGAGTGTCTATGGGCCTCATAACGGACCAATGCAGCAAAATAGCATAACCCCACTCGGAAATATAAATCTTGGTGCGCAAGACCAAGAAGTGCGTGCAATCATTTGCAGTCGCATCATCAAACTTTCCGTGAGTCCATTTGGGTCTGAACATAATCGACAAGATGTTCAATTTCCAAACTCAAGTAATTCAAATCGAAATTTCGATTATTACTCTTCGGAATTATCAAGTCGACTAGACTTTTCAGGATAATCCGGATCATGAGCCATCAACTTAATGATAGGGCTAAAAGTTTAGGAAATGCTGCATTTCTGTGGACAACAATAATCATGTGACCTTATTGTCGATGCATCAACCATAACCATTTTATATTTATGGTCCGTCTTATGGTTGGATAAGTCCACAATAACTCCTTCAATTCTTTACAAGAATTCTACGAGTTCTTTTCGTGATCTTTACACATACTAGTCTTTCAAAATGAGCATTAATGGCATGAATTTCGGATTAATCGCGAAATATATTCTCATAGAGAATCCAAATGCGATGCGATTATAAATCAAGCATCGTCTTTTGACCCGGGAATATCTCATCCAGTCAATGCCACAATATCAAAATGCTCTAATCAATCGACGACAGGCGAATGAGAGTATAGACAATCATGTCTTAGCATCTAAATCATTTATCATTCGACGACAGGCGAAATGATAAGGTAACTTTAAATGCTTTAAAGAATGTGGTAGCAACCACTTGAAAGACATTTCAACTCCTCTAAAATACGCTTTTGGTCGTATTGAATGGAGGCTATGTAAAGAAATTTCAATTCTTTCATGAGCTATTACCAGATAACACTAGTTTTCTCGAATATTTTATAACTCAACAAGGTACGGCAGGACCTACATGAGTATAAGACCTCATATTTGACAAATCAATTTGGTTTTACCAAAGATTTCGATTTTGGAACGACAGGTCCATAATCATTGTCACAAAGGACTCTTTTAGGCAAGTAGTTGGTGAAATTATGTGGTACACTGTTACCCACTATTTCCAAAAAAAACAACTATCCCATAAGTATTGCCTAAAATTTCATAATTTAAAGTTTGGTCACATTTGTCAAAGGAATTTGCTCAAAACGCTTTAAATTATTTCGAGAAATTTCGTAAACAGGCAAACCATAATCCAAAAGTATGGTCCAAATGGAAAAATAATAATCCAAATGGAAAACATAATCCAAATGAGCGAAAAAATGGCTCAATGATTTATGAAAATCAATAAAGAAAGGTATCAAACTCATTTGAGCCACAAAATCGGGGGTCTCAAGAGTTTCCTTTCAATTAGCTTTAACCACATTAGCATCGGTTTTTCCACCTTTATAATAGTTGTGAACTATTTAAGGAGTAACCGTGCATGACCTTTGTCTTTATAGCATAGAGTTGCCTCATTGAGCATTATCTCTTGCTTTGTGACAACGGGCCATATTGTTCCTTTCAATTACTGTCTTGGAGCCACAGGTTTTCGATTTTAACGATTGTCTAAAATCTTGCTTGGCTCGGCGATTCATCGGGATCGCGACAGTTCGAGACAAATAACACTTGTCTCGGTTCTCGATTCGTGGAAAAAAAATGTACACGAAGAGCATTAATATCAGGCAAACAATTCGCCATTGACCCAATAGGATTAAAACTACTCACCGGGGTAATTTTCTTATCCAATAACAGATGGGCGATAAAGGAACATGGTGAATATAAATTCACGATACTGCTTATGGAATACAATTTCCAAGCTAGTATTTTGGTGAAGGATTGCTCCAATATGTCAATTTCAGACATTTGTTCACCATAGACTCATCACGTCTCAAATGTGGCGGTGGAATAAAATCAACGCCTTAGCATTCATCTCGAGTGTAACAACAAACTTGTGTTTTACACATCAAAGATGGCATCCAAAAAAAATTTGGGCATCACATTTTCACACATCAGGGTGACTAACATGCGGTGACAGAATAACATCAACGTCTAAACAGTCATTTCGCAAGTATGTTTTGCGATTTTTCTCATCATAGATGGCATCCAACATGTGTTGGGAGTTCTGGATTATTTATCATATAAAACGACTGGTTTATATGTTTATGGTTTGCATAAGCACAAACGTTTTTTCGAAACGACAGGTTCGAAAACATTAGTTTTGCTTCTCATGTGAATCGGTTCTCATTGATCGAACGACGGGTCGATACTGAAACACCAATTCGGCGAAACATACATCACTATATAAACACACTCGGGGAAATTATTATTTAGTCAACCCCTTTCGGTAGCTCTACTTGAAAAACGACCAGGAAAGACGGTGAGGGTGGAGGGCACGAATGCCACTTAAAACCCGACCTCATTAGGATATCGACTTCCGCCTATATCTTTCCTAGACATCGTATCCAAATAGGTGAGCCTATTTAGGGAAGATTCATAATTTTTCCAACTTAAATGTGAATATATATGATTTCGCAATTTATCATATCATAAACATGACAATAAATTAAATATAGATTGTACCTGTCTATATTAACCATATATATATAAACATGCAGTAAATATATTTTAGGTATCTAATCATGTAGTAGATTTGGTGTTATAAACAAATCAATTTAAGATTATCAATCAATCTATAAAGATTCTAACATATCAAATCAAATCTATTTAAGATTATCAATCAATTCATGAAGATTCTAACATATCAAATCAAATCTATTTAAGATTATCAATCAATTCATGAAGATTCTAACATCTCAAATCAAATCTATTTAAGATTATCAATCAATTCATGAAGATTCTAACATATCAAATCAAATCTATTTAAGATTATCAATCAATTCATGAAGATTCTAACATATCAAATCAAATCTATTTAAGATTATCAATCAATTCATGAAGATTCTAACATATCAAATCAAATCTATTTAAGATTATCAATCAATTCATGAAGATTCTAACATATCAAATCAAATCTATTTAAGCGTTATTACAGCTTCAGTCCATAATTTCAGACAAGTTTCAGTTTAGTCCTTGTGTAATTTACAGAATAGTTTACAGCTTTCAGAGAATTACAATTCAGTACATACGTTTCAGTTTGTTGCAGATTTAATCCGACAGATTAATACATGAGGTCAATACGTAAATTATGTACTTAATACGGGTATGCAATTCAATTTATATGCGATTAACAAGGTTTTATATGCAGTAACATGACAAATTCCATATTACCTCACAATATCAATTAGGTCCAGTAACGTGACAAACAAACATACTGTAATCATGCTATGTACAGTATAACATACAAACATGCAGGAAATTGTAATCATGCAATTTCATATGTACAGTACAACATACAAACAAGTACAGTACCATACAAACATGTAATTCGTGCATAGAACTATACAAACATGCAATATCAGTTTTTTTTTTTTTTAAATATTATATCCGGGTACCTTACGCACGGTATGTTGGTGAAGGTCGATATAACAAAAATTCTAATAAGACCCGGATAAACCTCAAGGTTTATTGAATCTATAATTCGTACTTCGATCTCCGAGAGCAGTGCTGATAACGTGTTGTAATACACTATTAGCTACGTATATAGGGAAACAGAAGTAGAGAGAGGGGAGAACAACATGATCTTTATTAATGAAGGAATATGTGAATGAATGTAAAATACAAGACTCCTAGCCCTCTTTATATAGATAGAGGGGTAGGGTTACAAGCCCAACTTGGGCCCATAAAGTATAAGCCCATGAGTCCAATAATCTCACAACAATTTTCATGTTTTCTCCGTAAAATATATCATTAAAATATTTATTTAAGTGAAAATATATAATAATTGTGCAACCTAATACGTTTGGTTTCTTCGAACCTGTAAATTTTCCACAAGATAGTCTATCCATTGTGTATATTAGGGAAGAGATTGTTCGGTTTTCAAGAAAATCAAAACCAAACTAAAAATAATTTCGGTTTCGATTTGATTGATGTTTTGAAAAAAGAAACGAGACAAAACCGAAACTGGTTATATTGGTTTTGAAACCGTTTTTCAGTTTTTCTATTTTAGTAGCTATATTTTATTATATATCATGAATTTGAATGGGTCCTAAAAACCAAAAGCAACAGATTCTTCTACATATAAAAAATGAAAATATTTAGATAAGCCGTCAATTTTTTTAACAATTTTCCCTTATACGTAGACTTGGTAATAAATAGTGGATAATTTAATTGGAGGGAGAAAATTAAAGTGGACAGATATAAGGCATGGTTAACTTTAACTGGTGTGGTTAATAGAGTGATTAATAAGCACATGTTGCAATAAATTAATGGGACACTTTGTAACAACATAAAAACAGCATATATCTCCCATTATAAAATTTGAACCCGTATGCCTCTTGCATCTACAAAGAGTTGAAAATATCCAAGATTGACCTTCTCATCTGTGGTGACTTTCAGGTAGTTTTTTTTTTTTTTTTTGCAGCTTTAAACCAAATACTGTACTTCTTTGTGTAAAATTTATAAGATTAAAAATCACAGTCAAGATGATAAAAAAAGAGTTGTCAAACAGCTCCATGCATGCTTTAATAAATTGAAGAATAAAAGAACTTGCTGTTTAGTTTATTCCATCTCATGTTACGTGACATGGAAGTCACAAGTTTGATTGAGTCGTGGAACTAACCTTAAGTGTTCACATAAGGCCCAAAGTGCCCCGACCCGTCTATGGATCCGCACATACCGGAAGTTTATTTTTTCTTTAATTAAAATGTATACATATACAGTTGTTTTAGTAATATAAGTATTCTCTTTCTCCTACTAAGTACAATCCGCGGGTTTAGCACAGTTTCCCATCAGAGCAACAGGTGAATGGTTCGGGTTTTTTGATGTCTTCTTTTTTACTTTTAATAAAAATGAAATTGCAATAGTTGAAGGCTCGAACTTGAGACCTCATGGCCCATGGGTAGATAAGAAATGCAGCAAATGCCCTACCATTAGCCTACATCAAATTAGTATACATATAGCTATTTATATTTTTTAATGTTTAAGTTTTACACTCAAAAGACGCTTTTTTTTCTCTGTGATAAATTGATGGTTTAGGTGTGCTTAATTTAGACCATAGAACCGGCCCTAGTTGTTCCCTTTCATGCTTCTAAAATGACTTTAGAAATTGCATGATATCCTACCAAAGTCTGCATATTTTATTAAACCACATGTATTTACTGTGTACATAAGTAAACTTCCATAACTACTGGGAAAATATAAGGGCATACTCAGCTAGAGGACTTGTGGCCACTGTTTTAAATTGCACGTTTTGTAGTAAAAAATCTCGATTCAAAAATTAAAAAAAAGCTTTAAAAGCTCGTTTTCCGCTTTTTAGGCCATTTAAAACTTACGCTTTTTACGCTTTTAGCAATGAACATATCTCTCACAAAAACGCTTTAGATAAGATTTTGCTTTTTAAAACACTGCTCGTGACACGACTCGGACACTAGGCTGCATTAACATACAGAAAATTAATGCTGACATAAAATTACATAATAGAATCAATGTGTTTATATAATTGTACCATTTTTTTTTTTTTTAATTCTTGTACTCAACAAAGGGGAGACGATTGTTGCTCCTTTTCTTGTTCTTTTCTTTCTCCATGAAAGCTCCCGACTTGTATTTTCTCTTTCTCACTATGGTTGTCACAGAAAATAAAGCTTAATTATAAATGGAAGATAGTTTAAGAGCAAAAATCCAATTTATGACCCTGTTCAATCATACCCCTATTAATTAGAGTCCCTTAACCAAAAATTAGCAGTATAATAGCTGAATAATTTATACACACCTAATCTTAATTTAGTATAAGCCTAAAAAGTATATCAAACCATAATTATAAATATTGGGTATAGAATGTAATACGTAGCTGGTTGCATAGAAGGGGTCATTTTTCTGGAATCAAGGTGCAACTTTGAACTTTGTGCCTTGTGAATTGAAGAGGTCAAGGTTACAGGAGAGAGAGTGTTTGTGTTTTGTTTTCGCAAAAAAAAAAAATTGTAATTAGCTGTGGCCCTCATAGTATAGAATGCTGCTAGTTTGTTAAATTTTAATAATACTCTGTAATAGAGAAGGGTATTTTAATAGCTTCTTAATAAAATCAAAGGATAATGAAATTCTATTGTCTTGGGGCTTTCTGCTCATGCCTCTTAGGCCTACACTAAGTATTAATTGGGACTGCTATTTTTTCTCATATACGGCCTAACTAACTAGCTGAGTATAGTACTCTAACGTGAGTATTACATTACTGTTGATCTTGATGCACCCCGATACCTTGATTGCACATTTTTTTTTCCTGTCCATGAAGCTTTTCTATATACAGTTAGATTAGTTTATAAGAAGCTTCACCTCTGTACTTTAATCTCAAATGTGACTAGACTGACTACCTGATTTTGTGTACTCTTAACAATTTATTATACAATGTTCTCTGTATAATTGATGTAATAAACAAGTAATAATGTTATTGATTTATGCTTGGTCCATACTTGGGATCTCTATATGAAACTTTCATACTCATATGAGTATATAACGAGTATCTCTCGGATTATGAACCGTTTACTATTTTATACTTTACAAAAAATTCAATTTTCTGCCTTTTACTCTATTTTGTTTATTTTAGCGCCCTGTATAATATCAATCAATTCAATTTTGTACCTCATCCGTCAATTACTTCACAAAATGGACGACACGTGACTGCACGTGACTAAATTCTATTAACGTCTTTTAACGACAAGTGTATTTTAGTCATTTATAACATAGGTCCAATAAAAAATAAAAAAAGAATAAATAAATACAAGTGACAGAATAATACATTTTTCTATTTTCGGTTCATCTCAATTATTACCAAACATAAATATAACTCATAAAAACAGTAAAAGTTAGTCACGTGCAGACATGTGTCGTCCATTTTGTGAAATAATTGAGGGATGATGTACAAAATTGAGTGGATTGATATTGTACATGGCTGTAAAATGAACAAATTAGAGTAAAGTAGAGAAAATTAAATTTTTGATAAATTACATGATAGTAAACGGTTCATATCCCAGTCTCTTTACTACCCTTTTATTGTTCTCATGCTAACATTTTCAACTTTGAATCTGAAATACGTATGTCGAACCATTTAATCTTTCAAATTAAAAAGCAGCAAGAAAACCAAAATTTTAAAGAAATATATCTTTAATATTATGAATTGAGATAAAAATTTGTAGTGCCGATAAAAAATTATAAACAAAATGAATAGAATCATAGAGCATTGAAAGATAAAATGAAATAGAGAGCGTCAAGGAACTATGATAAACTAAATATATTTAAAGCATGAAAGCATCAGAGAGTCTAATTGATCCATTTCACCTTTAACAATTTGAAAACTTAAAACACCTAAACTTAAATCCTAACACCAATAATTCCCAAATAAGGATGGTCTTTTTTTTCCCTGTGAAAAATCAAAATATGTATCAAAACCAAAAATACCTTGATAATGGTGAAGCCAAGGGTAGATGAAGAGACCCAAAGTGGGAGAGTACATGAGAGAGAGAGTATAACGGCCTAAAGAGAAAAAAAAGTACAATAGAGGGTAGTCTTGGTATATATAAGCTTATGTGTACTAAATTTAGAAAAGATTGGAGTGGCGATATTTCTAACAATTAAGTTAATTTTGTCCTAAGTGATCATTTTTCCTATTTATTTTTTTACATGGTATTCTTTCATCTCAATTACTGTACAAAGTATGCTTGTGGTTTAATTTCTTATACATCAAATGTATCGAGTTTCATACCCTTATGGATGTTTTTTCCCTTCGCAGGAAGCAGGAACCCTCAAACCGAAGATTTATTACAGTTTCTAGAACTACCCGATCTTCTAGATCATAACGCATCAAAATCGGAGGAATAAGCCCATAATCCACCTCCATATGTTTCTTAAGGTACCATTTAACCGTTTCGTAATGGCTTTCAGCTGTGTTAGTGTCTTGAATTCTACACTTGTTCAATTTAATGCCCAAACATGTAATCTAGCTCACAATCTTTAAAAACTTAAAACATCTGTCGTGTGACATCTTGTACGGGACATGCTCAGGGAGAGGTTTCTTGCCAATCATAGTAATCAGAATATTGAAAATGTTCCTGAAAGGCGTACTTTAGTTCGTAGGGAAAATATATAAAAATACAGAACGTGGGTAGCATAGTCAAAAGAAATTCAAAATTTTATAAAACTAAACTTAAAAGAACCCTCACCCCTTCGCACGGTGTTTTAGTGTTTTCGAAACGCAAGGTGGGCAGCATCTTTGCCCCTGTGAATGATGCTTTAAGCCTGACATGTCCAGTTTAATTTGGTTTTGTTTGACAGTGACAGTGATGTCAATCATGAAGTAGAAGAAACTGTTGAGGTTGACATCCCCCTTAAGGCATCAGCTAGAGTTGCTTCCTCCTTTTCAGATAGTAAAATGAAATGCAAGGATTGTGAACTTTGCCAGGAATTCCTTATTGTAGATTCAGGCGTGCCACCTTTAATTTATTTACTCCCTATTGTTCTCGATCTACTACTCATTTATAATATTCACTACAAGAAAACAGCCAAATAGTAACTGAAGAATCGGTAGGTAAATAATAAAGTCAGTTGGTAAACTCACTTTACCAACTGATCTGCCTTCTGTATATTCGGTTGTTAAAACCCTAGTTGCTAAAATTTTACCAACTGAATTATGTTTCAGTTGATAATTTACCAACTGAATGGTATATCAGTTGTTATTCACCAACTGCTTGTGTCAGTTAGTAAATACCAACTAAAATTTCAGTTGGTAAATAGCAACTGAAATTTCAGTTGGTAGATAGCAACTGAAATGTCAGTTGGTAGATAGCAACTGAAATTTCAGTTGGTAGATAGCAACTGAAATTTCAGTTGGTAGATAGCAACTGAAATTTCAGTTGGTAGATAGCAACTGAAATTTCAGTTGGTAGATAGCAACTGAAATTTCAGTTGCTAAATAGCAACTGAAATTTCAGTTGCTAAATTACCAACTGAAATTTCAGTTGCTATTTACCAACTGAAATTTCAGTTGGCAAATAGAAATTAGTATATATATATATATTAATATATATATATATATATATTATTAATTATTAATATATTAATAATATATATATATATACATATATTCATAAATTCATATTCAAAATGTAAGCAATTGTCATATGGACAAAAATATTTATGTTTAACTAAGCAAATCGAGATTTAATATAATAGTTGCTACAATAAGATACCAAATCGAGATTAAAGTACAATTCAAAAGATAATCCTAATTAAAGCTACATAGAAATCTAGGTCATTGTGCTTGTCGTCATCGACATTAAAATACCGAGTCGAGATTTAATTACAATCCAAAAGATAATCGATCCATAGATACATAGAAAATTAATCGATCCACAGCCGCTACCTATTGCTGCAAAGCCTCCAAGGCCACTACTGTCTGTTAAAAAGCCTCCTCGACTGGCGCCAAACGATGCATAACCTCCACGCCTAGAGGGTTCAACTCTGCCATTGTTAGCTGATCCTTGAGGACTTTTACTATAGCTACGTCCCGCCATCTTAAAACTCAAACAAAATTCAATGATTAAGGTTAACCCTTGTCATGTATACTTTTTTTAAAAACCAAGCTTACTATAAAACAGTCTAAAAAGAAGCAACAAAACAGTGTATACAATTATTTTTTATAAGCGCTATACTTATTATCTGTAGTATTCGCATTGAAAATCTCGTTAATATCATTGAATGGTTTTGAATGTAAAAAAAAAAACAGTCCTAAATTAAGCTGGCGTTCAATTATATATAAGTAATAAGCCAAACAAGTCATATGTTGGGCATATCTTCAATTAAATAAGCTATGAACCAAACAAGCCCTAAATAAGCTATGAACCAAACAAGCCCTAAATAAGCTATGAACCAAACAAGACCTAAATAAACAATGAACCAAACAAGCCCTAAATAAACAATGAACCAAACAAGCCCTAAATAAGCTATGAACCAAACAAGCCCTAAATAAACAATGAACCAAACAAGCCCTAAATAAGCTATGAACCAAACAAGCCCTAAATAAGCTATGAACCAAACAAGCCCTAAATAAGCTATGAACCAAACAAGCCCTAAATAAGCTATGAACCAAACAAGCCCTAAATAAACAATGAACCAAACAAGCCCTAAATAAACAATGAACCAAACAAGCCCTAAATAAGCTATGAACCAAACAAGCCCTAAATAAACAATGAACCAAACAAGCCCTAAATAAGCTATGAACCAAACAAGCCCTAAATAAGCTATGAACCAAACAAGCCCTAAATAAACAATGAACCAAACAAGCCCTAAATAAGCTATGAACCAAACAAGCCCTAAATAAGCTATGAACCAAACAAGCCCTAAATAAGCTATGAACCAAACAAGCCCTAAATAAACAATGAACCAAACAAGCCCTAAATAAGCAATGAACCAAACAAGCACTAAATCAACCAAACGAGATATGTAGATAAATATATAGAGATAGACTTACTGTGTTAGCTAGGGCGGAGGAATGACAGAGAAGGAGCCTATATATATATATATATAGGTAGATATATAGATATATGTATATATATGTTGATATATAGATATATGTATATTAAGAGAGAGAGAGAGAGAGGGGAAGATATTAGAGCGTAATAAAAGTGAGTTATTAAGTCTGGAATTATAAGTGTTTTGTTTGAAGAATGAGGAGGGTTTGGTTTAAATTTTTGACAACTTACCCAAAAACATATTGGAGGCAAAATATGCGCCAAAATTTTTGGTTAATTTTACTGCGTGGGAAAAGGAACATAACATAACATTTACATGTTTTTTTATCATCATCTTATAAAATTGTTAGTTAGGTAAATATTTAAACATTTAATAAAACAACAATCAACAAAAAAAAAATTACACGAAATATTAATTTACACGTGACTTACACAGTAACATTGGATGCCTCGAAATACCAAAACATATAGTGAATGTCGTTGCAGATCCATTTTAAAATAAACTTGCATATTAAATATAAATAAATAAACGAAACAATGATTGCTGAATTTGTTATAATTATATTGTATTTCATATGTTGTAATGTTGGGCGAAACCATATATATGAAATTCCGTATAATACTATATAATTATATATATTTTTTTATCATCTGTAAAAGGAAAAAACAAATAGTCTAAAAGTCACGAAGGCTAATTAACCCATAAAACACCTTTGCAACTGCTGAATGGTAAACAAACGCAAGGACGTGGCAGAATAGAAGAATATGATTTAGGGTTTAGGTTTTAGGGTTTATGATTAATTGTAATTAATCATAATAAATGTTTGTAATTAATCATAATAAATATTTGTATTGTAAGATCAAAACAACAATTTCATGTGTTATCTAATATGAACGAGTTTTACAAAATTCACTACTTAATTCATGTATAATACATGTTAACCATTTACATTTCAAAATATAACCTATTTGTATTATTATAAATATCTAATAAAATCGTTTTGAAACCGATAAGTATTAAATTTTGTTACGGTTTGTTAATAATCTGTATAAAATTGAGTCATTTTCCGTAAATAATTGTATTACATCCATTTTTTAAAATACAGCATAACGATTTGCAGCGGAAATGTTATGACAAAGATAGTGACGTGTCAATTTACACTGTTCAGACCACCATTTACATGTTTTTTTTATCATCATCTTATAAAATTGTTAGTTAGGTAAATATTTAAACATTTAATAAAACAATAATCAACAAAAAAAATCTCGATCGATCGGTGTAAATCTCGATTGATCGAGATTTTAGACAGTGAGCTTTGCTTTTTTTTATTCTCTATTTCACACACTCTCTTATACCCAATCTCAGCCGCCCCTCTTCTCTCTATTTTTTTTTTCTCTTCCTCCAAAATCAACTCAATCTTAAACCATATCATATATATATACTACTTCAATCCTCACTCAAATCATTCAATTGAACCCAAATCAACTCGGATCTTAAAACCCTAATTGTTTTCAAAAAAAACCCCAATTTTTCATCTCTCTCAATGGCACCAAAAAGGAACACATCTAAGAATGCTTCTCGCTCGGCTGAGGAAAGTGATGATGAATTTGAGGCAAGTCTCGGTCTCGTTCCAAGTCTCGCTCAATCAAAGAAAAAATCGGCAAATCCTCCTCCTAGCAAAATTAGCAAACGTAAGATCGATTCCAATATCCTTACTCGTATACTTGTTGATAATTTCCATATCGATACGGCTCTCTTTGATACTCGTTTTCCTCGTGTCATGGATAATATTCGCTTTCAAAAGTGGGAAACTCTTCTTACTCTTAAAAATGATATTTACAAAGAAGATACCTTCGAATTTTACTCACATCTCGTAGTGAAAACAAATGAGCAAAACCTACTCCAATTGAAAACCAAGGTATCCGGTAAGGAATTTGTTTTTACCGAACTTGACCTTTGCTCTCTATTGAACCTAGAACCCAATGGCTACATTAACATTAAACAAATTCTACCTCTTTATTCCGTTAAAAACTACCGTGCGCTTAAGGATCAAGTTTTTCATGAACGCCATCAAGGAAAACCTCAAGCTAGCGGTCTTTACTTTCATAGCAAAATCACTTTTCTTCTACTTAGTAAAATTATACTTCCTCATCACACTAATTTTACCGATCTTAGCGAGGAACACATTTTTGCTCTAGCTTGTGCCCAACGTCATTTGAAGTTGGACACCGCAAAGCTTATACTTTGGAAAATGGAATCTTGTAAGGGTAATAAAACTAGTTCTCTTCCCTATGGGGCTCTTATCACGTCCATTCTTCGTCAAATGAAAATCAAATGTACGGGTACTATTCAAAAACGGAGACCAAAATCTCTTATTGGGGAAAGTACTCTCAATTCTATGAAAATTCGTGTTGTCGACCAAGGGCATGAAAAGAATTTCATTTCTTGGTTTGGACGGATCGTTTCCGGTCCTAACTTTGCCCCACTTCTTATTCGCCAAGAGCCTTATGTCGGTCCTAATGCTAATAGCGATGGTCCCAATTCGGAGACCGACCCCGACTCCGATGGGTCATCCGATGACCCACATGAACCATCCCCAAAGGTCCTTCTTCTTCTTGCCTATCAAAAGGAAAATCCAAAGTCCAAAATCCTGCTTCTCCTCCTTGTGCTCGGTCCGAAAAATTCTACACGGACATGTACTTCATGGGATATGAGAATGGGCGTCTACAACGTAAGATGTATCGAAGGATCGAAAATTCCTTGGGTGGAGATAAGGCAACTCTCGATGAAATTGATCGAATTAGCGCTGAACATTACAAAAACATTTGTGAGCATTTTTCGGGATATCGGCGACCCGAGAGCGGGGACGAAGAGCGAGACGATGGCACTTCGGCAACGGGGCATACTTAGCCTTTTGATGATGCCAAAGGGGGAGAAATACCCCTTGGCAATGATATTATTTCTATGCTATTTCTATTTGTTTCTCTTTTATTTTAAAAACGTTGTTTGCTTATTATGGGATGTAGTATGAGCAAGACTTTTTAGTTATTTTTATGCCTTTAAAACTTATGTGGTGATATTATCTTTTAATGCTTATCGGTTGCTATATCTATCTCTTTGTGATTATGTGCGATTCTTGCGATTAACTTGTCGGTTATTATATTTTGTCAATATGTTATTGCACATTTGTTTTCTGAGCAAAAAAGTTCCAGTGAATCTCGATCAATCGAGATGCAATCCGATCGATCGAAAATGGTCCAAAAATATCCAGTGAATCTCGATCAATCGAGATGCAATCCGATCGATCGAAAATGGTCCAAAAAGTTCCAGTGAATCTCGATCAATCGAGATGCAATCCGATCGATCGAAAATGGTCCAAAAATATCCAGTCAATCTCGATCAATCGTTTAAAATAGTTTATCAATTAATAATTAACAAAAAGGTGAAATAGAAAATTAAGCAACTAACCTTATATATATAAAATCCAACGCTGTGATCAGTCTTCTGTATATAATTAAAGAGAAAAATGGAAGGTTACTAATATTTTTAAGTATGTATAAATGTATCATGAGCGTCTGTGGATGATTTTTTTGGATAACAGAATGGTGGAGGTAAATACGTTTTTTGGATAACAGAGTGGTGGAGGTAATTAAATACGGAGTACAATATAGAGGCTGCTAAAATTAATAAATTTGCAACTACCACTTAATCAGTTACTAATTACTAACCGATTTGGTATATATCAGTTGCTATTTTTATTAACTGAAAATCTATTCAGTTGGAATTTGCCTACTAGTTAAGAATCAGTTGGTATTTACCAACAGAATACGCCACAGTTATTATTCGGTTGCTATATAGCAACTGAAATTGTCTTAGTTACTATATAGCAACTGAAATTGTGTTAGTTACTAAACAGTTGCTATGTAGCAACTGAAATTGTGTTAGTTACTAAACAGTTGCTATTTAGCAACTGAAATTGTGTTAGTTACTAAACAGTTGCTATATAGTTATATAGCAACTGACAATATTTCAGTTACAAATCAGTTGGTATTGTTTAATAACAAAAGTTTTAGTTGGTATTTCGGTTACAATTCTTTAACTACCGGATCAGTTGCTAAATAGAGTTACTATTTGGCTGTTTTCTTGTAGTGTATTACGGGGCTCATCTATTTATACCCTAGTGTTTATATAATCCATTTGTTTTGCTTTGACAATGCCTATATACTAAAACTACGTCCTTTCATCTTGCTGCTTACTTCTGACTGGAGTAAATGTATAATATTTGTTCTATGAAGTAAATTCTTCTGTATGATACATGGTAAGATTTCACAACAAAATTTACCCTTTTAAAGTATAATCACTCAATCTCACAACAAATATAACTCTTTAATTAAAAAGGCATTAATTACTCTTTCATTTTACAAGACGATGAGGTTTGTAGTTCATATTCAAGACGTCATTTTAATTATAATATTTGAACTAATTAATTACTATACGTTAGATATGGACTTTTTTTTTCTTTTTTTATAATTAGTAACACTCATTTGGAGGTAAACCTGTTTCGCAGACGACAGAGTTCGAATCCGGGTGGTGAGCGTGATATAATCGGATATTACCAGCCACTCGGGTTTTAACCCTGGTGGTGAGCGCCAACGTTAGACATGGACTCTGTTTGACCCAAAAGTGAACTATATTATTTTATACGTACGTACACCCTTTGATATTTGGTCTAACTAACAACTTTCCTTGCATCACATGGGCACTAAACGTTCAAAATCGATGTGATACGTCGCGTGCATGCACTTGATTTAACCAATATTTAATGACACTATTTAGGGTAACAAAGAGAGATCTTAATGGCTAAATGAGACAGATACATTACAGTTTCGATTAGAGTGAGTCATTGGAAACTTAGTCTAATGATTTATGTAAATTAATTATTGGATACGATGATTAGGGAGTAGTTTCCTTTACAATCTTACATCATGTCGTAATTTACATTGTGATTGAAAAATAAAGGTAGTTCGCCCCGTGGGATATATGATATATTCAAATTACATACAGTTTATATAATGCACTTACATATTTTAGAATTTAATATAACGGATGAAATAAACAAGATACAATGATCTAGATTTAGGCGTAGATTTTGTAATTTTCCTTTTTTTTATATATATTTTTAATATATAAAATAAGATTCATTAAAATCATTGCCCTTTTTTATTATTTTTAATTGATACTTAAGATTATGATAGTCTCAACTAGATTTCTATAATTTTATTTGGTTTTTATTGTGTTGTAAAATTAGTTTTCAATTTACAAAATCATAATTTGTATTGTATATATTAAAAATATATATAATTTTTTTTTTACAAAACTCACGCATAAATCTAGACCATTAGATTGTGTTTATCTTATCTGTTAGATTTATTGAACTTTAGAGCATGTGAATGCATTATAGAATCTAAAGAATTTGAATCCGGAGACAAAGTAATGTTTAACCAAGACTACGGAGGCACGGATTCGTTTTTCAAAATAAGCATATATATATTTGAAATTTTTTCAATTTATAATTTATTTAGTGCATATTTTGAGATTTATTATAAAAAATTCATGGTTAAAATATTTTTTAACGTTAGGTACAGATGGTTAAAATCACTGGTTTACATATGTGATCATATGTATCAATTTTTAAACAAGGTACAATCACAAATCAGGTTTTTGATAATTAAGTTCGAAAATATATATTAAACATTAACTTTCTCAAAATCTATTTTAATGTTAGATACAGATGCTCAATAATGTTGTTTACTTTTATTATTTGTTTCTAAATTTGTTACAAATTGAGTCTTTCATAATTAAGTCCGAAAATATATACTAAACAACATTAACTTTTCCAACTTAATAACTAAATCTGAAGTTATTTGAAGTTATTCAAGGACCATTGATGTTAGATTGGACAAAATTTTCACAGTAATTACAATTTTATGTTACTGTTTTGTTACTATTATGTTGCTAATCATAATTAATTAATCAGAAATTGGCTTTTTAGTAGTTAAGTACAAAATCATATATATCAAACACTAACTTTCCCAACTTAATAACGAAATCTTAAGTTATTATTGGACCATTGATCCTAAATTGGAAGAACGGAACAAAAACGAGTTTATTTTCTCAAAACTAATTTACTGGAGTAGTTCACAATCACATATTTTCCACGCTTATTTCTTTCGCCATAAATTTCAGTTTCTAGACACAGAAAACTCTTACAAATTCCCTCCTTTTATCACGCCTTATTTTATTTAATATTCCCAAACACTGTACATAAAATAACTTTAACTATATATGACGAAGGGGAAATTTTGGTGTACACTTAAATAATAATTATCAATCGGGTTTTTGATGATTAAGTCCGAAAATTTACGTTAAACATTAATTTTTTCAAAATCTATTTTAATGTTAGATGAGGGGCGGACCCTGAGTACAAACGAAGGGGGCGTAATTAACAAAGCTTCGATTTTTTTTTAAATATGTACTTTGTGTTCTAAAGTCTATCGGAATGTATATAGTAAAAAAAAAAATTATAGTAAAAGTAATGACTATAGTTATGTATAAGCGGTATAATGTTTTAAAAAATAAATAAACGAGTGTAAAAAGATTTGAACCCATTACCTTTAACACTTAAAACAAAAACTTATCCACTAAGCTAGCACTGCAAATTTGAATACGTTTACATTATATATTATATATTTAAAAGAGTTATTTATATATACTTAAAAAAAAACGAAGTTTTTTTATTTTTTAATTCTTGTTCCGGACCAGGGACGTTTGTCCCTCTTGCATATACATGAATCCGCCTCTGTGTTAGATACTAATGCTCAATAATAGTGCTTACTTTTACATATATATCACTTTTTAAACAATAATTTGTGAAGTTTTTAATAGGAAAGTATATATAAAACATTAAGTTTTGGAACTAAATAATAGTAACGAAATTTGAAGTTCTTAAAGGACCATAATTGAATTAAATTGGAAGAAAGGTACAGAAACTGATTTAGTAGCGTAATTAACTAAATAGTATTATAGTAGAAGTAGACGAAAAAGGAAAGTTGTAGAAAGAAAAAGGAAACCGGTGGAGGGCATGACGGTAATTTACTAGATTGACAATCACATCTTTTCCACGCCTATTTCTTCCGCCATAAATTTCAGTTTTCTAACAGAGAAAAAAACAATTACACTCTTTACAAATTCCCTCCTCTTATCACGCCCTATTTTATTTAATATTCCCAAACCCTGTAAAAATAATAACTTAACTATATAGCATACATTCGACAAAGGGGAATATGACGCATTGTTACTCATCATCAGTTTCCGTTATTGTTACAGTGATGGCACTATCAACTCTGATTATAGTTCTATTTACTCGTGGGTTTAGTATTGAGTCGAGTTCAAAGTTAGTATTTGCGAAAGTGGCGAATGTGCAGTTACGGAGTACTAAGCAGCCTGATGATCAACTTCTCTTTCTCTCTCCTCCTCGTCCCACTACTACCGTAACTATTTATTATTATTATATATATATATATATATATGTATATATCGATTCCTTTGCACTTCTATACATGTACACAATATTATATAAGCACGTAATATTTGATAGTACTATCATACTTTGTTCATGCTTTTGTTAGATACGTGATATTTTTAAGTATTCACGGTTAAGATTTTTTTTCCTTTTTTTGTTTTTGTTTTTTTGTTTTAGTTTTTTCCCCTTCCAAATTCATGGTTAAGTTGATTGGCACAGAAGCTGTGTGTTTATGCACATATATATATATATATATATATATATATATATATATTTTTTTTTTTAATGGTTTGCAACAGAGGCTTTGTTTGGTGTTATTAAATGGATTTGTTGTTAAATTTGTAACTGGTTTGGTCAAGTAGAAACAATTTTATGTTGTTGATTTGTTGTTATTTAGTTGTTAAACAACGATTTGTTTCGTTGCTAATTCTGAATTTTTGTAGCGGAAGCAGATAATTTTTATCAAAAGTGATGTAGCAGCTTAATTGCTAAACATGGGATGAGAAATTAATAGTATAATTATGTGTAAAGTATGATTGATTTGATTGTTTCTAGATTTTAGAAAATTTTCTAATATTAACCAATAACACAGTTCGTGAGAATTAAATATGGGTATGTGATTAATTTTATAGGAGGATAATTAAATAGGGAGTTGGGAGAGTAGAGTTTATGAATTTGGTTTTGGTGTTTGATTTGTTTGTGTTTACTTGTTATATTATTCCTCTATGAATGATTAGATACACAATCGTAATTTGTAACGTATAGTTCTCTTTCTCCAAATTAAATCAAAGCTAATAACTTTATCATAATGTAAAGGACTAGCACAAAATATGTGCGTATCGATTCTGTTTATGATTCATTTCTTCAAGATTAAATCAATTAATTAAAGTATTAACACAATTGTCGTTATATTTCAGAAAAGAGTAGAAAAGGAAGGCGGAAGAGTAGAGAGAGGGTTGGGAAGAGCGAGGGCTGCGATCCAAGAGGCAGCTTTGAGTTGGACTCGGAATATCTCTTCACAATTCGGAAACAAAAGTGACGATTTTATCAACAATGGCATATACCGAAACCCCTCTGCATTCTATCAGTGAGCCCCTCTTTCCCACTAAAATTTCACTAATCATTGTTATGTACATAATTTGCCTACTTACCTGTTTCATACGTTTTATGTTTGTGAATTGTGATGCTTCATGTTTCTTTATCCTATTCTTAAAATAATCTGTAAAAATACACTAACTAACCCGTACCTATAAAATTTCAAAATCATTGTATTTCCATATTGTACTGTATATGTATAAATGCTTCCTAGGAACCTCCAAAAGATGAGTTTATTTTTTTTAATTTCATATATCTTTAAAATTTAGAATGGGTTGTATACTTGTAATAATCACAGAATCGTTGATTCTAATCAATTATAATAATTAGTGTCGTATTATTAGCAACTTCGATCCATTTGCTCTTGTGATATTTTACATTTATATCCTTTTAATTTGCTTGTTACTTATGAGCTATTTTGATGAAGTGAAGTGATTTAATGACTTGTGAATAGTTTTGTTAATGTCTAATTGACTTTTACATAAGATTAATTTCTGCATAACAGTTTCACATCTAATTGATTACACTTCAATTCTAAAAGCGCTAGCTATAATTTCATGTCTTTGTTGATAAAATGATTGTTCATGTATTTTTTGTTTTCTTGTGGTTTGACACAGTTTTTTTTATGCACTTACTAACTATTCCAATCAATTAAGATTTAAATTTACAAAAATATGTAATCTCTGGAGAAATTAAAGTTTGTATAATAGACTGATTTCAATTTTTCTATTTACCTTGTTAATTTTTGTAAGACTGAAACAATGATTATTTCCACTGATACCCTTCTATTATTTCCAAGATGAAGGACACACCTTAAGATTTGAAAGTAGTTTGAGTAGACGATAACTAAAATAAAGGTGAAAAAAAAAACAGAAGTATATAAAGAACTGGGCATGCAATTGTATGTTATTAACAATTTTCCTTTGAAGTCTCAAGTCTCAACCACAAAACGAAAGTTTATATAATCATATATAGCCATATAGGGATGCTTTTTCACTTGACTAAAAACACTTTCATTGTTTCCCCCCCTTTAATATAAGCATTCCTTCAAGTGAACGCGTGCTAAATGTTCAGCACTAAATTCTCCTTTGAACTCTGTTCTGACAAGCCTCTCCATGTTATTGTTTTAGTTCTTTTTATACAAAGCAGAGTAAAAATTATATTTTAGGAGTATCAATTAGAAATAAAAACATATCAACCAAACAAATAAGATAATGAAAACAACAAATGACAGCAAATATCCATACCATATATGTACTAGGAAATAACTAACTCTCACCAGGTCCTATAGCTAGAAAGGCCCAACAGGTTCAAGTTTATAACAAAATAGGCAACTTGAAAATCTTTTCTTATCTATATTGAAAGTGGCATTTCATCTAATATGACTTTAATTATCATATGGTATAGTAAGGTAGTTTGTGGTTTCATGTTACGTACTAATCCTTAAATCAGTATGTAGGTTAATTTATGACTTCATATTAGCTGTCTTTTAGATGAAGTTTTGTGTAGTTTAAGTTAACTTTGGATGTATTATGATGAGCATCATGCGCTGATAATTAAGGAGTATAAAGACTGGTAAGTGGTAAGTGCTAGTAGTTGGTATTGCTTTTTTTGCATGAAAGCTTATTATACAAGTTGTTCAACAATTTATCAGTAAAGCATTATGATTGTCATTCACACGTTCGATCTCTACTTTACATTCTCTTTTCTATTGGAGTAAAGTTTAAGGTATGCACATATATGAGACTGAAATGCTATTATTTTTTAAAATAAAAATGAAAAATGAAATTTTCAGTTATTGATAGATGGCATGCGTTTATAAGTGAGTAGAAACTTAGCTGCAAACAGATTGAATATTAGAAAATTAATACTATATATATATCTTACAAATTTCATCCTGGACATTAGAAAAATAAAATTATTTTTGATTTCGAATAGATTTCATTTTTCGCATCTATTCTCAGAACATTATCTTTATTTCGTTCAGAAAAATTCCTTTTGAACACATATTTTACTCAGAAGTCAGAAGTATGCACATTTAATAGCATTATGAAGTCAAAAAACATTTTAGTTCCATATTTTCATTTTTAATCTAACTTTTTAATTAAACTAAGAAAAAACAAATAAGGCCAGGGAAAACTGTGGTGGTGTCAGGTTTTTTTCTTTCACTAAGATGAGACTACTTGTTTTTATAATGGTGAGCCATCTATGGGTTATTACTGCAGCATCATGAGCTATTTATCTAAAAGGTAGTGTATTGATATTTATCTTCCGGACTTGGCTCTAAAGCATCTTATGAGAGCAACTCGAAAAGTGCAGTTAAAATAACAACTAAAATGCATCTATAGATTTAAGTCAATCTACAAAATTATGGAAGACAACTACGATCTAGTATTATATACTTCATCCGTCCCTTATTAATAGATACATTTGTAAGTGTGTAAAATTTAAGAGAGTGTTAAGTAAGTTACACTTATATTCACAAGAAGACAAAAAAAGTCATATCATAACTTTTTGTGTGTGATTTGTAAATGATAGAATGATAATTTAAAGTAAATTATTTTGCTAAAATAAGAAAGTGATCAACTATTTAGCGACGTGCCGAAATACAATAGTGATCAATTATTTAGGGACGGATGGAGTATACAAGCTTCTGGACTTAGCTTATTAGTTTGTTTCAGATGATTCAATCGTAGATTAGAAAAGACTAGTAAAATTGATCTTAACTGTGAAGTGTGAACTAGCAAATGCCAAATCGCCTTTTAAAATAAACTTAGAGTAATGCCTTCTTATTAACTAGTATAGTGCTATTTGTTTCGGACCTTTTTTCTTTCTTTTTTATGAATGATTGTATCCACACCAATTTTGTAGTTATTCAATGCTCAGCTTCCAAAATTGTTAGTACATTGAATAGCTGAGCCTGGGGACCAAATACAACCTGGCTTTTTATCATACAAAGAATGTTAGTGCAAGCCTTCTTTAATCACATTGTTTTTACTGTAACACTCAAGTAAATTCATAACAAGAGTTTGTTTCCTGTAATATTCTCACGATCTGATAACGAGTTTTATGTTTGTAACTGCTCCTAATTGACCTCTCACTTTTTATGTGCTAATTCTACAAATTAACAGGAGTTATACAGAGATGGAGCGTAGGTTTAAGGTTTACGTATACGAGGAAGGGGAGCTACCAGTAGTACATGACGGCCCCTGCAAGGACATTTACACAATAGAAGGCAGGTTTTTACATCAAATGGAAAATGGATTTTACAGCAAGAGATTTAGAACTAAGGATCCTCTACGAGCACATGCTTTTTTTATGCCCTTTAGTGTGGCGTGGATGGTAAAGTACCTCTACAGGCCTCTCTCTTACGAGCTTTCGCCCCTCAGGAACTTTGTATCTGACTACGTTAGGCTAATATCTACGAAACACCCCTTCTGGAACAAGACACAGGGTGCTAACCACTTTATGCTCTCTTGTCATGATTGGGTAATCTTTCTTCTCTTCTTATTGTAAGCTTTCTATACTTGAATAGTTCAAATTTACTTTATGAAGTACTAGTAAAAACTAAGCTTTTATTGTCATGATACTTGACATATACTTATCTATGAAGTCTTAAAATCATGGCAAATGAACTTGGTTTTCACTACTGATGAAGTAAATTTGTATTTCATGACAATGGTTCATCTTAGAGTCTTAGTAAACCATTTTTCCTTCGATAAGTGGACCTTCGGAAAAATCTTCGTGGTGCTTAACTGCTTACTCGTTAAACTCTTGTAGTAATTAAGCTATAGTTAAATTCTCACATTTTGGTTGGCTAATACTTCATACTCTCTTGCCATGATTTGGTAATCTTCTTTCAGTTCTCTTTTACTATTTTTTTTTCAAAGTATTAATAATGATTGCAATAAGAGGTATGATATAGTCATACTCATAATACTCACCTTTGCTTATTTGTGAAGTCATGGCAACTGAACTTTGTTTTTAATTTTGTTCAAATAATTTATACTCCATTTTTTTGGGTGATTTGGTATTTGAGAGTCTTAACGTACCTTGTAACAGTGCTAACTTGATAGAACTTATACAAACAAAACTATACCGAGCTCTTACTATCTGGTATAGTCGTAATAGTAATAGCGCACGAGGTATGATATAGTCATACGAATCTGTACTCGTTAGATTAACGAGGCCCGCTATTTATTTGTAAGTTTTTTTTTTTTACCAATCCTCCATTGAAATCCATGTGTCTGATTTTTTCTTAACTGGCAAATTGCAGGGGCCTCATGCGACACGAGGTAACGCAGACCTATACAAAAATTCAGTAAGAGTTTTGTGCAACGCAAACTCCTCTGAAGGATTCAACGCACAGAAAGATGTAAGCCTGCCCGAGATCCATCTCAAAAGTGGCGTTGTCCCCCACAAACTTCTTTCTCCCCCACCACCTCACTCTCCTAGGCCCCATCTCGCCTTCTTTGCAGGTGGGCTCCACGGACCCATCCGCCCCTCTCTTATCCAACATTGGAAGAATCAGGACCCACTTATCCAAGTCTACGAGTATCTCCCCAATGGCCTAGATTACTACTCATTTATGCTCCAATCCAAGTTTTGCCTATGCCCTAGTGGCTATGAAGTTGCGAGCCCTCGAATAGTTGAGGCTATTTATGCAGAATGTGTCCCGGTTATATTGTCGGACCATTACGTATTGCCTTTTAGTGATGTTTTAAGATGGGAGGCATTCTCCATAAAGGTTGATGTGGCTGATATTCCGAGACTCAAGGACGTCTTGATGGCTGTGTCGAAAGAGCGATACACAAAATTGAAGGAGGAACTAAGAGCCGTGAGGAAGCACTTTGTGCTTAACCAACCTCCCAAGAGATTCGACGTGTTTCATATGATTTTACACTCTGTTTGGCTCAGGAGAATTAATTTAAAGCTTGAATAGGATAATAGAATGCCAACATAGAATATGTTCCACTTGATGATTTAGGCATAATTTGGCGTCGTTTTGAACAAGACTACAGGATCACAGATGTGTAGTGTATAATATATTTTTTTTATTGTATGTGTTGTTCAGGACCTAGACATTAGAACATATGAAGAAAAGCAAGATCTTGGTGTTTAATTAATAGTCAATTAGCAATTTATGACTTGTGTTTGGGAGGAAAAACTAATTCTTTTTCTTTGAAAACAATAAGCATAATAGGAATGAGTACCTGGGAAAGGAATACTCAACCACCTGATGTCTAGGAACCGTCTGATTCAGATATGTATACATGATTCATGAACACAACATTAATCGGCACCAATCTATTCCATCCAATAAAGCAATCAAATTACAAACAAATACAAGTGTTAATGAATCATGAACGTATTTCTCTTGTAATCGTTAACGAGGATTTTAGACAATTATTGTGAAAACCCAAAACAGTTCTGCATTTGGTTGCCTAGCAATAAAAAAGTTTATGAACATTTTATTAACTTGCGTTGCTCAAACTTTATCTACACTGTCACAAATTACTCGGGCCTGTTTTGCTAATTGAGTCGGATCATACATTCCAACTTATTTAGGCCGGAGAAACAGAAGACCTCTGCAAAAAAAAAAAAAATGGACATCGAAATGTTTATCAACTAAACTTAAAGCAAAACTATCTATATCTGTGACTTTACAAAGTCGAAGAACGAATGCCCAAATGTTAGTCACAAACAACTATTTGCCATAAAACTTGTACTAATAAACATATACCAAATTGTAGATTGATATGAAGTCGAGTGCTCACATATGACAGGGACTATACAGCTCAATATGTACATATATCTAAGGGACTATCTCTCTAGTAGTATGGAGAACCAGCAAAAACCTTGACTAAGCTGAGAAATTAGCAGGCGACGTTGACTCAGCAGACCTTTGTGCTCGGATGCTGGTAGAACTAAACTCCATAGAAGTTTGCGGAAACGAGGGATCCAACGGTAGCCATATTGCATTAGGCCTAGATTCGGGTACATACATAAGTGGCTCATCTGCGTTCAGAAATATTTGAACAACCTTTCTCATCCTAGGCCGAAGTGTAGAATCCGGGTGCAAACATGCAAGCGCCACTAGTAAACTCTTCGTCACTTGTTTCTCATCGTAATTCCCTGCGGTAATTCAAATAAGTAATAATACTAAGTAAAATATAATAAAAAGGTGTTCCGAATCTCCATTTTGGAAAAAAGTATAACCTACATATATATCAAGATATATATAGTTTACAATTATGCGGGGTGCTTACCATCAAGCGACGGGTCCACACAGTTAAGCAAAACACGCCTTTCGTAACAATCCCACACACTATCTACCAGACTATCGTCCTCCATAATAATTTTCGACCTTTTCCCGCAAACCACTTCCAAAACCACCATCCCAAAACTGTAAACATCGGATTCCGGTTTTGCCCTCCCAGTATAGCTCACCTAGGATGTATGCAAAAAGAACCAAATGATCAAAAGAACTGTTTAACCAATCCGATTAACAATCAGACCAATTCGATTAGTTTTTCTTCATTTATTTAAATTATATAAACTTTTTAATTCAGTTTGCAGTTCTAAAATACATCTGCACAAAAAGTTTTATGTTTTAAAAATTATATGTTACGTATGTATATATCTATATAACTGTGAGCTCATGTATTATAATAAGATTTGAACTTGCTAAGCATCTGCTTCTTAATATAGCAGGTTTTGACTGTCAAGTAGGTTGAAATTGAAATCGGCTAACTAAACCAAGCTCAACCAGTTATTTGCAATTGGTTCAGCTTGCATTTTCTTTAAAATGAACTCACCTCAGGAGCTAAATAACCGATGGTCCCTGCCATCAGCGTGGTAAACGATGCCTCATCTTGTAATAGTCTAGCGAGGCCAAAGTCGCCGAGGTGTGCGTTGAATTCTGTATCTAACATTACGTTGTTGGGTTTTATGTCTCTGTGAACAACAGGGTTCTCACACTCTTCGTGCAAGTACAGTAACGCAGAGGCTAATCCGACAAGTATTTTGTACCTGATTTCCCAATTGAGAAAAAGGCTCCCTTTGCCTATATACCGATCGAGGCTACTATTGGACATATATTCGTAAACTAGGAGGAGTTGGTCGCGGTCATGGCACCACCCCTGGAGTTGTACCAAGTTTTTGTGCCTCATGCGCCCAATTGTGCATATTTCGGACAAATACTGTTTCTCACCTAATTTGGAAAATAAAAAATGGACTACATTATAGTATAAGTTTTTACAACCCCATAATTTGTTATAAATAGTGATCAAATTAGGAGATGAACAATGTTGTTGCTTAAAAGTCGTAATACAAATTGATTAGCAATCTTTGTTCTTTTTAGTAAAAATTAAAAAACAAGCAGTTCATTGGGAGAGAAATTAAATTACCTTGTTTGGATGTTGCCGAGACCTTTTTAACAGCAATATTTGCACGAGGATCCGATAACACTCCCTTGTAAACACTTCCGAAACCGCCACTTCCCAATAAATTATTCTTGCTGAAGTTATTAGTAGCCTTCTTGAGCTTTCTGTAAGACAGCAACTTTGGACCATTCGCCGCTACAATCAACGCTTCTATCTCCTGTTTCCTCGCTAGTCTCGCTCTCTTCTTCTTCTGATACTTACGTACAAACGGTATAGACAAAAGACCAATCACCACTAAGCCCGCTATTATGGGAACAACAGTCACCACCACAATGTTCTTTTCTTTTCCTAAAGACTCTTTTGGCAATTCAATGGAAGTGAAATTCCAAGAAAGGACCTCGTGAGTCTCAGTTAAAGTACCCGTAGCTGCTGTAAAACCCACGTATACTGAGCTCGGGACCACACTTTTCATTTTAATCGTGTGGTTAAAAAGGCTTACTAAAGGTTGCCCAGCATATGCCACATATACCTGCAAACACGCAGACACGGTTTAGAAATTTTGGGTCATGACTCCTTACATAAATTTTAAGATTCATGTAAATTTTCTATCTAACTATTGTTATCGACAATGAGTTACATGTTTAAATTGTTAACACAGCCTTAAACTTGCGTATACATAATTGATCGCTCACAAGTACACGACCTAAATATTCAACTCGCAAGTTTCTTGACATGAAACCTTTGCTATAATAAAAATGCGGCCTTTTAATTAATACTTATAATACTATTATAAATATAAATTAGAATTTTTTTTAGAAATCATATTTTGGAATATGTACCACCTGCATATTTTTTGTCCAACCATCATATTCGATTCTGACAGTAATTTCTCGTCCACTCGTGAGACTGATCCCAGTTGTGTTGAGGCTCCGGACAGCAACTGAATTATCAACAGTGTTTGTATCTATCGCAATATGGTTAGCGTCTGGGTCGAATTCATTCTTGTAGGTGTCAAATTCCACTGCTAGTTGACGAATCGAACCTGAAATGTTTTAAATTTTTAGAGAAACTAGGTTCGGACTATATCTTAATGAAAATGTTCAAAACGTTGTGAACGTAAACTAGGTGTAATTACCATTCATATAGAAAGTGTTAAAAGGAGAAGAAAAACGTTGTTTCTTGTGTTTGAATCGTGAATTAAGCTTGAGGTTACATTAACAATGGCATCTGTATTAGATAATGGTCTTGTTTGGTTGTGATATTTCTAAAATGAGCTTTTTCGTCTTCTTGTTTTTCTAGTAAAGTCTGAAAGCTTTAAGCTAGACGATCCTTTCCTTTTTTCCCGATGCAGAATTAGGCAGTTGATTTACTCAAATGCTTTGGCCAAACAAGCCCAATATTTATCAACTTAAAAATGTATTATTTCGCACCTTAACTCCTATAGAAGATTTGTATCTTTCGTAAACCACGTATGTCAGTTTAAGCTTGTGACTGTGACGTGAACTGAAATAGCCAAGTGATTAAGTGATAATAACGCGACACATGAGCAGTGTTAGTATTTTTTTTAAAAATCCATAAAACAAAGGCAGCTATTGATAAACAACAAGCATATGATAGATTTTATTAAAGTTTTTGCTTAATCTTAATCCAGAATACACTCGTAGTTTGATACATCTGTAGTTCAAAGTTTATCGGGATCATTCAAAGCTTTCTCCAAACCAAGAAGTCTTGTCTATATTCGTGGAGTACAAGTGTATAGTTTAGTTGTTCAATAACAAAAAATGTGCACTCACAAGATATAAAAAATGTATGTTTTCAAAGCATGTCTGCAAATTTTCCAGAGAAGTACATGAACTTGGTAATGCAAGTACATCTAATCAGACGACATAAATACCTGGTCCCAAAATAAAAATAAAAATCTACATAAGTACTCCTATTAAGTGCATATATATATATATACCAGTCCCTAAGAATGAGAATGGCGGGATATAAGTAATTAATGTTGAATTATAACTATTTCTTTGGGAAAAATAATGAAACAAAATTGTTTTATCAAAATCTAATATATTTTCTTCAAGACCATGCACTTAAAATATGAATGTTTTTTTAAACTTCTATTCGATTTGGAAATTTCACTACCACAACTCGCCTTTACGGGCGTTTTAACTCATTTCAATTCCGGTTCTACAAAAAAAATGATGAAAGTAAATGCAATGAATAATTTTTTTAATATTTGTTGGCGTATTCAAGATAACTAGGCAGTAGAGTTGATGTGTTTCTCCATATATTTTCTATATTTTAAGTAAATACTTGTTTGAACTTCCCATATGAAACCGAAACTCACCAACTGAACCTTTTATATTTACATTTCGAATATTGAACAACAGGATACGCCATTTACGCAACGCAAAAATTTATTCACGAACACACAAATAATAATAATTAATTAATTAAGAACCGCCTAGTTTACCCAATACAGTTTGAAAACATGACTATTTTTGTGGTATGCATTAATTGAACAAAGACTTGAAGACTTCTCTGATAACACAGTTGTCGTTTTCATCAACAACAGTCCAAACTTAAAAGTCTTCACGTGTTGAAAATAAGTTTGGCTCTTTTCCACACAAATAAAAAGTTGTAGAATATTTGTACAAATATCACTTTTTTTATGCAGAGATATTTTCTTTCATAAAACGCCTCCCCAGTCGGGTAAAACAAGAATAAAACCAATGGATCAAAATCCTAGTTCTGAAATAAGTTAAATGTTGTTACGTTCTTACTTACGTGTTACATTAAACAATTGTATCATATAATTTGGAGGTAACGAATAAAATATGATCCAATTTTTAGTTGTACGATGATCCATACATGCGGCGGTCACGTATATTTCTTGCGGAAACAGGCGAATTCTTACAAAATTGGACTTTTCTTCATTTATTTTAATTCCTACTGGGAAAAAAATATTATGACTCTATTACCAACAGTGTCGAGAAACTAGATTGTTGTGTAAGAAATGTCATATAATTCTATTTTCCACCAATGATGACATTATCATAATTTTTTAAATGCAGCATTTTGGCAATCGTTAAAACTATAAACCAGGAAAAAAGAAAGTTTTTATTTGTTAACAACCTTTTGAACTACAAATATCTTATTTCTAATAGTAATAAAGATATTATCATTATCGCCGTACTGAAATTAGGCAGAGAATATTTCTCTTGGTCTACATCTTACTAAGAGCATTCTCAAGTGTCATATAGCTGGTTTTATAAGAATATTATACAGGATATCTTTATACATTGCACAACAATTTATGTGCAAACTATTATATATGTAAATAAAAAAACATTATTCCTAAACTTTTTTTTTATTTTACCCAAATTATCTATTAATGTCATATGGCCATTCCATCTAAATTAATTATAACTTAAACAAAAAAACCCAATTTCATTACCCAGATCTACTTAGAAAAGAACTTGAGTTGTAAAATAAATTAGTAACTATGGCTTCCGATCGAACATCGAAACATGACCGTGAAATTCAAATAATTATTTGCAACTTAATCGTTTGACTATTACCTCACCTCAATTGATTGTTTACCTCCGACGACGATAAATCCGATTTTGGCCTTGTTCTGTTTATGATAAATTAAATTTGGGAAAAACAAGTTTGTTTATAGAGAGAAAATGGCTATGGTAGCCGAAGAATGAAAAGAAAAAAACATATATATAGAGAGTGTTAAAAAAGCAAATGAAAGAAAAGAATGAGCAAATGAGTTTTGTTTGGTAGAACCCATATTAAAATGGTCCTATAATTTTTATCAATTACTCTCTCCATGTAGAGAGGTTTTCAATAAAATTTTATATTTTATATCCATGTCCCACAAATATGTGTCTTATTGAGCAACACTTTTAATCATTATTGTATAATTTTATATATATAGAGGTGTTAAACTAAACCATTGAGATTGCTCTAATCTTTAAGAACTCGTAGTCGGTTATAGTAGTTTGTATGGCTCGAGCCGGCCCTTTCGGTTGCCTCCTTTTAATTCAATGATCGGCTTAATCTTTAAAAAAAGTCATTTCTCTTGGACTACTTCACCTAAAGGCAATCTAGATAAAGATAACGCGTTTAATAGGACACGTTAGAAAGGTACAGTATACTACATCACCCATGAACATTTATTTTTTAGCTTAACATACAAACCCCTGGTCCCCTTCTAGACTAGTGTAGTTTTATATATTTTAGTTTCTACCAAATTTCGAATCATGATTATAAAACAAAACAGGAAAAATAAAAAAAAATGAAGACAAGTGGTACTCACGCTGATTACTCTGATCAAAAAGTCCCATGAAAGACCCGTAGCTAGCACTAGACGAGTTCGACGTGTCCTGGGCCAAAACAAAGGTCATTCCGTCACCGAACCTTGTCGAGTTTGCAGGCCCCACGATCCTGAAACTGAAAGTAGTGCATATAGAAGCAGGCCAAGCGAGCATAGGGGAACGATACAAAACACGACCGATTTGGTTACTGTTTTCAAGGTTAGAAGTTGTTAAGGTGAGTGTACCGTTAGCCGTTGTGTTGACGGATCCCATACATAGCAACTTTCCGGTACAAGGGGATGATAAGAAGTTTAGGAAAGAGATATTTGAAGGTATATTGTCACATATAGATACACAACTACTTGGTGTTGATGTTATGAAAACAAAGAGCAAGATGAAGGTTGTTAACATGATTAATATTGGTTTTTTTGGTTTGTTGGATGAGTGAGATAAGGGAGGTAGAATAATAGAGAAAAGTGGAAAAGGAATAAAAAAGAGGAAAGGAATTATTATGTTTATTCACGGAAACATAAACTTGTTACTTAAAGGGAGAAACATATAATATATCTCTTATCACTTCCGTCTATTTTGAGTTTAGTGACATGAGACATTGACCTCTCTTAAAGTCTATTTTCACGAGTTTAGTGGCATAAGACATTGATTAAGGACCGGACTTAATTTTTAAAGAGTTTCCAATACTTGTTTAGTTGTATATCATCATGTATGTACACCTTAAAAAAAAGGCATAGGGTGTTTGACAGGTCATCTCACATATCGAAAGCCTTATCCGTGTTTTTGACATATTGACATGTTGATTATGTCTTTAACAATTTCTAAAACGCCATGAACACTTTAAATGCATCAGAAATACAAATTATACTACTAAAAAAAAAGTTAAACTTTCAAAAGTTTACAATTTTATCTCAAAAAGTAATAAATATTCAGATAAAAATTGTAGTTATTACTAAGATTTGTCTGTTATAATTAAAATATTTATATTTTTTCTTGCTTTTTAACTAGATATATATACATATATAAACATCATATAAAATAATATATATTATTATTTAATTATCATGTCATAAGCATATTGTGTCCTAAATTTTAAAAAGTTACCGTTTTATCGTGTCTATTGTATCTGAATCTGTGTCTTGCTACATAGGTCACCAACTACCGGGTATATATTGTAGACTTTGTAGTAGTTTGACAGTTTCTAATGCTCTATCAACAATTCAACATTAATGAAACCCACCCTTTAATGGGCTCGTTTGGTAAGTATCTCTTAAACAAATAAGATAAGCCTTTCAGGGAAAAAGTATTTTGTCTTGGTTTAAAGTTTCTATCTTTTCCAAGCCCAATAAAAAACTGTCGGTTTTTAACTTGTTTAAAAGCACATTGAAAAATAAACAAACTAAGCTTAAACCTGCAATCAAACAAGACCTTCTAAAAAAAAAAAAAAACATATTTCTAACATTATTTATGACTGACAAATGTTAGTTGTCAAATGACTGGCGCACTTACTTTTTCCTGATGCTTTTTAACTTTTAGTTCTTAAAAACAAAAAATTATTTGGTACTTTAAGAACACTCTTTCGACGCTTATTATAACCACACACTTAATATATTTTATTATACAATACTGTGTGACCCAATGAATATGTGGTTATAAAGGATGAATGTGTGGTTATAAAGGGGTTCTACAAGTAATGTTGGAGGACCAAATAATTTATCCTTAAAAACACCCCCATGTGACGTGCCCCTAAAAGACAATGAAACATTTTACATAATAAACCATAAGAGCATCCGTATCTGGTTTTCAAAATATATTTTTCCTTAAAATTTGATGATTATGGTATAAAAAATGACATGTATCAGTAACCCTATAAATTCCCTAAATTTAAGAAAACACAAAATTCACCTCATATGTGAGTAATGCATATGATTTCCTAGATTAATACTCCATTCGTTCCTAAACAAATGTCTCATACGAAAATACGTACAATTTTGACCGATAATTTTTTCATATGTAGATTGCCGGAAAAAATTATTTTAAAAGTTAATCACGTAGTTTATGGTTAGAATTATATGATGAAATTTTCAATTTTTTCATTTCGGTAATTTTGATATGAAAATTTTGATGGTCAAAGTTGCATGTATTTTCGTATGAGATATTTGTTTAGGAACGAATGGAGTATAATAGTAATAAACTATCATGAGGTTCACATTTTTGTGGTTGTAATATTGTTATGATTATTAAAATATAATAAACAAATAAAAAAAATGATTTAAGGCTATTATAAGTAAATTAATAAGGAAGCTAGAATTTTGTGTAAATGTAAACAGTTTCTTAAAAGGTATAAAACGTGTTGGGTTTGAAAAAATGATTGAGGTAGCTGGTGCAGATGCTCTAAAAATGTATGTATATATATATATATATAACTCATATACTCCATACATGTATATTTTGAATGATAAAAATGTATTATTTAACAAAAATATATTATTATACATGTAAATGAATGTGCAATACATGTAAGAGCATGTGTATCAATCTTCTCAAACGATACAATTCCCTTATATTTAAATACATTGTCTCAAAAATTACTTTGCTTCAATTACCCTATGTGTTCACCTATTTTTAAATTAAGACGATAGTTCATTTATATACAACATAATGTTTCATTTATTTATAAATTTATAATATTAAAATAAACACACTCTCTCATACTTTATGTAATTTCCAAATATGTAAAAGTATAAAGTGATAATAAAAAAGTTAATAAAATAGATAAATCAATAAAAAAAAATGAGGTAAGTGATAGGAAAACTGATATATTGAACTATGGTAAAGTAAATGAACTATGTATTTTACCTCAAATTAAAATAGAATGATTAAGAAACTGATACGAATGATATAACAAAATATATAAGAGAGTGACAAAATTGTGTCAATATATTTTATATGTATCTTATCACGCACTTTAAATATCCATGTGTTGGTTTCCTTATATATGGTAAAAGGTATGTGTAGCACATTAATACAAAAAAATGTTCGGATGATTTCATTTGTTTATACCGATCTCTCTCTTACAACTTATACTCCATCCGTTCCTAATTAATTACACACTATAAAACTACGTACAATTTTAATCGCCCAATAACCTGTATCTGTTGTGTGACATATTAGCTCACATATATATGTATATAGATATAGGGAGAGAATATAGAGAGAGACACAACAGGGTCTTTATTATGAATGAATATGTGAATGAATGTAAAATACAAGACCCCTAGCCCTCTTTATATAGATAGAGGGATAGGGTTACAAGCCCACTTGGGCCCATAAAGAATAAGCCCAAGAGTCCAATAATATCCTACAACACTCCCCCTTTGGACGTCTTGAATTCTTCGTTTTCATGCAGTCGATCTGAGTCGAGTTCATTCGCAGTGCTAAACACATAAAAACCTTAGGGACGGAAAACCCAGTGTGGGACAAAACCGATACCTAGGAGAAACTGTGTAGCCGAATGATATAGGCCGAAATTCCATGTAATTAACTAACCACAAAACAGTGTGCCTCATCAAAACCTTGGCAGAGCAAACCCAATGGGAAAATCTCTGATCGAAGGAAAAAGAGTGCAACAGTGGTAGTAGTAGGGAATCAACCACAAAACAGGTGCCTCATCAAAACCTTGCCAGAGTAAACCCAGTGGGAAAAAAACTCTGGTCGAAGGACAAAAGAGTACACAGTGGTAAGAAGTATACGACAGGATACTCCCCCTGATTTCGGCAATCCTTAGTGAGGTATAACAGGGAACGTGTCTCGCTAAAAACCTTGCCAAGGAAAACCCAGTGGGAAAAAACCTTGGTCTAAGGACAAAAAGAGTACACGAGCATGCGACTGGATGCTCCCCCTCACTTGCACACGACAGGGTGCGAAGATTTCGACTAAGTTGTAATTAGTGCAATAAACATTCGCCTGGATGCTCCCCCTCACTTGCACACGACTGGGTGCAAAGATTTCATATTCCAAGAAAGAGAACGAGCATTCGACTGGATGCCTCATTTACTTGCACACGACTGTATGCAAGAAAATATAACATGGAATAAAACGAGCATTCAACAGGATGCTCTTAAACTTCATATGTGAAGATTTATTTCAACGATAAATGCTAAATAGCATAATCTAGTCATGTCTCTCTTGATCGATAACAACAAGTTGTCTTCTATGACAAGTGTTTTATCTGGATCGTGAGATAGAGCATATGTAATTCAAATATGGCTAATACTAGCTCGAAGCCATATACACTCTCTAATCGTCTCATAGAGCACGAGCAGATCATAGTGATTCGTTTGGAGTCATTCCAAGACCTCCAAGATATCGTCTTCTTCCTAATGGTAAAGACATGCCATGTTAGGAATATCCCTTATGCGGGTCTGATAAGTAACCAGCATCGGTATAACCGAAAAAGGGTTGCGTTAATTCGAGTACCGAAGGGGGTAGGTACACTCGATGATGCAAATGGGATAAGACAAGCCCTCATCCACAGTTACCTTAAGGTAATGGGAAAATGTCTTTTATGCCATTTCGATGGCAGCGTGTTAGCGCGATGCTGTGTCGAGCTATACCATTCACAGCAGACGAGATGTTCGTCATAGCACATTAGACCAAGTACAATGATGCGCTTATTGTACTTAGATATGAACATCATGGTTCAATATCTCTTTGTCGTCTCATCAGGGACGGACCGGGTCTATATCAATGTCTAGTGATCGAACGATCATGGGAGAATCTGACGACTTAGCGTCATAATGACTAAAACGTCATAACACCTTCTGGGTGTAGTCTGAATCATGGACTTAGATTCAATCTTTACGGGACTCGATCATCAGGCCGAGTCACTACCGTGTCTTCCCAAGATCCTTCATCTCGAAGGCAAATCCAAAAAAAATGCATCGCGTAATAAAACACGCAAGGGCATAATACTTGTTTATGTATCCCAAGCTAATCAAGTACTCACTTAGGCGGTATACCACATCCGCTCGGATTATATTAATCCATATAGTGAACGTCTCAGTTAATTGAGATCGTATTCCGTGGTCAGGAACTACTTGATTTAAGCACATGAAGTCACACAGGGACCTTCATCCACATCTCTAGTCTAAATCCCCACAGAGATAAAATCGTGACCACAATCACATGCTGCATATTCAGTTTTCCGGAAACTACTAAACTGATAAAGTAGAGGACCGTTATAACGTCCATTACGAGAAAATCAAGCATCTCGTAATCAATTCCAAGGTGTGAGAGAAGTCATGCGCTACTAGGCGAGCATTCTACAATCTCATTATTCTCATCACTTTTCCTTACGAATAACCAAATAAACGAACTCGTTTAACATTGGTGGTGTTGGAGCTACAGGTCCGAACACACTTTCGCTAAGGAGTCCACTTGGATTTCAAATTTCCATTAGGCCAGTCTATTCTACGTTGACTTCAGGCAACAGTACATGGTTTCATGTCATAATTTGTTCATATTATCAGTCGTCACCGAATATATGAACAAGTAATCAATGACAGTCTCGTTTTGCTTCAATATCGTCTAAGATATCATGATCGACAGATATTTCGAGATTCTTAGGATGAGGAGGAAATCACACATCTCCTTGATCCTTTATAATCTCATGCGACAAACGAGTTTCAGTTCACCACCTCTGGGGCTGAACGAATTAAGAACCGGTCAACTTCCTCATATCTTGGGAAGGACGACAGACTGACGGCCGACGGCAGCGTCCTTTGCTTGGCGGGTTCGGCCAAAGCAACGTGTTACGACAGGAACACGGCGTCCGACAGGGACGTCTATCCTTGCAAGCATTTTGCAGCAGGTATAAATGATCTCGTGACATCTCATAAAGTCATTAAATGCGCTTGGCATTTAGTTAGACTTGAGGGAGTCTATGCACTTACTTATCACTAAGTACAGTTTTGGGGATCAAGCTAAGACTGAGTGGGTTATGCCACGTTACTTCACGTCGTTCCTTATCAACGATAACGTGCAAATCTCCCCCTAACGATGGGGAGAACCGTCTTAGCGATGTCACTTTCGCATATCATGCGGTAAAGAGATCGCTTGCCAAGGTTACTCTATCAAATGATAGGCAGGGGATTCGTAATCGATTATGTCCCCTTCAGAGGTCCATATTTTGAACGCTATAGCGGCTCAATCAAAATATTAATTAAGCACTCCAAACATGCGTTACTATGAGACTTCTGACTCATAACCAGTAACCAGCTGGTACACATATGGTGTTTGAGTGTCTATGGGCCTCATAACGGACCAATGCAGCAAAATAGCATAACCCCACACGGAAATATAAATCTTGGTGCGCAAGACCAAGAAATGCGTGCAATCATTTGCAGTCGCATCATCAAACTTTCCGTGAGTCCATTTGGGTCTAAACATAATCGACAGGATGTTCAATTTCAATTTCCAAACTCAAGTAATTCAAATCGAAATTTCGATTATTACTCTTCGGAATTATCAAGTCGACTAGACTTTTTCAGGATAATCCGGATCATGAGCCATCAACTTAATGATAAGGCTAAGAGTTTGGGAAATTCTGCATTTCTGTGGACAACAATAATCATGTGACCTTATTGTCGATGTATCAACCATAACCATTTATATTTATGGTCCGTCTTATGGTTGGATAAGTCCACAATAACTCCTTCAATTCTTTACAAGAATTCTACGAGTTCATTTCGTGATCTTTACACATACTAGTCTTTCAAAGTGAGCATTAGTGGCATTAATTTCGGATTAATCACGAAATATATCCTCAAAGAGAATCCAAATGCGATGCGATTATAAATCAACTATCGTCTTTTGACCTGGGAATATCTCATCCGGTCAATGCCACAATATCAAAATGTTCTTATCAATCGACGACAGGCGAATGATAGTACAGACAATCATGTCTTAGCATCTAAATCATTTATCATTCGACGACAGGCGAAATGATAAGGTAACTTTAAATGTTTTAAAGAATGTGGTAGCAACCACTTGAAAGACATTTCAACTCCTCTAAAATACGCTTTTGGTCGTATTGAATGGAGGTTATGTAAAGAAATTTTAATTCCTTCATGAGCTATTACCAAATAACACTGGTTTTCTCGAATATTTTATAACTCAACAAGGTACGACAGGACCTACATGAGTATAACACCTCATATTTGACAAATCAATTTGGTTTTACCAAAGATTTTGATTTGGAACGACAGGTCCAGAATCGTTGTCACCGAGTACACTTTTAGGCAAGTAGTTGGTGAAATTATGTGGTACACTGTTACCCACTATTTCCAAAAAACCAACTACACCACAAGTATTGCCTAAAATTTCATAATTTAAAGTTTGGTCACATTTGTCAAAGGAATTTGCTCAAAGCACTTTAAATTATTTCGAGAAATTTCGTAAACAGGCAAACCACAATCCAAAAGTATGGTCCAAATGGAAAATAATAATCCAAATGTAAAACATAATCCAGATGAGCGAAAAAATGGCTCAATGATTTATCAAAATCAATAAAGAAAGGTATCAAACTCATTTGAGCCACAAAATCGGGGGTCTCAAAAGTTTCCTTTCGGTTAGATTTAACCACATTAGCATTGGTTTTTTCACCTTTATAATAGTTTTGAACTATTTAAGGAGTAACCGTGCATGACCTTTGTGTTTATAGCATAGAGTTGCCTCATTGAGCATTATCTCTTGCTTTGTGACAACGGGCCATATTGTTCCTTTCAATTACTGTCTTCGAGCCACAGGTTTTCGATTTTGACGATTGTCTAAAATCTCGCTTGGCTAGGCGATTCATCGGGATCGCGACAGTTCGAGACAAATAACACTTGTCTCGGTTCTCGATTCGTGGAAAAAAAATATACACGAAGAGCATTAATATCAGGCAAACAATTCGCCATTGACCCAATAGGATTAAAACTACTCACCGGGGTAATTTTCTTATCCAATAACAAATGGGCGATAAAGGAACATGGTGAATATAAATTCACGATACTGCTTATGGAATACAATTTCCATGCTAGTATTTTGGTGAAGGATTGCTCCGATATGTCAATTTCAGACATTTATTCACCATAGACGTCATCACGTCTCAAATGTGGCGGCGGAATAAAATCAATGCCTTAGCATTCATCGTGCAGGTAACAACAAACTCGTGTTTTACTCATCAAAGATGGCATCAAAAAAAATTTTGGGCATCACATTTTCACACATCAGGGTGAGTAACATGTGGTGACGGATTAAAATCAACGTTTAAACAGTCATTTCGCAAGTATGTTTTTACGATTTTTTTCATCATAGATGGCATCCAACATGTGTTGGGAGTTCTGGATTATTTATCATATAAAACGACTGGTTTATATGTTTATGGTTTGCACAAGCATAAACTTTATTTCGAAACGACAGGTTCGAAAAATAGTTTTGCTTTTCATGTGAATCGGTTCTCATTGATCGAACGACGGGTCGATACTGAAACACCAATTCAGCGAAACATACATCACTATATAAACACACTCGGGGAAATTATTATTTAGTCAACCCCTTTCGGTAGCTCTATTTGAACACGACCAGGAAAGACGGTGAGGGGGGTGGGCACGAATGCCTCTTAAAAACCGACCTCATTAGGAGAACGACTTCCGCCTTTATCTTTCCTAGACATCGTATCCAAATAGGTGAGCCTATTTGGGGAAGATTCATAATTTTTCCAACTTAAATGTGAATATATACGATTTTCGCTTTTTATATATGGCAATAATATTAACAATATAGACAATATCTATCTAGATTAACCACATATATATAAACAGGCAGTAAATATATTTTAGGATCTATCTAATCATCCAGTAGATTTGGTGTTATAAACAAATCAATTTAAGATTATCAATCAATCCATAAAGATTCTAACATATCAAATCAAATCAATTTAAGATTATCAATTAGATCTAATCCAATAATTTACTGGCATATGTGATATTTATATATATGATAATATCAAAAAGATATGATTATACTAACAAGATATCAATCAATTATCTATGTTTATCGCCATATTAATAATTCTATACATGGTAGTTTTAACATGCAAGCAAACAATATATTTTTAATTACCAATCAATTCTATTCAATTAACAATATACACGCAATTTCCATACAAGTTAATTTATATGTACTTGCCTTTTAATCAATATCATGCATGTGGGTGTATGTTGATTCAGTCCAAACAGATTAATTACATGTAATGGTACCAATTCATGAATATGGTTATTAGGCAGAACGACAATCCCAGTTTTCTTATACATGGTAGGATGTGTGTGTATATATATATATATATGTATATTTCATGCAATAGTGATTTAAATACACATCGGTTAAGCATGCAGTCATACCTATGCAAGAATAAATGATTTTTTTAAGGGAATTTTTACTAGTAGCTCTTTTCAGACCTAGTAATACCATGTTCTTAAATAGAAAAACAATGACCATAATCTGATTAAGTTACGCATGTGATTGGAAAATAACAAGTAGCAATCAAACATCATGTAATTTAAGCATGCAGTTAAACGTGTAATTGCTACGGTTAATAGGTAACGTGTAATTGCTACGGTTAATAGGTAATTGTGTACCGTACTCCTGGTATTTTGGGAAGGTCGATATAGCAATAAACCAATAAAACCCGGTTAAAACTCAAGTTTTATAGATACCCAATATCCGTACGTTTACCCAAAATCTTCAATATCCGTGAGCGTATATACTATTCTCCGCGAGCAACGTGCTGATAACGTGTTGTGTGGCATATTAGCTCACATATATATGTATATAGATATAGGGAGAGAATATAGAGAGAGACACAACAGGGTCTTTATTATGAATGAATATGTGAATGAATGTAAAATACAAGACCCCTAGCCCTCTTTATATAGATAGAGGGATAGGGTTACAAGCCCACTTGGGCCCATAAAGAATAAGCCCAAGAGTCCAATAATATCCTACAACAGTATCAAAATTGTCGGAATAAAAATTTTCAAAAGCTAATCATATAGTTAAAACATTAAATTATATTATTTAGTTTTGAAAATTTTTATTTTCACAATTTTAATACATGTTATAAGTCGGTCAAAATTGTACGTAATTTCGTAAAGGACAATTAATTGAGAACGGATGGACTAATATTTTTCAGTTTTATCCATCCTTACTCTCTTAATATTATTATTAAATTTTCAAGGAAAATTTATTCAGCTACTAATCACTATTCAACCTCTTTCACCAGGAAGCATGGATTTGTCATTCCTTGCTCAAGAGCATACAATGTCTCACTTATGACTTCTAACCGTATATTCAAATTCCGTCCCGCGTGATAAGTGACCACCCAGTTTTCAACTTCTATCCAACTACAGCCTGGAATTTTCTTGACATTTTTCTTCACCATTAATTTCCTTATCGGCTCTACTTCTGCCCATTGCCCGCTCGCACTATACAAGTTTGACAATAACACGTCATTCATCTTATTTTGAGGATCTAAAAGTTGCAACTCTTCCCCAAGTTCCGCTCCAATCGTTAAATCTCCTTCACAAGAACATGCTCCCAAAATAGTTTCATTGAAAGCAATCTTTGTTCCAATTTCCACATAATTCATAGCCAAATCTCTTGCCTCTTCTAAATACCCACCTCGAGCAAACATATCCACCACACATACTACATGGTCCATTTCAGGGGAAATATCGTAAATGGAACTCATTGATGCAAAGAGAGCTTTTCCTTTTTCCATAAGACCTGAGTGACTACAACTCACTAGCAAACCGATAAAGGTCACTTTGTCTGGTTTTACTCATGTCTTCATAAAGGGATAGAGCTCGAGCAGCCTGTCCATGAAATGCAAATGCAAACAATAAGGCATTCTAAGATACTAAATCCTTATCGAAAATGACAGAAAATGCCCGTTTGCACTACTTATATCCCCGTACTTTGCATACATGTTGATTAAGCCATTGCCAACATAAGAATATGCATGAAAACCATAACGGATTACCAAACTATGAACCATGTGGCCACGCTTTAGTGTTGCCGAGTTTGAACAAGCTTGCAAAACTGCCCCAAACACGAAATCATCTGGTCCACAACAATCTCCCATCATAGCAACAAAGAAGCTTAAAGCTAGCTCTTCTTCCCCATTTTTGGCGTACCCACTTATCATCGATGTCCATGAAATAATGTTCTTGTCACATGCCTGTTGAAATACGAGAAAAGCTTTTTGGGGTTCTCCGAATATCATGTAAGCATCAATTATCGCGTTAAAAGACACCTGGGTTAGAACTTTAATGGACTCGATTATCTTCATGAAATCGTCTTTACTACCTACCTTAGCATAAAAACTCAAAATTGAATTACTTGCCTCTGCGGCTAAACTCCAACCACTTTTAACGGTCATCGAGTGAATCATATAACCAAAAAAACAATCTTTAATCTCTGCACAAACATTCATAATCGCACTAAAAGCCCACTGATCCGGCATATATGAACTCGATAATATCTCCTAAAAAAACCAAAGCACAGTTCAACTTCGCCACACCGAGCATAACCAGCAATCATGGTATTCCAAGTTACAACCACCTTATTCGGCATAATATAAAAAAACATGACGAGAATCCTCAAAAAGGAAAGAATTTGTATAAGCAAACAATAGCGAACACCATGACAAATCATTTCTCATACCAATTTCCCGAAACACTTTATTAGCACAGAAAGGGCGTAAACACTTTCCATACATATTAACAAGCGCGTTATTTACAGGTAACGAAAAAGAATCACAACCAAAAATAACAGCTTGTGCATTGATTTGAAGTCCGTATTCAACCTCGAACGCTCCTGAGCAAGCGCTCAAAACAGAAGTGAGCGAAAAATCGTCGAGTCTTGAATTAAAAACGAGACTACGGAAAAGAAATAAAGCATTTTGGTAAAAACCTCAGATGAGAATAGCTAATGAGCATTGTGTTCCAAGCGATAATATCTCTTTGAGGCATTTCATCGAACATTTTAAGTAACAAATTAATATTGCCAGTTCATGCAAGGGACTTGATCTGTGTTGTGATTTTGACCAAATTATTGGACATTTTAGTAAATCACTTAGTTTGCAAAGACCCATTTCGCATTTGTCAAACTGGTTTAGAAAAAATAAAATATGAAAGAAAAAAACTGGTTTAGATTCTTTAGAACAAATATAATAAAGAAAATGAAGTGAAACTGGTTTTAAACTCTGAACTAAACCTTGCACCGAATATATTTTGATGTTGAAAAGTAAAAAGTGAAATATTGCAGTAGTAATAGTTTGAAATTTTACTGTGGCAAGTCTACATTTTCTCTCTCTTAATATTAGAAAGACAAATGAACTATAGTAAATTATACTACTATTAGTATTAGATTTGACAAGAATATATTTGATTTTGTTGTAAATAATTGGATGGTCCATTAGTATAAGAGTTACGTACCATTTAGTATGAGCATTTGCTCCTTTATATGTTACAACCTTTGAGTTTATTATCATTAACATTTAGCTTGTAACCTCCAAACCTCTAGACTATATAAAGAGCTTATGGGTATGGAGTTTGGTACACTTACAACATACTTGAATATATATGTTTTGGCCCTCATTATCTCTCTCTCTTACACAAATTATTGAGCTAATTTGGCGTAAAACACGTTATCGGCACTTTGCTTCACGACGGAATAGAGAAATAGCTAGATAGTTTCATTAGAAGTGAGTATACGGATCTATTTCTTCTTCGAAGAGTTAGGAAGAGGATTTATTGGGTTGTTAGATTACATATCGATCATCCTTTCGCATTTCCGAATTAAGGTACATATATTTCTACTTGTAATAAAAACGTAGAAATTGCATGATTAATCAAGAATAAAACCGGAAATTTCATGTTTAGGATGTATATCACATGATAGATGGTTTATTTTGATAAACAATGGCTATTATAACCCATGTATATCACTTATAAAACAAGTTAAAACTTGTATGTGAATCTGTCCGACCAAAACTGTCACTTTTAGAACACTGCAGGACCATTCTGAAATTTTCTGAAACTGTAATACTTCGCTGTAACTCTCTGTAAACTATAGGACCAGAGCTGTAATTACCTTTAAAATGCATATAGTTTCATGTATTTACTCTCTTAGTCCCTGTAGTTACTCCCTATACACAGAATAGTATATATGTACGAGTTTACCCATTGTTTAGTCCGAAAATACTTATTTACATGCAAATGATGTAACATTTAATTGCTACAACTTCTAAAATTTATAGAAATCTTGTAGAAAATACCTCTTGCATGATAGTATTAATTGCTTGTGTGGCATTAATTTAATTTAGCCTCTTAGCATGCCACCATTTATTGCCTATGAATTGATATAACATATGAGATGTATTAATTACCCATAGAAAATGGCAAAAGTCACATTTTAGTGTTGGATTTAATAATAACTCATGTGGTTTAATATTACTACTCCATGTTAGGACTAGTTTACATGAGTATGGCATGCCCTTTTATATTACGATATTGTTGATTGCTATTTTATCTTGTCACATAAAAACTCGTAGACATTTATATGTCACGTGAGCTTATAAATTGCCTCGAATTTGAACATTTTACTATGTATCTTTTTTGAGTAGAAATTTTCCTCAAGCTTAAACATTTAGATATAGCTTTTGAGTTGAAAATTTGCGAAATCCGGTATATGTATTCATATTTAAGTTGGAATAATTATGAATCTTCCCCAAATAGGCTCACCTATTTGGATACGATGTCTAGGAAAGATAAAGGCGGAAGTCGCTCTCCTAATGAGGTCGGTTTTTAAGAGGCATTCGTGCCCACCCCCCTCACCGTCTTTCCTGGTCGTGTCCGAATAGAGCTACCGAAAAGGGTTGAGTAAATAATAAGTTCCCCGAATGTGTCTATATAGGTGTATTTTCGCTGAATTGGTGTCTCAGTATCGGCCCGATGTTCGATTAAAGAGAACCTATTCAATTGAAAGCAAAACTAGTATTTTTCGAACCTGTCGATTCGAAACAAGTTTGTGCTTATGCAAACCATAAACATATAAACCTGTTGATTTATATGATAACTAATCCAGTATTTTTCTCCCGTTGTAGAAAAATGTCAATCAAACTTGACTTTTTGATCCTCGATACCGCTGGCAAGAACTATTTGGACTGGACTCAAGATATCCAGAACCATCTAGATGCCCAAGGCTTGTTGGACGTCATCTACGCTGAGGATGAACGTGAAGTGGAAGTGTCGCATGAAATGAATGCGAGGGCGATGATTCTGTTCCGCCGCCACTTATCAGATGCAATGAAATATGAGTTCATAGCGATCACCTCACCGAAGATGCTGTGGGACTCTCTCAGAGAGCGCTTCGACCACCAAAAGACCATATGGCTTCCTGAAGCCCGCCATGATTGGCTGAATCTGCGATTTCAGGACTTCAAAAGCGTTACGAAATATAATGCTGAAGTATGCAGGATTCGTGCTCTTCTCTAGTATTGTGGTGAAACATTAACCGACAATGACTTGCTGGAGAAAACCTACACCACATTTCCTACCTCTGACAACTTGCTCCAAAAGCAATATCGTCAGTCTAAGTATACCAAGTTCTCTGAGCTCATCACCCAGCTATTATTGGACGAGAAAAATAGTCTCGTTTTAATGAGGAACAACAATTCTCGTCATGCTGGGACAAAGGCTATTCCAAGGCCTGATGCTTATACTGTTCGTGGACCACCTCCACGATATGGGAACCGAGACAAGAGCTAGTCGTCCCGTCAGCCAAGGAATCATGGGGAGCGTAATGCTCGCCCAGCCAAGCGAGGTTTGGATAAACGTCCGAACCGAAGACCTTTGGCTCCTAGGCAGTCTCGTGGTAGGAACAACAACAGGGCCAGTCGTCCCAAAGCAACAGAAAATGCTCAAGGGCAAATTCTGTGCTACAAATGTGGTGTTTATGGTCATATGCAAATGACCTGCAAGGCAACTCCCCAAGAAGTTCAAAACTATCATAGGGGTAGAAATGCCGAAGAAAATATGGTTGAAGCAAGCGGAAAGCAAATTTTTGAGACCCCGGACTTCGTGGCTCAAATGGAAAAATAAAACAAATTTCTTCATTTTTCGTTAATAATTGAGCACTTGTTTAGCTCTTGGATTATGTTTTTAATTTCCATTCGGATTATGTTTTTTCCTTGGATTTTGTTTCTTTTGGATTATATGGTTTTGCATTATGAATAAAAAAATTTCGCAATAATTTAAAGTTACTTCGTTAAGCGATTCCTTTATTAGTGTGACAAACTTTAAATTATTTTTACTTTTAGGCATGAATTGTGGGGCAGTTGATTGTCTGGCTGATAGTGGTACTACACACACTATCTTAAAAGATAAATGCTATTTTATCAACTTTACGCCTAAAGTAACCTCAGTGACAACAATTTCGGGCCCGTCGACCCTTGTTGAAAGCTTTGGTAAAGCCCAAGTCTTGTTGTCAAATGGTACTCTTTTGACCATATCTGAGGCCTTATATTCTCCGAGATCCAGTCGAACCTTGTTGAGTTTTAAGGATATCCGAGAAAACAAGTTTCATATTGAAACTGCTCGTGAAAATGGTATTGAATACCTTTACATCACCTCCACTCAATACGACCAAAAGCGTATTTTGGAGAAGTTGAGATGTTTTTCAAGTGGTTTGTATGTTACCACGATACGAAACATTGAAAGCAATCTAATCATTCGGCGGGCGCCGATTGATGAGAGCATTTATATGTTATGGCATGATCGGCTGGGACACCCGGGTCAAAATACGATGCTTCAAACGATGAACGCATCACATGGGCATCCTCTTGGAAGAAAAAATTTTGTGATCAATCCGAAAAGCCTATGCCAAGCATGCTCTATTGGAAAGACAAATCTCAAACCAATTCACGTGAAACCTACAAAATTGGTTTCCCAATTCCTTGAACGAATTCAAGGAGATATTTGTGGACCAATCCAACCAACATGCGGACCATTTAAATATTTCATGGTTTTGGTTGATACATCGACAAGATGGTCACACGTAGCTTTGTTGTCCACAAGAAACGCAGCGTTTCCTAAACTCCTTGCCCAGATCATTAAGTTGAGGGCTCACCATCCGGATTATCCAATAAAGTCTATTAGACTTGATAATGCCGCGGAGTTCACATCGAAAACTTTCGATGATTATTGCATGACGTTGGGAATTGATCTTCAACATCCAGTTGCTTATGTTCACACCCAAAATGGTCTTGCAGAAGCTTTCATTAAGCGTTTGCAAATGATTGTGCGAACTTTGGTAATGCGCACCAAACTTCCAATTTCTGCATGGGGCTATGCAATTTTGCATGCTGCTGCGTTGGTCCGTCTGAGGCCCATGGCCACCCAACCACTATCTGCGTACCAGTTGGTAACTGGATATGAGCCCGATGTCTCACATTTACGCGTGTTTGGGTGCTTAGTAAATGTTCCAATTGAGCCGCCAAAGCGTTCAAAATTTGGACCTCAGAAACGACGGGGAATATATGTCGGTTATGAATCCCCGTCCATAATACGCTATTTAGAGCCCTTGACAGGATATCTCTTTACCGCTAGATATGCGGATTGTGACTTTGATGAGACACTCTTCCCGTCGTTAGGGGGAGAAATGCACGTTAACGTTGATAAGGAACGACGTGAATTAACGTGGCATGTACCCACTATGTCTCATCTAGATCCCCCAACTGCACATAGTGATAAGGAAGTGCAGAGAATCCTAGGTCTGCAAAATGTTGCAAATCAAATGCCAGACGCATTTAATGACCTAGCCAATGTCACGAGATCACATATACTTGCTACAAATGTGCCTGCAAGGATAGACGTTCCTGTGAGACGCCATGTTCATGTTGAACATGTTGCTCCGGTTGTACCCACCGAGCAAAGTACGCTGCCGTCGGCCGTCTAGTCCGCCGCTCTTCCCAAGAAAAGAGGAAGACCGGTTGGTTCCAAGGATGTTCTGCCTCGAAGGAGGAGAAATCCCGTTGCATCCGTTTTGCCCCATGAGATCATTAAGGATCACGGTGATGTATTAGAGGAGCATGTTCCTGATGTAACACCAGTTCCTAATCATCCCGATAACCTCGAAATATCCGTCGAGTATACTAGTTTAGACGATATTTTGAAGCGAAATGAAACTGTCATCGATGATGTGTTTATATATGCAGTGGCCACTGAAATTATGAGCAATGATGACATGGAACCACGTACCGTTGCTGATTGTTAGCGAAGAACGGACTGGCCTCAATGGAAACAAGCAATCCAGGCTGAATTAGATTCCTTCACGAAACGAAGAGTGTTTGGACTTGTCGTTCCAACACCACCCAATGTTAAACCAGTTGGTTATAAATGGGTTTTCGTAAGGAAGCGTAATGAGAGTAATGAGATTGTTAGATACAAAGCTCGCCTAGTGGCGCAAGGCTTCTCTCAACGCCCTGGAATTGATTACGAGGAGACGTATTCTCCCGTAATGGACATTATAACGTTCTGCTACTTAATCAGTTTAGTAGTTTCCGAAAAACTGAATATGCAGCTCATGGATGTGGTCACAGCTTATCTCTACGGGGATCTGGACACAGAGATATACATGAAAGTCCCTGAAGGACTTAAGTTGCCTGAATCAAGTAGTTCCCGTCCACGGAACACATTCTCTATTAGGCTGAGACGTTCACTATATGGATTGAAACAATCCGGACGGATGTGGTATAACCGTCTAAGTGAATACTTGATCGGCTTGGGATATGTTAATGATGAATTATGCCCATGCGTGTTCATAAAGAAATCCACTTCAGGATACGCTATTATCGCAGTCTATGTAGATGATATGAATCTCATAGGAACCTCGAAAGAGTTGTTCGAAACTGCCGAACTCCTGAAAAAGGAATTCGAGATGAAAGATCTTGGGAAGACACGGTATTGCCTCGGCCTGCAGATCGAGCACCGTAAAGATGGAATTTTAGTCCATCAAGAAAATTACACCCAGAAGGTGTTGAGACGGTTTAGTCATCACGACGCAAAACCGTCATCCACTCCCATGGTCGTCCGCTCTCTAGACATTAATAAGGACCCCTTCCGTCCAAAGGAGGACGATGAAGAGATATTGAGTCCTGAGTGCTCATATCTGGGTGCAATAGGCGCACTATTGTACTTGGCTCAATGTACTAGACCGGACATCTCGTTTGCTGTGAATTGTCTAGCTCGACAGAGCACCGCGCCAACACGCCTCCACTGGAATGGCATTAAAGACGTCTTCCGTTACCTTAAGGGTACTGCGGATATGGGTTTGTTCTATCCCTACATGTCAACGAGTGAGTCCAACCCCCTTGGCACTCGAAATAACGCGACCCTTGTTGGTTACGCCGATGCGGGTTACTTATCAGACCCGCACAAGGGACGTTCCCAATCTGGTTATGTATTTACCATTGGAAACACGGTGATATCGTGGAGGTCTCGTAAACAGACCTTGGTGGCTAGTTCGATGAACCACTCTGAGCTACTCACGCTCTATGAGGCGACTAGAGAGTGTGTATGGCTTCGAGCAGTTATTGGCCATATTCGAAGTACGTGTGACCTAGCTTATGATCCTGCTGAACCAGTTGTTATTTATGAGGACAACACCGTTGTTATTGATCAAGCAAAACATGGTTACATCAAAGGTGATGCCACCAAACATTTACACATGAGCAACAAACGCTTCAAAAGATTGAAGTTAAGCATATTGGATCAGAGAATAATCACGCAGACTTGTTGACTAAGTCACTGCCAAAATATTCATTTCAGAAACATGTCAAAGCAATTGGTCTTAGGAAGCTTTCTGAGCTATTCTAAAGTGACATGTCATTGCACCCTGTCGTGTGCAAGTGAGGGGGAGCATCCTGATGTATGCTCGATTTCTCAGACACTAAATCGAGAAAATCCTCACTAATGATGGCCTAAATCAGAGGGAGTATCCAGTCGAATACTTCTAATCACAGTGTACTTTTTTTCCTCGATCATAGGTTTTTCCCATTGGGTTTACTCTGATAAGGTTTTGATGAGGCACTTTATGTATGTGGTTACCCCTATTGTTCTAACCAAATCGTACTCTTTTTGTCTTTCGCCTAGAGGTTTTTTTCCAATGGGTTTTCTCTTGCAAGGTTTTAACGAGGCGTTTGTTAGTGGTTAGTTCGCACCAACAAGCTACAAGACGGAGGAGCTCAAATGTGATTAAATATATTTTTGGACATCCAAGGGGGAGTGTTGTAAATAATTGGATGGTCCACTAGTATAAGAGTTACATACCATTTAGTATGAGCATTTATTCCTTTGTATGTTACAAACTTTGGCAAGTCTACATTTTTTTCTCTCTTAATATTAGAAAGACAAATGAACTATAGTAAATTATACTACTATTAGGATTAGATTTGACAAGAATATATTTGATTTGATTTAGATAATTATTTTATGTAAAAATTTAGTATTTTTTTATTGGCCACTCAATAATCGTGTATATAATAATCATCTACTTGCAATACAATACTGCAATATCAATTATAAAACTATTCATCTATTTTCATTTTTGTAAACTATCTATTATTTTATAAATTGATATCACAATCTCCGAATATAGGTTTTGTTTTTGTGAAATTAATCGGTTAGCATTTCTAGTCAAGTATTTACGGAAATGTCTTCCCAATAGTTTTTCTCAAATCACGAGGACCACTTCGTATATTCAATAAAATAAACATTAGGGATTAAATATTATTTTCCATTGTCTTTTTCGCTTGAGCAAAATCATTGTTTATAACTAGCTATTTTGAGATTATCCGTTTGTAATTTTTGCTAGTAAAAGAGTAAACAAACATAACTTTAGTTTTACTCCTACTACTTATTGGTAATAAAGTTTTACGAATAGCACACACCAGCTACCTTCAAAAAATATAACTATTTTTTTTTTCAATAAATATATATATATATATATATATATATATTTTTTATTTTTTTGGTAATCATTCAAAAAATATAACTATACTCTTAGAAAGTTTAAGATTATTAATTAGGAGAAAGGTTTCATGTAGATCATGATAACTTGGTTACGTTAATGAGTTAATTACTTGATCCTGTTTTTTTTTTTTAAAGCGAGTCATGTTTCTCAAAAGAGAGAAATTATTTGGTACTCTTACATCATTCATTCACAATGAAAACGAGGTCTGCTCACCTCCATACTCTTATTCTCTTTTATCCACCTTACTTTTAATATTTGTATGACACTTGTCCAATTTAAGAATCAATGGTTGTGAGTTGTGATGCTTCATCTTCAGAACAACTTTCTTCTGTTTGTTTTAATTTTTTTTTTAAAGATTAAACAGACCAATTATATTAATAAAAATTGAAACTTATATGTATTAGATAATACTATGTAAATAAATGTCCAAAAATACAAGAGATCCTTTATGGAAAAAGAAGTATGGTTAAAAAATTACCGGAAAGAATATAGATATAAAAATAGGAACATATTTTAGTTTATAATTAAGCAACTAGGAAATTCCAAAAAATAATTAGATTATACTGAAAAAATTAGGTCTCAACATTTATCGAAACTTAAATAAAGAAAGGTTTTCTTTTTTGAAAAAGCCGTTCACCGAAGCCATTTGATCTTTTCAGCCATTTTATAGTTTTGCATCAAAAAATAAACTTGCATACAAAAATAATATCATTATCAATGTATATTGTTTAAAATCTAAAATAAAGTAAGATATACAAATGGATTAATAAATTTGCCTCTCTTATAAAATCTACAGGGATAACAACGAAATCAAATGATACGTTATCTTCAAAAATAAAATAAAATTGGTGAGACATTATTTAATTTATTACGTAAGTTTTGCCCCCTTTATTTTGAGAAGTTATTTCTCAATGAATATTTATTTTGAGAAGAAGTGACTATCCATTCCCTGACTTGGTAACATCGTTGGAATAAATAAAACATCTCAACCATTGAATCTTAGATTGGACAATGTCCACATCCAAACAATACAAGTATGGAGGATAAAAGAGCAATACTCCATGAAAACATGTGGACAAAATCTCTCTCTCTCTCTCTCTCATAGACTTACTATAGAGGCATAGTCTCTTTTGAGAAGTCATATCATTTAAATGAGGACTCAAATTACTTAAAAAATGACATCAGATCCACATCATATATTATTTTTATTTATTTTTTTTAATTCATTCAACTCAATTTCATTACAAAATAAATAACTCTAACACTACTTCATTACATCTCATTACACTTCATTTATCTACAAAATAAATAAATTTACCCACTCTATCACACTATTAATTAATACATTCCTCTGCTTTTTTTTTTACATTCAAACTAAATACAAAATTAAAATATTTTATAATCATAATATTATATCAAGTTGACACTTTCAAGTAATTTATATTTTGCACTTTTTTATTTATTATTTTTGTTACTTCCGGGTAAATAATTAAATTGTTTTCAAAAACCATATCCATAATTATTTTCTTGAGGTAAAATGAATTGGTGTTAGGGTTATTTATTTTGTAATAGAATGGAGTTGAAATTACGGACGTACTATTTGAAATCAAATCAAGGACGAATTTAAAAAATTACGGACGTAATATTTGAAATCACAGAAGAAAATAATGACGTGTATAGTTTTTGGAAACAATTTAATTATTTACTCGAAAGTAACAAAATTAATAAATAAAAAAGTGCAAAATATAAATTACTTGAAAGTGTTAACTTGATATAATATTTTAAAATATTTACTCGGAGCCAGGATGAATTGGTGTTAGGGTTATTTATTTTGTAATGGAATGGAGTTGAAATCACGGACGTACTATTTGAAATCAAATCAAGCACGAATTTAAAAAATCACGGACGTACTGTTTGAAATCACGGAAGAAAATAATGACGTGCATGGTTTTTGGAAACAATTTAATTATTTACTCGGACGTAACAAAATTAATAAATAAAAAGGTGCAAAATATAAATTATTTGAAAGTGTTAACTTGATATAATATTATGATTATAAAATATTTTAATTTTGTATTTAGATTGAATGAAAAAAAAAACAAAAGAATGTATTAATTAATAGTGTGATAGAGTGGGTAAATTTATTTATTTTGTAGATAAATGAAGTGTAATGAGATGTAATGAAGTAGTGTTAGAGTTATTTATTTTGTAATGAAATTGAGTTAAATGAATTAAAAATAAAAATAAAAATAAGATGTGACGTGGATCTGGTTTTTAACCAGGTCATCCTTTGAGTAATTTAAGTCCTCGTTTGAGTGATATGACTCCTCAAAAGAGACTCTGCCTACTACAGAGGGAAAAAGGGGATTCAATAAAATGACATAGATCGTGGTATGTAGATCCAACGGTCCATAAACACTAATTTAGAATATTTAATTTTGTTTTTATTAATGTGTTGGGTTTTTAGTAATATTGTGTTAGATATGAATCATTGGATCTATATCAACGGTTCACATCATTTTATTGGAGAGTGCAATAAATTTTTTTTATTGAAACCCCCACGTCCACTATAGAGTCATGCATGGGGCCCGATTTGATATAGCAAACTTGTCATTCATTCACTATACTTTATTCAGTTTTTGTCTGTAGATTTAATGTGTGCATCTTAGCTGTTAGCAACCATTGAGTTACATTAATATATACTTGTAGTGTGTTAGGTGAAAAGCTTTATTACACCATATATAATAGTACCCATTGTGGTTGTGGATATTAAAGGCCAAACCCTTTTTAAACGACAACTCCATTAAAAGCATACATTTCCTTTCTCATCTCTCTTATCTGTAATTTCTTCAGCATCTCTCTCTCTCTCTCTCTTGTATCTTTCTATATATAAATATATAAATATTTACATATATAGATACAAGAGAATGGTACATTCGAAGAAGAAGTTCAGAGGTGTCAGACAACGTCAGTGGGGTTCTTGGGTGTCAGAAATTCGACATCCTTTTTTGTAAGTTCACCCCCCCATAACTATATTACACACACATTACAAAAAATCTATAAGAAATAAGAATGCATTGCCATTGCCATTGCCCCCTTCATTTTATTTCTAAAATATCTTTAAAACATCAACACAAACGAATATATGTGGTAACTTTCTACTCCATTACGTAAGAAATTATCAGTTTTTGTTATTTGTGTTTGAACATGTTTTGTTTGTCCATCAATTATATATAGTTTGTATGTATTATGTACGTATGTATAATGTATGTGCATTGTCTTCACGATATGGGCCATTACTACTATTTTCATGTTTCATGTTTCATGTTTCATTACTCAATCTCAATAATGTTTATAAATGCGTCTCTCTGTTCCATTATTGTGTTGAAGTTTGTTCGTATTATGAGGCACAAATCTTACATTTGTAACCTCACATATCATACTGCAATGTTTTCATGCATTCTTATTGTCTACTCCAGAATTCGTTTATGTTGATATAAATTTGGAGAAGTACATTTACGTACGTATCATTAAGTATTACCGGGTATATATCGGCAAGATGTGAAGTTTACAATTGAAAAGATGTGAAATATGGCAATTCTATTTAGTCAGTACATACGAGATCTTCCATAAGTAGAAGTAAAAAAATTACAATTGAAAAGATGTGTAATATGTGAACTATTTCAAACAATGAAAGTGTTACATTTCTGAAAACTTTGATTACTCTGGTAGAAAATATAGAATTAAGTGAAACAAGAGGTAGAAGGCTCACATAAAGCATTGACAACAAATATGCAATAGTTGCACTTTTACCCCTGAGTTCTATTTTGTCTTGCTTCACTACCTCAAATTCATTTTATTATCCCCCACAGGTACCTCAAGTCCTTTTCAACCACATCACGCAGAACAAAATTACACTCACTTTACAGTCTACTCACACGTTTCACAATTATTGCATCACTTAATTGCAGATTGAATTGGGAAGTTAGTACCAAAATGTAAATATTAAAGCTTTATAAAATTGGCTCATTGTTGTCCCATCAATTTCACCTCTAATTTTTACCTCTCTCAAAAACCAACCACGTCCATAAATTAAAATGTAGTTATGTAAAACTATGCTTTGTTTATCATATTTTTGGTATATTAACATTTAACATACTAATTGGAAGTTTTTTACTGTGCAAGTGTAGGAAGAGAAGGATATGGCTAGGCACATTCGAAACGGCCGAGGCAGCCGCAAGAGCTTACGATGAAGCGGCCATCTTGATGAGCGGTCGGAATGCCAAAACCAACTTCCCTGCCGCCACCTCAGCATTAGGCAATCTCAGTACCGATAGCACTCTTACAACATCACCACCACAACCACCACTTTTACTAGTTGACCAAATAACAGATGATCCAAATTGCAAACAAAAACCAAGTGTATCCGTACCTACAATGCCAGATCTCCTAAGCTCGAAACTTAGAAAGTTGTGCAAAGCTCCTCCGCCTTCGCTAACGTGTTTGAGGCTCGACAACTGCCACATTGGCGTATGGCAAAAGAGGCCTTCCGGTCATGCCTCTAGTTGGGTCATGAGGGTCCACCTAGGCAACAAAAAGGAAAAAACGACAAACCATTTTAGTTTCATCCATGATGACGATATCTTATTGAGTAATAACGACGATGATGATAAGACATTGCCTTTTTCGTCTGCGATGACGTGTGAGGCCAAAACCGGGGTTGAGATGGAAGAGGAGAGCAGAGTGGCTATGCAAATGATTGAAGAGCTTTTGAATTGGAACACTCCCATCATCCCATGAAGCCAGTTTAGTTTGGTCCTGAAATTCACGTTGATATATTATAGATTATGGTATATATTATATATATATGGTGTTGTATAAAAATAAAATATGTTTTCTAAAATAAGTAACATATATATATATACATATATATTGGTTGAATGTTATAACTTATTAGTGGTATGGCAACTGAATTGTATTACATAATAAACCATAGTGGTATTGCTTTTTTAGATTATTTTCAAGCTTTTAAGATTTTATAATTGTTTATATATATATATATAGTGATGATCTATGCAGGATATGTTCCGTTTTTATTACTTACAAGAAAATTTTACCTCTTATAAAGCACATACCAGTACACTTTTACAAGAAGTTCTATATAAAGTTTGTCATTTAATTTCATTACGAAGAGTTTAATAAGTAAATAATTTTACCTAAGTAGCGTCCACAAAATGAAAATGTTGCATATCTATAGCTGGTTCATTGTTGGAGATGTAAATGTGATCATGTGGTTCTATAATGAATGTTTTCAACTGCAAACAAATCTGTAATTTTTTAGCTGTTAATGTACTACTCTTAAGTCAAGCAAGAAAGCGACTTGCAAAAGATTCACATATAGAACATGTTGAGTTGTTTTGTTTCCAACTTTTTAGAATTCAATAAAGATTTTGGAAAAGGTGAATATGTACAGGACTCATATATCATTGAAAGACGTACATTACTAAAATGGAGAAGCTGGAAAAAAATAAAATGAGAGATTTATAAATATATACATAACAATCAACTTAATTATAAAAAATTCATTTATATGTATTTTTTTACAATTAAGTACATATACTTATTTATAATTAGATACATATGTAATAAAAAATAACAAAATATACAAAAAAAATCAAAAATCAATTTTTTTTTTTAAAAACAAAAAATTTGTACATAGTATCAAACATGATTAGATATGATTAAACAGAATTAGACATACAAGATTGGACATGATCAAACAAAATTAGACAGTATCAGACAGGATCACACATATTTTTTTGTATAAAAAATATATTTTTTAAAATTTTGGTTTTTAATTTTTAAATATTGTTTTCGATTTTTTTGGATTTTTTAATGATATATGTAGGTATTTATAAATAAGTTCACAAAATATGAACTTTTTTATAAAAGATTCATAAAGTTCAAAACAATCGGGTTTTTTTGTAAATAATTTTGTAAATATGTACTAAATTATCATTTTCTTAAAAAAAAAAAAAAGATTTATTACACTATACTGTACTAGCAATGGTTAACACTTTAACTATTTGAGTAACACTTTTAACAATTTAACTACTAATTAATCTATCATTTTTTGCTCAATCAATGACCTAATAACATAAATCAACGAAATTGTGGTCATTATATCTTCACATTTTGGGATCTATCTTTTTCCGGACATTGGCATAATTATACCCACTATGTGATAGATAACATGAGTGCACTTCTGTCATTTTGTTTAACGCCGGGTCTACTCAATTGTGACAGAATATATAAATGAGTACATAAATTGTTAAAAATGATACTGCAATACCTAAATTGTTAATTACTGATAGTATTAATATACTAAACGTAATTTTTTTTGATAGCATCTGTTAGATTTAGCTATGAGGAGGTAAACAAAAGTTATTCGAGCCCTACTAATACACACTGGTCGGAAAATTCTTTCATGGGAGACCTCAAATATAGATTATCTCATATGAACAATTTGAGCCTAAAGAGTTTTCGGTGAGATAAATAGGCCAGAAGTATGTTGTTTGAGGATTTTCCTCTAAAAATTACTATCTAAGAGTTTGGTTAAGAAAAGTTTGGTTTATTCATAGATGCCAATGAGAGTTTTAAAAGGTGTTTATCATCGGTTTGGTTTGGTTTTTGGTTGCCTCGACTTATTTCAACCGACTTATGCTCACCCCTATCCTTTTCAACCTTTCCAACTTCCCAAGTTACAACTTTTTATATGATGAAATTACATTTGCTTAAGTTATGAATATAATCACTCGTTTCAGCTGCAAACAGTTGTTATTTCGGTTGCAACTAAGGAGTAAAAGCTGGCAGAATATTAAACAATACGTTGCGTGGTTAACGAAGTTCGATTTCACCAATTCTACGTCTCTGATACGCTTACACAATATTTATTAATATTGAAAAAGACTATGATGGCCGACTTGGTTATTACAATAGCTATTGACTCGCTCACTATTATATGCATATCAAACTATCGATTTTAGCTAATCAACTATCAATGTATGTACTAATAACATACCGTAATTATTTTTCTCAAATATAATTTTTTTCTCTTGATAATTTCAAGAGTTTCTTTCTCTATTTACTGTATATTATATGGTGTAGAAAGCCACGAAATTATAAATCCTAACGACTTTATTTATACTCATACAAAAAATTTATAATTGTGACTAAATAAGAAGTATTTCCTATTTTGGAGGAAGTGTTTCCTAGTCAAAGAAGTGTTTGTAATCAAATTAGAAGGAAAAATCAAGAAAGAAAATAGGATGCGGATATCAGAGATGTGAAACATAAAAAAATAAAAATAAAAATTGACATGAAATAATTAAGAACAAAAAATAAGAAGCAGCCGGAACACATGGATTTTGAAATTGAAAACTAGTTTCTCGGTAGACTAACTATGGTTTCACTTGCCCTTAGATAGCAAATTGTCATAATGATTTAGTGGTAGAGTTGTATTGAGCTGCGCGAAAGCCATTGTGCGTTAGCGCATCTGTTTTCTTTCTCGTTAGTGCTTTCTTTTTTAAATAAGGGGCTCAGTTCTTCAGCCATTGCCTGATACCATGCCAACAAGGTGGATTCTCTATAAATTTATAGGACCTTTTCCTTTATGGGGTAGGCCCCAAGATTTTCTTCTATCAGAGAACGGCAATTCAGCAAGCGCATGGGATTTTTCACAAGAGCAGCTCTCATTCTGACCTTAGCAGTGGTTTCAGCAGTTACGGTCCTGAACGGGGTGGAGGAAGCTGTATTAGCATTCAACAACATCACATGCCGTGTCAATCCATTGTTCATCCATAGACGAAACTCTTCTTTATCATCTCGTGCCAGATGCAACAAATGATGAGTCCCTTTTTCTTCTCGCGAACCACGGGAGTGCCTAGCGGCTTGTGATGTTCGATTTTCCTAAATCAATAATTTTGGTTCTTTTGGAAGATAGCTTATATTTTCAATCAAACAGAAATGTGAGTTTATCATTAATTAAATGATTCGAAAAGCAATGAGAGGAGTTGAAGGAGAAGGCAAAAGTTTTCTCCTTGAATTTTAACAGGTAAAATGAGAAAAATGAAAAGAAAATCTAAGTATTTATTCATTGTTGATGAAATTGAATTTAAATATTGCGAAAATTTAATTGTACTAATATCGTTACTTTTGTCTTTTAATTTATTTCTTAGTCGAAGTAATAATTCATAATCCTTTTTGGAAGATTACAATGGGCCTGTTTAATTACATTCATGAATGGAAAAAGTAAATAATTACGTGTCGTAAATGCCATTAAATATATCTTTTTGCAATCGTAAATGATTCCTTATTACGAAAAATCATACATGGCATTTTCGAACACTATATAAGAGGCGAATCATGACGGACATGGAAAACCAAAACAAAAAATTTAGTATGGATTCAATAACAATCATGAACCTCCGCCAATTTCATTTCATCGATAGAGAGATTTTCTATCGACTGGTAATACTATTGGCACGTGACCCGGGAGAGAGTTTGATGGTCATGGCCCTATGGCTTTGGCTTGAACAGAAGAAATTCCGTAACATTATCGGAAAAATGGTGGATCAAGTCGACTTTCTAGTAAACGAGTTGGCTAAAGAGGCTGTGGCATGTCTAAAAGCCCTTAGTGGAACTCAACCTCCTAACCCCGAGAACGGAGGCATGCCCTTGATGAAATTATTTACCGGAAGAGATATATCTTTCCAACTGGTTTACCAAATTAAGTTTACCGCCATTAGCGAAATCAAATTGTTTCTAAAGAATGTGTGTGCTCTTGTTTTCACTGACATCCTACAACAGGTAAATCAGGTCTTGCTTGCACGAACCAATAACACTACAAATAGACTTTCAGTCATTTATGAGAAAAAAATATTGTTATTTAAAAAGAAATGAAGTGGTTAAAGATGTAATTTCTTTTAGCTTGCACTTGATTTAAATTCTGAAACTTTAAGTATTGAATCGAGTGATGGGATTGTTTCTGATTCAAATCTTTTTTCAAACATAACAATCTCAACAAGTCAATCATTTATTTATTTTATTTTGATACTTGTAAGGCAAAATATTATTATCATGTACGGCGTTGGTATAATACCGTCGGTATGTTGCTTGTATCATTATCGTAGCATGTATGTATGATACAAATTTATTTGTATCATTATCGTATCACACTTTCGGTATACCATACTTTCGGTATTTCGGTACGGTACATTCGGTACGGTACGGTATATTACAAACATAAAACGTCACCGTAGAAAATTTAAGTAAACATTCATCTACAACCAAAAACATATGTAACCAACAAAAGAAAATTCATTATCAAAATTCAAAAGTGATCATCCACTTGTATAATGAGTTACTGATTGTTAAGTAATGACGGATGCAATATTGTTGCTTAAAAAAAATGCACCTGCATTAGTCTTTTAGTCTTGAAATTTTATCATATGATAGACAGAAAAGTACATTGTGTAAAACGAGAACACCTGATCACTATTGCAATATGGCTGGATTAAACACAAATAAATGCAATCTATTCTAATCTCTACTTCACTAGATTGGAAGATAAAACAGATTTTTAATAGGTTTTGTATAGTTTATACTAATTACTAAAGCAAAATCTTTCAGTAGACCACAACAAGGCAGTACCAATGAGTTTATAAAATATGATTTAATTAATTATAAAATAAATGTTAGGTATGATCGGTACATCCGTAGGTTACGGTAATATTAAAAAACTAATATCATTACCGTACCGTGAATGAACGGTAAGGTATTATCGTACCATATGTGTGGTACTACCGTAAATGCGGTACGAACGGTACGGTATGAGTAGTAATTACGGTTGGTTGGTACGTTTCGTTACAAAATTTCACTCCTAATTACTATAGTCATTCAAAATTTTTACCTCTTCATATGTCGGATTAGTTGGACCTATAACGTAGTGAATGAAATTTGGTTTGCAAAGTCACAATAAAATAAGGATAAATTAACAAAACATACTACTTTTTAAACTAAATTAACAAAAACATACCCTTACAACTTTAACTATCAAAAACATACCAAACAAATTTAAATTTAATGATGTTTATTCTTTTATTTCTCTCTCTCTCTCATCTTACTGTCTCTCTCATCCATTCTTCTTTCTCACCATTCTATGTATCTATTCATTCTTCTCTCTCACCAATTTTTCTCTTTATCTCTATCTGATTTTACTCTCTCTCTTATCCATTCTTCTATGTATCTTTTTTTAATATCTCACTCTATATCTCTCCCTTCCTCCACCACGAAAACACGTCACTAACTACCGAACACCATTTAGATTATATAGATATCCATATACATATAAATACATATATATACATACGTAATATACAAAAAATTACACTATTTGATACCCCGTAATATATGAAAAATATATGTAATTGATGAGATTATTTTCTATTTATTGAGTTTTGATACTATTGTAAAGATTGTGGGATTCAAGTTGAAAGAGAAGAATCCATATGTACAATATTGAGATAAATTCATATGTATGGTATGAAATTTTAAAATTAGGATATGAAGTTTTAAAATCAGAGTATGCAATTTGAAATTAGGGTATGAACTTTTTGAAATTAGGGTATAGAGTTTTAAAATTAGGGTATGAAGTTTTAAAATTAGGGTATGACGTTTTATAATTAGCATATGAATATTTTGTGAGTTTTTAATTATTTTTAGAGAGAGATGGGTGATTAGCACGTGTTAGAAAGAAGTGCGATTATCGTGTGTTAGAGATAAATGTGCGATTAGATAGAAAGAGTTGCGGTTAAAGAGATATAGGTTAGATTATGGTTTGATTAGAATTAGAAAAATAATAAGTATATATATATATGTATGTATGTTTTTGGTAATTTAACTTTTGATAATATGTTTTTGGTAATATAATAGAGGTATGATATGTTTTTATTAATTGCCTCATAAAATAATTGGTAAGATTTTTGGTATTGAAAATTGGGTGTATTATTCAGAGTACAATGACATACTATTAAATAATTTTACTAAAATTTTGTTGGGGACTTCTATATAATATTGGTGGAAAAAAAAGGCATCTTTATTTATTTATAATGATAAAAGATAAATAAAAAAACCCAATACCTCCAAAAGAAAACAAAATCAAAACATGAATATTAGAAGGGAATTTGTTTATTATAGTAATATATTAATATTATTTTCTTATTTAAGTAAATAAAATACATAAAAATGGTAATGCTACACTATTATGATATAAATACAACTTCTATTCGTATTAAATGCAATATAATTATAGAAATGTATTTAATACTCAACTCCTTAGCAAAACCGATATTACAAAATAGAAAAGTGAATACTAAGATAAAAGATTACAAATTTAGGAAATGATAATCTTAGACTCAAAGCAGAGAGAGAACCGGGAAAGTCAAATGAGATGGCTTCATATTTTATACGATTTATTTTTTACAATATAAGTAGGGCGAACACAAAATTTTAGGAATTTATTTAAATTACATAAATAAATAAAAATCATCTTTTCCATATTATTATTATTTTTTATCAAAATGGGAGGGGATACAGCCCAAGTGTGTGTACCTGGCTCCTTCCCTAACAGAAAGATGGGAAAAAGCAAAGTCTGGCAAGGTAAACCAGACTTATATAAAACTATAAGGGCTTAAAAGGTGATTCAGTCCTGTACTTAGATTTTTTTATTAATAAACCTGTAGATCTCTTTATGTATTTACTTATTTACATTTTTTTTTTATAATCATAAACCATCATTGAAAGATAACCCTGCTTTGCAGACGACATAGTTAAAACTCTGGTAGTGAGCGTGGTTGGACCAACCATTTTTGCTCATGTGCATTTATTCTTTAACTTGCTTCTTTCTCACCTTTTAAAATAATCACCACCACCCTTTGGGAAAAAAATGTTACTCTAGTTTATTAGTGGTTAAATGTTTTAGGCCTTCAGGCCTTCACCCTATAACCCGAATGGATACTTTCATCACGTAGTTTTGCCAATGATATTTAGTTTTATATTCAAATGGACAGGCTTTACGAATTCCTTTCCCAAGAATTAGTGAACCCGTGACAGTCCCTGGGTTCCCTCATCCAGTTTTCGGCTCACTCTTCGTTTTTCCATACCCGCTTAACCAAACCATACCTAGTCTATGGGGATGGACACTCGACATATATGTCCCTGTAGACGATAGAACATTGTTTCTGACGTTCTCAAAAGGGTACCCTGTGACCGAAAATGAAATAAGAGATCTTTTCAATGGTCTTTTCGGGGATTGCGTTAACAATGTTTGGATGGATGAGTACTATGCTAACGATCAATGTTCATTCGCTCGTATGGAGGTTCGTAAAATTTCGACTGTTGATTACATTCTTCGTGGGAACAATATTGCCAAGTTACGTATCAATGGAAAACATGTTTGGGCTCGTAAATATGAACGAAGGGACGTTAATATTATTGGCGCTTGATCAATGAGGGTCCCGTAATCAGAAGAGTCCTTTAAGTAAATTGTATTTTTCGTTTCGTTGAACATCGTGGCCCGTGGTCCCCCCCTTTTTTTTTTTTTTAAATAATGAAAATTGGGTTTTCCCCACTAATTATATAAAAGAAAATAGAGTGTATAACTCACAAATCATATTATAAAATATCAAAATTGATAACCTTTGGGTTTTGATTGTTGAGGCACAATGTTATCTAGTGTTCCCGAAATATTCATTACTCACTCCTTGTTTAATTGATTATTTGGATGTTACGCATTGTCTTTTGGTTTGATAATGTTATCTAGTGTTCCCGAAATATTCATTACATGTGTACTACTACTATTGTATATGTTCTCACACTAGATTTTTAAGTGCTCTTGAATAAAATTACAATTTATTTCGTCCCTTAAAAGATCTACGTCCCCTTAATTAGTTATCTCTATAATGAGATGGTGGCAAAATTAGACCACGAAACTTGTATGGAGCAACATTCTCAAAGGTAACCAACTTGTCATACATGGTTTATAATTACTCAACCGCACTGAGCCACAAATAGAGAGTATGAGAACGATAAAATCGTTGAATAGTTTAATCGGGAAAGTAAAAAATCCGTCTCTATTTTATGCACGAGATAGTAGGAGTAACTGAGGAAGCTCTAATGTATGCGTAGTTGCAAGTGATGTTTACTTCTTTACTGGATACGGGTGAGGTTATATTCACGTTTTGAAGATAAATTTGTTGACACGGTACATGTTGGCTGCAATCCATTACAATTCGTTCTCCAGTTCCGTACACATTCGTGAAATGTACATCGCTAATTTGCACTGCTTTTGGCTGCACAAAGTGAATCGGAACTTTATAAGAATTCCATCAAAAAATAATTGATAAAGGAATCGAGAGTGTTCTCGCATACTCAATCACAAAATTTTTGTTTTATTTTGTGAAAAATATATGTATTGTTCTGAAAGTAGACAACAATATTGAGACAAAGTGAGTAGTATGAAGGAGTAGAAGTGGCGAATGGCTAAGGCTCTGTTTATTTCAATTGGAAAATAGTAAAAGAAAATGTTTTTTCGGGAAAATGAATTTTATAAATGATTAATTGACAGGAAAATAAGAAATTAAGAAAAATATTTTCCATTTCTCTAAGAAAAAAAGGGAAATTGATTCAAACAAAAATTAGGCGGAAAATATTTTTCTTCATAAGGGGAAAACATAGCGTTTTCACGAATATATATATTTTATCATTTTTATCTTTTTTTTTTGTTTTTTAATTAGAAGTTGCCGGTGTTTGATACATTAGATTTTTTTTAGGTTTTCAAAAGTTAAACTTTCACGAAAAAAGCTCAAAATCAGAAAAGTTAGAAATTTGGAGAATTTTTAGCTTTTACACATAAAAATCACCAAAAGTTCAATTTCTCAATTAAATTATTTTGTTTATTTCTAAATTATCAATAAGTTAAAATAAGTGAAAAATAACTTATAGACACTTTACAGGTAAAAAAATGTATAAACGGCTTATTTAAGCAAGTTTTTTTTCTATTTGTAAAAGCAATTTTCTTAGTACAAAAACCGATTCCAAACACGCCCTTAATCGAAAATTTCTATGGAAAATCCAAGTGTAAGTCAAACACTCAATAAACGGATAGAGAGAAAACAATTTCCAGAATAATAATTTTTCCGAAAAATATTTTTTCGAGTAAATATTTTCTGTCAAACAAACAAAGCCGATCGATATATCATGAATTATAATTATTCGGTTCTCTAATGTTTTAATTCTCCAAAATCCCCACTTTATTTTAGGCTAGCAACATGTCTATCTAGTATCTACCAAGCGTGAAAAAGGATCATACTTAGAATAAATAGCTAGCAGGGGCGGTCACGAGTGAATACAATTATTAGGCATCCCACCATAAACGTAAATAATTTGTCAAAATTTAATAAAATTTATATTATGTTTTTTTGAGTTTTTCTTTAAATAGGCAAAAAAAACAAAAAAAATCAACAAGGCAATGTAAAAAAATATATTTTTTCGGCCGGCTCTGGCTAGCAGTAAAAAACCAAATGACGGATCATAGATAGTTGAACCCACCGGTAGAAACTCAGTGCCTTCGTTTCCCGCATTGTTTACCCCAACAGATATTGAAAAGTTTGAAAACTTATAATAAACATTATCAAGGAATTATTACACATATTCATTGTACTAAGTTGTTTTTGTTATAGTAAAGCTCACTGTTCAGCATTATTCCCTTTTACATGCTCTTTAGTATTCCAGTAGTGCTGATCGATTGTTATGACTCTATATACGCCATTGAGTGTGATGTCATCCTAATATATATTTCTAGCATACCCTCCTGCTCCCTACAAGTAAAAGCCTAAAAAGTGAAAAATTTAATGTCTAATTTAATACGAATTCGAAAACAATTACGGTACAAGTTAGGGGCGAAGTCAGGATGTGTAAATAGGGGGTGTCAAAATATATGTATAAGTAACATATTTTTATTGGGGGTGTCAAATCTACACCTAAAAAGAAATTGTACTAAAAAAAAATTGCGTCACTTGGGATTTCTAAAATTATAAGGGGTGTCGTGGTACCCGATCGTCCCCACTTAGCTTCCCCCTCACTACAACATAAAAAACTAAACATGTTGAAACTAAATGCCGGATATGTTTTAATTCTTGTAGAATCCAGCGTGTCCGTAAAAGTGGAATGTTGTACATATATCCCGTCCACCATAGCTGCAGTACCATCTAGTCCAAGACTTCCAATACTGAAATACAATGGAAAGAGTTGCTTGAATTTTCTAAATCCTATTCTGATATTGGTCACGTTGAAAACAACTTAAATTAGTGTGAATTTTATAAATATGACCATCCCCAACTATGGTGTCGAATGGTTTTGGAAAAGGAATACTTTCTCCTCTCACTAAAAAAACCGTGCTTTCACATTTTCGGAAATGTTTATTATTCGAATATTTTTGCATCAAGTATAGTTTTTTTTGGTAATTCAAATGGAAAATGCTGCGGATATCCAATTCTTCACCAAACATTTGGGTTTCTCATAAGCCCGAACTCCTCTTAAATACATTTACAATATTGTTAGCTTGCGATTTAATTATTTTATTCATTAACTTTGCGCTGTTTTTTCCCGCAACCTACAATACCTTATACCATGGCCTGGTCTGCATGATATGCCAGTGATATTGATGTTGAAGCTGGCGAGCGAATGTCGATATCCCCTTATCCGTGCCCATATCACCCCAGAACAGTGTGTCCGGGCCCCTGTCAGTCATGATTGACGCGCTACCCCGGACCTTTATAGGCTGAGCCGTATCTATGCCGGCCTTGAGAAGCGTAATGCTGCTGCTCCCTAGAGTGGCCACTCAGCGTTTCATCGACGTGGTCCAATCACAGGCCACCAACTGTGAGTCCTGTCCAAGGACTGTACCCTTGTCAGAGTCATAATAACCCTAACGCCGTCAGATTAGTATTTGACAGTACAATGATCCAAGGGCTAAGATGCCTTGAATGATACTATAAATACCCCCACTAACACTATTTAAAGAGAAACAGAAAAAAGGAGAGAGGAGAGATAAAGCCAGAAGAACCCGGCCTACCTAATCATACCCCGTTGAACCTGATACAACGCTACGTAACCGGTCCGACCCCTCTAACTCTTTAGCTAAACCTTCGTCTTTAGTTACTTGCGTTCTTTTCCACCGTACTGACTTGACCGTCGGAGAGGAAAAGTCTGATACCAACCCGGCCCCCCTGTTCGTTGTTTGTGCAGGTACGATAAGAATTCGTCATCGAAGCAGACCACATCCTTACCGGACCTCTTAACGACCTCGGAGCCGACGCGACCTGTAAAATAAGCCGAGACTAGAAAGAAAAATAGGCTCGCCAGAAGCATCTATCGGTGATAGCTATGCAGTCATCACCTATTAGTATATATTTAAATCCACACTTAGTACTTTTTATAGACGATTGGGTTGAAAAATATTAAAACAGAATTACATGATCTGTTTTAACCAAGACTGGAAGATAAAAAAGCACATTATCCATGCATTAGAAAAATTTGTAATAAAAGTATAAAAAAACATTTTTCCTTTCAATAATTAACAACACTCTATTTGAAAATAGACTACTTAATGATCCAATGATCCAACATTGGATCAAATATATTTTGATTTATTACTATTACTGGTATATACTAAATCTCACCTGTTCCTATGTTAGAATTCTGAATTATAATATTTGCTTGAACCAATCAAGTGGATCCCATCGGTGTTGAGACTGTCTTTCGGTGCTGTTATATTAATCTTATTTATTTTCACATCTTTGCAGTAATCTATACTAATGTGATTTCCTCAACTATTGAGGAAATTCAATCCGTCCATTTGAGTATTGTTTCAGCTAACAAGTCGAAAAGTCTGCATTCATACAAACGATGACTCATTTATCCAAATCATCAACTATAAAGTGGTTAAACTTTATTGGAAATATTATTATATAGTACGTATTTTGACAGTTTATTATCAAAAGTTTATGTTTAAAATCTCTTTTAAAATTAGCTACAGATGCATTTTTTTACTTTGATGCTCTCACTCGTGCTATATTGATGCATAACACTTTTTAAACAAAAAAACGCAATTTGAGATTTTTGTTAATTATTATTTGAAAATTTTGAATATTATATATGTAGTATACATACACATTATAAATATGTATATGTAAATATAATAATATATAGATACAAAATATTGCTTGTTGTTTATTTTCATATTTGTAAGTTTTACATAATTTTGACTTTAAAAATCAAATACAATTAAAATAAAATTGAACGTTTTATTAGCAATTTTGGACTCTCAGTCACCCTGACTCAGAGTCAGACACACTGCTTCCAGTTTTTTCTACTTGTTAAAAGGATAGAAAACAATTCATAACTAAATTTTATCTCAAAGATATATACTACAGGATCGAAATTCCGAAGTTTGATATTTGTGTTCATAATTTATAGGAACAAATCTGAATCGTAGTATTTAATTTATATCATAAAATTGTGGATTGAAAATATCTAAGAAAGTGAGCATCTAAAAAGAAGAAATTTAAATAATAAAATCTTAACAGGCATGTTCGGAACCTTGTCATTATCGTAGCCCTAGCCCTCGCTTTTATTCCACCAAGAAGAGCCCTTTGCGTCTAAGGTCTCGGTCCTTTGTATGTTAAGGCCATACACACTATTGAAGACTATCCAAGTATTCTCATAACAATTTTTCCATGCATCTTTACTGCTAGGTGCTACTAGGTTCCCGTCAATCTGTCAAATTAAGATTTTTTTTTTTCCAGTTTGATATGCTGCTATGTGCCATCAATGTTTAGTTTGCAGGAGTGAGTGACATTATATGTTCCATAATTACTTTTCAATTTTTTTTTTATAAAATAAAACAGAGTTGATGGGTCAGTTTACGTTTAGTTTTCTATATTTGATGAGCTAGCTGGAGCAATTTCCTATAATTAGTGTGATCAAGATAATATTTTAGGAGCGGTATTAGTATTTGTATATGGTAAACAAAAAAATCTAATAAATCGTTAATCTCGAGAAACATTGAAGAAAAGTATTCAAATGATGTCTGATAGACTAATACATACATTTTATACAATTAAGTAACATTCTAATGAAAGTTTATACCTGGAATTGAATAGCAGACGGTTTGACGTCAACGGGTTTAGAAAGAACGTCTTCCATGCTTGGTACTTTTATGGACACGCTCCCGGTGGCTCCACAAGCCACGTTCCATGCTTTTCGAAAAACCTACCATTATATAATTATGTATTTGTATAGATTAGGTGACAAGTTATACATGTTTCATGTTTGGATGGATGTTTATTACTAATGAATCAATTTTCGTGCATAATTTCAAATTTATGACCAAAAACCATCTTCATGGTACTATATATACACGATGAAAAGTTTGGATCCACTTTGACATTCCAAAATTTTAAATTAAAACAACATAGAATAACAAACTTATAATGTATCTGATAACTGACAGGTCTGATCCAGGATTGCTCGAAACACATGTTGAAATTGGTTCGTAAAAAGTTCTATTCTTTTAGGTGGTCCAATGTACAAGTGATTTTCCAAATATTATCATCTTATAATCTTATTAGTTGAATAGAAATGAGTATATTTATGTTATTTCCCAGTTTTCGTCAACGTTACTACGTTTCCAAGATGTTGAGATATTCTAGAATGACAAGTTCAGATTATTAATACAATTGAAAATTTACGTACTGTAGTATTTACTAAAGTATACAAGGAGTTAAAGTAACAGAACTACTCAACCAAGTATTGAATATTTTACAAATCTACAAGGAGCATGTGTCATTATATCTTTTAATCCATTTTACTTGAACAAGATATGGACTCATTTTTTACAACAGTTTATGGAGTAAGAAAATTAATGTGAAATCGTTACATAAATACCTGAGAATTGTCCGTCTAATTCCCGTCTCCCACAGCACCGTAGTGGGTGACATCTAAGTTATCTGCTACACTAATTTTTAATCCATTTGTTGCAACAAAAAGAAGCAAAAGTACATTGACTAGCTCCTTCAAAGAAAAAAATAGATAAACGTTAAGACTCTAACAAAAATAAATAATTGTAAAACTATCAGCTTTACATTAAGAAAATGTCTGAACACTTGCAGAGTGTTGCTATTTTGACGTTATAGTAATTGTTCCTGAATTCGCAACAGTTTGTGTTACCAATTTAGTCACAACCACTATAATGATAGAATAGCAATAGAGTGTTTGCCCGTGTTCAAAACTGTAAGATAAGAATCGTAAAAGGTAGATAGATGTATATACCACGCTGTTAAACTGACATAAGATAGGAACATACAAAAGATTTTGATCATATATATATATGGTGGAGCAGATTAAAATGTTACTAACCATCTATAGTTCTATACTCAAATGACTTTCAAAAGTTCATATGTTGTGTGTGGAGGTCCTTATCTTGGCCTTCTCTGGTCCTCTTTATATACGGAGCAAATAACAAATGCATTAAATAAAGTTTACAAATTGGGAACTTTTAACAACTCTTCTGCAAATTGTATTAATGCTACTTGAACTCAATTTAGAAGGATTAACATTCATGAAGGATTTCTATGGATTGCAGACTTGCAATACACATTCTGCAAATTTCTTTCTCTGGTAGTGTTGTTATTTAAATTTACAAATTCTGAACTTTTTAACATTTCTTCTGCAAATTGTATTAATACCACTTGAATTCAATTTAGAAGGATTAACATTCATGAAGGATTTCTACGGATTGCAGACTTGCAGTACACATCCTGCAAATTTCTTATTATGGTGTTGTTGTTATGTAAGTTTACAAATTCTGAACTTTTAACAATTCTTTTGCAAATTGTATCAATGCTACTTGAAGTCAGTTTAGAGTGCAATATTAGCATTAGGGGTGTGATTTGTGAATGAAACACTATAAATTACTTATATTCTGCTATATATTTTCTATGCTATATTTATTTCATTGATAAGTATTCTAGATCAGTGTAATATAAGGTGAATAGTTCAAGTATTGTTAACGGGGATAGATGTGAAATTTTTTAATCCCATTTAATAATATTTAAATTAGAAAAAAAAACACATGTGAATGCTTATTTGTAACTACGTACGAATTGCATGGGACCCCCTATGTAAATTGTAACTATAGTAATAAATTGCAATTTATTACTGAAGTCATTAAACGAGGTAGAAATTAAATTCCTTAAACATCACATATTTCAAAACAAGACACTTAATTAGCAACACATGGGAAATGTAAATTTTATACATGGTTCTACGACTGTACATCTCTTCTTTATCCCACCATCATCACAGTCGTCGTCACTACACAGTATTTCAATCGTCATAGATATACAGTCCACCATCAATGTATATTTTTGGGGGTTTATAGAGAAAAAGGGTAGGTATATGACTAGCGTTTTTGAAAAGAACGTGGATAATTAAAAAGCTAGACCTATTAATGCTTCCCATTCATTTTCATTTTCCGATCACTTTTTAATAGAAAAAATAGTTTCTATTAAGTCACGCATAAAACTTTTTTACATTTTATTTCGTTTTCTTTCTCTTTTGGTTTATATTAAGATAAAATAACGCAAACCAACATTCTCAAAAATCATTTTCTTTTTCCACGAATTTTCCAGCTCCAAACACAATGTACAACGAAAATGTAAGTTTAGGTGTACTGAAGACAAGAAAATGCTGAATGTATGGTGTTGGATGTGACCACATCAACATGTTGTAAGTTTAATGCCTAATGGGTTTAAAATTTGGTGACAAAGACCATTTAGTATCTCACATTGATTACAAAAACAAAACAAAAAAACTATCTCACATTTTTTTTATATTTTTTTTCCTTACAATATTAATTAGAATAATAACCCAACACAAAATAAACATATTTTCTGCAAAAATCATTTTATTCCCCCACAAATCTTTCGGGTTTCGATCATAGGCTATGTTGGTTAATATATATTTTTTTTGTTTAAAATCAAATTTTTAAAAATTAAATAATCTGACTTTCCAAACACCATAAATTTTTAAAATATAAAATATAAAAATAGTCTGAAAAAAATACGTTGCTAAATAGTACCCATAGAAAGCAGTGTGCCTGACTCTGAGTCAGGGTGACTCAGAGTACAAAATTGCTAATAAAACGCTCAATTTTATTTTAATTGTCTTTGATTTTTAAAGTCAAAATTATGTAAAAGTTACATAATTCAATGAAATCAAGTTATAACTATTATTTGAAAATTTTGAATATTATATATGTAGTATACATACATATTATAAATACGTATATGTAAATATAATAATATATAGATACAAAATGTTGGTTGTTGTTTATTTTCATATTTGTAAGTTTATGTAAGTTTTACATAATTTTGATTTTAAAAATTAAATACAATTAAAATAAAATTGAACGTTTATTAGAAATTTTGGACCCTGAGTCAGACACACGACTTGGTTACCCATGTAATATAAATTTAGGTGTATGACGATAGAAATGCATGGTTTTGGATGTGACCACGTTAGTTGTTCACGTTACCGAATTGCACTTTTTTCTGGTATTCGTTGCCACCAATTAGTATTACACTATAAAAAAAGCCTTTCTCAATTCTATTTGTCTCTCTAAATAAATTTGGTGAATAAAAAAGAATCGCTAACTAACTAACTAACTAAAGATTAAATAATGATGATGAGAAGAGTATTCTCTTATTATTCTTATTCTTCTTCAATTTATAAGTCTATTTCTATAGGATTTACTCGCCGCTTTCATACTAACCCTCCAGGTCATCATCCTAATCTCTTTTTATTTTATCCATTTTTATTTTCTGATAAATGTTTTACTATTTTCCAATCTTAGTTTTATTTTTTTCTTCAAGGGGTGATGAAATTCATTCAATGACGGTCTTCTCTGACTCTTTTATTAGATGATTTAGATTATATGTGAAATTAAGGATTAAACATGCAGATATATTTTTTTAGTACCTTTCCCTTTTTTTCGATTTTGTACGCTAATTTTTACTTATAAGTGACTTCTAAGTTATAACTTATTTTTATTGATAAGTCATTGGTCATCTATTGTAACTTAAATGTGAAATTAAGGATCAAACATGCAAATTGGTTTATTTTTACTAGGGATAATTACTGTTTTCTATGCATACATTTCCTTTTTTTTTGATTTTGTAGCCTAACATTATAAAATTGATAGTAATTATTAGGCTAGGAAGATTTATAATGGATATGTTAACTGTTAAGTTTTAACGTGTCACGTGGGCGTAAAGTTGCTCAGTAACTTCTATTAGTAGATTTAGGGCCCGTTTGGCATCAGTTTTTTGTTGTTGTCAAAAGGTGTTTTTAAAAGGCAATGAGAAAAAAAACTTGCTTTAAACAAGCTGCAATGTAGTGTTTGACATCACTCTGTAATACTTTTACTTATAAGTGACTTCTAAGTTATAACTTATTTTTATTGATAAGTCATTGGTCACCTATTTCAACTTATAAGTTGAGTTGTAGATATACAAACACATTATGTTAGCAATATTTTATTTTTGGAAATTTTGATGTGAAAAAGCTATAAAAATACGCAAATTCCTTGCTTTTCTGCTTTTGAGATTTTTTCGTTTTTTTTACCCAATGGCTAGCTTTATCAAATCACCATTAAATAAAATTTTCTGATAGAATTTACCTTAAATTTTTCGACCCTCATTTTAAGCTTTCTCTTCTTTGTTTACATAACAATTACTCTTTTGTAACATAAACAACAGTGAGAAATGTTGGTGGAAGAACTGTTAACATGATCAAAATTGAGTGTTTGCACATAAATTGTAGCTAAACTTTAGCTTTCATAGTTAGATTTGAAACTAAGGAGTATTTTTTGCTTGCCAATAATAGTATTTTCCACTCATGTTTTGTTCTATTTCGTCCTCATTTAGCTTATAAGTTCTGGCATACATGAATATAAAATTTGGAAAACTTCGTGTACCCAACCCAGAGCTTGGATTTTTTCTTCCGTAATAAAAGTCTCATTGGATGGGTGCTAAAGTTCTGAGATTCTCAAAAAGACAAGCTTTGCCTTTTACTGTGACTGTGGTGCTCACTATTGAAGTTTTTGTTCTTTTTATGTCAATCAGTCAATGTTATAAAGTTATTTTTACTTTTTTTTATAGGGCCACTTACACAATATAGAAGTCTTGTCGAGAAAGGAAAGCTACAGCATGATCCTCACCAGGAAAAGGTGGCTTTGGAACTGGAAAATCTGCTTGGGAGATTGCAGCAATACGAAATAGATATGGAAGAATACCATGTGTGAAACAAGTACCTTTATTTTGCTCATCAATTTTTTTTTTTGGCAATTGCAGAGATTGGGAACTGATTCCACTGTAGTCTTGTTTAAGTTGTCATTGATGCTCTTACTGTGTGATCATCCGAGTTCTTCTCTACCGGCTTGCATCTCATTTTTCTAGGATTTGAATACATTTTTAGAACTCAATTTTAGAACTCTTTAATTGATAGGGAAATTTTAACTTTTGCAGACCAACCTATCTGCTTTTAACAATTAGGACACCATCATATTAAACTTCATTATGTGTATACTAATCTACACAAAATGAAACAATTAGTACGTCTAACTCAAGAAAGAATCCGACTACCTAATAATTGTTCGACCAAAAAAGCACTAGTTATGTAATAATTGTTCAGTTACGCTAATGTACTTAGCACCTACCGAACAATCATTACCATCTTTAAACAAGCACTTGAAATTCTGATCGTATACAAATTGTTTGATTTTGTTTAGACTGGTATCTAAATAGTGATTGGATAGATTGTGGAAAAAAGTTGTCAATTTTGTGTAGATTGATGCTTAGTTGTGAATTTAATTAGGCCGCATACTAACTGTGACAAGTTGATCTGTTGGTAAAGAAAGTGAAATGTCCTTAATTTATATAACACTGATCGCCATTATATGCGCACTGCTGTCAGGAGAAATTTTCGGTATACCATTTTAGTATATTTTATCTTATTAAACCAGAGATTTGTTAACTACAAGGTCTTTAAACTCTGTGAATGTCCTATAAATAGATAAAGCTGACTATGTGGGAAGAAAAGAGAGAGAATGAAAGGCGCAGGATTTTAATGGAAGAAGCCGACTCTAAAGAGAAAAACGGTGTTTGGTCATCGGTGAATAAACAACGTGATCAAATTATTGATAGATTAATATTCTGGTAAGGCAAATCATTCTGTACTTTCTGATGATGTTTTCTCTTAGAATTCATACTATGTTTTGTAGTTAGAAAAGATCTTTACAGGATGGTAAACTGTTTTTTCAACAGACTGGAACATTTGTCGCAGCTCATCAGAATGAACATTCAAGTGCTCTTAAGTTCATCTCGTTATCTTTGTATTTTCTACTCTATTGACAAGATGCCCTTTATTCTAACTCAGGAAAAAACCCGACTACGTCGAACCAGGAGTTGGCAGATGGGTTTCGTATCTTAATCGCGAGAGAAAAATAGATTCATTAATTGGTCGCCGTCCTACTGCTCCTCCAGCCCCAAAAGGACTATATTTGTATGGAAATGTGGGAAGTGGTATGTTGCAATTTTGTGTTTTTGTTATATTATTGTACTGTTTTAATTCTTATTTGCTGTTTCTTTTTTATGTAAAATATGTATCAAATTGAAGACGCTATTGTTCATTCTGTAGGGAAAACAATGCTCATGGATATGTTTTATAGCGCAACTGAAGGAATTGTTAAACATCGAAGAAGGTTTCACTTTCATGAGGTCAGTGTTTGGCTACTCTTTGTTTTCATCTCTGATTCATGTGTTTAAACTCTTGAGTCTCTTTTGAAAAGATTATTTCGTGTTATTTAAGCTTGTAAATGTTGAAAATTAGGTTTGTGGACCAGAAATGGAAGTCCTAGATACCTTACTGAATTGTTTAGCATAAAACACGTAGACAAACCAGTGGGCTATCACTGCTGAATCTTTTTGAGGTCAAGTTGTTTGTTTATTTGGAATGCAGTTATCCTTAGTTTAATTTAGAGATGGTCCTCATGTAGTTAGCTATTGAACTTTTTGTACTTGTTGATTATGAAGCGCCTATTACTCTGTTATGTTGAGATTATGTTCCAGTCTACATCATCTGTTATGTTCTTTAATTTAGTATGGAATTCTGATTGATGCGAAGGGTATGCTATTACATGCACTATGTATGAATTAGCTTGTAGTTCATAAAAAAACGCAAGGTGAAAATTTATTGCGTGCAATTTGAAGACTCGAAATCATGTTGATGTTAGTACACTAGCCTTTTTCAGTCTGTGGTGCTACAGCTCTAATAACGCAGCTGTAATGCAAAATAATGTAAAGCACAAGCTCGATATGTATACAACACACATAGTACCGAACTCATCCATTTACAAATGCACCATATGAGTATAATCTCAATTGGATAGGTTCGTCTCTTTTTACAAATGCAAATAGAAAGATTGGTGAATATGTGATGGTATCTCTGTTTCCTAGTGTGTGTTTGTGTTTGTTGGCCTCTTATGTGTTTATGAATGAGCGAGGGAGAAAGGGAGTTTTGGGAATTTTTAAACAGCAGGAAAATGTTATTGCTAGCTATTATCATTTTTTGTTGCTCTAATACGTGTGTTTAGAACGTAGACCCTCGATCAAACCGTTACATGCATGCATCCTTATATGGTTGAGAAAGATACTTGATAGATGTTACGTCTTTACATAAACCAATAAGCTAGATGCCTACTAAATTGTTATTTATTTTGGATACTATTTTTACATATGGTAGGAGAAAATACTTGAAAAATGGTACATCCTTACAGAAGCTGTTAAGCGAGATGCCTTCTCAATTGTTATCTATTTTTACCTGAAAAATTCGCAGGCTATGCTTGAAATTAACGAACGTATGCATAAGGTATGGAAGAGTCAACGAGAGAAATCGACAGAAAATGGTATTTCAAGTTGGATAACAAATCTTCCATTTGATTCAAAAGTTAAAGAATGGATAGCAGCAGAAGAAAATTATAAACAACAAAGACAGGTAAGGAATATACTTCCAACTGTCGCAGACAAGTTTCTTGTTGACCGACAAGCATGCGAAAAAGGTGCTAGCATCCTATGCTTTGACGAAATACAGGTATTCCTCTTTAAAAGTTTTCTTTGTACTTCATTATTTGGGTTTTTGTATTATCAGTGGTTTTTAAACACGGCACTTTTTCAAGATTAAGCTTAGATTTTTTGCTTAAGAGCTAGACTTTATTTGATTGAGCAGCTTAATAGTGTCTTTTCTTGGAATTTGGTCGTAGAAAGCTTGAAGCTTAAGGTGGATGAAGCTAGTTCTTTTTCCGTTTTTAATATGAACAGCTTATTAGCTGAAAAGCTGCAACCAGACAAGGCCTGACTATAGAATCCATCCATGCAACTGTTAGAGTTTGCATACAATTAAAGATTTTATCAAAACCTAACAGATTTCTTTATTAACGTGTATGAGACTGGGTATTAATGGAAAAGGTTTTTTTCCCCTACTTTTTCGTGAAGCAAATATTTATTGACCTTTTTGGTTTTGTCAATAAAGAAAATTGACATATGTTTGAGTTGTTTGCTATTGTTAGAGTATATTATCCCACATCGACTAGATAATGATCGAGCATGTAGTTTATAAAGAGTTACCCATCCTTACCATTACGAGGCCTTTTAATGGTAAGGTATATGGGGTTTAACATGGTATCAGAGCGGGTCTAGCGATGTTGGGCTCACCTCCACCCATTTAATATATCCGCTCGTAGGACCCTTGAAATGTCGGGCCACGAGCGAGGGGGAGTGTTAGAGTATCCCACATCGACTAGATAATGATCGAGCCTGCGGTTTATAAACAGTTAACCATCCTTACCATTACGAGACCTTTTAATGGTAAGGTATATGGGGTTTAACATATCCGCTCGTAGGACCCTTGAAATGTCGGGCCACGAGCGAGGGGGAGTGTTAGAGTATCCCACATCGACTAGATAATGATCGAGCCTGCGGTTTATAAACAGTTAACCATCCTTACCATTACGAGACCTTTTAATGGTAAGGTATATGGGGTTTAACAGCTATGTTATTAGACTTGCTCCCATCTTCCGCTTTATTTTCATGCGTTAAATAGTGTTGCTCTCTATCATTACAGACTGTTGATGTATTTGCTATTGTGGCCTTATCTGGAATTCTGAGCAGATTATTAAGCACTGGGACCATTCTGGTGGCAACCAGTAATCGAGCACCCATGGAACTGAATCAGGTCTCTTTAAATTTAAGCGCCGAGAAATATACATCTCCATTCCTTACGTTTTATTAATTAACTTGTTACCAGCTGTAGCCTGTTTGCATTCCTTACCTCTTGATCTTGTATTACATGACACGGCTGAGGTGGAGTTTCTTAACTTGGATAGGTAGAATAGTTTATGTCGGTAGATATCTGTTTTAAGGGAAGTGTATATAGATTTGTCCTGAACGGATACATGCTGTTTTTCGAGAAATAATAATATGCTATATTATATAAAAGATGAACAAGGAAGAAGTAAAGATTATTTAGGTACAATTTTGTTGCACCCAGGCAACTGCATAGCTTTTTCTTCGAGGGTATTATTTTGTTATTCCTAAACTATTAATTTCAAGTAGTTCTTTAAGATATGAACAAAAGAGAGAAGTGAAAGTGAATGAGAACAGATTAAAGGTGAAAGAGAATAATTATGTTGAACTAATGGCTAGTTTCATCTTTTGAATCATCCAATTTATGTTAAAGGTGACCGAGAACAGGTTAAAACATACTTATATTTTTATTTATTTTATAGTTATATTCTACATGTAAATTTGAAATATAGTTGTAGTTGTTTATGTGCATTATTTAGGAGGAGAGCATCTTTATCAAGTGCAATTGTCTTGTGTGGAATAAATCAATAATACAAAAATATTTGCCCAAAACTATTTTGCATATAACTGACGCTCTTTACACTAATCGTAGTCCCCAAAAGCAATTATTTTGAGAAAGGCAGTGCTTTGTTTCAGAATTTATGATGACTAATAATTTTCTTGTAATTTTATAGGTTTGCGTGATTGAGATTCATATATAGCACCTGTCTTTTTCTCCAGGATGGTATGCAGAAGGATCTCTTTCTAAAATTTCTGGCTAAATTAGAGGAGCATTGTGAAAGTGCCCTGATTGGAAGTGAAGTTGATTATCGTCGCCTTATGGGTCAAAGATCCGTCGATAAAGTGAGAATTCTACCCATTTTGTTGGCTTTATTCTTTTGTAGCCTGTTTTTAAGTATATCCATTTTGGTTGTAGTGTTATTTGTATTACATGATTTCCTTAAGTAATAGACGGAAGATATCATATTGTTCATAAACCTGTCAACTTTTTTAGTAATTAGAGCACCATATTATTGAAAATCACAATTTTGCACAAATGTACATAAAATGAAACAACTAGTACTATGGCGTTACATTTCAACTTTAAAATACTAGTTATGTATTAATTGTTCGGCTTCGTTGATGTACTAAGCATCAACCCGCACAAATAAAATAGTACACCAGCATTAAAGTTTGTACTTTTTAACACCTTAAATTTTGTTAGTTTGGTGTATTAATTGTTTTTTGTTTATATTAATTTTGAAATCGTAAATATGATTAGGTTGGTACACTAATTGTTCGGTTTTCTGTAGTTTGGTTTTACAAAAGGGATGATTTCCCTTAAGTAATGTATCCGTTGCTGCTTTATACATATTTTTTTTTTCTTATCATTTTGTTCTTTTTAGTCTTTTGTGAGGAATAAACTCTGGTTCGCAATGCAGGCTCATTACTTCTGGCCTTTGGATAGCAATGCAGTTAATGAGTTTGACAGTGTTTGGAATGAAATAATAAGACAGTCAGGAGAGAGCGTTAGCACCAATACAATACCTGTCATGTTTGGGAGGTATCACATTTCCTATTTTTTTGTCATTTTAATGCACTTCGTAACATGATAATAGAATACAACTTTGCTTTTCTTAGGTCACTTGAAGTTCCTCAAAGCTGTAATGGGGTGGCACGGTTCACTTTTGAGTATCTATGTGGCCGAACGGTAATATGCATGCTGCCTTATGATTTTGTTATTTCTGTTCTCTACACTTTGGCTAATAATTCTTACTCATAGATTCATCAGTGTATTTTTAGGGTATGTTTCTTATGTTGTTAACTTGATTGATGTGCTTTATTCACTGTACAGTTTGTTAGTGTAGAATGGTACTTGTTCTTTTCGTAGTTCAGTTTATGCATTTAAAAAAATCCGATTAACAAACTAAGAAAATAGCGATAATCTGGGACAACTTTCTTTTGGATATGAAACTTGATTATAAACCTCTTGCACTAACTTGCAATCACAATGATGCAGTTTTCTATGAATAAAAGTTTGATGATATTCCTTCTGCAAGAACTTTAGCCGAAGTTTTAGCAATACCTTCGAGACGCTACCATCATATTTTAATTTTGACCAAGTTCGAGAACTAATATGTAAACAAACCAGTCGAACAAATCTATCATTTCTGTACCCCGTTTCCCTTTCTTAAGATGTTGATTACTGAAATTTTATGATCTAAACTTGCTAATACAATGATGGTGCCTTATGTGAAGTTTATGCTTGATCAAGTTGACATTTAAGTGGGTATTGAACGATGGGTGGTCAGTTGAACAATATAACTTCAACAAGAATAGATGATTTTCTAACTAGTGTTCCAAGTTAATGCCATCTCTTCAGACAGGTCGTTTTCATTACCTTTTATTTGTTTTTCTTAATTTCATGAAGTGGCTTCCAAATAAGGATTTCTAATTCAAGATCATAGTTACACTTACACCTGGATGAAACAACTATTGGACTGCTTTACGACAGGCATCTATTTAACTGATCTCAGAAAATGAACTAGCTAGCTTTAAGTAATGGTTAAATAGGTAAGAGGTGAAACTTACCCAAAAAGACAAAGGTAAGAGGTAGATTATTAAATGTGTTGCAATTGTTAACCTTTGCATACCATTGTTTTATGTCGGAACCAGAAACATAAAGAAACTTTCTGTTATAAAAATTGTCAGTAAGAAGCTTATAAACTTTGTGATATTATAATGTCTTGCGACATATGTTTTCAGGTTGGGGCGGCAGACTACATAGCGTTGGCCAAAAACTACCATACAGTTTTTATCTCCGACATTCCTGCAATGAGCATGCGTATTCGTGACAAGGTACTACAAAAACAAATTGCATTGCCGTTATTTTCCTATCCAAAAGACTACCATTCAATTTTTCTTTTGATCAGTCTCTACCCGTGTACTCAATTTTGAGTCTTGCTTTTCTTTTTCTTTTTCTTTTTTAAGTTTCTCCTCTCCAAAGGGCAGGGAAAGATTAGATTGAGTAAAGGGAGCAGGACTTAATTTTTTTTAATTAACTTTATAAAAACTCTTGAAGTTTTGGTAGGGATTATATTTATTTGTGAATGTGTTTGTATTATTGAACACTCATTGTTTACTCGATGATAGCCACTATAATTAGAATTGCCAGTTAGATAGTGTCAATCCCCATCAACTCAACAAATTAGATCAGAAACAATAGTTTAAAGAAAAGCGGATGTCCGCATTTGATTTATTAACTAGTCAGTTAGTTCTATGAAACTTTTTCTTGGTACCGACATGTAGTGACTAATGTCCTTTATTTTCCTGTTAATCCTGGTTTGCATTAAATTCCTGCTATCAGAAATTCCGAACGCCTATTTGAGGAACTAATGATATGTGTTTGCTCTATTTTATTCAGTCCACCACTTTTGACAGATTTATTGTTTGTCAGGCACGTAGATTTATCACCCTAATTGATGAATTATACAATCATCATTGTTCACTTTTTTGTTCTGCTGCTACTTCAATTGATGATTTATTTCAAGGAACCGAAGAGGGCACACTTTTTGACCTAGAGAGGCAAGTGTTTGTTTTGGTTGTTTCTTATAATTTTTGCTTATCATCATCTTCTATTTATTCTTCACAAATTAACATAGCTCCTTAGTATTTTTCAACTTTTCAACTTGTAAATAATTAAGCACTATCTATTTCCTTGAAAGAGTTGTACGATGACTATGTTTTATGGAGCAATTTTATACAATTCCTTTTCTCTCCCTACGGGAGTTAATTAATATGCTTCTATCCTGATAGAGTGATCCCAAGATGGAAGTTTTGCATCTTAGTTTAACAGATGCAGTATTAAAAAATATTATTGTGATAATAATAAACCAGTACAAAATATAAGTAATGATCTGTATTCTCACCAATTTATCAACTTTGAAGCACTCCCCTGGTGAACTTATAACCGTAATTAAGGACTTGTTTGGTTCAGCTTTCAAGATAATAAACTGGATTTTAGAAGTTGAAAATAACGTTTGGTTCATCCACGAGCAACCGCATCAGTTTCCTTACACTTTTCCTCATATTTAAGGTAATTAGCATCACTTTTATATTTTTAGGGTAACAATTTAACTTTATACATTTTTCAGCTTCGCTATCAAATTTATTGTCGTAACTAAATATTACTATATTTTAATATACTTCTATCAATTTTTTTCAACCCAAATTAATTTAATAGAGCAACCACATTAAATAACTTACAAGTTTTCTCTTATTTAAAGGAAAAAAGTACACTTTTACAACTTATAAGTAAACGTTTTGGTTTATACAAATTATCAGCTTTTTTATCAATTTCTCTATCAAAACTATACAACTCATATTTTTGTTATTTTATTAATTTATATGTGAAAAGTACAAATAAAGGAGAAAGAATAAGAGAAAAGTAAGAGAGAGAAATTATTATTTTAATTATAAGGGAACATCTTGATCCCTTATATTTGAGGGATATTTCATGTAAATTTAAGGTAATGGATAAGGAAACTGATGCGTGTACAATTTTAGAACAATCTCCTCATATTTAAGGTAAATGAATCATATAAGGGAACTGATGCGCTTGCTCTAAGATTCTAGCCTTTTTAGAAAAAGAAAAAAAAAACCCAGAAAATCTTAGTATTAAGCTGGCAAACCAAGTGTAGACCAGTTTTTTAAGGAAAAAAAGAGGTAGAAAGTTGAACGTAAAAGCTGTTACCAACAATGCCTACCTTAAGCCTTTTTAGAAAATAAGAATAAAGTAGGCACTCTGATCGATGCGTACCCCGAGTTGGTTTTTCATTTTGACACTTAAACTTATAATATCCAAGTGGCTGTTATACAATTTGGTACCTGGTAGTCAAAGGCGTTTTGTTGATAATTATTAACATAACTTCTTTCTCTCTCGTCCAGTTTTCAGTTTGAAACAGAGACAGAAGGAGGAAAGCTCCGCCGTGATGTATCGGCAGGGGGAAATGTGAGTTCAGGAGGTGCACCTTCTGGTATAATCTCTCTACTCTCTGGTCAGGAGGAGCTGTTTGCCTTCCAACGAGCTGTACGTACTATTTTCCCTTATTTTTTAGAAGATTCTATATTCTTCTGCTAATGAAACAAGAGGATGGCATATTAAGAAACAGTGTATATGTGTGTGTATGCAAGCATATGCCATCATTTACCATGTCTTGTCGAATAGGGTTGCTTCATCTTGTTATTTCGTCTTCCACTCTTATGTATAGCTTAGAGTCCATAAAGAAAAGGTCTTAAAGGAAAGAAGAGAGAGACAGTAGTGTTTTGCTTGCGGAACATGATAGGAGAGAATGATAACATACATTTAAGCCCAGTTTTATAACTTTGACGAATTGTTTTCATTTTGAAATTTAGCATAGAGGTTGTTAGGACTCAGGAGGAACAAATGCCTTATAAGTTGAATCTCATTTCCGGCCTTGTGGTTAGCATTATGGTGAAGGGGATTAATGAGTTGAAATTTTGTGCTTCTTTGATGGACATAGGGCTTTAGACAAGAGTGCAGAAGATTAATACATACTCTCAAACAAAATAATAAACTTTAAACGGTTTTGGTGCTTCAAGTGAGCTGTGAAGTGTGCTGAAGGCTTTACCTGATTTATTTAACAAGTTTACTTATTAGTTTTGTTGGGTCATATCTTTTCTTCAACCAAAAATGATGTATATTTCTCATTACGTACGAGAGATATGCATACACCCAAATTAATGGTAATGATTTTTCAACCCACTGTTTTTTTCTCATACTTAAACCTTGCAAAACTTTTAATTTTCTCTATGAGACCTTACTTCAAATTTGTTCAATTCAATGGCTTATCTTTGATGTTCAATGTTGGAAAGTGATACTGCTTTTTTAATTACTTGGTGTACATTGTTGCAGATGTCTCGCTTGATTGAAATGCAAAGTTCATTATACCTTGAGGGAGTTCGTTATCTTCATCCATACTTTGATAAAGAGCATTACAAACATGGAAATGATGGCATATACAATCTTCAAACTCAACAACATATTTGAGCTCAGTCTGCTCAGAATCAATTGTAATTTTCTGTAACTCATTCGTCCTCTTAGTTCAAAAGATTAAGTGTCTTATGCTCTTGTAGCTCAGTGGTGGTAACAAAGTCGTTAATATGTGGATTTACAAATAACAAATTGGATATAGGAACTCTCAAATACAACAAGGGACCAAGTTTAGAACAATAAGTACTTAAGTAGTCCGACTCTTGCAAGAGTAGAGAATGCTATATGTAAACAAAATGCAACTTGTTATAAGAGTAAAATGACTTGCGGAAGCATCAACTTTTTTTATAGAAGGCAGTATGAGCCTAATAAAGGTATGATTGCTTTGCGATTTCGATGTTTCATTTTACTAGTCTGTAAAAATGAGCAATATATACAGCTATTCTTAAAGGATCGGCTATATATGTTTAAAGACACTAAATAAAATTATGCAATTGTAGTTGAATACTTTATTGCTTTTGGATATTTTAAAATGGTAATCAGTAATATGTATATAGTTTATCTTTTCTCTCTCAACAAAATGTAAGCATCAATTTAGTATTGGAGTCTTAACAAGAAGAACCTCAGAATATTGCTCATATCCGGCCAATTTTCGATGTGAACGGGACTCGTTACTTAAAGAGAAATTTGTGATCTAGGGACGTTAAAAATCGATCCGAAATCCGCTCATCTCTTAAGCACAAACTTTGTAGGCGAGTCTTGACATGAAGAGCTAATCTTGTTCATATGGTAGCGGCATATTGTAGTTTTTTTAATACTACACATCACTACTTCCCAATCACCCGACTAATTTGGATCAAAATTCGAAACATGAACATCTACAATAAACAAAGAAACAATGCAAAGGCAAATATTCCCTCAAATCATATGTGCACAAATCTCCAATCATTTCACCATTTATATGAGACTACTGTTTCCTCCTGCAAAAACTCTTTACGACTTTCACTACCGATAAAACTGGCGTCATCATCGTGACAAGACTCTTTACAACTTGCACTGTGGATAAATCTAGAGCCAAACTCGGTCGTAGAAGAAGTTGATGATGAAGGGACCAAAGATAAGCACACAGAAAGAGGCCGAGATTTTGGCACATTGGTAACAGACTCTTCAATATTCATAAGCATTTGAACCACCTTTCTCATTTTCGGCCTAAGCATCAAATCCGGGTGCAAACACGTAAGCCCTATGGTTATAGCCTTTTTCACTTGCTCCTCGTCGAATTGCCCTTGCAGCAATTTGTCCACACATTCGAGTAGCGTTTCTTTTTCGTAGAAATTCCATACAATATCCACTAAACTATCTTCCTCCACCATTCCTTTTGACCTTTTTCCGCATACTAATTCCAAAACAACCATTCCAAAACTATAAACGTCTGACTCGGGCGTAGCCCTACCTGCAATAGGGAAATAAAAGATTGTCAATTATTGTGGGGAAAAAAAAGAAAAGTCAAATCACTATTTAGAACAAACTGTACACAAATGAATATTTTCTTTAATTAAGAGGGTGCTTACCTGTGAAACTAACTTCTGGAGCTAGATAACCGGGTGTACCAGCTATCATTGTCGTAGCCATAACCTCGTTTTGAATCAATCTTGCAAGGCCAAAATCGCCAAGGTATGCGTTGAAATTTGAATCTAGCATCACATTGTTCGGCTTTACATCTCTGTGGACGACAGGGTTGCCACATTCTTCGTGTAGATAGAGTAAAGCTGATGCTAATCCCAGTAGTATCTTGTGCCGAGTTGGCCAGTCTAGAATAGCTGTAGCATTGCCTTTGCCGATGAAACGATCCAGGCTACCGTTGGCCATGTATTCATAAACAAGCAGTAGATGGTTACGATCGTGGCACCAGCCTTGTAGTTGGACTAAATTCTTGTGCCTCAATCGGCCAATAGTGCATATTTCAGCCAAATATTCCTTCTCACCTGAATCGTACGAACAATATATGTTAGAATTTGTCGATCTGTATCTATGCATATAATTTAACCCCAAAAAAGCGACTTATAGGTAAGACATCGCATGTAATAAACTTGTTTGGTTCAAATACTAAAAGATTGGACAAGCTTGATTATCTTTTAGGACAAGTTAAATGCTTATAGATTACTGGGAAGATCAAAGCTTAAAGCTTCTTGCTTATTTCAATAAGAAAAAAGAATTACAAGCCAATCAAAAAGAAAGTCGGAGCTTAAAAATAAAAACAAACTAAGTTCTTATTCTTGATTGTTGACAAAGATAATTTCGGAAGTCTTAAGCACGCAAACCTTGTGTTGAAGTTGAAGAAATTTTTTTCACAGCTATAGTCGTCGGAGGAGAGTCTGATAAAACTCCCTTGTAAACACTTCCAAATCCACCGGTTCCCAAAAGATTGTCTTTGGAGAAGTTACGAGTAGCCCTCGAAAGCTTCCTATATGAGTAGAACTTAGGACCATTTGCAACTGCTATGAATGATTCGATGTCGCCTTTCTTAGCAAGCCTTTCCTTTTCTCTTCTTTGGTATCTAAGGATAAAAGGGTAAAAGGCCAAGATGGTGAGCATCGAAAATCCAATAAAGGCCACCGGAACAACAATTATTAGCAACTTATTGTTTTTGGAATTATTATCGGCCCCTAATGATGACTTTGGCAACAAAATTGAGGTGAAATTCCAAGAAAGGACTTGATGGGTTTCGCTTAAAGGACCAGTGGCAGCTGTAAAACCAACATAAATAGACTCCGGGACAGTATATTTTAGCTTCATCGTATGGTTTAGAAAACTCTTCAGGTTTTCGGGTCCTCCGTATCCTACGGAAATTTCAAAGTTTTTTGTCCACCCATCGTACTCGATCCTTACTGTAATATCTTTTCCACTGACGAGATTGATTCCGACGGTGTCGAGGCTTTTGTACGCCACTGGTATTTCTATGCTTGTTGTGTCGATTGCGATGTGATTTCCATCGGCTTCGAATTCGTTCTTGTATGTGTCAAACTCGAATGCCGTTTGATGAAGCTTACCTGTAGTAACAACTTGGCAGTAAATATTTTGTAGAAAAGCTTTACAATATTCAAAGATCTTACATATTCCATCTGTCCCGAAATAAGTGTATTGCTTCGAAAACTGTAAAATTTAAGGATTTGAACCAATTTCTCCTAAAATTCAACAAAAAGGTATCAAAAAAATTAAAATTTTCAAACAAAAACTATTTTTTACTTAAAATATGTGATTAGAAGTATAAATTTGATATGATTGAATTACAAAAAAGTGATCTTTCAAAAAATAAAAAAGATAAAATTTACTAAAAAGGAAACGTGGACACTTATTTTGGGACGTTTCAAAAAGAAAGCAGCACACTTACTTAAGGACGGAAGGAGTATAACAAAACATAGCACTCAATGATAACATGTGGATTTAATCTCTTCAGATTAAAATCGAGGTAAAATCATTTTGTTAATAAAGGATGTGGCTATGACTGGATCGATATTTATGATTCTCTACATCTTTTATTGTTAATTTGTATGTGGAGGACATGTATAGTAGATCGAAAATGAGAAACGTATTTCTTATGTAGTAACTTTATGTTTTCTGGATCATACCTTGTACATTAAATCTTATGTGCATTTGATTAGATAGTATGATTGTTTACGTGTTATATATTTCGTGTGCTTGTATAACAAGCAAATAAAAAATTCCAAAATTTTGGAGAAAAAGAAAAGCATTACCCTCGGTCGAGTCATCAAAGATGCCAAGAAAGGCACCAAAGCTATTCCGGGGTGAAGGGCTACTATCCTGAGCCATAATAAACGACATACCATCACCATGCTTCGTCGGAGCATTTTGATCTATCAAAATCCTAATTGTAAAAGTAGTACATATCGAAGCTGGCCAGGACGGCACAGGATACCGATATAAAACCCGTGCAATTTCATTCATTTCATCTGGATGAGGTGTCATAGTAAGTGTCCCGTTAATCGCATTAACTGCACCCATACAATTTAAATTGCCGCCATTTCCACAACTGGTCGAATCGAACGTTGGAAATGTGAAGTTGTATGGTCCATCGCAGATACCACAACTTGCGAAGGGGATAGTGAATAAACCCGATATGATGAAAGCAAGAAACATCTTCTTCTTTTTCTTGTCTAAATTTGATTTAATTTTATTTAGAGTATTCATAGTAATGAAGTATATCGTTTTCTAGGTTTGACTGTTGGAGCATTTACTTATATTTGAGGAATTGATCATTATATTCGTTCTTTTGTATGTTTTCGATGTGTACGCAACTTTTAAATCTTAAATTTTATGTAGATGTGCTTATCCTTGTCTCTCCTTGGTGATTTCTTAAAGATGTAAAACAAATGAACTGCATCCAAAGTAAGAGAATGCAAATTTATATTTGTCAAACATGTACAGACAATAGAACATATTTTATGTCTGTCACGATATAAAACTATGTGATCGTAATGAACGTATATATATGCGTGTACAAAATATAAAATGTATAGATATTATATATAACATATACTTAACGTTTTTCACGAATATTAAAGTTGCAAACTTGCAATGAAAAAAGGAGAACGCAATGACCGAATACATATGTGCGTATACAGAAAATGAAAATAGGAAAAAATAACTTGACGATACTAGAAAGAGTAACTTTGAGCTTTTTGTTAAAACTACTACACTAGACAAATTTTCTCCTGAATTATTTCAGAAAAAGAAAAGTCAACTGGTATCCCGGGTTGGCCCTATAATGGCCCAAAACATTCATTTTGATGAGGTGAAGACGAACTTGAACAGAGAGCGAACGGACGGCAAGTTACTTTGATCTCACATGAGCCTATACTTGGGCTACTAATAAGGGGGCGAAAAGAACGTAATTTTTAATAACTTCCTATAAGTTGTTTGGTCTTAACAAGGTAGAAAGATCTTAAATATGTTGAATTTGGTTTCATATTCTGTCTAAACACAGTTTTTTGGTTAGATTATGAACGGAATTAAATGTTCGTTACTCTTTTTGTAATTGTTGTAGTCTGTAGATACTGTTATTTTATTTTCGGGAAATGTAAATATGTCTTGAATACACGGTATGTTACACGGTAGAATACACCAAATATCCTGAACTCAATAGTGATCAAGATGCTAGACTAGCTAGTAGCCTAGTACGTACATCTCCCATTATAAGTGGATCTGTAGCTATTCAAGATAATCAAGCTACAGTTGTTAAGAACTGAAAAGTTGAACATATTTTCGTCAATAACATGATTTTCTACACTTGTACTATTTATTTATAGGGTTGCTAACGAGTTGAGCTATTCATAAACAAACTCGTATTTGGTTCGTTAAAATCCCGACTCGTGTTTGTTCATTTATAAATAAATGAACCGAATCTGAAAAGAATATTGACTTCGTGTAGTAGACAGGCCGAACTGATTTTAATGAGTCTGACTCGGTCGTTAACGTTTAACAAGCACAAATGATTACGAATATGAGATTTTCTATTACTTCACTAGCCAAGTTTTCATCAACATGCACGAGTCGAGTCCGAACAAGCTTATTCAGCCAACGAGTGCCCGGACACAAAAACGAATATAAATGGGAGAATACTTCATAATGTTTTTACGAAGTACACGTACTGTGCTGATCAAATGCGTTTTCTTAGTGTCGGCATTCAACTCTTTCTAAAGAATAATATTTTTTGAAGAATTGTCATTTAACTTATCGTGCACCGTTTTGGAAGAAAGTCTACAAACATTTATCAGTGCTCTTAGGTAAATTAGTTTACATGTTTGTGGTTACAGAAAAAAACTGCTTTATTTGTACTAAAATTTATATTATTCCGGGTAAAACAATTGAAAATTTAAGCTACTTTTCAAAACTATAATCAATAATCAAATGCTTTACAGTAAAAAACAAAAACAAACAAATTAATTTTACCAAAAAACAAAGAAATTATCCAAATTTGGAAGAAGCATGGTCCCCCATTCTCACCAAACCACATCTCCACCGTCGGATGACATTATTTTCTGACGGTTCAGAGTCTTCCACGATTTTTCCAACGTGCCTTCGATTAATAAAACTTCTCATGACTTATAAAGCTCCACGATAATAGCTTAATATACGTTAGATTAAATGTAATCGGACAGTTATTGGTTTCTGTCACATTCTCATGCAATCTTTTTTTAGTGATCTTAACACCCGTGGTCCCGCTAAATTCTAATTCATCACAAATATAATCATTTTAATTAATAATCTCAATGTTTTATTTTATAATCTTAAACTTTCAATATGTTACACAACCATCCTAATTGTACACCGAAACTGAAGAAGAAATATAAAGAAAAAGAGCAATGATATAGGTAGAATTTTACAATGATATTTCACATACGTACGTTGCTATTCTTTCTATTGAAACGCATTAGGTAACAACCAATTAACAACACGACCATGAATTTCGAAAACTTCAATAAAATTACTTTACTGTAGAATTTTTATTTATACCACTCACAAATTACTCCCTTCAAAACTAAACGAATACAAGCCTCTGCATCAACTTTAATTAACCTTTTATAATATCGGATCATGGTGGCGGTGTTGATGCTTAGTTGGTTTGTAATTTTTTTATTGTAGGAAGTTAAATGATATAAAAGGACCAAAAATGTAAAATTTTCAAAATTAGATGGGTCCAAATTGTTTACTTTCAAACATTGGTAATTGGTAATGAGAGTATGACATAGTATTTATTTTCAGTTGTAAGGAATTATTAATTATAGGGGTGCCAAACCAAATTTTATAGGGACTACCTATATAGTTTGCACCACCATATCATTAAGAACATTAATATCCCGCTGGAAGCAGAGTACCTGACTCAAGAGTCAGGGTTACTCTGTTTCCACAACCAATGGATCTGCTACAGTTTAAATTTAAACTTGGATCCACTTCCCACTTTTCTACACTTTTGTCTCTCCTGGTAGCTCACGCAAGAAAATAAGATAGTTTATATTTGTTAAAAAATAATACTCCAATAATATTACTGGAAGATATGCAAGAACAAGCTGCAACAAGTTCTCTTCCTTCTAGCAGTGAGAGATCTTCAAGCTCTGCTATCCACCTTGAACTCAAATATGGTCTCTTTTTCTCCTTTTTTTTTATTTTCCTACTCCTATTTGTTTTTAGCTGCTGAATACAGATTTTATTTTATTTTAGAATTTTAGGAGCATTATGTTGCAATTTTAGGAGCATTTCTAATTTTATTTTATTTTAATCAAAAGTCCCATTTTATATATAAGGGACCAAATCTAGCATTACAGCGGAAACTTACTAGCACCCAATTTACACTTGTTCAAGAATATACAAAGAAATTACAAGAGACATGGGGTGTAAACTCAAAACTTAGGTTAGACTACATAACATTTGCAGAACATCAAAACTATTAACTGCTTCCATCAAGATTTCTAAAATTCGCAAGGCTTATTCTTTATAGGCTATAATTTCCATAAGCTTTTGTAGCCAATTCCACAGCCTGAAATTACAACATTGCGCCCCCACTTTTGCTAAACAGTCCGCTACAACATTTTGCTCTCTCCAAACATTGGAGATATCACTATTAGTGCGTTCCATTAAAAACAATATATCATCCCACAAATTTAAAAATTTCATACACTTTCTCTTAGTTATTTAAAAATTCTCTAGTGCAGAATCACATTTTAGCAGACAATTAAAAGCCATGATCAGCTTACCATTTTTGTCCCTTAGAATGTCTCCTCCTCCCCCTCTCTTTTCCCCATTTCTACGATAAGACCCATCAGTATTTAATTTTAACTTTCCGAGAGGTGGTGCGAGTCATTTCACCACTTTACTTCTTCTCACTTTACAAACAGAAACTTCAATATTCATTTGTTTCAATATTTCAATACTAAATGGATCAGAAATTTTGTAAGGTTTAATATAGACATTTATTTCTCAGATCCACTTCATAATTTTTTGACTTATAGAATCCCACTTCATATCCTAATTGTTGTGCTTGTGACCTACTTTACTCATCCATACTTCCCACAAAATAAGAAAAGGAATCACTTTAGCAATCATATTTATTTGAGATCTCACTTTAAAATGTCTACACCAACACATAATGTTCTCTATCCAATCCATATCCTCTCTGTAGTTCCATCCAAACAGAGAACTAAAGTGATTCGATAGCTTTATAACGGTCTTACTTTCCGAAAATAAATGGTCTACGGTATCACATTGATGTTTTTCACAACAAGCACATTTAGTGACAAGTGCGATTCCATACTTTTGAATATCAACTTCTAATTTCACTCCATACAAAAAACATATATTTTCACAGGTAATAATGATTCCATATGTGCTTGGCCACATCGCTCTTCGATCTCTTTTTTCTGAAAAATTGCCATGCACTCTTTACAGTTAAACTACCATCTATATTAAAGGGCTAATATTTACAATCCAAGCCCTCTCTTATGGTCACCAAGCTATGTTTGAGAGATCTTCCCATTTTTTTATTTTCATCCTGATTAATCAAATCCAAATTACACTTCCCATTTTTCAGTATTTCGTTCAGCAGTAGGTCCTTGTTATGAACCGTATAACTAGAAGAGATAACACCTTTCCCCAACCAGTTATCGTGCCAAAAGTTGATCGATCCTTCCCTAATTAGCCACCCACTATTTTTAATTAATACATTAAAATACTTAGCTAAAAACTTTCAAGTATTGGAGTAATTACCACTAATTTTTGCCTCGGCCCAGTTTGCATTCTTCGAGAAATACCTCTGATATATAAAAGTTGTCCACATGGTGTCTTCTGTGAGTAATCTCCAACTTAGTTTAGCTTGTAAGCCAGTCATCATTTCTCTCAAATTTCTTACTCCAATGCTCCCTTCTTCAACAGGCCGAGCAATTTTGGAAATAAGACGTTCGAACATACTTTCAGAAAGATTTGCATAATGTAGAGGTATGCCAAGATAGGTTGTGGGGAAAAAACCTTCACAAAAACCAGTCACACTTGCAATTATATATATCTTTTCTCGCTTGGGTGGATTTATGAGTTAGAAAGATACTTTTTATAGTCATGAATAAACAACACAAGTCTGTCAAGACTCAAGACTCCTCTTGCTTCCATTTGTGAAGATCAACACGTCATCAACAAAAAGCAAATGCGAGAAGAATCATTGCTAATCAGCTACTAGTAATACCTGGAGTGACTAGTTTTTTTTTTCTTTTTGGTAATTGTTGAGTGATTAAACTTAATGCATTAATTTTCTTTTATCGCTGACAATTTTATTTATTCATCATTATATTCGTCCTCGTACCATATTGGAATAATAACTTGACGAGTTGAACAATTATATATTAGGAATGGAGAGTGATGAAGAGATAAGAAGAGTGCCGGAAATGGGAGGAGAACAGAATGGCGCCTCTACTAACCGCTTGGGTGCAGGCCTCGACCGGATTCAGGCCTCCGCCGAAGGTTCTAGAAGGAGAGGCAGAAATTCTGCCGACAAAGAAAACAAGAGACTCAAGCGGTAAAAAAAATATTAGAAATTAATCACATCTGCTAATTGGATTCCCTTAAATTATAGTTTTTAATTAAACGTTCATTCTAAATTATAATAAAGTGAGTGTCGCTAAATTTTTAAAACAATTTAGCAACATAACTAGTTAGTATTCTGTTGCTTAGCGACTCTCACATTACTAATAGATTTCAGAAAAGTGTCTGTTAGCAACACTCACCATCCGGACGTTTTACTGTAGTGAATGGACTAAGGTTATTTGGAATCACGCGATTAATTTGGATAATGTGTTGCATTGACTTATACAATGCAGTTTTGTTTCATGTTATCAAAAAGAGACCAGTCCAGTTTTCCTCAAGATAGATTCCAATCGTTTCACAGTTTTTTTTTCTTTAATCATTTTCTAGGAATGAGATTATGTGAAAACAAAGGAAAATAGCCTAGATGGTCGTAGGTAGATTATGGATCACACTTTTGAATCAAGTAATGCCGTAACGGACTGATAAGAACTTTCCTTGCTCAAAATTGGTTTACTGACTTTCAAATTTTGATCCCTGTCTGTACTTGCATATGAAACAACATGATGGATACAATGGTATAAGAAATTTTATCAAGAAATGTAGTCCTACGTCTAGAGTTTACTTACATAAATATTCTCCTTATAAATATTCAGAAGAACAGTTTTTAATTAGTTTTCTGGTTCAACCAGGCGCGGTAACAATTTGTTTTACTTTTTTCGGTTGTTTTTGTGACAAATATAAAGATTGTTGAGAAATAGAGTATCTGCACAACAAGCAAGAGAGAGGAAAAAGACGTACTTAATCGAGCTAGAAGCCAGAGTCAAAGAAATCGAAAAGAATAATTCCGAGCTCGAAGAAAGAGTTACCACTTTGCAAAACGAAAATCAGATGCTTAGACATGTATGTTATCTCCTCCTTCCCTGTCCTTTACTTTATTTCTATAATGTTATACAATTCTTTTTAAACCCATCAAATATTAAGTTTTTTTGTAGATTTATTTTATTCATATGGTACAAGTTTACGTGTATATATAATAGGTGAAAATCTAACTAACTAGTTTCGTTTGTATATATAATACATCAACTAATTAAATACATGAATAGGTGATAGCAGTCATGATGTGACCTTAGGTACACCTTACAGGATTTAAAATCATACCATCCTCTTTTAACCCACTAATAAACGAGGCCTTAGGGTTGTGTACAGAAAAAATCAAAGCCAGCTTACAAAAAAATTGATAGATTGCTCAGTGGATTTATTTTCCATTCAAATAAAATCTAGAAAAACATATCCTAATTTTTAATTTTTTTCGGAAATAATTTGGCTCTGGATGCATGGGATCCCCAGTCTAATCGAACTGTTGACACACCCTCTAGACCGGCACCGAAGAAAATGATTGATAGATGCGTACAATGAGTATTTATTTTAAAATTATATCGTCTTAAAACACATTTATAAATTAGTATAATATATACTCAAAATATTTTACATCGTTTACCTCCTGTTTATGTTACATTTTATCATTTTCTCTCCTCCCTCCCTTGTATTATAACAACTACCGGCCATAATTCAAAATCTGTAATATTTTAATTCAGTTAATTACTTTTCATCATTTTTCATACTTAGTTAGATAGATATTCTTTTCAAGTATATATAGATTAATATTTTAATAGCAAATGGAGATATTGTTAACGTTTTTCACAAATACAAAAAAGTTATCGTTCACCATATATCCTCAGGGGTGGTCCTGATGGGGTGCAGGAGGTGCGAACGTACCGGGACTCATGATTCCGGCGAATCACTCACGGCCCCACGACGTTGATAAAAAAAACGTATAAACGTGTAATTATATGCTAATAAAAAATTTACAATTCATAATTCTTTCTATATTAATGAATTCTTTTGTTTGAGAGTTAATTTTAGATTATTCTATTATTAAAATATTTTATTATGAAATTTATACTGGAACGAGAATAGAAAAGCTCCAATTATCTGTCTGTACCAAGAAGCAAAAATCTAATGGCGTATATCCTCTCTCTTGCCTCTCTGGAATAAAAGGGATGAGAAACCAATTAGAAATATTTGAGAGAGAAAAATTCATGTAGAAGGGCATTTTAGTACATGAAATTGGACATATATATACCTAAGTTTTTACAAGAAACACAATTATGAATTTTTGATACTCCTACTCAATACGATAGTATCTAATAGTATAAACTATAAATTAAGTTTCCTTATATACGCTACTTATTATTTTGATGGCATAATGATAAGAGTTGTAGTAGTGGGCAGTTTTGGCATTTCGTAAATGATTGCTACACGCAATCGTCTTCCTACCAAATAAGTGGTCGTTTAGATTTGAGACAAGAAGTTATCATATTCTATTGAGTGCTAGCTAGCATACGAAATCACTTTTGGTGTTTTTTTTTGTTTTTTGAAATATACATTATGCTGTTTGTTTGGTAGCCAAAAATACCTATTCCAATTTGGCCTTAGGAGTTATATATGTAATAAAAAAAAAGGGCAATATATATATATATATATATATATTGTCACCAGTGCAATTCATGAAAATTTGCGTGTCTAAATATTACTAAATAATAGGGAGTATTGCTACTGATCAGTAAAGATTAACTTTATCTTCTTAATTAAGGGAGGGCTTAACTTTCACTAAAATTAAAGAGTTTTCACTCTAAACATTTTGCGTAACTTGTTGGAATATTAGTTGATATCTGATCATTTTAATTACAGATATTGAAGAACACAACAGCAGGCATGCAAGAGGGGCGGAAGTAGATCCATATACATATAAACGCATTATATTAAAAGTGCTTTTGAGGCCATCATCACTAGAAGGGTGCATTCGATTTAGTTATAAATAAAATTAAATAAAACTGTGTAACAATCACATCGTTGTTGATGTTATCACTCACTTTCACAAATTATCCTTAGTGGTCAAAGGATTCATTGTTTATTTCTGTTCAGATGAGTATTTACTATTTACTGATTCGATGATTATAAACTTATCTTCAAGTTTTTTTATGAATGTACACATATGTAGAGTAACAGGATTATGCAATGACCCCTTTAGCTGAAATCGTTAATTATCTGGTTATTAAAAAGCATGCCATAATGGTGGTGACCCGACTTAAATTTCCAGTAATATATACACAAGAACATTATATTTTTTTGCTAATCAGGCCATCTCTATCGATGTCGCGGTGGCGGTTGGTATCTTTGTTATCCATATTATGTTGGCTTGACAAATCAGCTCGGTATGAATTAGTAATATGTTTATTATTATTACCATAAAATTTATGTGTAATTGATGAATTTTTGTGAAGTACGGTGAGATTATAAACACACGGGTCTTGAGGTAAAAAGTAATTGGGTTACATTAGTTATCGTTATATTGATGGTTAAGGAAAGTATCTAACCAATATCAATAAAAAATGTCGTGTTTACTACAAAACTGTAAATTTTGTTCTCGCTCCTTTCATAAGTAGTGTAATGAGCAATGTTAGAGTAGTGAAAATATCTTTATTCATAAAATAAAACCTATATAAAAAAAAGTATTTAAAAACTTGGCAGGTAATTTTCAATGAAATTTATGTTCAACATATTCGGTTAATGACTCTTTTGATTTAGTATATTGTATCACTAATTTTGTTGATTAAATAAATTAACGATTTGGCTAACGAGTACATTCGGGGAATCGTTTAAGCATTAAATGTCTTTCTAAATTCAAGTTACATTAAATACAAATATTACTTTATTTATATCACAACATTATTTCATTTCCAAATTTATATATCTGCTTACTCAAGTTATGGAAATTCTTTTGTTAAATTACTACAAAAAAGAAGTCCAACCAGTGGGGGAGTTCTTTTTTACTTACTGTAAATGCTGAAAAATACAAGGGACGTGGGATCTGAGATTCCACGTCTACGTGGCTGAATTTTTTTTTTTTTTTGTTTTCTTCTTTTCTTTTGTATGTAGTGGCTGCGAAATTAATTTTTTTCTTTCTTTTCTTCGTTGACTTCCTTTGTTTTCTGGTTTCATTTTAATATATCAAAAAATTCTCAAATTTTACCCAAAAACTTTCCCAATTTTATCCAAAAAAAACTCTAACCATCAACCATCAAATTTATTCATATATTAAACTAATATATTTTTTTATCATATCAACATCACTCTACCACTACAATTATCCCCGATTTTAACCAAAAAAAAAACTCTCCCAATTTATCCAAAAAAAAAACTTTCTCAATTTTAACCAAAAAAAACTCTAACCATCAACCATCAAACTCCTTCATATATCAAATTAATATATTTTTTTCTCAAATCAACATCAGTGTACCACTACATTTATCCCCAATTTTACCCAAAAAAAAATCTATCCCAATTTACCAAAATAAAACCTCCCCCAATTTTACAAAAAATAAACTCTAACCATCGACCACCAAACTACTTCGTATATCAAATTAATATCAAAGTAAAAATTGAGATAGGTTTTTTTTTGGGTAAAATTGGGGATAAATATAGTGGTACACTGATGTTGATTTGAGAAAAAAATATATTAATTTGATATATGAAGGAGTTTGATGGTTGATGGTTAGAGTTTTTTTTGGTTAAAATTGAGAAAGTTTTTTTTTTGGATAAATTGGGAGAGGTTTTTTTTTTGGTTAAAATCGGGGATAATTGTAGTGGTAGAGTGATGTTGATATGATAAAAAAATATATTAGTTTAATATAGGAAGGAATTTGATGGTTGATGGTTAGAGTTTTTTTTGGATAAAATTGGGAAAGTTTTTGGGTAAAATTGAAGAATTTTTTGATATATTAAAATGAAACCAGAGTGTTGGCCCGTGTGCTAACCTTAGAGGGGGGTGAATAAGCTTTATGGCGATTTCCGCCTAATTAAAAATTCTAAACAACTAACACCCAACTTATGCAAATTCTAAACTTAAGCGTTTAATAAACTTAATGAAATGCTAGAAATCATAAACGCAAGCAAGAATATAAGCAAGAATATAAGTTGCGGAAAGTAAAAGCAAGGGAAGAAAATGACACCGTGATTTATAGAGGTTCGGCAAACGCGCCTACGTCCTCTCCTCGGTACTACCGAGTATTTCACTAAAATGTTTCTTCCGGATTTTACAAACCCTATCGAGCTCAATCGACCGATTGGCTCACCCTCTACCCGAGGTTCCTACTCTTGATACAAGTGCAAGAGAACACGACTACGAGTCTAAGACTCCCCCTCAATTTATGAGTACCCGAATGAAAAGACCTAGAGCTTTTAAGCTTCACTTGCTTACAAAGCCTCTACCCGATCACTCGCTCACAATTGAGTTTATAAAACACTCGATACAATTTTTGTTACAAAACGTAACTACACTCACTATTCTAATTGCTTCTTAAAAAGCTAATTGGTGAGTTGTTGATGATGATCGAGCTTGAATCTCTTTCTCTTTGATTTTCCTCTTTCTCGAATATATATACACCAAAATGGTGATATTAGGGTTTTTAATTGAGAGAAGTTTTAGGATAATTGATAGTGTAATTGGTATTGAGATTGGTGAGTTTGGAGAGAGATTTGAGGTGGTTTATATAACAGCAAAGTCTGTTTTTGCTGGATATGACCGTTGGGAGTTTTTAACAGCAACTTTCCAGAATAAGCTGAAAAACTGTTTTCGAAAACTGCAGAAAACGATCGGTCGTTTTCTACAGTCGATCGGTCGTTTCACAGAAAACGATCGGTCGTTTTCTGAAAACGATCGGTCGTTTTTTCGACGTGCTCTCTGGAAGAAATTGGACCAAAAACGATCGGTCGTTTTTGTTCAGTCGATCGGTCGACTGTTCTTCTGGCAGTTTTTCGGTCTTCTTCGAAAGCCCATAACTCCTTCGTTTTAGCTCCGATTTTGGTTCCGCTTGAACCTATGGCTTCGTTAACGAATGCTCTATCATTTAAAGACCTGAAATATACGTTTTCTATTTTTGGACAAGACAAGCATTATATCATCGAAATCGTAAAATCATTAAACGCATAATCAACGTTATAATCAAAATCATTATTGAACTCTACGTTCAACACAGAGAACAAAGGAAGTCAACGAAGAAAAGAAAGAAAAAAAATAATGTCGCAGCCACTACAGACAAAAGAAAAGAAGAAAACAAAAAAAAAATATTTTTCAACCACGTAGACGTGTGATCATTTTTCAGCATTTACAATAAGTAAAAAATAACTCCCCCAACCACTGCCGAGGGGGGCGGTCGTTAACTTTTCCCATAAACTAATAGCTGTGTTTCCTAATAAAAAATTAAAAGTACAATGTATTAAATTTAAAAAAAAATACAATTAACGTAAACATACCCTACACCTATTATATTAACAAAAACCTATTATATTAACAAAAAGATACGGTTAAAAGTTAAATTATCAAAAACATATCTTCAATTAATAATTAATAAAAAACAAAAAACCTGATTCATGTTTTCATACTTTCGTACCCTCTCTCTCATACTTTCACTCTCTCATCCTCTCACTCTCTTTCCAATCTCTCACTCCTTCTTCTATCTCCCTCCAATCTCTCTACTTCTCATTTTCACTCCCTCCGATCTCTCATTCTTGCTATCTCTTTTCGATCTCTCTTCTCATCTTTCCTCTATTTTTCTGATCTTTTTCTTCTCCTCCATCTCTCTCCGATCTCTTTCTTCCGTCCGTGGAGATTGATACGGACACATCTGTAGCAATGGACGACGAGGGTATAGAGCGAGATCGAAAACTCGAGTTTGATGTCGACGGAGATGCGATCGTCGAACGAGAGGCACACGACGACGACGTGGTAGTTCGAGATCGAAGTACGGATAATAGTTGTATTTGTTAATTAGTGTATAATGTTGAAAAATAAGTGTATGAATTACGTGAATTAATGGTACGAAGTTGAAAATTATGTATATGAATTATGTAAGGTAAGAATATGAATTATTTAAATTAGGGTATAAATTTTAAAAATAATGGTGAACTCTACAAATCAGGATATAAACTTTTGAAATAATGGTATGAAATTTTGTAACAAATGTATGAAAAATACAAATTAGGGTATGAACTTTTGGAATAAGAGTATGAAATATACAAATTAGAGTATGAACTTTTAAAATAAGGGTATGAACTTTTGGAATAACGGTATGAAATATACAAATTAGGCTATGAAATTTTAGGTATGTTTTTGTTAATTAGAAATTTTTAGGTATGTTTTTGTAAATTTAGTTTTAAAAGTAGTATGTTTTGTTTATCCTTAAAAAAAAATTTGTAATAGTTTAATAACTAGACATAAATTTTCTCCTGATTGATTATAGGCGGGAAAGAAGCGGACATTCATTTAACAATACTAATAATGTAGGCTCCGGAACAAGTTTATTTTTTTGGGTAAGTAGAACAAATTATTAGTTTTCATTTAAGTTTCCAATTAGATTTTCAGATACCAAAAACACCACGAAAGCAGGCTTCACAAATTGTTTCCTAGAACATTATTTCAGAATTTTTTGAAAATTTTAACCTTTAAAGTCTAAATAAAAAGAAATTTTATATAAAATGAATTAAAAAAGCAGCATACGACAAAAATGATGTCCAAAACATAGTAACACTCATTTCAGCAAGTGGATTTGAGAACGAAGCAAATCTGAAAATTCACCAGTATCAAAACGAACAAAGTATGACCAAATACAGTCTTTGAAAGATAACATGAGTAATACATTGTTTATGTAGTATTTAACAAATGAAATAATAATGACTCGGCAGTATGTTCCCGTAAAGTGACAAGAAGGACAACTAACAATGGCAGACAAGCTTAAATTTAGATAACCTGATGGAAGAGAATAAGCACATGGCTTGTACAACTTCACTTAAATGTGTGTAAAAATCAAAGCATACAGTTTTCCGAATCTAATAAACCTAGTTGGTTGTTGAAACTTTCCTTGTAAATATTCTATGTATGCCGAGTCGAGACGACCTTTCCTCCTCAAAACACTACTGAATACTAAATTATAACGGTAGGGACAAAGTTGAGCTAATACTGCGATTATGGCGATAAGTCAATAAGAGGCCACTCACGCATCTACTGAGAAACTGGTATTTGTTGGTGGCCTTCATTTTACTAGCATATCAGGGTAGATTATAGCTTGGAGGTGAATGTGTGAGAGAGGTGACATACAATTGCATACAGGAACATATACGCTACAAATCTCTAAGTTCTTTTACTCTCTTTACCATCCATGCATGGAGTAAGAGGGGGAAAAGACGGAATAGCCCGCAATATAAATTTTCGACCACTTTTCAAACCTGCAGATGAAAAGCTGGATCCAAGCTGCCGCAAGCCGCAGATACGGGGTGGGGATATTCGTTTCTTGTTCGGAGAGTCAACTTTCACACAAGTAGTTGGGTCTTTTAACATCTCAGGTGTCGTATCTTCAAGTAAATTGCCAAGCTTTTGTACACTACTGGAATTGCCTATTTCAGCAAGTTCTTTATCTGTGGGTGAGAATACATCTATAGTACAATCATTGCCACCATTTAATTCCGTATGAGAAGAAACTGCATCCTTTTTCTTGCTTTTGAGTAGCACATTACAGTTATCAGTAGTTTCAACAGATCCTCCACAATTTCGCATCAAACTCAGATCAGATTCAGGTGAGAGATATCTTCTGGAAAAACAAAATACAAAAAATTAGAACCAGAAATAAAGAAATTGGTAACACACCGGAGTCCGTAGAGCACTAAGTGTGGGATAAATGGAAATAAATTAAACACAAGGAAAAAAAATAAGGAGTAACACATTGGTAATGGAACCAAATGGAAAACTCAAGTGGACTAGCCGAGCAGGAGCGATTCATGAAAAAATTAACCAAAATATTTTATTAAACTGAAGCAGAGCTATCTTAGCAAGAAATCTTACTTCAAGAGTGGGAATGATGGTGTCGTAGGTGATATGCTGTGATGATTATTTGGCTCATTTTGCAAGAAATAGTCTTGGTTTGGCATCAAATCTGCATTTTCAACAGGTGCTTCCGAAATTGGTACTGCATCATAAGCCCAGTGATGATCTGAATTTAAAAAAGTGTAGAGATAGTGAAGAACTTACAAGAGCTGGTCCAGTGAAATACATAACTAAGCAACTATTTAAACAAGATGTCAATTAACACACAAAAGCACAGCGGAACACATACACAAATATGCATTTCAAGATTATATAACATTCCCTTGATTGAACAACATATTTTAATTCCACAAAATAAAGCTCGAACCTTGCAACAGAACACATGTTTAAAACACAACCAAACACCAGTACAAGTAAATGATATTTCAAGGTTTGTTATTTGGAAAATCGTAATACCGTATATAACTCTCAAATTGATTGGACCCAGATCACTTCGGCACTGTTTATGCCCATTCAAATTGAATGTAATTTGTAATGAACTAACTTCTGAATGTACATCAATGAGGTAAAAAAGCATCCATTACAATCACCATTTTAATTTTGTGCTTGTTTCCCGGCAGTTTTTAAGCAAATGAGACGGATATTCATGATTTAACATTAAAAGTGAGTTCAACTGGCTAATAGCATTTTAGCTTTTGTTAGTTATTCAACCAAATGTACAACATTACAACTTATAAGCAAATAAGAAAAACAAATGAGCTAAAAGCTGCAACCAACAATCATCTTGACCTAATATAATTCGATACGGTTTATATTTAAAATTTAAACACAAAATACCAAAAGAACATGTTATATAAGATTCACTACCAACACAGAAAAAAACAAAAGAAAAACTAAGAAGCATGAGTTATTTACCATCCTTCTTGCCATGCACATTTTGACATCCTGCACACCGGCATCCACTAGAGCATCCAACATTATTCTTTTGAGACAAACAAAAAAGAGAAACAAAAAAATAATGATTAAGAAACAAAAGAGAAAAAGCAGACAGCATGACCGGCATAATATCATAAGAGGGCATCAAGGAAAGGTGAAGGCTAAGCCTCCAACTTATCGCTAGTAAAAATGACAACTCATAACTATGTCTTAAGCCTTCAAGTTCCCATAAACTGACATGATTAAGTCAAAACAAATGGCATTCCATTGAAACAAAGACAAACTTCATTCCCGGGAGGGGGAAATGCTGTCTAAAGATGGGAATTTTTTGAAAAAATAGGAAACAGAAAAAGACATTTACCAAAATTCTAATTACTATTTTGGTTTTTCTTTGTGATAGCTACAATGGGGACAAAAGCCCCAGGATTCAAACTCACAACCTCCATTGTAAGTGAAAGAGATACAAAATGGACCAATATGCCTTTTGTTTGGTGGTTTTTGTACGTGCATTAAACTTGACGATAAGGCAGTAATGTGTTAATTTTACTGATAAGATTAGGAGGTTTAACATGTCATGACAAGTCCTTGGTTATTGGGAGACAAGTATGAGCACATATATTGGTTTCGTTGGAAATTTTGTAGCTTCGTTGCAAAAGTTTTTCAAATTTTGGTGATTTCTCCTAGGAATCATTTATGCCGAAATTAGATAAATAGGAAAAAGTGTAGAATTTGGGGAATTTAAGTTTAGGATGTACCACTTACTGTGTAAAAATGTGAGATTCAAACGCTATGCCATTAGGATAGTCTTAGTCCTATGATTTTGATTATGACTATTGTTCAAAAAATTGTAATACAATTGCAAGAGATGAAGCAAGACCTGATAGCACTCACAGTACTTCTTCATACACATGGATTTTTTGCAATTGCACCCTCTTTTATGCCTTGCTGAGGCTGGTGTCGTAGTAACTTCATCTTTCTGGAGAAAAAAAAACGTAAATATTGTGTAATGTCTCTGTTATCAGTATTTGTTAGGACCAGATTCCTGGTCTAAATTCTATTTGTTGTCTATTGGTTTTCACTCAATAAATCCTAACTGTTGTTTAGAACTAAGACAGTATTGACAGGTTTCAAGTACCAGTTGCAACCTCAGTTACAACCTACTAAGTCAGTAGTAACAGGTTTCAAGTACCAGTTACAACCTCAGTTACAACCTACTAAGTCAATAGTACCAGGTTTCAAGTACCAGTTGCAACCTAAGTTGCAACCTAAGTTGCAACCTGCTGTTCAGCAGTACACTGTCTAGTTCTGTAAATCTGCGTACCTATTCGTTAATGGTTATTTCTTGTTTATAGTTATGCAGGATATATTCTCATATCATTCTAAAGATCTAAAATGCGTTTATTGAGAATATCAAAGTGGTAAGGAAAGATTTCTTAAATAGATATAAAGAGATTAGTTATGTTTCCTTTACATTAACAATTCTATATCTTTATTCTTATACAAATCTTTATCACTTGTTTCAATCTTTGTTCCTTATCTATATTCAGTATAATTTGTTTAAAGATTGAATGCAATATGGAGTTAGGTGTTTCATATATATATGGAAATATATTATCTCTAAAAGATATTATCTTTATATGTTTCCTAGTTATAGGAAAAGACTAACTCCTACTTTCAAGCTTGTTATTGAACAGGTATTAACTTATGAAGATTGATGTCAATCCTACAAAAGGCAGACGTGCAATATGGAGAGATTGAAGCCAATCAAAAGAAGTCAAAAGCAATCATAAAAGATCTTGAAGCAAGAAGATTGTTTTTACTAATAAATAGTTAATAACTTAGCTTGTAAAAAGGTGTGTTCTAAACTATAAAGAACCCATTCTTGAGAGAATACACGTGAGCTTTTAAAAAGAAAACAATGGTGGGATGCCATTGATTTATACGTGATAGTTATAGAGTAGGAGCAATATAGAGATAGGCAGAAAAACCTAGAGGGATTCTGAGAGTTTTTCATTAAGACTTGAGTCCTATATTGTAAGCTTTTATAATATCATAATCTGGGTAAGTGCCCCGGAGAGGTAGCCTAGTTAGGTGAACTCCGTTGTTAAATGTGCGTGTGAATTATTTCAAGTACATTTAACTTTAAATTGTTCTGTCCATTAATACACTAGGTTCTAACTGTGGTTGCAACCTCACTTGGAACCTTACTGCAAAACTGCAACTAGAACAGCGGATAGGAATTTCAGTATTTATTCTGAAATGAACTAAAAAGGTTAGTTACCCTGTTACTATCGAGATGAGATTCAACTGAACGTTCTACAATCTTTGGAGCGAAGGCAAATGGATTTCTAGATTCAATTTGTTGCCTAGCTTCAAGAACTGTATCTACATAATCAGGTCTATTAAAGCACCCTTGGCAGGAACAAAGTCCAGAGCAGTAGATTCCAGCAGCAAAACAATCACAGTAACTGCAAGGGAAAAAATACTCCATTATTTTCTAAACCAACCTGTCATCGCTTGTTTCAAAAAAAAACATCGCTTACTGATTAATAGACCACATCACTATCTAGTCACCAAGCTATAAATATCAAACAATTATAATTCCAACCCATCAAAATCCACAATTAACATGAAACTGAAATAATTTGCAGCAACCTATCAAAATTCACCAAGTATCTAAAAATTTAATTTTGTAGTTGGTCTACAGATTGACTTCTTTTATGCAAGTTCGATTTAGTAAAGCAACGTACTGAACAATCAAAGTTGATTTTTTACTGCCGGTGGTACTAAATGTTTTATTTTGTATATATTGGTGTCTAACTTCAGCAGGCCTGGTTCTCCAGTCACTATGGTAGAACGTGAAACGTATCAGCTTGGTGTAATGGTTGTTAGAACCCAAGAGTTTGTGTAAAACAGTGACATTTTCCCTCAAATTAAATTATATTTGACAATGGAAAGACCAGCTGGAAGAGATAGATGCTTGAAGTTACTTACAGTTTCAAGCATTTAGTCTTCTTACAGTTGCAACGCTTGCAGGAACTGTAGTCCTCACTATTGGCCGATGCCTTCTTACTGGAAAACGCAAAATGTAAATACAAACATAGAGCAAGTTACAAAAATCAAATTATGGCAGAATCGTATGAAACTTGCCTTTTCTTTTTTGGGCTTGATTGAGTTGACTCTTCAAATGCAGAAGCTTGTTCAAGAGTGAACTTCCTTTTGCTATTATTGGAAGCGCCAAAGTTGGGGCAATGAGAATCTGTGGCTTCTTGATTTTGGCTAGCTGTTGAGAATATTTTCTCTCCTATTTTTAATGAAACTGTGCCATTATCTGAGCTTTCCTGTAGATAATAATCCGAAGAAGATACCAACTTTTGTTCCCCTTGAACTTCTTTATCATCTGATGTAATGCTTATGCAAGTACTAACATACACAGGCTTGGAACTCATGATGCTATTTAAGTGTAAGCCAATACCAGATGGCTTCGAAATTGTTGACCTAGAGTTGCTCTGTCTTGTAAAAGAAATTGTAGATACGGGTTTATCTGAATTAACTGAAATTGCAGTTCTTTCTGATACAGGGGTATTTGATGGGGTATTTTCAAACTGAAGGCGTCGTCTTTGCAAGCCATGGCTGCGTTGACCCTATACGATGTAAATTATAGCATTATTAATACAGGAAAGGTAGTTCTACAAGAATTTGATGATGACAGCTAATATTTTCTTGATAAATTTGTAATGAAGTTTCTAAAACACCACCAAAGCAAAAGCTTATCTTTACAACCTTTAGAACACCACATAGAAAACATGTTAAGACTCCAAATAGAACACAGAAACCACCATTGTCTATAAATCACAATATAGGATTGACTGCCCTGTTTTTTGGCGACAAAGAAAATATCTCAAGTAGATTCAACTAGTAATTTCAAAGTGAGATGAATCATACTGGAAAAATTATACTATTTTTAAGTTCAAGCTATTTACTAGTACAAATAAGTTTGTTTACAGACGAGTAGATTGCCATTGTTCATAATAGGAAGAAATTGAAAAAAAAAATCATACTTAGTGACGCGATGGATTATAGGTGGACACAATCAGATTGTCTTATATATATGCATCTGGACAAAATTGGGGAACGTGTAAAAAAAACAGCACGTTAGTAATACCGAAAAAATAAAACAAATTCCCAGCAGAGTCTCAGTTTAATATAACCATGAGACAAAATGCTTCAATAAAGAAAATATTTTGAAGTTAAAAGATGTTACACTGGCTGCTGCATTATAGCATGCGGTAGGTTATGCTTAAGGAAGAGCACTGAAACAGTTTACCTCAAATATTATTCAATGAAGTATATAAGTTTAACTATCCATTTTGATTACGGTTTATATATCAAACTTAGTTATTTAGTGTGTGTTTTGGTTTGAAAACATAGCAACAAATGGGGGTTGTCACTTGTTCTTGTCCGGGGTAAAAAATTGTATTCTTGGGGCATGAGAGTGCCATATTTTTACATGTGGGAGCTAAAACATGGTCAATAAGGGGTTGATAGTATTAGGTGGCAGTGGTTCAGAATAAAAGTACAACATTTACTAATCAAAACAAACTCAATTATCAAACTTGGGATGTGGATCAATAAGTAATCATAAAATCTATCATGATGATAGTAAAATGTCTAGTTTGTTAGACTCTTGCTTCAAGCACAAAGTGTATTAAGTGTAGCAAAAAATCACCCTTCATTTCATATTCATGGAATACCAAAGAAGAAGAAAGTTAAATACATATACGGGACCTAGCACTGAAAAACAAACAAAAGTGTCAAATCACAGTCTAGGTATACTTTCACAACAAGGAGGCCTCATTTTCATACTTCTCACAAGAAGCATTTACAGTGGCTTCAGTCACATCTTGATACAATTTTTCTTAATTGCAAAAATAAAAATTCAGACCCATCATAAGGTATATTCTTATGTTCAGATCCAGTGTCCTGTAAATTAATTAGGGCAAATTTTTGATATAGTATATCTATGCATAGAAATACCTTTTCAATTATGCTTGCTTTTCTCAAAAAAGAGTGCTACTAAGTGATTAAGGGTAGCAATTACCTTATCCTCAACCCGAAAACCATCATGCAGAATAAAAAAATCAAATTTTAAATTACTTCCTATTTAAAAGGGAAAAAACAGGATGAAAAGTAACTTGAGCAAGTTTACTATGTTTACTTTAGCCAAAAGAATGTTTATATTACTGAAGAAGTTTACAGGACCGACTTATATACCTTTGCATTTGTTTTGAGAAACTTCTCTTTAGAAGATGAATTTTCTTGAAAATCATGCTCCTTGACCTGTAACATATCAGGAAAACTAACTATTGATTCCTCGGTATCTTTCCCCGGGTTACCTATGCTTCCAAACTTTGTTTGTATCAAATCATAGCTGTTTTGAGTGTTATCATACTCAATTTCCACATCATCAACCAAGTACTTGTCAAAGCAAACAGAGGGGTTAGAAAACTGATTCTCTTTTAAGGCATTGTCATGTTCTCTCTGAGTACAATGGATCAACGAACTGCTGCCCCGGAATTTATTTTGTGTAGCATAGTCTGTATTTTTACCTCCATTATCATGTTGATGTTTATTTTCAGAACTTGGGGGAGGAAAATGTAAGCTGAGAGAAACAACAAGTAATTAATAGAGTCACATTATAATTTTTCAGTTAACAGATAAAAACTAAAAGAAAAAGAAATTGAACCTATTGGTATATGATCCTGCACTTGGAATAAGACTTGGTGATGCGAAACAAATAGGAGAACTAAGAAAGCCTGTTGTTGCAAGTGAAGTCTTCACTGCTGTTATTGGGGACAACTTGTCTATGTCACCATATATAGCAGAGTCCTGATGTCAAAAGAAAAATAAATAAATTACATAATTATATAGTTGCTCATGCAGATAAAATATGATACTGCAGAACAAATGCCAGGCCTCTCGAAATCATCAGCAGTTGAAGTAGAGTTTCTTTGCACTTAATACTTAATAGTAAAGAGCCATGCATCTCAAAAGAGAAAAGAAGAAGATATATAAATCCAGTCTTATACTCCGCTTTGCATTGGTTAGACTTTCATCTCCCAGAAATTGGAACTCTGTTTGTAATTCAAGTTGTTAAATCAAGCAATAGTATTCCAATAGATCTTCCAACTCTTTTAGGAGTAGTATTAAATACAAAAAGCTCTCCAGACCATAGTTTAATGAAAAAGAGTGCAAATAGTTCTCTATCTTACAAAGTAATCAAAGTTTGTAATTTACATATGACATCAAGAAACTATGATATGAAAGTCAACACCAATTTCTACAGATTAAGGTGCCCTATTGAGTTGGGTTCAAATTCTATCAAACTCAATTGTTAATTTGATATAAAATCCAAACAAGGTGAAAATTGAGAGATTATATCGTGAAATTCTAAAATATCACTTATCAAACACTCAAGAAATACAAATAACAGAAACCATGTAGAAGTAAAGATGAGTGAGAGTATTTATAGAGTTCTATCTAGAAATACCCAAATAGTAACTTCCGCAAGTGAAGTTTAATTTACTCTTTTGGCTAATGTAATTCCTTCTGATTCCACATAAAAAAGACGCACCACGAGAGAAATATTTAAAGATCGCAATTTATCTAAAAGAATTTAGAGATCATCACGGCACCATCATGCAATTAAAAGCCTATGTGAGACTTTATTTTTCATTTCTTACAAGAAAAATGTCACAAAGACCAATGTCATAAAAGACGCATACTGTCTAGCGTGGCAGCGCCTAATTCTGCTTAATCACCGCCTAGTCTCCTTAATCCCGCCTAATCACCGAGGGGGCTAGGCACTATCTGCCGCATAATTTTCACCTAAGTGCCGCTAGGCTTACTTTTCAGAACACTTCACAAGACCTATATATGGAGCTGCCATGGAAAATATTACCATAATTTCTCGAAGTAATCATATAACTTCATTTGACTCCCCTGTTCCTAACAACTAAAAGAAAATCAGATTTTTGAACGCCTACGCTTGTTCGGCTGGCCTTTCATAAGCGGCAACAAAAGAAACCGTCCACATTATTTGAAGAAAATGCCAACAAAGAAATGAGAACCTAAAAATGATTTAGATTAACTTCTGTAGGCTCTTGGTACGAGGAAAACTAAAATTAGGCATCTCTAGCAATTAGAAATTCTCAGAAAGAAATTTTATGAGCCGTGCCAAAAATAATCACCCATTAAACTTAAAATCATCTGAATAATATAAAACCGAGGAGGAGATATCCTGCAAAAATCGACAAATTGAATTTGCACCTGAAATCGGAATTGTACAATAGTCTTACTGAGACAAACTTTTATAACTTTTAAGGTGTAAAACAGCTAGGTATCCACAGTATTCGACAACAAAAACCAAAGTCAGACGAAACAATGTGAAATGTTGAAAATCAATAGTCACATGGCTATCTTTAAACCGATTATGACCAACAACTGCTACTTATATGAAACTTTGCTTATGTAACATTTGTACAAATACAGGACACGATAACAAAAGCATGTAGCATGGACAGCCAAAGAATTCATTTAACAAAGCCATTATGATGGTCTTAATTGTATATAAAAGAGCACACGTAAACAAATAAATAAACCATGATTTAGTTCAGCATCTTACTGGTCAAGTTCCATTTTCCAACTAATTTTGGATCCTGAAAGTTTTCAACTAACAAACAAAACCCTCAAAAAGATCATCAAATACCATATACGAAGAGGGGGGCAATTAAGTACTTTGCTATAATAAATTCTAACTAATTATCTGGTGCAGTAACTCTTTCATTGTCACCGGCAACAAAAAATAGTATTAACAACACATAGAAAGTTTTCTTAGTCGTCTATATCAAGAAGAGAACAAGTAAAATTTGAGATTAAATAGTTCAACATCTTATCTCACAATTTTTCCGTGTCACGGGTAATCAATACTTTACTATTTCATAGAACTAAACAGCTAAGCATCAATGTAAGAAAATAAAAATAAAGCTCCCAATTGTCCAAACGAACCGGACAGAAAATAAATTGAGCATCAATTAACTATACATCCTCTTGTATTAACGTTTTCTACACTTCAAATTTATCTCTCTTTTTTTCCTGTCGTAACAATGTTAAGAAGTTTAAAGCTCGATGAACCTAGTTTTACGCTTAGCCTCAATTAAGAAGTGTATATTCTAATAAATTGCAACTAACAAAAATAATTAGTCCCAAAAACACAGGCCATAACTCAAATTAGCTCAATCCACAAAATAACAAAAAAACCTATAATTAGTTGACTATAGTAACAAGCAGCATAAAGTAAAATAATAATAATAATAAAAAATAGCATAATTGGAATAAGGGAAAGCCCTCTTTAGAAATCCAGACATAGCCCATATATACTTACATACATGACTACAAATTCATCAATATATAACATATTTTAGTAATCCAATTTATTTTTCATTTCAATTAGGTTATCAAATTCAATTCAACTAAATCCACAATTAGAATAATTCAGCAACAAGTAAGAACTGAGACTAGTTACAAATTAGGGTTCATAAACACATCAATTAGCCCATAGATAATAAACACTTAGAAAAATAATACTAAAAGACTATATATAACATATTTTACTAGTATTTTAATTATTATTTTCATTTCAATTGGGTCATCAGATTCAATTAAACTAAATCCACAATTAGAAGAATTCAGCAACAAATAAGAACTGACTCTAATTAAGAATTAGGGTTCATAAACACACCAATTAGCCCATATACATATATGCATACATGTCTATAAAGTCATCAATATAAAACATATTTTAGTATTTTCATTTCAGTCAGATTTAATTCAACTAAATCCAAAATTAGAAAAATTCAGAAACAAATAAGAACTGAGGCTAATTAAGAATCAGGGTTCATAAACACACCAATTAGCCCATAGATAACAAAAAAACTTACAAATAAAATAAAAATAAAAAATATATATATATAATTACAGGTAGGGCGGTGGATGATGACGTGGCGGCGGAGAAAGTGGAGAGAGAGTCAGAGTCCATAGCATAAAACCCTCAATCTCTCTCTATATATAAGTATATATATATACACATGACATGGATATATCTATATGTATCTGTATATTTAGTTTATTTAATGAAAGAGAAGCTGAGGTAAAAATGAGTGTTTAAAACAGATATAGAAAAATGATTAATTTGACCACGTTTTTGTTTTTGTTTTTGTTTTTGTTTTTTGTCCAGAGGAGAAGAAGAAAAAAATAAAGGGAAATGAAAAAAATAAGGAATTAAGGGCGGGATTCAAAATGTTACCTAAGCGGGAAATACATTTATTTAGTTTTTTTTTTTTTTTTTTTGGGGAGTGGTGTGGGTTGGGTTGTGGTTCTATGAGAAGCCTGGTATGGAAAAATTTGGGTCAAGGTTTCATAGGGTGTGGCCCAATTAATAAAATGACAAACGGAAAATTAAGTTTCGGTACAATCTAGCTTATTAGACTTATTTAGCACAAACAAAAACGAAGTTTCAAATCCCCTCGCTCATCCTCAAAAACAAAGTTCTTCAAAAAAAACATAAAAATAAATAAAGTGATACTCGTAACCTATATAATATATATTTTTAAGGTTAATTACTATTGTTTTTCTAAATTTAACTATAGATATTTAGTATACATGTATGGAATGGGGTCCAAATCTATTCTAATAAAGTCTATGGAGTAACTTTTAGGTAGACCCGTCCTACCACATATTATTTCTTATGTGGTGTGACAAACCAATTATTAGATGACATGTGAAAAAAGTGTACCAAGTAATTTAAAATTCAAAAATATACCAAAAAAATATAAATGAGTAAGTTTTTCAACCAACTTACGTAATTATCATCCCATATACATGATATATTTTTATCAATTTTGCCTTTCAAATATTAATATTAGTATAAGTAAAAAGCTACATATTAGACATTAATTGTGACATAGTATATTTTATATATCATGATATTATAAAAATAAATTGGTTTAATATTAATTGTATTATATCTTGTAACATATGATGCATTAAATATAATTTCTTTAATTAATATTATGTTTCGATAAATAAAATATATTAAAATCATCAAATTTTTTTAAAATTTTAATTAATATTCAACTTTAGGGTAGTCTCAACTTGGTATCTGTTATATTATATTTGAGTTTTTATTATGTTGTAATGTTCCGTAAAATCTAATATATTAAAATCGTTAATTTTTTAATTAATATTTAAATTTAGAATAGTATTATAACTAGGGTTTTATAATATTATATTTGAGATTTTATTGAGTTGTAAATTTAGTTTTAGTTTTCGAAATTATAATTACACAATTTTTGTTTAAGTTTTTTTTAATTCTTATATTTTATTTCTCACAAGTTTTCGATTACATTATTTAATAAAACTTAAATTATTATTATGTATTAAAAAAGAAAGTGAATCTTTATAATTTAGATCAAAGAATTTGATCTACTTATGATGAGTTTTCTTTTTCAAAAAAATAGAAAAGAGGTTTTTTTCCAAAAATATAAGGAGGAGAGAGAAGTAGTGGGAATATGGGATGAATGATTTTAATATGATGTTTCAGTTGTATTCTGTTGATATGTATAAATGACATGTGTATACATATGATTGGTTTGTCACACCACATAAGAAATCCTGGTAACCAAATCTAACTAAAAGTTACTCCACTCTATGAGAAATGGAGAGCCTTATTCTGTTGTGATTTCTCCATCGGAGACCGTACTATATCACCGCTACCTGAGATCCGTTTGATGAAATTTCAGCCTCTCTTTTCGATGAGTCTCTCTCCCGTATGTTCTCACTCTTTATCGCAAGTACGACGAAGCAATTCCATGTCTCTGGTGAAGGGGTGACGATGACAGAGGAGATCATTGTCCGCATCGCTATTAACCTTGTCGCTTTTTCTTTATCTATCTCTTCATCTTCTTTTTTCCCTTTGAACGCCGTTTGTGGTCTATAAGTCGGTGGCTGAGACAGCTAATGAAAAAGTGGATCTGGGCGGTGGCTTGAGGTTGACAAAATCCTAGGATCTCCGATTGTACAGGGACCGGTCTTGCAAATTCAATAAAATTTCTTAATTATAACATGACGGGCAAATTGTGAGAATCAAGATTTATAACCTAAAATGAATTAAAATAATACACTTTGGACCATTAAGTTTCTAATACTAACATTTTTAAAATAAAAATGAGTTAATTAACATTTTAAGTTCTTTTGGTTCAAAACGGAGTATAGTTTTTTTTGTTAAATATAGTATTTATTGTCCATTAACATGTCCGGTTAAGCTGTTTATTAAACTGCATTTTAGATTGTCTGCTACATACAATATCACTCTTACCAGTGTGTTAGACTTTCCATTATACATTGTATTAGAATGTCATATTTTATTGGACTGTCCAATAAATTATCAATTAGATTGATTTTTTATTTTTCCATGTGTTGATTATTTTTATTTTGAGTTTCGGAGTCCGGTCAATGGTGTAGGTCAAACTTGTTTGGTTAATAGAATTGATTTACTTTGTTCGGTCAAATGTGTTTGATAAAAAAAAAATGTTAATGATCCATATATATGGGTAGTATTTTCCAATTAGTTTTGTTTAAGTGGGTGCTACTCCTAAACCGAAATGTTAAATATGTACCAATAGAAAGGAAGTATTTGAGTTTTAGGCGATCTCCAAAACTTTATTTATGCCATTTTTCACAATCTTATTTTGGTCATTATATAAATCAATAAAATAATATTAAACCATTATTTATATGTCTACAGATTGTGTCCATATTTGGACAGATATTGTGTATATGTTCACTCTTTTGGGCTTGGACATGTCTTATGACATATCGATTTGTCACTCATTTGATACTTCTATAAAAAATTGAACAAGACTGTTGAGAATGCTCATTGGGGCGTTTTCATTGGAGCTGAATTTTCATCATTTTTTTCCAAGTATTAGAACTGGATTTTTTAGAATTCTCATTGAGGCATTTTTTTACCACAGTAGTTGTTTAGCATAAATTGGGTCCAAAAGACTTTTTGCTTCTTATTTCCCACCAAAACTTAATAGCAAAAACATTTGTAAATATCAGTTAAACTTTTAAGAGATAATTAATGTTAAGTGTATTCAACTTTCAGCTCATTTCGATTTACTATACTCAACTATCAACTTTTTGATTCAGTATACTGGACTAAATAAATTATTTCGATTTAGTGTAAATCTGTTAAATTTAACCAGAGAAACATTGTAAAATATGGAAATGACCAATATACCCAAAAAATTCCCTCAAAAAATGACAAAAATATTTCCCTCCAAAATTGACAAAGAAATTTCCCTCCAAAAGTGACCAAAATTTTAACTTTAGTCTGGACTGCCTACTTATATCTATTTCCATATCTATCTATCTCACATCAACAGAAACACACACACGCACACACACACACACACACCATGCTCTGTTTATGCAAAGAACCAGCTCTTTTAACATCTTGGACGGATATTAATCCAGGAAGAAGTTACTATACTTGCAGAATCAAATGCTACAATTTTTTTCATTGGTACAATTTTTTTCATTGGTATGACCCACCAATGTGTGCTCGAGCACTTAACATAATTCCTGCTTTACTAAAATAAAAAAATACACTGAAGGAGAAAATTTTGGTCTTGGCTAATGAGAAAAACACATTGGAGGAGGAAATTTTGGTATTGGCTAATGAGAAAAACACAATGGAAGAGAAAATGACAGTCTTGGCTAATGAAAAAAACACACTGGAGAAAAAAAAATGCAGTTCTGTCTAATGAGAAAAGCACATTGGAGGAAAAAAATGCAGTTTTGGCTAATGAGAAAAAGCAGCTTGAAAAAATGATGATTGAGGCATTGAAGTTGAAGAAAATAGGACTGAAAGAAAATAATGGAGTTTGTAAGAATTTTTTTTGGGTGTTTTTGGCTATTTTAGCTTTATTTTTAGTGATGATGGTGCTCTGTTTGAATGATGAAAAAGAAAAAAAGCAGTTGTATTAGAGCTTATTTAATGTATTGGTGTGTGAGAAATGTAATGAATTATGTAATGTGGAATGAAATGAAATGTGTTTTTTCATGTTGTTTCTATTTGTGTGTGTTCATGTGTTTGTACTGTAATTTCATAGCAAATAATTCTGATAAAAGTAAACAAATTCTGATTACATTTACTTACCTGCCATTCCGAGATCTTTTCTTACTGAAATTTGACAATTCTGATCACACCTAATAGGACCTGTAAATTGTTTAGCACCCAATAGGACCTGCAAATTGATCACAAATCTGATCATAAAATGAAATTTAGCACCTGCAAAATGTTAGCTTCCCAATAGAACCTGCAAATTGATGACAAATTTGATCACTTACCTGAAATTTAGCACCTGCTTTTGACCTGCAATTTGATCACAATTGTGACCTATTTTTTCTAACAAACTAGCCATAAACTGACATCAAAGTGACATGAAATTTAATAAACACTTAAATTAACAAGAAATTCCATAATAGCAAACTAGCCATAAACTGACATCAAAGTGATAACAAGTTCAAAATACCAAAATTACACATAAACTTCCACATCATCATAAACTTCCACATAAACCAACATCTTGTCCAAAACACCAAACATTTAAATCAACATCTACTTGAAGAGCTCACACATGCTCACAAAATAAAAAAGTTCAACAGGATACACATGCTGTCCAAAATACCAAACATTTAAACTAACCTAAATTTGAAAAGATACCCTTACAAAATGAAAAGTTGATACTCATTTGGACCCACTCTTTTGCCTTGCAATTCTTTCATGTTCAAGTGCCACTTTGAAGGCTGCTGGTGAAGCATAGCGCTTTCCATTTTTGTAGATTTGGCCTTTAAGCAAATCTTTGGGCCTTTTTTCTGGTTTATTCGTTATACCAGCATGTATGGTGCCATCATTTTGTCCTTCATCTGATAAATCTACAAAACTCACCTCATTTGACTGTTTGTTTGGTGAGAACATGATTCTTGTGCTCCTCTTGACATGTACATATTAAAACATGATAGTTAAACAAATATTATCAAAAGTAGTGCACTAAAAAACTAAGTTAAATAAGAGCATGTTCACTAAAATACTATACTTACAGGGTTTTTTTTCTTAATATGTGGATCTGGTTGGACTCTTTCTGGTGTAGTTTGAAGTTGTTCATTTACCAAAACATTTCCACTAGCTTGTGTCACACCACTTGCTTGTGTGCTAAAACCATTATCATCCTCATCATTTTGACAATTATGATCATCACCCCACAACCTCTCCCCCTCTTCTCTCTCACACATCATCTCAAAAACATCAAACTCTTCTAAATGTTCTCTAGCATCAACTCCACTCACATTAGCCTCCACAAAATGTTCTAAACCATCAATAACTCCTTTTAAACCCTCACTAGCTCCATCTACTTGAAAAGAATCCACCCCATCATTAGCTTCATTTGCAGAATCACTATCATCACTTTCATCAACAAGTTGATGTGCGGATTCAACATTTTTTTTAGCTTTCTTTATTGGCCTTTTGTTAGCTTTTTCAGGTCTGCCACATGTTTTTTTGTTGTGTCCTTCTTTTTTACATATGCTGCACTTGATAATTGTGCCCACTCTTGATATTTTTGTTGGATTTTTTGGTTCACCATGTCCCTTTCTCCTAGCTTTTTTAGGCCTACCAGCCATTACAGCAACATCTGGTGGTAATAACTTAGGTTTCCCACTTTTACTCCACATATCCTTGCCATTAATTGGCATTAACATGTTAGAATAAATCTTTTTGTACACCTCCTTACTATAACACAAGTGCACATAATTTTCTAAGTTGTAGCCCATATAATTTATACATGCAATTGCATGTGAGCAGGGGATACCACTTAATTGCCAACTCCTACAAGCACATCATCTGTGATGGAGATCTAAGGCATATGTTCTAAAAATACCAGCCACCTCAAATCCAGAGTTACCATTAAATGAAACAATATACTCATGTGATATTTTTCCCCTTTTCTCAAGTTTTTCAGCTATTATTGGGCACAATGTTGACATGGTTTGGATTCTTTCTATGGCTATTTTTCTTTTCATTACAAATTCCATCAAGTATAACCTAAGATCCTCAAGCATTTCTAAAATAGGTTTACACCTTGCTTCTTTTATAGCACCATTAAAACTTTCACATAAATTATTTAATAGCAAGTCACACTTAGAATGAGTGGAGAAGTGTGATTTGCTCTATTGTTCACCTAGTTTGGAGGCTAACCATTCATAAGTAGTTGGATCAAGTGCCTTCATCTCCTCAAGAGCAGCATTAAAGTGTGGTTTTGTTGTGGCACCAGCTGCCTTCCAAAGTAGATTCTTCAAAGCAACACCTTTGTGCAATAATTTAAAATTATTGTAGAGATGCCATACACAGAATCTGTGTTCACCACCAGGTAGGATTTTGTCCATTGCTTTGATTAAACCCTAACATTTTTACATGAAAAATACATTATAACATATAATAAGGTAGATAAATAGTGCAAAAAAAAAAATATAACATGAAAAATATTACCTTCCTTGCTGAACAGAATATAACATGAAAAATATAACATGAAAAAAAATACATTAGAGTTTGAACAATATAAATACATTTTTTTCTTAGCTTGTACTTTGTATTTAATGCTCTTACCTTGCTGAACAGAATACTCTCTAATAGCATCTTTAAATTCATCTGCAGTAGCAAACTTCATACCTAATTTTAGTTGTACATTGTCTAAGTCAGATTTTGCAAACACAGGGGATATCACTTGATAATTTTCTTCATCTGTATCTAAACCAACATGCTAAGTAAACTCCTCATCAGAATCAATTATACCTTCCTTAAGAACACCACTTTCACCAATATTCTGAACAAAATGCTCATAACTTGGCATTGAGGCACATCTAGGTTCTCTCAAATCATATTTCTCCCATACATCAACTATAACATCACCTACTTTTCCCATTTCTTCCCCATCACTATCAACATAATCAGAAAACTCCTCACTTTCACCCATGTCAACCTCTTCTTCACCGGACCAAGACTCATCATCAGAACTACTAATTTCTCCATTATCATTCTCATCATCATAATAACCCTCACAATATATTTGAACAACCCTATTACCATCTATAAATTGTCTTATTGCTTTGGCATCATTATCGTACTGAATTTTAGTAATATCAGTGTCAAATTTTGCACCTACCCTTTTAAAGTACAAATACCTGACATCCATCCAACCAAAATTAGCTGTCATTCCTACTATAGAGAGGTAATTAAGTTCATCAACTTCACAATTATCAAAATAACCTATCAACCCATCACCATAACCTACAGGATTTCCTCGCTTTTTTCCCCATTCAAAAAAACCCCCATGATGATATTCAATAGAAAACTGAGAACTGTTCATGTTTGCAATAAAAATATTACAGATTTTTAAGTACATGTTTTTAATTTGAAGTACACATTTTTAATTTCAAACTTAAATTAAAAATCATTAATTGAAAATTCTAACATAAACCCTAATCTAACATAAACCCTAACATGTAAATTTATAATTTAGATAAGAAGAAAAAACGACTTACCATAAGTTGGAGCGCTTTCATTGTCACCTCTAACTCTCCATTTAGGTATGGCATTAGGCGCCATTGGAACCCTAATTTAGATGTGATTGAACTCAATACAACTTTACTTTAACTGTGATTGGAACCCTAATTAATTGTGTTTTAATTTGGAAATTATAAACCCTATATATTTATGTATGTATTTATGTATGTATATATGTATGTAATAATTTGTGTTGTAATGGAGAGAAATGTTTATATTTCGTTAAGTTTGTGAAAAGACAATTTTACCCTTCACACCGTCAATTAACAGGCACGTGAGGTCACGTGCAGAGCTTCTTTCTGTTAAAACAGACGGAATCACACTAAATCGAAATAATTTATTTAGTCCAGTATACTAAATCAAAAAGTTGCTAGCTAGTTAGTAAATCGAAATGAGCTGAAAGTTGAATACACTTAACATTAATTATCTCAACTTTTAAATCCTAACCCACTTTATTCAACCAGAGAGCAATATTTTTCCAACTAATTCAATGATATTTGTTTTCCCTTTCTTTTTGACCCCACAGAAAGTTAGATAGAATTTTCTCTAATTGATTTATAACTTTTTTAGGAGGATTCATAGATGAGAAAGAATAAATAGAAATAGTCTTAAGAACATGCTTAATAAAAATTAATTTACCTCCCATATTTTTAGAGTTTGAGTCTTTTAGGTAGCTAATTTCCCTCTCACTCTTAAAATAAGCTCATAAAAGAGTATATATATTTTTTTGACCTGCATACAGCTTGTAACCCAAATAAGATAAATGAGGCTTTTTACATTTTATACCCATAATAATCTATTACATACATATATATATACATATATACATATATATATACATATATATATATATATACATATATATATATATATATGAGAATGATCAACTCACACTTAAAAAAACACAATTCTAGAATATTCATTTTTGAAATACTCAAATTAGATGAATTTATGTATTAAAAAAAATACTTGAAAAATGAATGATGAATTTATGTATATAAGCCTCTTGGAGCACATGTTTTTTCATGATTTATTGTCCAAGATGGGGATGATCAATTTATGCTCTTCACTCCTTTCATTTTTCATATACGGATACATATTAAATATATTAGATCAAGAGTGATATTTTTAATATATATTTAAGGATTTGTTGGATGATATACTTGTGTTGTTAGTTTTGTGTATAAAATGGAGTCTGTTTTGTAGAAGAGTTGGTTGTGGCACTTGATATCAACTGCTGCTAGTCGATTGGTTGTGTATGTATTTATTTGTATTGGAGCAGTTACGAGAAGATTAATGAAATGTATTTCTTCTTTTTGTTTTTTCTTTCTAAATGTGTGAGATTTCTATGGATTTGTTTACACCACTTTTTTCAATGGATCATACGTTGCTAGAAGGTTAGCTTACATATAAACTTATTCTTTCTTCCGGAGCTGTTGGTGATCGATATAAGTAACCCCGACAGCTCACAGGTTTCATGGTTTATTGACGCTATTGAAAGACCTAAAACTTAATATATTTTTTCAGTTTGCATCTTCATTGATGAGTTTACATTAACCTAAAAAAAACATCTCGCTAATTACCTCATATTACGGAATTAGGCTTTGTCTATCTAGGTTAATTAGTTCATTCAGGGGTTTGTTCTATGATAAATTTTTACACATGTTTCCTTTATTGACTAAAAGTCTAAAACAAATACATACACACACTCAACCTATAAATAAATTGATAGCAAGTCGATAACAAAATATCCGAAAATGGACAAGGTTAACTCCCGTGTTATTTTCTAACAATTGAACAAAGCTCTCTTCTTATTGACAAATTCATCCCCTAAACTGCTTCCATACCTATGACACAACCTCCCCGTTTCTTCATGTACTGTCATACTTTAATAAATTGATTATAAGTGATTTTCCCGATCTAAATTAAGCGTACGGAATATCTAATTCATTTAATTATATGTTTATATAAATCATAATCGAAATATACTTCCCTATTACACAATATAATTTTATATGAATGAGTACCTTAAGAAGATCAAATCGGGAAAAAAAACTACCATAATATATTTCTAAAAAGAATCAATTCTGTTATACTTCGGTAACAAATTAATTATACACGATTTTCCCGATCTAAATTAAGCGTACGTACGGAATATTTAATCCTTTTATATGTTACCTTCTTTGTTTTTATATAAGTCATGCTCGAAATATATTTCTAAATGTATAGGCCAGATCTCAGAACAGAGTTATAACAAATCTTTAAAACCATGCATGTATTCATTATAGTTACATTAAACTTATTTTATGACTAACCAAAAGAAGCATGTCAATTTTATTTATCTAGCGAATCTCTATAAATTTTGTAGAACTCCAGTTAGGTGCATGCATGTTTTATTTTAACGATTCTGAAAAATAAATGAAAAAATATGGTAAATCGACTTATATTCATTTAATTTGTTATTAAAAGTGAACACAGCAGATGTCCAGTTTCCGAACATTCGCACATTTAATGCTTCTGTTAAAAATATTTGGTGACAAATCTCTTACTCTTTAGGGAAATGAATTTATTTCTAAAAAGTACTACTCCTACATTACGATACGGTGCAAACAATTTAGAGTGGTGAAAATATGAAAATTCAAAAAATTCTAGTATTCATGGCGCTACAATTTTCTCGAACATATGAAAATTCAAAGAATTCTAATCAAAGGGTCTTTGAGTTCAATTAGAAAACTGAAAAAAGGAAAGAATATTTTAGATAATTATGTCCTTGACCTACAAGGATAAGCAACATAGCCTACCCTATAAATAGGCATACACAAGAACACAACTATCATATCCCTTTTATTAAAAAAAAACAACATATTTTCAGGAGAATTAAGTTGATATGGGGTCGTCAAAATTTAATTCCGACATTGCTTACGAAATTCTAAGCCGTACAGATATGAAAGAATTAGATTTATGCAAAACCGTATGCAATGAATGGAATGATATCTCGTTTGAGTCCAATTTCACTTCAACTCATTGCGAACGAACAGGTGCTATTTACGGTTATTTTGTTCAAGGAGTAAACAATGAACTTGGTGCCTTCGTTGCGGCAAAGGAGTCAAACATGGATAGTATATTATCCTTTGACTTTTTACCAACCGCGTTAAGGAGATCTGATTCTACTATACTGGCTTCTACGAAACAGGGAATATTGTTCTGCAAAAGTAATGAGTATAAAAAAGAATGTTTCTTCGTATGCAAACCGAGTACTCAACAATGGCGGACATTGCCTAGTCCTAGGATGCGTTTTTTTACTGAAAAGTTTGGGATAGCAGTAGTTGGGTCGGACCCTCTTCATTATAAGATCATGCGAATCTCAAATCCTCGTGAAAGGTATGTCTTACATGTACTGTTAATAAGCTTTTCAATTTGGTAAATATTAAAGGCAGAAACAAAAATTATGAAGTTACAACAGAGAAAAGTATTTTTATTATAGTCTTTTAAAGTTTGGCATACATATAGATCAACCAATCAATTAATCATGCTAATCATAAAAACAAGAAGAAGAAAAAAGGGAAAAATGTTCATTTAGTACATACAGATTTAGTTATTAATGATTCGGTGTTAATTAAAATCTATTTAAAATTATTATGTATATATATAGATGTGGAGTAATGGTGCCTTCTTTTTATTATTTTCATCTATTCTAATCAAATAAACTATATCATATCATACTATTAATATAAGCAAACTCAATAAAAGTTGAGACGGTTCAATTTTACCCAATTTTTCGAAAAATACTCTCACTCTATTTTAATAATTACAAATGTACCTAATCTAATTAATTAACAATTTATCCTCACTATATTTTCATAATTACAAATGTAGCATAAATTAATTAAAAATTCGTTTTAACCTGCATAACTACAATAAATTATATCAAATATGATTATTATGTTCAAAATAAAATATATTAAGAGATTTATGTTATTACGCGTCTCACACGTAACGCGTAGATAAATTTTACTAGTATACTGATATGTACGGATTTGGGATTCTTAAGAAAAATACACATGCAAAAAGGGTTTTTTATAGTTAAGTAGTTGGTATATATTAAACATTAAGTTCCCCAAAAAAATTAACTAGGGTGAAAGTAATCATCGATGTGTAATCCTTTTCTTGACTAATCGGGACTAAAACTCCGAAAATAAAAAATGTAAAAATCGGAATAAGAGTTGATATTATTAGAAAGGTCCAATAAATTTCCTTCTTGGGAAAGGAAAATAATGAAAGTTCTTTTAGGTAGTACACATGTTTACTAGAAAACAATCATACTATCGTACATGTTTTTTTTTTTGTTTTTTTTAAGTTTATCTAAAAAAAAAAAGATTTGATGTTTTTATTGTTGATACTTAGAGTTTATCTAGACACACAAAAACTTGCACACGGTGAAAGAACCAATACTAAATGTTTAGGGTTACAAAAATAAAAACACATAATATTTTTCAAATTGTAAAGAGACCGGAAAAGCGAGATTTTATAATTTTTTTACCGCGATTTCTTAAAAAAATGTATCCGGTTTCTATTTTTTTCCTTTTTGTAAATTGAACATATTTTTCAAACTCTAAAAAAAAGGCACATCAATAAAACCACGTTCAGTCATGTGCCAAAAGTTTCACCATCTGAAAATTTACCAAAAACAAAATAAAAATTAGAAACATAGGTAAAATAAACAAAAATTAAGAAAAAATTGGTACGAAAAGAAAATGTATAAAGAAACGAAGGTATAAAAATATAAAATTAAGAAACTGAGCTATTAAAAGAAAAAATATGAACAAACAAATATATAAAACTATTAAACCCCCGAAAAGACAAATTTATTCTATTAAATACTCAGGTTTAAATATACTCACTTTGTATAGATATAAACGAATAAGCAAATATGTTACACAATTTCATTATAGATACTTTGCATACAAAACTACCAAAAGGTATTTTAAATAATATTTGCACCACCACTATATGTTATTATTATTATTTATTTATTTTTATTATTATTATTATTATTATTATAATTTAATTTTTCTAAAAATGTGTATCGCGTATCAATATGGTATATAAGTTGGTGTTATAGTGTACTCAAATGTTTGTTACTTATTTTTTAATTAGTACTATTAACAGCATATAAAAAGTCATAATATGTTATTATAGTAATTATATTTAATTTTGAAAGTCTTTGTCAAAAAATATATTTAATTGTTTGCCAGAAAATATTATATGTAAATTATTTTAAAAAACACTACTAAAAAAAATTAATTTCTGAAAATTGTGGGGTTGCGATAGCAATCCATGGTCATATTGCACACAATTCTCACGCTTACTAGTTAATAAAATACATATTTATCCCTCCAAATATATATAAAATACAATCTATAATTTGATAAATCAAACTATAAATATTTAACATAATAAAAACACAACCTACTAAAAATTCAAATAAAAATATAGTAAAATACTAGTTAACTCTACCATAAATTTAAATATTAATTAAAAAAAAAATCATTAAATATAGTATTACTAATAAATATATATATATATATCACATTTCATACATATATATTTGGAGGGATAAAAAATTATTTTTTAATAAAAATATATATTATGAATGTAAAGAAGTATGTAATGTATGTAATGGAATGCGTGCAGTGATAGTATTGTTTTATCATCTATGTTAACTTTTCAGATTAGAATATTATGATATATATTTCATTCTTAGATTTTCATTCCAAGTTCAAATTTTTTGGTCAACCCGTGTTTGGAAACAAGCAGACGAGATGTGATTTTAAATGCTTGAAAAAAAAAACTACATGCTTACAATTTAAATATTCAATTACAATAAAACAGATAAACATGCAATTGGAATTTAAGATTGATTTGAATAGATACATTTATTTTGCACGTTTATTCTTCAACAACCAAAGACCATTCATAATAGTTGTCTTAATTTTAACATTATTAAGTTTGACACATCATCATTTAATTGCATGTTAAGTGTCAAAATGTGTACATTAAATTTAACTTTTACGTACATTAGTGTATTAAATTAACAAATTTATCATATTTTAGTTAAAATTAATAATTAATTAAAGACCCATTATATAGTATTTTTGTATGCCACCGAATAGGAGAACATGTGGTAATACACGTTAAAACTTGAAACAGTAATCCAATTGAAAATATATGAGGTTTATTTGCCAAATCATCAATTAACAACATTAAAAACATTCTTATATTTAACAAATTTTTTAATATCTATAAGGATAGCAAATGATTTAATACAAATAATAAAGATGAAAAAAATGGATTGTTAGCTAACTGTTTTAGATAATAATAGAGATATCTAATAAAATTATAATAAGTTTCAAATTTAATATAATTCAAACTGTACTGTTTTCGTACTATTAGTCGTGACCCAATAACAAACTGCCACGTGTCAGAAGGTTATGTAAATTTGAAACACTGAATTACTTCAGTTTATTTATCTCTCCCCCCTTATCCAGTCCTTCTCTCCAAAATCACTTTAGATTTCAAAAAATAATAGAGTTTATGATAATCCGAAAGGATAATAAATCATGATAAATCTAATATTTTTATAAGAGAGTCAATAAATAGAAAAACGAAAAGAATAGATCAATATACGCCAGAGTGACGTAACATAAAACATAATAGATTCTCAACTATATAAAAAAAAAACACTGGAATTATTGTGGACACCGTGCAGACCAAAAAGAGGTGTAAAAATGCCTTAAAATACCCAACACAGACTAGCTAAAAAAAAATAGGGATACCAAACACGCAAATAAACCCATTTTTTATTTTGCACGTTTAAAATACTAAATTTTAAGAATATGTTTCTCATCGTTTATTATTCTTTTCTTGATAAAAAATCTATTTAACAGAATATATAATCTTCCAAGAGCCTTTTCTATATGACATCTTAGCACGTATCTATCAGGTTCCGCATACGACAATAATAAACAATATATATATATATGTATGTGTGTTTTTTTTATTCATGTTTATAAGGAAGTGTCCTCCTTTATTATAAAAAAAAATAATCAAATAACGACGGGATTAGTGACGGTATTTTTTATTACGAGCTTATTAGCGACGGTTTTTGTGACGGCTTTGTGACAGTTTAGTCAATTTGCGACAGATTTGTTATAGTTTTTTAAATTAACGACAGACTTGTGACAGCTTTTGACTCTCACTAAATCAAACATTATTTTGCAGTGGTTAATCGATGACTACTTAACTTCTCCTATTTAACTGAGGCATTTTGCTAATAAAAGCAGGTGCTTCTCAAAATGAACATGCATGCATGGTATTTCTTTTTCTTCTTTTCATTATTTAACACATGACACCAGTACTATATATAGTTTCACAAATTCCAGTTTTTCTTGAGGTAGAAACACTCACTACTAAGAAGTATATTTGCAGATATATATTAATTTAAGCGACCAACTTAATGGTGTGAAAATCAGTGTAATAAAATGTTTGTTTTCATTTGAAATTTTCGTCTGATGCCATTTGTATTTGCTTAATTATGGCCTTCATTCACCCATTAGTTACGACATGTATCTTTGTGTTTTCGTCTCAAGTGAAACAAGATTTAAATGACTTTTTATTCCAGGCTTTAACGTTTTTTTTTTCTTTTTCGTGTAGTGTATATATTAATAATATGGGATACTATTATTGTGAAATGTTCGACTCCAAGACATGGAGATGGAGGAGGCTAAATGACATATGGTTACCATACTTTGATTTTCTTAGAAACCAACCATGTGTGGTTGTAGGCGGCTCGATTTACTCGCTACTTTCAAGTAACGATGTACTCGAGTTCAACACCCATACAGAGAATCACACAATATTCCCCTTACCTCAACCACTGTGCACGCTCAATCCTCAACTTATGGAATACAAAGGAAAGCTTGGTCTTGTATCTGATACGGAAGATCCCTATGTTTATATGAGATCGGTTTTGGAAAGCTACAAAACACGCGCTTGGGGAAAGATAGAGATACTAAGCCTTGAAAGGTTGAGATGGAAGGATGACCTCCGTTGGTTCTGGTTCAGAGGTTTTTTGAATGCGGATATTGTGGTGCTGAGTGATAATTCCACCATAAGTTTTTACAATTTACGAAATGATACTTTCCAGAAGTTTAAGGTGAGTGGAGGTCATCAAGCGTACAGCGATAATGTTTTTATGTTCCGATCAGATCTAGTACCAACTCAGTTAAATGGCAGAATGATTGTCACCTAAACTTTCTATGATGAGCAATGTATTTTTTTTCTTTTACGTACAAATCATAAATTACCATCTAAGGATTTTACTCATTCCCCATCAGATGTAAACCTACAACCTCCTGTTTTTTTTCTCTCTCCGGTATTTTGAGTTCTGGCCACTAGCTAGGCTTTCTTACTTGTTTTTTCCATCTTTAAATTTTAATGTTCAAATGTAAGAGGTTGATAGTAATGTTTCGAACGTTAAAGTAGGTGTTTTTTGTTCATGTTGATCATCTAATGTAATTGTGAAATACCTTTTCTTATATGACCAAATTCAGTTGGCGATTAAATCTTATATGTTATATGAAGTAAGAATTCAATTGTGCAAACTTTCGCACTAAAAGATCAAAATCTTCCGTGAAATTTGAGAGAAGCTAATGATATTGGAGAAAAAGGTTAAGAAAGTTTTGTCTGAACTTTAAAATTGAAGAAACTAACACGAAGTGCATTCGATATCATTGTTATGAGTTTCTGCAAAAAATGAGGTTTTTAACAGGTTTTTTTTTTAAACAAGACTAACTTTATTAAAATGAAATATTCAGTTCATGGACAAGGCCCCAATGCTAGTCGGAATTTAGAAGTACGATGAAATACACGTAAACAAACTAAGTTACACATAGAATGTCCTGCAAAACAGTAAAATGAGGAGAAAAATCACATGATTTAATATCACAAATTTTTAAAAACTAAAATGACCAAAATTGCTACGATGATTCATGCTCTACTCCTTAAGGAGTAGAGGTTTTTAACAGTTACCTTGTATTATACCGTGTTTCTCGATTAGTACTCTAAATTATTAGTTTTCCAATTAATACTTTGAATCCGTGTTTTTTTTTTGTACATTTTGAATTTTTCCATCCAATTATGGATTAAAAAAATGTTGTTATGCTTGTTTTCAATCCAAGTATGCTGATTTCCCATCAAAAGTTCAAATTGTAAAAATAAAAAATAAAAAACATAGAAAAGGTACAAAATAAGAAAATTGATGATAAAAATTAGTAAACAACAAAGGTGGAACAATAGAGGGTAAAAAGACCCATTGATCCGTAGAAAATGTATGGAGTACTGTCTTTGTTACGTGGACAAAATGAGAATTATGGAGATAGAGATAAACAACAAAAGAGTAATTGTTTATCATATTGTCTCCAATCCGATATATACACATGCATCTATCACGGGGTTAAATGGAATAAAATTTGTAAACCTACTAATAAAGATGGTCTTGATTTGAGAAATTTAGAAATTTTGAAAACATTTCTGATGATTTGCTATTAAACTTTTATGGAAATTTAGAACAAAAAATTCTCTTTGGACCTAGTACATGAAGGCAAGATATTGCAAAAAAAAACATTCAAATGAAATAAAAGTTACAAAATGTGCTAACACCTGGTCTAGAATGGTACAAGTTAGAAATGTTAGTGAAAAATTCATTTATTAGTTGACTGGAAAGGGAAATGTTTCGGTTAATCTAGCTAGATAATTGGTTTGGAGATGGCCATGTTAAAGATCATTCTATAGATAATAAGTTGTTGTTGTCTAGACTTCTTACTAATGGTAAGTGGAATTATGAACTTATTAATGAAGTCATTCCTAATTATAAAAGAGGACTGTTCACTCAAAACTTAATTTATCAATGGAACGGAATGTAAATGATCAAGATATTTGGATGGATAATATTAATGGTGAATTCTATTTTAAATTTGCCTGTAATTTTATGAGAGAGAAATTTTCAAGAAATTGGCTATTTGAGATGATATGGGGCAAGATAATACCTTTGAATATTTCATGTTTTGCATGGAAGTGTTTCAATGAGGTTGTACCAGTGGATAATGTTGTTAAAAGAATTAGTGTCCAATTAGCATCTAGTTGCGAATGCTGCAGAAACAAATAAGAAAACTTAGACCATTTGCAAAGTACGAGTAATATTGCTAAGGAAGTATGGAAGTACTTTGCGCAGCACATGAGAGTTAAACAGAATGCTTTGACACTAAGAGGGAAATTTATTTCTTGGTAGATTCATGACGATAAAAGAGGTTTTCAACCAGAGAAAAAAGTAATAAAGGCTCTCACTACATATATTATTTGGTGCATTTGGAAAGCTATATGTGAAATTAAATTTAATAATAATAGAATTGATGCTCAAAATATTATTGCTGAAATTATTAAATTAATTCAAAATCATTCTAATAGTGATAAAAGCTTTCCTAAAAGGAGGAACTGTAATGATATTAGCTTGTTAAAATCAATGAACACCGATAAAAAAGTTAGGGTTGTAAAGTGAGAAAATCGTCCAACTGGGTTTATAAAATTAAATACAGATGGTTATTTTAAAAGCTCTACAAATTCAAATGGTGGTATTTTAAGAGATCAAGGTTTCTATGATAAAGTCACTAGTAATTCTGAGATCGAACCAGAAGCACAAGTTGTTCTAAAAGGACTTACTGTGGTAAGTTCTGCGAATATCATTATAGAAAGTGATTGCCTACATCTAATTAACATCGTAACAGATAAGTCCCCTTGGCTACATCTAATATCATTCAAATGGTGGTATTTTGATCATGTTTCATTATTAATTTGAAAAAGATGACTGAGCGTCTACAAAAAGTAAGTCCCCTTGCCTTGAGTTAGTTTCTTCGCTAGTTCGTTGCACCCTAAATAAAGCTTATCGATTTGTTTCATCCTCACGGGTGGTAGAGTCCTTGTGTAATTCAGCTATACAATATCTCATTGTGCTTTCTTGCTGTGTAATCAAAACTTGGGGTCACAATGATTATCCATTAGAATGGTGGCTTGGCAGATCATGCTTTTGCTTCCAATTGTTCCAAGTTTCACTTCTTCATTGAACAAGTGATCAAACAAACCTCTCGATGAACTCCGAAAGCTTTGATGAATAGTTATGCTAATTGATGAGCAGTGTAGAACTGTAAACATGAAGTGTGTGAATATATAACACCATACTATAATTTTTATGCCACAAATTAACAGTCTATATATGCACATTGAATTACAAACAGCTTGATCATGAGAGATTCTCACATCTTTCAACACTTTCAATAACAACATTACCTCACATGTGACAGAAACAATTGCTTTGTATTCAGCTTTTTCACAACTTTAAGAAACAACTTGTTGTTTTTTACTTTTTCAAGAGTCTAAGGAATTACCAAGAAATAAACAAATTTGCGTAAGCGATCTACGTATATCAGCATAAGCACCCAATCCGAGTCATCAAAAAACTTTAAGAACTAGAGGAATACGTAGTTGCAGGATAAAAGAGAGCCTGAGAGATGGTTCCTTTCGCTATCTCGTATCCCAGTGGTTGCACCAATGTGAGACTCACAAGAAGCAGCGAGGAATTTACTCAAAGGATGCATTGCATAATAGATATTTGGTCTTGTGATTGTGAGATACAACAATTTTGCCACTAGTCTCCTAACTGAATATGGATCACATAGAAGAACACAATTTTGTGTGTGTGTATGTGTGTGTTTTGGGGGGTGGGGGATGCTTGCACCATAAGAGTCGAGATTTCTCGAGCAAACTCTGTATATTTTTTTGGCATAATTAGATTTTGGTACTAATTGGTGTCATTTTCAGACCCATAAAGTATCTTAGTATGCCCAATTCATTAATATTGAAACTGGTATCTAAAATTGCTTGACGGTGTTTGTGGGAGCTATATCATCACCAACAAAGATTACAACCATAACCATAGACTAATATGAAATTTGTCATTCAAAATTGCCAGACGGCTAACAATTGTTTTATACCAATTAAGCTGTAAAAACTACTTACAAAAAGAAATATTAAGTTCGATCCGAATAATTGTGTGCACACGCCTTTTACACTCCTTAATGAAGCATTAAGACAAAAACTCAAAAAAATATCTTGTATTGTTTTTGTGATCAATTTTATCAGGAGGAGGTTAATAGGAGTGTAAGAAGGTGTACATATAATTACCGAGTTTAAGCTAGGTGTATTAACTCTGTTTTAAAATTCGCGCTACCTAGCACTACGTAGCGCGAAATAGCGCTTTTTTGGTAAAAAGCGCAACGAAAAATCATGATTTTGGGTGGAATTGCGCTAAAATCGCGCTATAGGGGACCAAAAGCGCAAAAAGCGCGAAATTCTGGACCAAAAGCGTAAATAGCGAGTTAAAAAAAAAACAGCGGATTTAAATAATAAATATATATTGTGCAATTTTCATGAAAGTGTTTGCAGTCCAAATGGTTAAGACTGTGCTGTTATTTCCAGCAGACCTGGGTTCGAAACTCACCGACAACAATTTTTTTTTTGATTTTTTTTATTACTATCTAATATAACTATACCTTCTTTTTTTTTGTTATATATTCTAAAGTTTAGTGCATATTTAGGCAAAAAAAAATACACCGCAAAGCGCTATATAGCAACGCTATTAGCGCTTTTAGCGTTTCTCTCGAAAAAACGCTACGATAGCGATAACGCTATTTAAAACACTGGGTGTATATATGTACTTCAGTACTTTCTCACAAACTGTACGAAATGTAGCTGCTATTAGTTGAATTAAACTACTATATAATACTTTCCGGAGTAAAACTTGAAAGTATATAGCATAAAGTTACATATAATCAAAGGGATAAAGCAGAGTTTAATTTAAATTTTATTCTTTATTCTGTGGAAATACAATTCACCCAAATGAAAATCACAACAATGCAAGAGCACATATCTTACCCATTACTATAAGTATCCTCAAATCTCAATCAATACTACATAGCCATGTTGAAGCTAAGCTTTCACTCACAAACCATCGAAAATATACATTCCGAAGTATACTTTTAACAGAAATGTTTTTTACACAAATTGCTACACATATATGTATACATATTCCCGAGTCGACAATAGACCTCACGCGATCCTTCTGGAACAAACTGCAAACTCGCAAACATGTGTCAAAATCTATGCGTGGATCTGTGTAAACAACATTTTCCATACTTTTATATCTTTCACATCCGTCGTGGCTTGCCATGAACACTAAGAAGTCTCACATCATCGACAACAGGCCCACAAAGGGAGGAAAAGTCATCGCTCCTCATAGTATAAAACGTACTATAGAACATAATCCGTGTCCTTGTAGAACTCGCCACAAACCTAAAAACGGCGCGTTTATACCCGCCTTTACCCTTAGATTCGTAGGGAACCTTAAGAGTATCCCTACCAGCGAAGGCCTCAACAACCATTGACCCTTCGCAGGAGTTGCTAGCATCACCCACAGCGAAAAAAAGATCATACGTTTTTCCTGGGATAGTACGTGCCACCTGGATGATTACAATATAATTATTGAAATAAGTAATCAGAATGCATAGGTAAAAAAGATACATTTATCGTTGTTTTTTTCACATTAATCCACCTAGGCGATGGTGCTCCGAGGACGTACGCACTACCTTGGCGATTAGAATGTCATAACCAAAATACTTAACGTAAAAAAATACTACTTTTCTTTACTTTTTACATTGTAATCCACCTCGGTTTTGGCGCTACATACCACTCGGGCAATTGGACTGTTATGGTCGAGACAATTTAAGCAGAACACAGTGAAAATTCAATTCATTTATTTATCTATTCCGTATCAAAATTCACCTGAGCAATGGCGCTCTCTTTACCAGCCACGAGCTCGACGGCCCGTTTGGCTTGTGGGACTGAAAAGTGGTCCGAGTCGATGTATTTTACAGCTTTGAGAGATTCAACCATCCAACCAGGGAGTGGGGAGTGGTCATCTTCAATGTTCGGGGGGATCAAGACTCCCCATGATGTATTTGGAAATATGTAGGGTCCTTCCTCAAAATCGCCGTTTTTTAGTATGTTCTCTATGTGAGGAAGATAATTGAGTTAGTACAAAAAATATCTTGAAATTAATTTGTTGAGTATTGTAGTGGTAATATATGTGCTTCGATTTTATAGTTACACGCTAACCAAATTATAGGTAAAATACTAAACAACCAAAGTTCTCAAAGAATACCCAAAGAGAAGACCTTGTAGACTCAACAAGTAACTATTGCAATTCTTGTAACTTCTCATTCGCTTTTCTGAAGGGAAAAAATTACTTATTTTATCAAAAAATGTTATTTACTTTATGATGGTTCACCTTATTCTATACAACAGAAATCAACAAAAAGTGCAACAGGATTTTTTGTGGTTTTAGGTAACTAAGTATAACTTATATATGAGACTGAAATGAGCCTAATTTGATAGTGAAAACATAAACAAAGACAAAGTGGGCCTAATGCGGAATTCGTTTATTTCTACAAAAAACTTTTTTTCTACGAGTAATAGTTTCCAATAAGTAATTTGATGCCCGAGTTATCATATGCAGATCACTACATTATAGGAATCATATGTGTAAGAGTTGAACGTTTGAGATGTGAGCAGAAGAAAACATCAATCGCACTCGAGATAGAACATCTTCTCTAATGTATTAGGAAATATAATTTTTAAGCGAAATGATCGAAATTTGCTGAAAGCTTAGACACACAATTAAGAGAGCTTCTAAAATTTTACTCCCATTTCTTTGATTTTCAGTACAAAATTCATTACAGAAGATTTAATTTAGCTTCTAAATTGTTATTATTTCTACGAAATACAAAATAAAACACGCCATATGCTTACTTGCTTAGTACAAAGAGAGGCAAAGATAAAAGACACAAAAACAGTTAAAGAGTTGGAAATAAATGAAGTAGGCCAAAATTAAATACAAGCCATATATGCATTGACAGAAGATTAAATACAAGGATAATTTTTTAAATGGATAAAGAACTTTTTTGCACTGATTTTGTAGGACCTGTTGAGTAGTAATTTTTCTACCAACACTTTTAAAGGAGGTGACTGGTGGACCTAGTTAGTAGTGGTTCCTATGTGTGCTCAGATGTAATAATATACAGACAAACTCCATTATTCACAATACATACATATGAAGATGTTCAAATTCTCCAATGTTCTATATTTACCTAATTACCCTAATAACAATAGTTACAACCAATCATCCAAATATGCTGTTGTGGACATATAACTGGCCTTAAACAGAATGAATAATGTATGTGTGACAATGTTAGCAGGAGGGATACAAAATTTGACTGAACTGGACAAATTGAAATGTTTGGCCGTGAACACAATTAAACTTTGCTTGTTTTGTTGCAACATTTACGCCCTAGTTTTTGTTTTTTTCTTTCTCATATAACTTACAAGTATTTGGTTGCAATGTAAAACGAAGTCCTATTTTTGTTCTGTGTTACTGTACTAGAAAATTTAGAATTTTCAACTTAAATGAAACCAAGTCCTTTTTGTTCATGTCTCAAATAAATCGACACATTTACTAAAATAGCACAGCCATAAGTTCCGAAATTCCAGATGAGTCTCGTTCAATCTTGTTATTTTTTTAGTTATTGATAACTAAATTGCTCCCATATTTGTTGAATTTCGTATCTCCTGTTTAGTTTCTAAATAGAGCATTGACAGTGTTTATAATTCTTCAAACACAATAACCACACACAAACTCTAATTTTACTGATATTATCCAAGTGCTTGTTGGTCCATTGTTAGCATTGGTTTGGGGATCCTATTGTCTGATAGTCACTGGGCCATTAATACATTATAGCAGTAACTAGTAATAATAGTACAAGTTACTGAAGGCATAGAAACAACTTACTGTTAGTGGCTCTAGGAGGATAGAGCGCCTTAATTGCAACCGAGTCGATAAGGGGCCCACAAGCAGGATCTTCCTCTACACCCGGGTTATGAATAACAATCTCAGCCACTCCCACTTCTGCCTGGAAGGCCCATGCATATGAATCCCACCCGTTACTACTATACAACGTCTGCATCGGCAAAACCCCAGAGTCTGGAGATACCGACACATTAACCTTCTCCTCTTGAGCGCACGTGCGTGCAGCGCTAAACGTGAGGGAATAGTACATTCCTTTCATGACCTTCATCCTCTGCTTGATTGATGCCTCATTGCCTAGTATACAGTATAAATCGTGAGATTAGCTATAAATTAATTTGACTTGATTGGATTAAATTAATATTCCATTTGTGACTTGGGCCTTGTTGTGTAGCAGCTATTCAACTTAGCTTGTTTCCCTTTTTGCTCAAACAGTAAAATGCTGGATTCTATTTGTTGATCAGCTTATTTTCACAGTTTTTCTGATTCTGTTCAGAGGAAAAACTTCCAGCTTTAAGCTGGATGAAGCTAGATTTTTTCAAAACCTGAAAACCTTTAGCTTATATGCTTAGAAGCTCCATCACTAAGCTCTCAGTCTCTAACTCTCATCTTATTATGTACTAAACATGTGGCAATAATATTGTTATGAACTTCACCCAAAAGAATATTGTAAATGAGCATTACTTAAACCAATTTATTCTTTTATTAAACTTTAATTACCTAGCCTAACAGCAGCGGCACCCTCGGGGACGACTAGTAACATGTCCCCTTGCTTTTGGCCTGATTTTATGTACTCGACAAATCCTGTGACTTCCCATTCCGGTATGGCGTTTTTCTTTAGGATTTCTGTGCCTTTCAAGTCCGCTGCTTTTGGGCCTAGCTCAAAGTTTCCGTTCGGGAGTAATCCTGGATAAATGGGATATTTAATACAGATTAATAGAATCAAGGTTGAACTAGATTGGATCAATTGCAAGAGTGTTTTAAAAGGCGCGCCTAGGAGCAAATTAGGTGGCGCCTAGGTGGAGTCTAAAAGTCTAAGAGATTAGGCATAAATCAGGCGGTGATTAGGCGCTAGGCGGCCAATTTCTCCTAAAGTCCGCCATGCGCCTTTTAGAACATTATTTTGCAACAGTTCTAATGAAACTGTGCAGTTGTATCCCAACTTGATGTATTTGGTTTAAGCGCACATGAGTTGTAACTAAAATTCAGCTAAAACTTGATAAAACATTGATCTAACTTGATAGTGCATAACATAAAGAAATAACAAATGTTTTTTGATAGACTGCAATAACTTTCTTAAGATTAATCCACTTCTTGGAACCAATATTTCGAAATGAATTGTAATAATTTAATTTCTAATGGAGTAATGGACTATGAAAAACTTAGTCAGGGCTTTTTCAGCATTTAAAGCAGCTTCACAGTCACTTTATAAGTTTTTAATAAGACTTTCAACTTAATAAAAGCATTTAAAGTAAAACTCCCAACGGCTAACAAGCCAAAACAAGCCAAAAAGATGAAGAATAATAAACTAAACTTGAAAGTAGCAGCCTAACAGCATAAAAAAAATTAACCAACTTTTCACAACATTAAACATTACTCAAACCTTTTTAACTCTTTGTTAGCCCAAAGAACATTACCAAGACATTTTAAACTTATTATAAGTAAGATAATAGTGCTATAATTACCATCAAGGAAGGATAAGGCAGGGTTAGAGGCTGCATTAAGTAGCACCAAGACTATGACTAAGCTCCAGGCTTTCATTTTTAAATATTAAGTAAGAGAGTGGGATAGGATACAAACTTGAGTAATAAAAGGAAGGTTTGTATCAGCTTTTATTCAAGTTTTTATTCAAGTACAACCTTAGTTTTTTAGATAATTTCGATTTTGTCCCTGTATCTTGACTGTTGTTGCACATGGGGGGTTGCATCTTCATGAATGCGTTTGATCTTAATTTTCATATATTTATATTAATGTTTGTACCATAAAGGTCCATAACTAGTATACCCCCGTCGGTCACATTTTATAATGCAATATTTGTATAGTTAAAAAGTTCTCATTATCAAATAAATGCAAAAAATGCAAAAAATGCAAATAAGGGCACAATCCGACGCTAAAACTCCCATAATGCGTGGTTTTCGGGGAGGGGTCGACGAGTCATTTATAGACAGGATTTCCTTGCGTTTCTGCAAAATACCAATTATACGACTCAAACTAGTAATCTGAATTTCAGGATACATGACAATAACTTTACCATTACACCAAAACTCGCCCTTTTGAGAATGCATGTTTAAAAAATCCCTATTAAACCATGACTAGAGAGTCTAGAGAGTATTATAATGGCTAGTATTAATTAAGAAGACTAATGGCGCAATAGAATAAGACGAAAGTTGAACAATGTCACATGGTTTTCATCAATGGCCCCGTTATTAATGTTACCATGTCATTTATGTTGTTTTGTTCGTTACTAAATTTGCCCATAATATAAAATAAAATATTGACTGAGATGAAATGTTTGCTAGTGAATTATAAACAATGAGTTAGTTCGAAAAACAGGCAAGGGGTATAAAATTTGTAGGGTTTTAACTAATCTACTATAACTTCTTTAGGGTACTAAAAAGGCTTCTGATACAATGAAAAAGAGGGTATGGGATATAAATTTGTAGTATGGACTTCACATATGGTCTCTTATCAAAATGGAGTGTCCAACGTGCTGGTTGTGGAATTGACGGGATTGTTTGTTCTATCTCAAACTTTATACAATACTAGCAAAACTGCCCCGGCAAGGCGGTCTTTCATTTTGGTAATTGTATATTGAAATAAGTTAGTTTTGGTATAACTTTAAAAGAACTATTTTTGTATATATAATTGTAATTGATCACTCATGTATTTTGATTGAATAGATAAATTCCTTTTAGACACCAAGCTCATGTTTTTTTGACTATATATATAATGTAGTAGAAAATATCAAAATATCACATATCAGATTAATAACTATGTTATGAATATGTTATATATTGAAATTTGGGTACTCTTAGTGTAGCATTGAAACCTCTACTTACAATATTTTTATAACTAAAGAGTACAAATGACTATACGTATTATTATGCAATTCATACACTAAACCACTGATTTTTCTAATTAAATTGGAGAGAAATATATTTTACATGTAATTTTTACCACACGGTTAGAAATTTAGGTCATTTCAATTACTAATTTTTGATGTATGCCTAATTTAGCCCATATTTTATGTTATTGATGATTAAAATACTTAGGTGTAAAATAAATAAACCATCCAAAGTTTATCATAAATTTGTGTTACTTACACATTACACTTGATAAATTTGGCTAACTAACTAACTATTACCAACTAAGCAAAAAAAAAAAAACACCCACTAACTTATATTCATACAAACCAATTTTAACTTGCATTTTTTATTTACATTGAACTAACTAGTTTTGTCTAGCAAGAGTATATTTTATTAATATATTTGTACTATTTAATAAGATAAGTGAGAACTAGAATTATTAAAACAATTTAAAATAGAATGAAATGATAAACTGATTAGTGTGATTGCTAATTTTAGTACAAAACTTAACAAGTGTGTTGGCCCGTGTGTTGGCCCATGTGCTAACCTTAGAGGGGGGATGAATAAGGTTTGTGGCGATTTTCGCCTAATTAAAAATTCTAAACAACTAACACCCAACTTATGCAAATTCTAAACTTAAGCGTTTAATATACTTAATGAAATGCTAGAAATCATAAACGCAAGCAAGAATATAAGCAATAATAAAGTTGCGGAAAGTAAAAGTTTAGGAAAAGAAGATGACACCAAGATTTATAGAGGTTCGGCAAACGGCCTACGTCCTCTCCTCGGTACTACCGAGTAATTCACTATAATACTTCTTTCGGATTTTACAAACCCTATCGAGCTCAATCGACCGATTGGCTCACCCTCTACCCGGGGTTCCTACTCTTGATACAAGTGCAAGAGTACACGTCTACGAGTCTACGACTCCCCCTCAATTTATGAGTACCCGAATGAAAAACCTAGAGCTTTTAAGTTTCACTTGCTTACAAAGCCTCTACCCGATCACTCGCTCACAAAAATTGAGTTTATAAAATACTCGATACAATTTTTGTTACAAAACGTAACTACACTCACTATTCTAATTGTTTCTTAAAAAGCTAATTGGTGAGTTGTTGATGATGATCGAACTTCAATCTCTTTCTCTTTGATTTTCCTCTTTCTCGAATATATATGCACCAAAATGGTGATATTTAGGGTTTTTAATTGAGAGAGGTTTTAGGATGATTGATAGTATAATTGGTGGGTTTAGAAAGAGAGATTTGGATGGTTATATATGCCAAACAGTCTGTTTTTCTGGGTTATGACCGTTGGCAGTGGTTGAGGGTTTTAACAGCTATTTTCCAGAATAAGCTGAAAAACTGTTTTCGAAAACTGCAGAAAACGATCGGTCGTTTTCTACAGTCGATCGGTCGTTTTCCAGAAAACGATCGGTCGTTTCTGAAAAAACGATCGGTCGTTTTTTCGACCTGCTCACTGGAAGAAATCTGTACAAAAACGATTGGTCGTTTTTGTTCAGTCGATCGGTCGACTGTTCTTCTGACAGTTTTTCGGTTTTCTTCGAAAGCCCATAACTCCTTCGTTTTAGCTCCGATTCTGGTTCCGCTTGAACCCGTGGCTTCGTTTTTCCGAGCTCTATCTTTCTGGTGTTCTGCAATTTACAAATTCTCTTTTTGGAAAAAACAAGCATTATATCATCGAAATAGAGAAATCGTAAAATCATTAAAAACATAATCAAAGTTATAATCAAAATCAATTATTGAACCCCATGGTTCAACAAAGTGATTGCCAACATGACATTTAATGAGTGTGTTATCAAGTACAATGTGACCAAAATATCACCGCATAGATAACAAGTGATACTAAAGGATAAAATATCTAGCCTAATACAGTTGCTATAAGTTCAAGTAGCAAATGATATCAATGATGAAAGATATAAAATCAAATTTGATAACTTTATATATGTACATATCGCTATGTGTGGACTCCTAGTCAAAGAAACTAAATACCGCCATTGTATATTATGTAAAAAAAAACATATTAAGCCTCGGTAATATATATATATATATATATATATATATGTGTGTGTGTGTGTAGTGGGGAGCGATCAAGTAACATTAACTTAAATACAATTTTAGACTCTTTTATGTAAAAACGGTTCAAATCAAGATTTGATTAATGTAAATCTCCACGGTTTCCTGACGGAAAGACAAATATACAGGGTTTTTTTCGAAATGTATAATTGTATGTTTTGAAAATTAAGATAAAATTTAAAAATTTAATACATACAATTATACATTTGTTATTTAATACATGCAATCTTAATAAGATTTGTTGTTTTGGTTTATATGGCAAGCAAGCAGGTGGAAGTAGCTCATGAAGATATGTGTGCTCAAAACCCGTTAAACTTTTTGAGGATTCCTATTTAACATTTGAGTATATAGTTGTGTTTTTTTAAATGAAATTCTGAGCAAATAATTTCCTATTATTGGTCGTTGTTTTAACAAAAATATGTAGTGTTTTTTATATTTCCGTGATCTTGGTGGGCCTTCAAATTAATCTCAGAATGCATTTCGATTGAAACTTGCAAACTCAACTATGTAAATAATTCTAATTATGAAATCAAGTGTCAATGGGTTGGCGGCGACAGTGGTGATTCGTCGGAACTCCGACGAATCGCCGCCAATCCCACCAAAATTTGAATTAAAAATATAGTTTGTGCATATAATTCTACCCACCACTTACTTATGGGTTGGCGACGACGGTGGTGGTACGTCGGAGCTCTGAATGAATCGTTGGAGATCCGACGACATGCCGCCACCGCCGTCAACCTCTGTCCAATTTAAACTTAAAATCATTCAAAAAAATATGCAAAAAAAATTCCGAAAACAATTAAAAAAAAATCTAAAAAATTATTTTATAAAAAAATTAAAAACTCAATTTATAAAAATGCATACACAATCCCAAAAAAAGCATAAACAATCAAACACAATTCATAAAATTGCATACATAATACAGAAAAATGTGCACACAATCGAGAAAAATGAATAAATAATACAAATAATTGTATATATACACAAACCAAGAAAGTGCATACACAATCTAAAAAAGTTATGCACAATGTACAAAAGTGCATACACAATCTTTAAAAATTGGATACACAATTCTCAAAATTGCATACACATCGAATAGTGCATACATAATGAAAAAAGTAATACATTACAAAAATGGAAAAATTTCTAAAAAACAATTCAAAACTTATTACGTATGACTTTTCTCGGTTGTGTATGTAATTTCTTGATTATGTATGCATTTTTCTCGATTGTATATGCACTTTTTTGAATTTTGTATGCACGTTTCTCGATTGTATACACACTTTCCTTAATTGTGTATGCAATTTTCTCGATGTGTATGCACTTTTTCTAAATGTGTATGTATTTTTTTTTGAATTGTGTAGTTTTTTTTAGATTGTGTATGCACTTTTCTGGATCATTTATGCAATTTTCTCGATGTGTATGCACTTTTTTTGGATTTGTATGCATGTTTTTTTATAGATTGTGTAAATTTTTCTAGATTGTGTATGCATTTTTTCGATTGTGTATGCACTTTTCTCGATTGAGTTTTTATTTTATTTTTTGAATTATTTATGTCTTTTTTTTTTTTTGAATTTTCTTATAAATTTTTTGAAAATTTTATCTTATTTGTATTTTTTTTTTGCATTTTTTGAATTTTTTTGGATTGTTTTAAATTTAAATTGGGTGGGGTTGGCGGCGATGACGGCGGGTCGTCGGAGCTCCGACAGACCACCACCGTCACGACCAAACCATGAGCAAGTGGTACGTCGAATTATAGAAACAAACTCTAGTTGAGCAGAGTTGCCGGAGCTCCGACGGACCACCACCGACGGACCACCACCGTCGCGGCCAAACCATAAACTAATTTGTGATATTTGATGATGTTCGATCTTGTTTTGAGCTTGTATCGCTTTCTCTTCAATTTCCCTCTTTTCGAGATTTTTCTCAACAATTGAGAATTTGGGTGTTTTTAGATAGATAGAGGTTGAATGATTGATTGGTTGATAATGGATATTTGTTTTTGAGATGGATTGGGGGTTATGTAGGCCAAAAAGGTCTGTATGACCGTTGGTAGTGTGAGAGAGCTTTACCCAATGGTTTGAAGCAATTTCCCATTTTTCAGAATAAGTCAGAAAACTGTTTTCGAATTTTTCTGAAAAACGATCGGTCGTTTTATCATGAACTCACTTGAATAAATTTGACCAAAAACGATCGGTCGTTTTGGTCATTTCGATTGGTCGTTTTTCAGACGACCTCACTAGAACATTTTGGACCAAAAACGATCGGTCGTTTTGTCCAAAACGATCGGTCTTTTTTTCTGGTAATTTCTCGTTTTTCTCGTTGTACTTCGAATGCCCGTAACTTCTTCGTTTTAGCTCCGATTATGGTTCCGCTTGAACCGTTGGCTTCGTTTTTCAGTACTCTATCATTCTCACATTCTGAAATATACATTTTCTCTTTTTGGAAAAGACAAAGTATTATATCATCGAAATAGATAAGTCGTAAAATCATTAAAACATAATCAAACTTATAATCAAAATCAATTATTGAACACATGGTTCAACAATTGTAATATGGTCAATGAGCTTTTGAATAATTTAAATAATTGTAATATTCAATGTATATCACTTTTATAACTCATATTTTATTTAGTTATATAGTTTTTATAGCTAAACTTAACATGTTTATTATGATGTCAAAAATCAAGCTAAATCTAGCATGAGCATGTGATGGTGTAATTTAAAATATATTTTTTCCCTTGTGTCAACACTTACCAAACAAAAACCAATGTAGATGGTGTAAGAGCATCTATAATAGTTTTGTTAACTTTTTATTGTTAATTAGTGACACATCATCATTTAAAAAACTATTAAATGACAAGTAAGTATATTAAGTTAAACACGCACATTAGTTTTAACTTTAACAATGTTATCTATTTTAATTAAAAATTAATTATTCAAAATATAGTACTATGGATAGGTGCTGGGAGAAAATAAATAACTGTATGGTAGAGATAGAAAAAATATGCGTGAGAAATATCAGTTAATTGTTTGTTTGGGTTAGATTTTTTTGTCATGTCATAAAGTAATAACAATTAAAAAGATTGTTATATTTAACAATGTTTTTAACATGTATAAAGTTAACATACACTTTAACACAATTAATGACAATACAAAATTATATCGTTAGCTAACATTTTTAGGTAACAATAGAGATAACAACACTATTGTAGATGCTCTACGATATTATGAATAATTCAACCGTCACATACTTATAAATAGATACATACCAATCAACTTAATTAAAAAAAACTTAACTATGTGTGCGTATTTACAATTATGTACAATACTTATTTATAATTAGATACATATGTCATAAAAAATAACAAAATATCAACAACAAAAAATCAGAAAATAAGTAAAAAATAAAAAAATAAAAAATTGAAAATTGAAAATTTTGAAAAATAAAATAAAAAATTGTACACAGTATCAAACATGATTGAACATGATTAGATATGATTAAACAAAATTTGACATACATGATTGGACAGTATTAGACATACATGATTAGACAAGATCAGACATGATCACACCTATTTTTTAAATTTTTGGTTTTTAACTTTTAAATAATTTTTTTGGTTTTTTTGGAATTTTTTAATGGCACATGTACCTGTTTGTAAACGATTTCACAAAATTTTTTTGTAAAAGAGTTATCAAATTAAAAACAACCAGATTTTTTGTAAATAAGTTTCTAAATAAGTATTAAATTGTCATTTTCCCTCGGATAATTCAACTGTCAATACTCGAGAAATTTATACAGAGCAGTTACGCCAAAAGGATGTTAGGATCGAATATCAGATTGGTGACATTATTGTTCTAATCCGATTTAATTTTTTTTAAAAAAACCCGTTATTTAGACATATATGCCCAGGTGTACAACAAAAACCAATCTCCTAGTAAAAAATAAACCGAAAACATACCCAATTCAATTGTGATTAAACCCAACTGCAGTCTTTCAAAATGTCAATACACTATAATTTTGGAAGCCATAAAAGTTCAAATTAAACAAAATAATATCAATATGTATAGCAACAAATTAATAATAATTATAAAAAAAACATTACTCACCCCAAATCCGATTTCTAATACATGGTAAATCCACCAATTTTCGATGACATGCATCTTTATTGTCTGAATTGTATACATATGTTTCAAATTTATGCATTATTTCATTATTATATATGATAAAGTTAATTTAATTTGGACAAATACGGAGTATATCATAATCTAATGAACCGTTTATATTTATGCAATGTGGACCTATATATAAATATAAAATAACAAAATGAAATCATCAAACTTAAAATTTGGAATGGTGAGAGCATTCTCAACATCACTCACTGTATGTGTAACTTTATACAAAACAGAAAATACATTACCAAACAGTACCTGTTTAAGCATCAATATTATACAAGTCCTATAATATTTTACCAAATCTCTTTACATGTAAAGATAAATTTTACATATATTTTTAAATGAGTCCCACCACTCAAAATCATTATTTTTTCTCATTTGTGCGTTGTCCCTTTCTCTCTCTTAAGCCTTCTATCAAATTATATTTAGTTTCTCTCCCAATTTCGTTTCTCCATTTACTTTCTCATCATCATTCATCACTAATACAATTCACAATCACCCACCTATGATCCTATTCATTAATCAATTGATTTTTTTTCAAATTATTGCAAAAACGACCTAGATCTAGATCTTGATTTTTTCCTAAATTTTATTACAAAAAAAACAAAATCTGCCATCTAATTCTCTATTTTTTTAAATCACACGTAAAACTTTAATTTGTCTAGTTTGGCATCAATTGATGTTTATCACCATCGAAAATGGCTATGGAAACTGGCTGGAATGGTAGTATAACTCGATACCTGAGGGAATATAATCAAAGGAGTAAAAAAGAAAAAGAAAAAGAAAAAGAAAAAAAAAAGAAAAATATTATTTTAATCTGTTATACTTTTTAGTTATATAAAACTGATGTGCAACTTTTATCATTATATTATATTAAGTGTTTATAAAGCTATTTAAGCTTATATTTATATAACCCACCGATGAGAATGCTCTGATAGTACCATTTTCAGCTCTTTGTTAGGTCCAATTTAACTCAATAAATGGGCCAACTTATTTGTCATTATTATGGCAATACTGTTTATATTATTCTTGATATAAATCGGTGATTTTAATAGTTTAAGTTGAAAAAAAGGGAGGAATCCAATAAATTTTTTATTGGAAGTCTCCCATAAAAAAATCTGGATCCACATAAAAAAAAATTGTTAGGTTTTTAGTGGTGTTGGTGGTGTATTTCATTCCAGAACTCTTGTTGGACAAAACAGAAAAGGATAAGAAAACGATCATTTAAGTCCAATACAAATTGTTGCCAACTCATTTGAGAAAGTTCAAATTTGAATTATGTGTCTTCCAAAATGGCATACTACTAGCTAATAATTTCATTCATATAGAGAAAAAGAAAATGCAAATGATAATTAAAATTGTGGTACAAGTTCCTCGCTTTATAACAAAGTGTCTGAACGATGGTTAAGTTGCAGTCTTATCTTTTTTTATGTGTCTGTCAGTACTTTTTGCTCTTTTTTTGTGTGACTAAAAACCATTATTATTTTATAAGATTAAAAGCCGTGCGTTTATACAGTGAGCACGTGAGAAACTTACAAAATGCCCATGTCGTATCTCAATTACTTTTCAGGTTACAAGCATGTGCTCCTTATACGTTTGCACCTTTACTAGATTGCCAGATGTTATATTGTGAGAGAAATAGGGGTGACAATGATACTCAATTTTTGTTCTTGATTCATTGAATAAGGTGAATTAGTAAAGTGCATTTTTATTTTTTATTTCTTTTGGAAAGTACATGTACTTTTGAGTTCTTTTACTTTAACTTATATTATCAAATTTTAATCTTAATACAAGAAGAATATGGTGGATTTCTACTAATCAAGGATAATGATTTATTTAACTAAATCGGCTTATTATAAAACTTAGTATAGCCATTAGAAAACACCAAAGAGAGTTTGTTCTTTAATTAACTATTCAGTAGTACTTGCTATACACAGCAATGATTGTTGAAGGACAAAAGGAGTATATGTTTTGTAATTGAGGATTTCAATGGAATTTCTGCTAACATCGTCATTATGTAGCTTTTTCTGCTAAAAGTTTCAAAGTTAAGTTTGTTGTTTATAATATTGTAAAAAAACACAAGGGCAAAACATGAAGCAGTTATGATGTTCTTTATTTTTCTTAGGAAAAAGCACTTATGATATCTCCATCTCCATATGATATGGAATAACCTAAAGAGTGATAATTTTACGTGGAGGTAGTAATTGTTACCACTTCATATTGTAACTTTAATTTTAGTTATTAAATTAAAGGTAACTGTTATGATATTTAGGGTCCAAGAAATTGACACATAAAAAATCGGAGTTGGATAATGTCGGCTTGAATTGATCACAAACAAGTCGTCATGGTTGTTTTTTGGGCTCTTCATATGTTAGGAAACATGTGGGACTATTAAGTCATAAATTTGATTAATCAATTAACTGAATAAAAATTCATAAGGTTGGTCCGACTTATTTACACCTCAACTGTAATTTTTTGCCACAAAATGCATGTGGACGACCTCAACTTAGGCCGCATTCTGAGGGTCCCTTTGTCCTTTTCCCCCTTTTTATTGGGCCAACTATGGGTAATTTTGTTAAAATTTATACTATACGTACCCTTTGTAAACAACTCATGGATGTAACTTGAAAGTAGATATATTTGTACACCTTGTCTTTCATTCTGATCCCCGCTGAACCTTAAAGCTTGCGGCTGACCGGGTGGCCTCCAACGTTGAACCATTTTTCGGACTATACAAGTACAGCTGCCCTCTGGGTGGTCAAAATACTTGGCCGGCTCGGGTGACGGTCCGGAAAGATCTTCTTTTCAATAAAATAATACTAAATTTATTTTTCTCCAATAAAACGACAAATGTGAAAACTTTCAATCCGGACCAGGCTCTAGAATAATTGGGCCAACACTGCATACTAGACAGTGAATGAACCCAAAAAAACAAGTCGAAACTTTTCTTTAATATTCTATATTTAGTGAGAAAAAAGTTACAGTTAGGTACTGATACCTCGTAAAAAATAAACAAACAGTTTACTCTTGATTTATTATACAAATTGTTCCCAGTCTAAGGAAGAACTAGACTAGGAATTTTAATAGGAAACACTCTAGCAAGGAATATCTTTAGTCACTTATCCAAAAATAAAAGATCTTATGTTAATAGGTTAAGTAATAAGTATGCTCTGTATAATTCGTGTTTCTTTTCCCTTATTAGTTTCTTTCGGGGTGAACTCAAAATTTCCAGTAAGATCTGTTACAACTTACAAGTGAATTAAAACCGTCAATCATTTCGCAGTATGCTTTTCGTTGCAATTTACATTGCAAATCAAATCTGAGAAAAAAATAGTACTGATCCTGCCGTATGAGGCAGAATGAACAACACTGGTGTAATCAAGAATAACAAATTAGTTATTCCGCCATTGACGGTATAAGCCTATAACGTATGAGGTATCTTTTTTGTATCCTCCCCACTGTAACATGTTTCATGTCTTCAATTATAAGATGGTTCAGGGAAATAATCTCTAATAGGGATGTTCTGTTGTAGAATTATAGCAACTCAACTTGGGTGAAACTGAGAGTTTTCATGATTCGTCTCAAATAAACAAAAAGGAAGATTTAGAGAATGGTCTATTTGCTACATCAAATGGTCCCAAATTAAAGAAGAGGCTCATGGTCTCACATGTAATGTTCCAATTTAGATAACATTACATATATAGAATTCAGTATATTTCACTAGATATCCATCAAGGCATAGGATAAGATACGTAACCTCTCTCACACTACCTCAATTAAATGTTTGTCCTTATGACAAGATGTGCTCTTTTCCTTCCAACAATCCTTTTCATCTCGTACATATCATTTCCCAAAAGAGGCTTTTCATGTTGCAGCTTTAAGCTAAGCTTTTTACAAGTTTTACTTTTTCAAATTCCGTTGAACTTGATTGATCATCTTAGGCTCTTAGCGAGCAAGTTATTTCCCCTTAAATCAGAAAACAATTTGGTACTGAACAAACCCAACTTATTTCTCAGCATCAAATAAACCAACCCATTCGCATATTAGTAGCTGCAGCCTAACACACGCATAGTGTTCCTGTGAAAGAAAACATTTATTTACAGGACATTAATAGCATGTACTATAAGTATTTGTAATATGATAATACTCCAATGTTCATAGTGAGGTGCAAACTCGACTTTTTTGAAGTGACCAATCTTTTTGTAGCCAAAAGATGAAGATACAAATAGATAGGATTTTAGATTACAAACAAAATAAAAATAGATAGGATTTTAGGACTTGTTCAATATGCCATAGAGAAGAAAGAAATAGTAAATACTCTGCGGAAAGCTTTGCAAGAAAACGTGAAAGTGCAAAAGAACAAATTATCGCCATAATATCATACAACCAATGTAAGATCAGAACTTGTAATATTTCAAAACAAACAAAATCATAATGCCACCTCATTAATTTAGCCTTCCATTCATAAATGGAGTGCAAAGAAAAACGAGTAGAAATACTTAAAAAGATTTATATATGTTGAGTTCTCTCGACTCCTACACCAAAACCACTTCTTATTCTTCAAAATGACAAGCTTCGCATTTGGGGTGTCTGGATAAGAAAAAAAAATCAGCAATATGCTCAAGGAAGTGTGCGCTGATACAGGGGCAATGCTCCTAATGCTTCACGTTCTGCATTCTCCCTCTTCACCTGCACAAACACAAAAACTTGTCACAAAGTTAGAATAAAGTGTGCTAAGTGCTAAGAATATCGATGTCCTCAAAACCAGATCAAAATCCTATCCATCTTGTCGGTGTCGGTGTCGGTGTAAAAAATAAATAGAAGCACTAAAGATTGTAACATGAGCTCAAGGGAAAAGGGAAATCATCATATGCTTGAACGAGGAGAAAGGCATCATCTTTTTACGGACTTTTAAAATGTTCTTGGTTTTAATATAGACAAACTGAGCAATGAAGAGAGTCACAGAAGTAAAAGTTATAAAATTTTTTTTTATAAATCCAACCGGTGGTTCAAACATTTTCAAACTAGATATCAAAATAAATAAACACTCTTCCTACACATTAAGCACTACTACAAGTGTCTAAGGCGACATAGACCTGTTAATTATAATCTGTAAATCAATTCTCAAACAACCAAAAACATTGTATATTTTCAAATCTAACAGTCTTACAATTTAATATGCTAATATAAGAGAAGATATATCGCATTGAAAAAATATTCTCTCAACAAGCAGCAAGCCAGTCGGTTTGAATGTGTGTACATACAAAAAATAACCAGCAGGACAACAACTGGAGACAAATGCTAATAAGATAAGATATTATAATAATTCAATTAATCAACAGCTTTGTCCCTTTCAAATAATGGACATCCAAGTTTACTTGTCAATTAGAGAAGGGCAAAGATCAGCGAAAACAGGTGAAACATGGCTAGCTACTAAACAAGAGATATACATAACAAATTAAACAGATACCCAATGTATATAGTAGATTATGCAGATCAACGAAATAAGGCTATGTAGTTCCACAAAATTATAGCATAAGAAGTTCCGGAATTCCAAAAATAAACCACTTACAAGTGCCAACATTTCTTGAAGGTAGCTCCTGAAAGGTGTCTGCAGCGCCTGTGAGAAAGATGGACAGGAAATAGGAGTGAGACAGTATAACTTGCATGATTAACACAAGACAAATGCATAAAGAATTATAATTAAACAGAAACGACTGTGTACATATAATAAACGGACGCTAACACTAGCCAACCAAAACAAAGATCGTAAAGACTACACTAAGAGGCACCAAAATTTCCCAGACAATACAACATATGACCGAACACTTAAGGTCTTCTCTTGACAATTCTAGTTAATTAGCAAACACTGCAGGTGGGTGTACATGGATGATGATTTGACTACAGTAGGGTCATTGGTTTAGTACTACACAACTGAAACTTTGAGCTTTAGTGAATAGTATATACCTACAGTAGGGTCATTGGTCATCAACACTATTACAGTAATAGCCATGTTCAAATCACCCAATGGATAAAATGTTTCCGATGCTTAATTAGTGTTTACCACAAGTCTCAATGATGCTACGATTATATTCAGAACCAAACAGTAAACAAATTACACTATTCTGTGGCCTCTTCAATGTCTGCCTGTAGTCGCAGTCTTAATTTACCCAGTCCCCTCGTAGGTGGTGTTTGTATCGTATAAAATATACTTAGCGAGTAGCTACAATACAACTAAATGAATGTATATGCACAAACAGTGGTCTTCGCCTCGTCTTTGATAAATTGCCTTTTGTTGTTTCTCATGGTCTCAGAATTTCTTCAATTTTTCAATTGCCACTACGGGAGTAGCAATCACATATGATAGCTCTCACAATAATAATGTAAGAGAGCTCTACATTTGTTAAGAAATACACAATTGTAAATATGTTTGGAGAGAAATATCATATAATTTCCAAAATGTGGTGGGTTGGCATTTTAAATATACTTCTCTACAAACTGTTTTCTCAACAAAATGGAGTCTTCTCGCTGTTAGTACGGAATGATCACTCTGATGATATTGCCATTCTTAGGACAGTTGCAATCGTTGCAACTAAAAAGAAATAATACCTTCCAAAAAAATTTCCAAAAAAACACGCTTGGGAGAGAAGACTCTGAGTTGTGTCCAAAGTGAGTGGCAATAAATCAGGTAACTCTGAACCAATTCACAGTACGTAACTTTTCTATATTATTCTTTCAAAGCAGTAAAATAACAAAAGATGAAAATCACTAATCACACACCTCCAAGTCTAGTGCCTGTAAAAAGCAACTTTCATAAATATATCCACTACTCAATATCTAGGCTTCAGCTTTAGCAGACATGCATTCAGAAATTAGTGTTTTTTCCAATGATTTCATATTACTTTTCCTTTGTCTTCCTTTCTTTTCTATTCCTGTTTCCAGGTTCTAAACATACCCTTAATGAAACTAAGTATTTACAGTTCACTGTAGGATGCCACGCCTCTTATTGAAGATATCTTAATATATATCCGATTACTGGAATAACTAAATAGTGACACGACTTCTTGATTATAATCACAGGTGAAAGTAGGTGACACATGCCCCTATCTATATACACCAAACTACAATTGCTAAGTAATGACGGTAGGAAACAGCGGCAATATGCATAAATAATATTCGCTACGTGGCGCCCATCTAATGGTCTATGCAACACCTTTAAAACCCTCTGGTAGGGTGTCCTTTAAATAAAATCAGCATGAGCCCACTATAAGCCCAATTAACTTCCAAATCCTAAATTCCTGACTCTGTAAATACAAGGCTACACATTAAGAAAATGATCTCAATCTGTGCCTACATATATAGCATCTGTCGCATTCCCCAGATGGAGGCCTCCCCCTTGCAATCCTCTTCATATGTTTATCAATGTGTACATATGTGCGTTACTGTGTCAATCTATTTCCATTTTTGGGTATAACAACTATATGTGAATGTGTAAATATATAGTATATATGTATATGTAACATATTAATACAGAATATAAAATAAAAACTCATCAACTCTGCATTTTATAATGAGTTGTAAGCACGACCAGTTAAAATGATATATCTTAATAAATGATTAATTAGGTTTCAAAACATTGCAATAGTGTATTATGAAAAAAATGGGTAACCTTATCAGTTATCACGTATGAGAAGTGTTATGTATATTTATTAATAAATATATATTAAGAAAACAATTCATTATTTGCATAGTATGTATATGAGCATGTGCGTTTGGCTGTATTGTGGGACAAAAGGACCGAGAAGGAAAAGTCTCGGTCAAGGGCAGGAAAGAGAGGAAATACGCGGGTGCAGATTCAAGACTTTTTTTACTGGAACATCCTTGTATTTAAAAAAGATTTATTGAAGAGGGAACATAGGATTTAGAACCAAATGGGCTTATAATTGGGTGCAATGCGAATTTATTTAAAAATCGGTCAAAGGGTTCTAAACATGTACATGGACCTGTCCAAAAAGCGCCATGTCCATAATCATGTATGTAGCTCAACAGAATAATGAAGGAAATCAAGAAGAGACGGTGCAATCGTCTTACCAACAAATGTCATGATTATAATCAGGAAGAGAACTAAGAAAGAAACTATTAAGAAACAAGAACCCTCATAACACAAAATAAGCTACTCAAAGCCAAGACAGGAATTAGGCAAAGATAATAAGTAACACAAACAAAGGCAACCCTAATCAGAAATGCTCTAACTACAAACACGAAAAGCTAATCAAAGCCGAGACAGGAATTAAGCAAAGACAATAAGTAACACGAACAAAGGAAACCCTAATCAGAAACGCTTTTTAACTACAAACACGAAATGCCCTCATAACACAAAATAAGCTTATCAAAGCCAAGACAGGAATTAAACGAAGACAATAAGTAACACGAACAAAGGCAGCCCTAATCAGACTAAACGCTCTAATTACAAACAAGCTCAATAACAACAAAGCCATGATTTAAGACTTAATTATCAAAAACCCATCGGTAAAATCTCTTTAAGCTTAGGTAAATGTGCTACAATACATGATGCTACTTCTTTTTACTGTCTTTTTTTAACTATGATGCTCACTAATGCTACCTTGATATGTAACAAATCTTAAATAAGAGTTGAGAATGTGGGTTTTTAGATATTAAGTGTGCTTTTATATACTAATCAATGATACTCCCATAACAATATCAGTATAATAAATAAATAAGCTAATCAGAACTACAAACACGAAACGCCCTCATAACACAAAATAAGCTAATCAAAGCCAAGACCGGAATCAAAGCAAAGGCAATAAGTAACACAAACAAAGGAAACCCTAATCAGACTAAAGGCTCTCTAACTACAAACAAGGTCAATAACAACAAAACCATAACAATATTATAACGTAGCACAGATCAATTTGCAATCCATAACAAAACCATAACAAAACCATAACAACCCCCTTGTAATCCTCTTCATATGTTTATCAATGTGTGCATATGTGTGTTACTGTATCAATCTATTTCCGTTTTGGGTATAGCTATACGTAAATGTGTAAATATATATGTATGTGTATATGCATATGTATTTATATAGATAACATATCATTACAGAATATAAAATAAAAACTCATTAACTCTGCATTTTATAACGATTTGTAGACACGGCCGTTTTAAATGATAACTGAAGCTACTTTTTCTTAATAAAAAGGCTAATCAGAAACGCTCTAACTAGAAACATGAAACGCCCTCATAATACAAAATAAGCTAATCAAAGACAATAAGTAGCACAAACAAAGGCAACCCTAATCAGACTAAACGCTCTAACTAAAAACACGAAACTAGACGCAAGGTCAATAACAACAAAAACCATAAGAATATTAGTATAATAAAATGGAATAAAAGGACGAGACCTGCAAGTCTTCGGGGAGGTAATCGTGCTTCATGGAGAGATCGATAGCACGCCTGAGCCTCTGTGTCCTGGCGTCAACAACCTCCCTCGGAAGCCTGTTCAGCGCTTCGTTTATATCCAGGTCGAATTTCGGATCGTACAGATCATCGTATCGCAGCCCTGTTTCATTTAATATTATAATTACTATTCCCAATCATATAATATCCTCCTCCATATAAACACACACTAGTATGTATATATATATATATATCCAGATCGTATTTAGGATCGTACAGATCATCGTATCGCAGCCCTGTTTCCATTTATTAATTATTATATTCCCAATCGTATCCTCCTCTCCATAATATCAACTATAAAAAATCCATGGTTAAAATCACTTTTAAACTTAGGTACGTATGTTACATGATGCTACTTCTTTTTACTCTTTGTTTTTTAACTAAAATGCTCATTGTACGAAATCTTAAATAAGAGCTGAAAATGTGGGTTTTTGGATATTAAGTATGTTTTTACATACAAATCAAGAGTCCAAATCTTCTATCCCGCCTTCCCCACCCCCTTCCGTGCCCCCATGCCTAATTAAACCAAAATATTCGTTTAAAAAAGTTGAAAAAAATCCTACAATTACAATTAGACATGTATCGATACATTACACCAATTACTTTTAAAAGAAAAGTCATACACAGTTTATTTTGGAATAAATGTAAAAATTAGTGTAAATTAAACATTAAATTTTAAAAAAACCGTCTGCAACAATATTTTGTCCAAATGTTATAGTATTGGCGTAGTAATATATTATAAAAGCTCATAAACGTGCCAAAAAGTTTTAAAAACTTAAATTTTAAGCAAAAATAAACAAGTGGGCACAAAATGGGGTAGAAGATTTGGACTCACTAATCAATGATACTCCTATAAACATACAAATATATATATATATATATATAGAGAGAGAGAGAGAGAGACATATAGATATATAATAATGCTAATTATTTTATTTTAATTATTATTCCCAATCATATATCATCCTCTCCATAATAAAAACTATTAAAAACCCATTGTTAAAATATCTTTTAAAATTAGATAAAGATGTTACTTCTTTTTACTCTGTGTTTCTAACTTTATATGTACCAAATATTAAATAAGAGGTGAAAATGTGGGTTTTTGGATATTAAGTATGTTTACTAATCAATGATTCTCTTATAAACCTAGAAGGCGGTGTGCCGTCGTATATCACAGTCCCATAGATATATATATATATATAGAGAGAGAGATACAAATAGATAGATAGATAGATAGATAGATATATATATAGAGAGAGAGAGAGAGTACCGTAACGGCGGAGGCGTTTGGAGATGGTTTTCATGTGCTGATTAGCCAACCAATTCTTCTTCGGATCTACGATCCATTTCATCAGTGCCGCTGCCATATCTCTCTCTCTTCTTTCTCTCTTTCTCTCTAAGATTGTATAATTGATGAAGATGAAGATGGGAGATGGATTTTGATCTCCAGGAATGTTTGTGTGTGTTTTGACGATTTTACCCTTTTGACCAAACGATGTAGTTTAAATGGTAGTTCGAGTCCAGTTGGCTCGTTTAGTTAAACGAGTCTTTAAAAATTATTTAGACTTGGTTTTTTTTATAGATGAACACAGTCGAATTTTACAATAGAGGCCAGTCTTACATGTTTAGCATTTGTTTGCTTATTTTTTTTTTTTACTTACATCAATAAAATATATGCTAAGATGATTAAATATATAGATAACTATTATGAATTTTAATATAAAGTATAAACTGATATAATTTTAAATAAACTAAATTTATTTATAAAATGAAGAGTATTTATTGATTATCAACATTATATTTTGTACTTTTCACATATTTAAGCATGAATATATATATATATATATATAAAATAATCATTATACATTAAAATAGTGAAACGAGCCCGAGCCTGAAAACGAGCCTTATAATTTCGTCCGGCCTCCGTTCATTTGTAAATAAACGATCAAGAATCAAACATTTAACTAGGAGCTAGTTCATGAACGGCTTGATTATTTAAAAGCTTCTACAAATAGCAGGGTCGGTCCACTATTTTAAGTTGTTCGAGGCTAAAAAAAATTAGTGTCCCAAATTTTGTTTTTTTATTTTAAAATAATAAATTGGACGACAAAACGATTTGAACCATTGATTATTAAGTAAAAAAATCAATTTGGGTTGTATCATTCATCACTCCACCACAAATACTTATAATAATGTTTATTAAATTAATGATTAATGTTCTAGTAACTAGATATTCGGACTGCGATGTTGCCCTTAAAATAAAAAATTGGGCTTTCATTGCGCGAGGATTCAGTCTGCCTCCCCCGGAGACAAAGAGTAAGCATAAATATGCTGTAAATTAACAAGCTGGTACGAAACAAGTTTCGAGTAAAATCCTCATAAACAGGAATAACCTTGTTGACATTTTACAACCATACTTTTGTTTGAGTGATCTTAATATATTTCAGTAACATGGATTGCTCGGAGCTTCGGATATATCAGTGGTATGCCCATTTCACTAAATTCAATCAGATATAATGGATGCAATTTGGTTACCGTTTAGGCAAGTGAGTATTTCTATAGAGGAAACCCTTGACATAATCGTCCTTCAAAACGTAGATAAATAAAAATTAAGACATCAACCACTCATCTCGAACTAGCTTAACAGGTAATTGCATATTTATTTTAAGGAGTATTTCGGGGTCATTATGGTTAAAGAGCTTTGTCGCTTCATCAAGAAAAAGATCGTTACCGAAGGCACTATACTATATATGCACCCTAAAATGTTTAAACGAAGGCAGTGGCTTAACAATGACTTGGACGAAAGACCAATTGCCACAAATTTAACATTTACAAGATGACAAGGTTCGTTTATAAATAACTCAGGTGTTACTAACTTTCTATCAAATTATTTTATCAATGTACTGCTCAGAATATCCGTATCAGCTACATCAATCATTTTTTTAAACCTAACACATTTTATACATTTTAAGGAACCATTTACACTAATACAAAATTTCAGTTTACTTATTAATTTCCTTATAATAACCCTACATTATTTTATTTTATTTTTTTATTATATTTTAATAATTATAACAATATTACAACTACAAAAATGTGAATCACATGATAGTTTATTACTATTATACTTCATCCATCCCTAAACAAATATCCCCTGCGAAAATACATACAACTTTGACCATCAAAATTTTCATATCAAAATTACCGAAATGAAAAAATTGAAAATTTCATCATATAGTTCTAACTATAAACTACGTGATTAACTTTTTAAATAATTTTTTCCGACAATCTAAATATGAAAAAATTATCGGTCAAAATTGTACGTAATTTCATATGGGACATTTGTTTAGGGACGGAGAGAGTATTAATCTAGAAATTTATAGGGAATTTATGAGGTGAATTTTGTGTTTTATTAATTATAAAGAATTTATAGGGTTTATGATGCATGTCACTTTTTATACTATAATCATCAAATTTTAGGGTAAAGTATGTTTTAAGTAATCAGATTCGGATGCTCTCAGAGCGTAGAGAAAATACACTCGAATAAGGAATTCCCTAAATAAATCACGGAATCATGTCACGTAACATTTGACAAACATTAATTTTAGAGGCTAATTTGACAATTTTGCACAAAAATACGTCATATTAGAAAAAAATTTCTCCCCAATTTCACACATAAAAAAAATTAGCATATAATCCAAATTTTTGTTATGTGTGAAATTGGGGGAAACGTTTGTATAGGATGATATATTTTTGTGTAAAATTGTCAAATTAGCCTCTCAGTTTGTCAAATGTCACGTGACATGATTCCGTGATTTATTTAGACGGTGATACCTAAATTGAAAAGTTATTATAGTGTGGTAGCTAAATTGAAAATTTTGAAAAATGAATATCCAAATCGTTAAAAATATATAGTTCAGTATAGTAAACCTATAAAACTCCCGTCAGTAAATAAGCATAAAGCAGTCTTGATTATACGGAAAATAACTTTAAGAGGTTGGATTTTTATACTACACTTTTTCTGAAAAAACGCACAAACCGTAAAAAAAATCTACGGTTTACAGTGTTTTTATGCAAACCGTAAAAAAAATCTACGGTTCGCAAAAATACATGCAAACCGTAAAAAAAATCTACGGTTTGCATGTATTTTTGCAAACCGTATATTTTTTTTACGGTTTGCATGTATTTTTTTTTATTTTTTTTTTGTAATTTCAATTTGTAAAATAGTAAAAAATATATAAAATATTCAAATCCATAATTCACTTAGGTATATATAATTGTTTGTTGTTTGTTTATATTAATTATAGAAATTATAATAATTGTTGATATTTGTCCCATTTAATAAAAAAATTAGGATTTTTATTTAAATTTGTGTTATTTAGATATTTATTACTAATGGTTTGGTTATGATGGTTATTTGTTTTGATTGAGAAAAATAAAAATTGTTACGTTTTATTAATATTTACCCGTTTTGAAAATTAGGGGTAAGGCAAACGGAGTAAGCGGGGCGGTGATGTTTCTCGATATGTGGGCGATGACCAGACTACTGCCGGTTAGACCATGTGAAGAGCTACTGGAAGATATCGAGTCACCTGAGGGCTGGCCTAGGTTCCCTCTCGGTTACAGGTATGATATTATTTAGTTTTTGTATTGGATTTGTATTTTTTTTATTGTGTCATCTATCATTTACTTATCTTATTTATATTTATTGTTTATCGGGTTTTGTTTTGTATATTACAGATGGGAGATTTGGAGGCAAACTAACTTTAAGCCATATGTCTACGGACATAATGTGGTCCACATACGTGACCAGTTTGACAATATGTCGCATGAACAGGTAAAATTTTAACTTTCTTATTTCCTACATGCAACTTACGTATTATATGTTGTATATGTTTCCATTGGTCTTATGTTCGCAGAATTTTATTACTAGTATTTTTAAACCCTTGTTTACATATTCTAATAATAATTTTGCTGATTACAGATAGTGTGGCAACCTTACGGGAATCTCGATGACTATCCGGAATACTGCACGCGGGGCCGTTATATGTGGCATTGTTCTGTGCCTCTCATTTGTAATGAGAAGATTGAGTTCCACCCCGCGGACAGGTTCATGAGACAGTTCGGTTTTGTTCAGCGGGTCCCTACATATATTTGGAAACCCAGACAGGGTCACGGCAAGGATAGAAGATGTGTGATTGTGCAAAAACACGATTGGCCTTCACTTTTTGCAGAGTTTATAACCGTGTGGAATGACCGCCACAACCGGCTTGTTAACGGCGAATTTGGTACGGGGACGTCACCGGATTACATGAGATGGTATACAGAGAGGACCCGCATCTTTATAAACCACCTGAACTTGCCCGGCCATCTCACGGTTTCCGGGAGCATACGGGTGTGCTCAATAAAATGGTAACAACTAGTTAAAGTTCATTAATATTTGTGTGTTATTTTTTTGTTTGGTTATTTTAATACTAATAAATCGTTTTTTATTGTTTTTTTTTTTCAGAAAGCGATGTTGCGCCGCAGTTTCAAATCGTTCAAACGGGCGAAAATGAAAACGGACGTGGACTTACTACGTGTGGAGTTCGCTGAAATGGAAATGAATCCGTATGGGTCAGCTGATGAACAGTCGGATGAGGAGGATGACAATGACGACGACGACGATGGTGATGACGACCTACGTTACGACCCAAGAACTTACACTAGGGTTTCAAGTTGTCGGCGTCCCGATGAAAGAGGTAGAGGGGAAGGCGAATCTAGTAGCGGCGGGCGTAGCGGGGGTAGAAGATCGAGTGGAGGTCGACCCCCGACTACAGATCAGGGTCCGGGTCCGAGTTCAAGCGGTCATGGTCGTCGTGCTTCTTTTGCTGGGCCGGACTACGTTCAGGATGATGTTCCGTTGGATCATCATAGACAATCATTTGGGTCGTACGACAGTTGGAGTCGAGGATTGACACTTACATCCCACGAGCGTGCTCCGCATCCAGAATCGCAGCATCGACAGAGACGTCGTCCGGAGCTAAACGAAATCGAAGAGTCTACTGAGCCGTCATCGGATAGATTAACATCGGCGGGAAAGATGCTCCTTACGTCCAACTTTAAAGGATTTACTCGTTACAAAAATAAATAAATGCACATTTGTGTTTTTTGTATTTGATTTCTATGTTTGATTTGTAAGTTTTATTCTTACCTGAGTTGGAATATTATAAATTCGTAAGTTTAATTTGATTCGTATGTTTGATTTGTACGTTATAAATTCGTAAGTTTAATTTGATTCGTATGTTTGATTTGTATGTTTGTAAAAAATATTCTGTATTTTAATTGATAGGACCAATATTGAGTTTTTACGAAATGCAGGGACTGATTTGCAATTTTCTAGTTATCATTGTTTGGTTATAATTGAGTTATAATTGAGTTATAACCAAACAATGATAACTCAATTTTTTAATCATAACCAAACAATGATAACTCAATTTTTTAATTATAACCAAACACATTTAATGATAACCAAACAATGATAACTCAATTTTTTTATAAAACGGATAAAATATCAACAACCCCAATTTTTATTGGTGATTTGGGCAAACAAACTAATTAAAAAACATAATTTTATAAAAACCCCTAATTTTCAAAACGGGTAAATATTAATAAAACGTAACAATTTTTATTTTTCTCAATCAAAACAAATAACCATCATAACCAAACCATTAGTAATAAATATCTAAATAACACAAATTTAAATAAAAATCCTAATTTTTTTATTAAATGGGACAAATATCAACAATTATTATAATTTCTATAATTAATATAAACAAACAACAAACAATTATATATACCTAAGTGAATTATGGATTTGCATATTTTATATATTTTTTACTATTTTACAAATTGAAATTACAAAAAAAAAAAAAAAAAAAAAATAATAATACATGCAAACCGTAAAAAAAATCTACGGTTTGCAAATATTTTTGCAAACCGTATATTTTTTTTACGGTTTGCATGTATTTTTGCGAACCGTAGATTTTTTTTACGGTTTGCATAAAAACACTGTAAACCGTATATTTTTTTTACGGTTTGTGCGTTTTTTCAGAAAAAATATAGTATAAAAATCCATCCTGTAACTTTAAAAATTATGCTTGATACGTGATTTGCAATGAAATGTACAGTAATAAACTTTCATCCATGTCTGTGCTTAAAAATGAATTACTGCAAAAAAGCTCTTGATCCCACTATTACTGTGAGTCATCTTCAATTACTCAATTCTTTTCATTACTTCATAGCATAGTACAAATTTGAAAGCCAAAAAGTTATCCTGTCAATTAAGCTAGAAATCCCTCTATATAACAAAATGAACAAATAAATACATTTAGTATATGCTATGATGTTTCATTCTCTCTCTTTTCTCTTTCACCTATGAGATCCTTGGCTATATTCTTCTGCCGTGCTTTGGATTTTTGCTCGACTCAACTCAACTATCTGGTCTCCAGATTTTGTATCCTTCAAAGCTTTGACAAATCATTGCATCAATGCCAGGTTTTAATTTGGTAGATTGTGATTATCCGGGTTAACCTGAAAAGCAAAGTATAAATTCGTATTCCGTATGATAAGAACTGGTAGAAATATTTGGGCCTTGAATGGTTGCAACTTATAAGCAAAGAAGCTGGATTTTTTAAAGAAAAAAACTAGTTTCATCCAGCTTATAGTTTCTAGATTGTTTAGGAGAAAATTTCAAAAAAGCTTAGATTTTAAGCTTGTCAACCAAATGCAACCCCTTTTTAAAGCTAAATGGAACTTATAAGCTGCAACTGAACACGGCCTTAAGGTAGACTCCTCTTGGGACTAAAAAATATGAAGAAAATAATGCATGGGAGAATAATACTTTCAGATACCATATTTTATCAAGTTTTCGGATTGTGGTAGTCAAGTGCCTATGAATTATTAATACGATTGTAAGCTAATAAAGAATACATAAATTCTTATTGCTCCTTTTGACTATTCAAGCTTTTAGATGAGACGAAAAACTTACAGTTAAACACTTATTTTGAAGTTGGTTTAAAAAAAAAACATGCCGCACTAGTTAATTACTTATAAAAATTTAAGGCAAATTGAACAATGAAGGAATTGGTACCTGGTACTGCCTTTCGGTGAAATTGACAGATATAACCTTCAACTCGCCTCTGTGGGTTGTGATCTCATCCAATATTTCCTGCGAAGATAAGCACTCATCGTCGCCTGAATCTTCTCTTTCCTGTTTCGTCATGTTACATTATTCCACCCGATGAACAAGTAAAATTCACTAGAAAGAAATAAGATTGCACAGGCGGCATGCATGTCTCTAACACGAAGAAAAAGAAATGTTTGGAAAAAGGTTCCAAAAGTCTCCCCAATATTGAGAGCGATTATGCTGCTAATTAAACTACACAAGAATTATGCTGAGTCGTTCAGCTCAGGAACAAGTTTATTAGGTACATGATTGGTATGGTGTGGGTACGTAAGTCATCTTCCAAAAAAGGAAAAAGTTGCTGTGGGAAAGTTAATTCAGTTGCGGTTGGACAAGTACTTAGACCAGTCACAATCAGAAGCAGACTGGTTTCAAAGATCTAATATGTAGAATTTTTCAACGTTACGAGAGCTTATTTTATGCCCAAGTATATAAAAGCAACAAAGTAGTAAGTTAACAAAAAGTGGGAATGTTATGCCTTGCATCTGTCAAGATTTGATTATCCAAAAGCCAAACAAGAGTAAAGGAGAGAAAAACATGCAAGTTTGTTTAGTTAGGGTTATCAACACCACTGATAGAATCACTGGCTTCAATAATCATATGAGAAAAACTGAAAGATATTTACCGTAAATGACAAACTCCTAGGACGGATTGGGAGCCCAGCAACTTCCTCATACTCGGCAGCATCTAATTCCCGAAGATGATCAGAAGGGAAGAACTTAGGAAGAATATGTTCTCGTATGCTTATGAGAAGAAAAAATGGAAGTGGGAATAGTATTCCAGCTATGGGTATCCATGTGATCCCAAAGCAAATTAGAAAATATACAAGTTGGAAGAGTGTAAACAAAGCAATATATTTGAACGGAACTGTCTCTACAAATGAAGCATGTATTCCTTCCAGAACTCTGTACAAAACAATGTCAGGATCAAAGATGCAGATATATTAATATTTCATTATATAAACATTTATGTCCTGCAAATTATTCAAGCGATTCCCATTAAATGTTTTGACACGCCAACACGGAGTACACGGTTTTGCAAGAGTTTCAATAAAACATAATTATCTATGCATAAAATGCGAGTCTTGCATTTTTTATTTATTATATTAACATTATTTTTCAACGACAACATTGCATGATTCATATTTATTAAATTATAAAACTTAAAAGATAAAAAAGAAGTAAAGAGCACATAATTTAAAAGAAAAATTATATATATAAATAAGAAGTCCTATTTTTAATGTTCAAGTTTTTTAAAAAATTTGCAAAGCTTAAATTTTATGTTTTTGATCTTTTTGAGTTTTCCAGCAAAAATGTAAAAGAATATCTAATACCTCTGGTCCTCTACCATACCAAGTGAGCTTTAAGGCAATTTGAAAACACAGTTTCGCATATAGCAACGTATATTTCATTAAAACTAGCAGTGAACAAGATCAAAAATCTAAATTATCGAAAAGGGAAAACAAGGGAAAAGAGAAACTAACTTGAAACGGCGATGAGGTGTAATGAAGAGCAGCAACATCCTTTCCCAAAATTGATTACCGGGAAGGCTATCAATGGCCATGTAAGCAAAGTATCCCCAAAGAACAGAAGTTGGTATCATTTTAATCACAGGTATAGCAAACACTGCACCACCCACCAGGAGCGATTGTAGCAGATTACTCACTCTTTGCTCATTAACTCGGACAGGTAAATTTGCATCTATGTGCTTTTCTGGGTCAAACTTCCCTTTTAAATCTCCCCCATCGTCACCACGTTTCATCACAGCATCTTTTAAATTTTCCAACTCTTTATCCACAGAGCTCGTACGCTGTAAAAAAAAAAAATTAAGAAAAAACCAGCACTATTCAAAAATCAAAATTAGTGCTAAAGTACATTTCAATTTTGTATACTAGCATATTAACAGATTTGGCCCTTTTGCACCAACCTACAAAATTGCACTTAGTACACTAAAGTCACATTTCCCAACGATTTAGGACACTTATATTATCATCAGGTACTAAATACGTTGAAGACAAAACAATTTAATTCAATTTTCTTCAATTTTTTGATTTTTTCCTACTTTAGCTTCATCACATTCTTCCTATGCTAGTCTCTAATCTATTGCTCCTTTTCTTTCTATTTTAGTCCAGGGTGTATGGGTGTTTTCTTTTAAAGTCTACTGAAGTTGTCGGGAAATATGAAATTGGTATACTAATTGCTAAATTTGTAAGTTAGTGAACGAAACTGGTGATCTGCTAGTGAAACAAAACTGTAAAGTTTGTGCTTGAAAGAACGTGGCACTTACAGAGTTGTGTAGGTTAGTGAACAAAACTGGTAATACACTAGTGAACAAAACGGTAATGTCTGAGATTAACAGATCATAGCACTTACAGAGGAAGGGTCCATCTCAATGAACACGGCATGCATCTTTCCATACAACACTGAGTTGCTTCTTTCCATTTTTATGCATTCTTTGGCACTCTTTACCATCTTCTTTTTGAGTATCTGCATACAGTAAACATATATCGAGCCTTACAAATTTAAGAAGATTTGCTGAAATAAGAAATGACAAATCTTAGTATGAGCGTCCCACCTGCCTTTTTAAGGTTGCAAGACTTCGAGTGTGCATTGGGGATTGAGGAAGAACTCCATTGCAAGGAGGGAGCCCAAGCAAGCCACAAATTAGAGTCTATAAATTAAAAATGCAAAGAAGGGTATCAGGAAAGATAGATAATAGATTTATAGAGAAAGAAAACAAAAAGGTCCTCTGATTCTATTCCAAGAATTGTCAGTTCACGTTCCCTTATTGAGATCACGTTTTGGGACGTAGAATAGAACTGCTCTCTTTTCAAGTTCTTACAATTTTGACACTATAGGCCTTTCCTTTGGAAAACTAATTGCCAGATATTTACTTTGTTTTCTTTTTGTTCCATGATGATGAACAAAACTCAGGTTAAATAATACAGAGATTAAAGTGAAAAGTCTTATGAAAACCCTGAAGAAAACAAAGAGAGGGAAGTTGAGAAATCTCTACCATGAATCCCAATAACAGCAGATCATAATGGTAAGCGGAAGGGTTTTTAAGGTTATACTCCTTCTGCTGCGCCATCTGTGCAGCTACGCTATGGTCGAAGAAGTATAAACCAGCAATCATTACAGCTGGTATTATCGCAACAAATATATATGGCACTGGCACGTTCCCCATATCCTGCATTTTCATTAGCCTTAGCAAATTACATTACAAGCTCTTTAAACTCTGAGCTGTTAAATAAAAAAACTTATATACTAGGATATTCATTTAAAACCAAGAAATACGTATATTTGTAAGCTGCTCAAAAAAATGAACAAAAGCATGTAAGGTCTAATATCACTTTGGAGTTTTAAGTTTGTTGTTGGAATGAAAAGGCACACAATTAAACTTACAGAAAAGTTGTAAATGTTAAAATTGCACCTTAAAATTAAAATTATCACCGAGACTGATTTTTGAGCATCAAAACATTTTAGCATAGGGCATAATTTTAGGCATTGACATTCTCGTTGATAAATTTCAAGTTCATATAACTTATTTAAAGATTTATCACCTGAATAAAATCAATAAATTATTATAGAATTAAGAATAGTGTTGTACGCATTAATACCTTAATCACTGTCCAATGGTATAAAGACTCAGAATCCCAAGGAAGAGGACAAAAGAGTCTTCTCGGAACTCCAGAAGGAACCTTGCTCGGGATAGCAAATGACATTAATGACCACAAAAGGACCATTAAGGGAACCCCATAATCCGCAATGAAGCTTCTCATCCACCCTGTATTACATATACAGAAAGAATCAGCGAATAAGAGATAAGTTCAAACATCAATTTGTCCACTACATCTGTATCATGAAAGAAAAATATAAATTAACATACCTGTGCCGTATCGCCATGACCTAGCACGTCTGCTCTTCAGGGAAGTAATAAGTACCCCGAAAGTGAAAACAACCGCAAGTAATCCATTTGCATATAGCCATTGAAACTGATATTTCTCTTCTTCGTGATTTTCAGATTTTGGGATATTAAACTCGCCTAACACTCCCTGATACGTTAAGACCAAAATCTGCTTAACCTATGCTAATTTCGATAAATTCATACTACATTTTATAGAATAAATACACACCTTGACAGCCTCTTGTATAAAAAGAACTGCAATTAGCATGCCAAACAGTTCCCCTGCAACCCTTGTAAATCTGGTAATAATCGTGCATGCATTGAATATTGCAAGAAGAACCAAGAAGAGAGCTGTCCACACACAAACCCTGCAAGAAACAACAACAACAAAAATGAAAATAAACTGGTCCAGCATATTTGTAGACCGCGACGCTAAAACGAACAACCAATAAAGGAAAGTTGGATATTTACGACTACAGGGTTACAGCAAATTAGCTGGAACTTTTTAGGTTGAGGAAAAAGCTGGAATCATCCAGCTGAGAACTTCTAGCTAGCTTTCAGACTTAAACACCATACAGTTTCAGCTTTAAGCTGGTGAACCAGAACTCATTTTCGGTTTAAAGCAAAGAAACAGTAGCTTAAACTCTGAAACTAAACAAAGCCTGAAAAGAAAAGGTGGTACCATCCTGCCCAAGCAAGAAACAGCTCCCGTCCCAAATTTGGCCTTCCTTTACTGAAACTATATAACAAAGTGTACATAATAACAGTGGGTTCCGCGACACCTAATATCAACAGAGGCTGGCCACCAAGGATTGAGTGGATTATTCCACAAATTGCAGTAGAGGCAAGAGTTTCAACCGTGCTTAAGCTTCCATCTTACAAGTAACAACACACATTTTGAAACAAAATCAACTCATTAGTAAGATACTAAGATATACAGTTTAGAGACAGAATATATCAAGATGAATAACAACTAATGGTATACCTGTCTCTCTGCTCAACTGCTCGCCGAATGCTATAACAGGAAGTGCAGAAGCAAAGAAAATATATGCAGTTGGCGCCAGTATCCTGCAAAAGAGGATGTAAATAAATCATGCTCTATCTAAAATGAATTTCCCTTTTTCATCTTCGAGACATACAATAATTAAAGGGGTTTTTATATGTTTTCTACACCAACCTGGCAACCTATTATGTTTTCCCACACCAAACAACTATGTTCTGTAATTAGTACATTAATCTAACATTTCTTTGCAAAATCAGTAGTCCCATTGATTTCAGCATACAAGGTAATGTACAGAAGTGATGATTTATCAGTATGTTAGGGCACATTAGTCATAATTACCAAAAAGCTATTGTTCAAAAATGATTATGAAAGCATTATGATTTCTGTTACAATAGCAGGAGGTACCCCGATTGACCTGTTTACAATTACAAGCATAGTAAACCTAAGAAATGATGTGTTAGTGTACAAAACACTTAGGAAAATAATTAATTTACCTAAGTCCACAGTAAGTCTCCATCCAATCGTGCTTATAGCACGGCCATCTTCCTTTGATATCATGGATAACACCCTTGAATGGCTTTCTCAGACTATCCATTTCGTTTCCTACAATACATACATATATGCTGCATTTTAAGATTCAATGATACTTTTTTTTAAACATAGCTTGACACTTAAAACTTGAATACAATATGAGATTTAAGGCTAGGCAGTGAAATCAAGGAATACATTGCACGGAATTATTCAGTGATAGCCTTCAAAGTAACCACTTGTGTTTAATTGCCTCCTCTTAGGTGTTAACTCCGATAAGCGGCTTGGATTTATTCACATAGCTACTCCCACTTATAAGATGGTGCTCATATCTATACTTGTTTTCTTATACAATGAATTGCTTGTTCATTGCCATTGATAAGAAATACTTAACAAAATACATAATTTTGTTGCCGCTTGTTGCCCATCTTTTGACCTAACAATACCTTTTAAACAACCACCATCACAATTTACAGAGCAAAACGCAAAAGTTTTCAAATTTAAGTTTTAAATTAGTTGAACTTCTCATCTTTCACTTAATTATCTTGTTTGAACTACTGTCAGAGAAACTTTGTCTTGGGATCTAAGGATAAAAATAACAAACAAGAGGCCTCCATCCTGAAATTTCTAATGCATTCTCACAAGCAAAACAAATGTCCATTTTCAGTAAAAGTATCTCTTTCAGTTAAAAAAAACGAAGCACTATTGCAGGAATTTCTCAACCAATAAATGCTTCGGTCTCGAAAGCTCACTTCCGTGCTTCCGATGACGGGAGCTGCAGAAACTTCCATATCATGTATAAAAACGGAAAGATAAGTAGGGGATAAAAAAAATTATCTCATCTTCTTAACACCTAATTTGTTCTTGAATACACTAACCACATGGTCCACATCCATATCTAACCCAAACGCTACCAGATCGATCAACTCATACACCTATGTCACAACCCATAAAAGAGTATAATGTTTTTCTATTCTATATTTAAACTATTATAAAAATTCTTATATTTTAAAATATAATTTATCGCGGGCGCTTTAAACAATGCTTCCTCACTTTTACTACCATCCGTTTCCTCGCTCCCGTTTCGTGCGACTATGCATGGAAGCAAAAAATTAAGCTAGGTTATAATTTGAGACGACAAATATACTGGATTAATCCAGCATGAAAAGTTCAAGTTTTTTCTAGCTAGAAACCCTAGCTAGAAACTTCAGCTAAGCTTTCCAATGACAACCAAATGCGTCACAGCTTTTAAGCTATAAAATAGATAAGCTGATTTAAACGCCGCAACCAGATAGCCTTAAGAGGTAGAAAGCCCAAAATATGGGGTCTAAAACTGTAATTGTCAACAGAATAAATTGTCAAAAGGTCAAAAAAAAAAGAGGAATAAATCATTATTTGTGAATACTTTTAAAGGTACGTAGTTCTCAAAACCCTAACCCTTTCCGGATTTGGTAAAAGGCATTGAACAAAATAAAAATCAGTAACGACAAATACAGAATTAATAAAGCACTCATCACCAGTGCTGAATAATGGAATATAACAATAATCCATTCACACACACACACACACAGATATATATATATAATAAACAGATGCATGAAACAAAATGAAAACCAGTTACGACAAATATAGAATAAAGCAATCATCACCAGTGCTGAATAATGGAATATAACAACAATCTATTCACACACACACACACACACATGTAAATAATATAATAAACACATGCATGCATTGCATTATACATAGAGATAAGGAAAAACAAACAGAAGGATCATGAAAATGACAAATATAATTATTTATAAAACATTAAAAAATATATAAGATGCAAATTCAGAATAAAGCACATGCATGCATATATACATGTAAGGAATACCTATAGACACAGAATATTCAACGGATGATATGAATAAAATGTAACGCTGGGTAGAAAGGGTTTCGGCCGGCGAAAGTGGCCGGCCAAAATAGAGATAGAGAAAGAGAGCGTAATGTTTGGAAATCGTTTTTATTTAAAGTGGTAAAAAATTAAATCGTGTCTCTCTCTTTTTTTTCTTTCTGTTTCTTTTGGCTATACACCTCTCCTTATTTATCTCCCAGCCCCTAGTCTTTATCTCTCTCTCTCTCTATAGTCTAGTGACTATGGTCCATGGAGAAGAGACCGCTATGGAAGTGACAAGGTAATAAATGTGCATTTTATATTTTTATTCATTTGTAATTGCCAGTTTTTAAATTAGCTAAAATGTTTCTTTAAAAACAATACTAATCGGAAAAAACGGCCTCAAATCGGAAAATTGATCTGTTAATAATGTTTTTTTTAAGTTATGAATCAAGTTTTTATCGAGAATTGATTTTTTTTATTACGGAGCGGGTTTTTTAAACAGTGGTAATTATATGGAAGTCGATTACAATAACAGAATAATGATGGAGGGAAGCCTCTGACTCTCATAGAAGCATTTCGTGTCACATAGTCCGGAAAAAAAATCATATATATATATATCAACTTTAGATGTGTTATGCGAATGCAAGTATGAGCCGTTCATTTAGATGTGTTATGCGAATGCAAGTATGAGCCGTTCAATATATAAAACTTACAAAATAATATTTATTATTATACGATGCCGCGGCCGTGGCTTACCTCCAGAGCCGATTTTGGCCCAAGTTGTGCAAAACTTTAGTTTTGGGCCTCTAAAAAATTGATTTCATTTTGGGCCTCTATTTTTGAGCTATTAAAAAAATTATTTTTATGGTAGCTATAAAGTATAAACTCGGGCCTCGTTTGGTTGGAATGAGATTAAGTCGGGATTGAATTACGAATGCAGTGAGTCTCATAAATACCGTGTTTGAGTGGTTTATATGGTCGGTACTATTAGTGAAGCGAGATTACAAATGATTTCAAATATGGTCATTTTTAATAATAGGGGGAGATGGTATTAAACCACTTGGTATAAGCCTCATGTTAGAAATGACCAAAACACCGTTTAATTGTTTTACCATATATATATATATAAATATTATATAAAAAAATGTGTTCATATTTATTTATCTATGTACATATATATACACATATACATATATAGATTTAACAAATATATATATATATATATGTATGTATGTATGTATATATTTTGTATATTTGTGTATATATATGTGTGTACATGAGAATGAGGGTAGATTTGTAATTTACATATATTAGTACAATGTTTCACTTAAGCCAAACAAACACCACTGGGGACTAATAGTCCTCCATCTCTCAGTATCCAATTCTAATTCCGGATGTATTAATAGTTACATAACTACTAATATCGCAACCAAACCAGGTAGCGTCTTTATATAATCGAGTTTTTCTTAATCCAGCTCTATCTTCATTATATGGAAATCAAACTCGTAATTCTGAAAACAGACTTGTACTTCTGAAGTACGAGACTTGACTTTTTCAAATTTGTTGGCTTTTTAAAAAAAATCTATTTTTTATCTCAAAAAGTATTCATATTTTTGTAAATTGGCCCTCAGCCTACTTCAGTATTCCAATGCTTTGGAGTTTGGACAAAAAGAATGAATTGTTTTTATGGAAAAAAATATTATTAAATGCCACACAGAGCCAATTACGGAACCAAAAATAGCTATCAGCTCAACAGTAAAGAAAACAAGACTTTTATTATGAAGTTGCTAGGTATTTACAATAAGATTCCACTTTGCAAGAGTGTAATATACAATATTTATGAATTATTTATTTAAAAAAAGGCCCAAAAAAGTATTGTTTATTTTAAAGAACATACAAATTTTAAAAAAGTTAACAAATTCAAAAAAGTCAAGCCTCATACTTCGGAAGTACGAGTTTGCTTTCAGAATAACGAGTATGTTTTCTAAACAACGAAGTTAAGAGTGAATTAAAAAAAACTCGACTGTATAAAGACGCTACATTTGATTTAAGTGTGCAATTAAAAATATGCCTCCGCTTATATTAATATAAAAATAGGCCTCCACTTATCATTCTATTATAATAAGTCAAAGCAAGAGAAATAAGTCTGTCCAATTTTTCCAAAAATATCATCACTGTGTTTTAATAATTACCAATATAACTAATCTAATTAATTAACAATTTGTTCTCACTATATTTTCATAATTACGAATGTAGCATAAATTAATTAACAATTCGTTTTAACCTGCATAACTACAACAAATGATACAAAATCTGAATATTATGTTCAAAATAAAATATATTACGAGATTTATGACATTACGTATCTCACACGCGTTGCGTGGGTAACTTTTACTAGTATTAATATAAACATGGTATTTACAACTTTTAAATTGCATTGATTTATTGTCAGTACCAAAAAAAAATAGTAAACATTCACTTGTACAAAGTGTAATGATTTTATATAATTAGTGGGGGGGAAAATTAGGCAAAAAAGCTCAATAATTTATTTTTTTGGAAGTTAAGCGTATTATATCATAGTCAAAAATGGTACAAAGAGACTATGGTAGCACAATCCGCTACCTAGAGCCAAAACAAAGTAAGCAAACAAAACTAACTACTCTCCGGTTTTCTTATAAACTGACAACTAAAAAGTCATAGTAAGATGAAAATACAAAGCAAAGTTAACATGCTAATGTAGTAATAGTCTATCCCAGAAAGAATCATACAGTTAATCATAAACAAAAGCATTTAGTGAAGTCCCAATAATTTTTACTAATTCTTTTGCAACGAACTCATCTTTATCTTATCTATCTAGCTTCAGTAAAGATTGGCGAGAACGGTCACAGTGAATAAGAACAGTGAAAAACCTCAAGCTCAAGACTATCGAAAACAACTGCTCCACCAGATGAAATTAAAGACAATCATAATCAAAATTTCGATCATCACGATGCAGTCTAAGCAGTCTGTAAACTCAATCTCTCACCATACTCAGAAGTTTGAACAGAACTCGGGAACGACTACTCCATCAGACGAAGTAAAAAATAAGCATACTCAGAATTCTGATTTTCACGTCGAGACCTAGCATATCTCAGTTCCCAATATACCAAACAAACCCCATAATCGCCGCCGACAAAACCAATTTAAAACCCGTTAATATTAGATCTCAGTACCTAATACTTCTGCCAACGGTAAATTGTCTATGCAGCTAAACACCAATCTCAACCTTAACTTAGAACGAGATTAAAAAAAACCCGAAAAACAATGAGTAAAAACCAAATGGGCCTCACAAATGCTTAGTAAATGATAAGCCGTACAAAATTAGCTTTACAATCAATCTCACTTACACTACCCAAATATCATATAAGATCTCTGTTGTAATATAAATGACACTAAATATGAAGTTAATACCTCAAGAGGGCATTTCACCATAGCGGAGCACCTATCTTTAAATCTCAACTCACCTCCGAGACCGAACGGCACACAAAGAGGGGAGTTTTCGAAATTAGGCCAAGCACTCAAATCAAAAGTAGAGTTTGGTAGAATCGATACCCACGAAGAGGTACGATTTGGTTTTTCGGGATAAAAGTACCCCACGAGACGGCTAAAGAAATGAAAACGAGAGGAAAACAACCGGGATTCTGAGGAATTAATTGACTGATCATATCTGGTTTGGGGGGTTAAAAACGAAGAGGCGGTGATGAGAATAGAAGCGGGTGATAGTCTATAGGGAGAGGGGAGTGGCAAATCGGAGAGAGGAGGAGAGAAGGTTGAGGTACGGGCAGATCGGAAACGGGGAGGAGAAGAAAAGTGGCGGAGAGAAGCGGAGATGATGGTGAGAGAAAAGATGAAAGGGGGAAGAAGTAGGGTAGATGGCCCGGGGGCAGGAGGGGCTGCGAAGCCACCCCCACCCCAGGCAAGCTGACGGATGATTAGGGTTTAGGTTTGGGGGAGGCAGAGCAAAATTGAATCTAAGCCTCCATATTTTTATTTGGCTCGAGTATCAAAATTACTGAAGACGGCACTGTTTACCTCATGCGACACCGTGAGGACTTTTAAATCTTCAATAGAATAGTTGGTTCCCATTTGTACTGTCTGAACTCCGATGTCTTTGATCGGAATTTTAGCTTTGATTGTCGGCTATTTCAATATAGAGGCAAACTATTAAGATAAAAGAGGGTCTAGCGTAATAATTTGGTCATTTAGGTCTACGCTGGGAAGTAGTTTATTTATTTTCGGTGGTTTAGCTGCAAGGGTCGCCATGCGACGACTTTCGCCTAGAGATAGTCTGTGTTAAGATTCAATTTCCTTTAAACTAAACGAATGGAAAAGATAATATAATGTATTAGTGGATCGAAGATAAGAAAATATTATTAAGATTACTGGGAAATTAGAATATCGCACCATCTCTTATTCTTAAAAGATGATGCATTCTCGGAATTTTGACTGGCGACAAAGTAGGGAAGTCTGTCTAAATGTATCAGTCATTCAGTTGTAAACCGTTCCAATTTTAAGTTAAAAGGATGTAACTGAAACTTGGTTACTTCAAACTACAAGAAAGTGCTCACACAGTTTTAAAAAAACAGCAGCGGGCGTTTTTGTTTCAAATATGGCAATTAGGAAATGAGACAGTTCAGACGAAAACAATTACATTTAAATCAACAACAAAAAAGCGATGAACCTGAGACAAGAGATTTCAAACTCAAATTCACCGGTCAAATCTTTGAATTTTTAATGATACTGCCATAAATTTTCAACAAATTAACGAAAAATTATATTAACTGTGAATAATTAAATAAATGATATATAGTATGTAGTAGTATTTATAGTAAATAAGCAGTCGGAATAGAGACAAACGAACCGTCACTAAATGACTACGCATATGATTCTGTTTTGTGACGGTTCTAATTTAACCGCATTAACTTGATTTTACTGTATCACAGTAATAAATTGTTGTGTGCAGGTGACAGTTCGAATTTTAAATATTTCTTTTGCGTAAGTGCCCTCACAAACCCATCGCAAATATTTTACAACCACGGTATAACTTATAAGTCACGTGTATATATATATATATATATATATCCTATATATCTACTATTTCTACCAAAACGGACAAACGTAAGAAACTTGCAATAGTGAAGCTCATAGATGGAAACAGCGGGTATGTTATTTTTACATATTTATGTAAATTTCATTTATTTAGTAAATACATTATTTTTTTTATTTTGTAGGTTCATGCCACCGGTTACGGCGAGTGATTTTATAAATATATTTAAAACCTATCAAGAATTCGAGTGTACAACTTGGAGAAAAGTGACTGTTGGCACTAAAATGCACTACTTTGAGGGTCAGATCCAGCATTTCGGTTGAACGGGAACAAGAAATAATGAATACATATCTTATTTTTTCAAGATATGATAAGTGGTTTGCAAATGATTTTTCTTATAACCTATATTGGTTAATTATGTTGTACAATATATTTAGTACAATTAATGAACTATAATAGACTACTGATTTTAAATTCAATATTTCTAAAGTTTTTTGGGAAACTATACAATATTTTCCGAACATTCATTTTATTGTTAAAATGTAAAACCAATTTTTTTTATCACAAACATTAAATAGATAGTAGTACCAAGGTAATTTTTTTCAGAAGAAATTACATTGTTATATAAGCAGAACGCTTACTCCGAAATGTAAGAATGAATGATTTCTAAGTGTGTAATTTAAGATCTTTTGAAAGACCAAAAATACAAAGTTAACCAAAAATGAAAAAAATTGTTTTTTTGGAGAATCAAACCCACAATCTAAGGAATCAAAGAGCGTTGAGTTTCAATACTGAACCACTAAGCTACACACAGTTTTGTATTATTATTACATAAATAATAGGAATATTTAAAAATGGAAGGGGTGCATCTGCTGCATCCGCCCATGACTACTTTGATATATTTCATGTTAGAAGCTAAACATATTTAAAATTGGAAGATTTTTTTTTGTATGATTTAAATTTAACGTTTTCATTGTATTTTGTCAAGAAAGATTAAAATGTCCTAGCGCAACCCTTATAGCGATGTCACGAACAGTTGATTTTGAAGACCAACAGAGCCGAAAAACAAGCCAAAATGGATGCGAGGGGATGTGTGGCAATCATGGTTGATTGCATTTGGACGGGTTTCAAACGGCACAAACGAGATTATAAGAATTCGAGTCTAGTTTAATGCTAAATTACGTTGTAATACGTCTTACTTCTTTGTTGTCACTAATGTTTAGTTTAACATTGTATTATAATTTTCGAGTTTAATTCCAATAAGCTGTGTAATTGTGTTGTAATATTCTAGTATAAAATTAAAGTTTAAAAAATGAACCATACGAGGTTGGGACCCTTGACCTCTTAATTACAAGGTACATTGCTGCCACTACGCTACCAGTAAACTTTGGTATAGTTATGTATAATATTGCAAAAATATTTATTTTGTAATACGAGTTAACCTTTTAGCCGCCGTTCCGACGGGAAGTTGTCGCAATCTTGTGCGCATTTTGAGAGTCAAATATACTGTTTAAGTCCAAAAAGTAAGATTTTCTAGAGGGGTAAGGTTTTTAGATAAGAAGCTTGTGGTAAATCCGTCATAAATTTGAAACAGAATCTTTTACATATACTTATACACGTTATGTTCATTAGTGAAAATAGAAAAATAAAGAGTGTCTCCCTCTTAAGATCTCGAGTTTCTACGTTTTTCAATCAATTTGGCGTAAACAAGGTTAGTTAAGGTTCTAAATTACACATATAGTGGTGTGTTAACTATGGTTAAGTTCTATATGTGATTAATTATGTTATTCAATTGCATTTTTAGCATTTATTTGTCGGGTATGTAATTTATGGTTAAACTGTTGGTTCCATATGACTAAACTAATACATATGTTATACTAAATTGACTTACTTTTCACATAACCAAATTAATAGTTACTTTAATGTTCGTTGTTAATTATGATTAGAAAAAAAATTTAGTTAATACAAGTAATCTCTTTCATACACGGTAAATATGAGTAATATTCTAGGGCAGTGGATGTATGCCCGCTTAGACTATGATCGTAATCTCTCCGAATATTTCTGCATTGGTGTTTCCGAATTCATTAAGTTCGCAATTAATTACGGGGAATGTATTAATGGAAATAAGATTAGGTGTCCGCGTGTACTCACACGAGATGCCAAAACATGCGGTTTCTACATACGGATGATGTTGAACTCCATTTGCAAAGTAATAGGTTTGTGCCTGATTATTATCTATGGACGAGTCACGGGGAGACTTGGGCTGACGAAAATGATTAATTATGAGTACGGGGGAATATCGGGTTCCGCACCTTATATATGTTGACAAGATTGCTGAACCCTATATGCACATGACACATTTATGCCAGAAATTGATCATTTCACATAAAAAATCGTATGATCCGTTCAAAACAATGATTAAGGATGTTGCTGATCAGAAAGACGATTAGCAATGAGTTCTTTAACTCACTGTTAATTTCCTTTTTTCCGTTTGATTTACTTAAAATTGTTGCTACTTTTCCTTTTATTATGAACTCTTTAAAACCTGAGTCAGCTTCTTGTGTTGTCAGGGGTGGCCCAAGTCAACTAACCCTCGCAACTAACCCTCGCAAATGCTTGGGTCTCGAGCAATTTTTTATTTATTTTTTAATAGTTTAGTCCAATATAATTATATAAAATTCAGTTTATAATAAACTCAGTTTTAGTTCAAATTGGCAATTGGATTAATTCAACATTTATAAAAATAAAATACTCACCTATATACACACACACACACATATATATATATCAATTAAAATGAAGTTGATTTTATTTTATTTTTGTTTGATAAAAATATTACGGACAATCGAATAATTTAAGCATTCGGCAATCCGTGAAGTCGGGTCGCCTCTGTTTTTTTTGAGTTAGCTTCTTGTGTTGTCAATGTTCCGTTTTGTTTTGTTTTAATATTCTTGATTTCCGAAAAAAAATTGTAGTTAAAATCATAAGTTTTGTTTATAACACGATTAAAATTAAAATAAAAAATCTCCTCACTAGCTTGAACTTTTAACCGACATTATTGAATCAACTTTGGACATTTTTTTAACGCTTTAACCTAGTGATATATTTGAACTACAAAAAATTATAAGTAAAAGTTGACTTAGTCTAAACCAATTTAAATAAATAATAATTTTAACTTTGAATGCAAAATAGTTTTCATTTCCTTGTCAAATATAAAATGACATGATCAATTATTGTCATATACTAGTGATTAGTGATTATCAAATTAATTTTGTATCACAACACACACACACATATGGTCTTCAACCTAATTCGATGGGTTAGATTCAAGAAAGATTGAGCTCCTAACACATAATCCTATGTCGGAAAGGAATAAAAATGAAAAATAAATAACAACATAAATATATATCTAGATGGGATCATATAATATTAACCCGTCATATGTACTAGCTCTCTTCTTTCGGTACAAGCTTTCACTCGTGCATCAGTCTTCCACTCTCTGTGCAACCTTGTTCCGAGGTCTATTTCCGACCAATGACCCCTCACCAACTTTACCACGTAATTTCGAAATGCATCAATCCTCCTTTGGTATCGCTATATCATAAAATAATCGCAAACCCACCCCACTGCTTGGAACCCAACAATTCTAGTTCGCTTCCCCAGTAAGGTGAAATAAGGTGAAAACTTGGTGCTCGTTAATTGCATATATCCTACCTTCTTTATGAACAAGGAAACATGAAACACTGGTTGAATACAAGTATACTCTGAAAGCCCTTGATGAAAAGCTATTGCTTTCTAAGTTCTAACTTTGCTTTAATTTGAATCGGACCATAGAACCTGCTCAAAAAACTTTTACAGTACACAGTGAAAAACGGTCTATTATTCATGTGGCTGAAGCTCCAAATTAACCGGGTCACACTCCTAGCTCGTAACGAACCGCTCTTTGGAGCATATCTACTTGTTGCTTCATACGGTTCACTGCTTTTCTAAAATGTTCTTCCAACTTGCTGTGCAAGATGTAGTCACACATACGTAGGTCCAATAAACCTCGTTCACCAATCACCATTAGACCGAAGGGCGGGCCGCACAAAGCCTTTAAATGGGGTGATCTCAATAGTGCAAAGGTAGGTCAAGTTGTACAAAAATTCTAATCATACTAAAAATGCTCCTACTTCTCCGGGTCTCTGGATGTAAAGCACGTCTGAAATATAACTTGTCTAAGTTGAAAGATGCATCTACACTTTTCAATTACACATTAGTCATAAGTCACAGTTGTAAAATATGAAGTATGCTAAGAAATGAATGAATCAGATTTTAACATAGTTCGACCAAAAATTAGTCTAATCTGTTAGACATTTTCCTAATTTTGTATTGATAATGGTCAAGTTTTTAATGATAAAAATTGGGATTTACAACAAAGTGAGTCCCTCACACTATTTGTTTATGAGAAATTGATGAAAATATACATTTTTTTTTTAGTATCAACGGCTCTATTTTATTAATCAAACAGCAAAAATGTCCCTCACACCATAGTGTGGTCCTTATCAGAATGTTTCTAGAATTACAAATAGTTCGATAACTGAAAACTGAGGATAGACGAGGCTAACAATAACTCAAAACATAGAGCCTTATAGTTACTTAATGAGGGGGAAAATGCTAACACGAACTATGATCATAAAACCTAATAGCCGAGGAAAATGAGCTCAAAAATCTCTTTTTTCTCCTTGTACCCCATAACCGTGAAAAAATACGTATAGCTGATACTTAATTATTAAAAATTCGGAGCCTAAAACACTATTAAAAATTGATACACACTATTTTATTTATTCCTAATTTTTCCTAAAATCAATGACACGTCAGCATCTCTCTCCTATTCCTATTATATGCATTGATTTTTTTTTACCATATCTCATATTCAATAAAACTTTCACCACATGGGTGATTTAAACTTAACATAATCATACATTTATCAAATTATTTTTATGAGTTGAGAAACCTACTTGTCAATCTTACTCCTTTTTATATGAGTTGAGAATGTGAGTTTTTGACAAATTAATTACGTTTTTATATATGTACTATAATAATTGATTAAAAAGAAATGCTACGTGATATTACTAAATATATTGTGATGCTACTTTTTTCTACTTTTTTTTTTTATTGAATTTGATGCTACATGATGATATTACATACTACATGATGCTACTACAAATGCTACATGATTCTACTAAAACCGTACATGATTCTTTTTATTTTTACTCTTTATTTTTAACTTTGATGTTATATTATATTTATCAAATCTTAAATAAAAGTTGATAATGATATGCTATATTATTTTTACATCATTGTTTCAGATATGGAATTTTAATTTGTGGAGTGATTTATGGAGAGAGACAAAAGATTAATATTAGAGAGTGATTTATAGAGAATTTGAAGGAATATTTTGAAAGATGATTTTTAATGAAATTTAAGGGTATTTTAGTATATAAATTTACATATGTATTAAATCTTAAAAGAGATTGAATTCAACTTTTTAGAGATTATGTCTCTTTTTATGTACTAATTAGCCAATCTCTCTTTGTTTATCTCATCACTTTACTCACAATTACCCCCTCCGTCCCTTTTAATTAATTACTATTCTATTTTGAAAACTTCTCATTTAATGAGAACACTACTTATTCCATACATATCTTTGTTCTCTTTTCTTAAACTAGCAAAAGAGTCCCATCCAATGGACCAGATCAATTTCTCGGTGTGGCAATTTCACTTTTAAAATATTTTTAAAAAAATTTATTTGCATTGCAATAGTAGGAAATGTGAGTCTCGGCAATCAGGAGACATTGTGAGCTGCTTAAACTCTTGCAGGAAAGATAAATTAGTAGGCAACTCAACTAGGCAGCTTCTAGTCAGGCTAGAAGCCGGCTTTTTATGTAGTTAGAATACATTCAAGATATTTTATAATGAAAATTTTCAATTATTTCAGGAGAAGTGATGAGTATTAATATTTAAAAGAATATGGTATGTATTATATGTGTGCATGCGCATTGGTGGTTAGCCTAAATCATTGAATTATTTGTTCCCAATAATTGCATAGAACTATAGTTATATAATGTAATAAGGAGTTTTCTCACTCAGAATAATATTTACGTTGCATGAACGGACAATTGACGTACATTATACAAACAATGATAAATCTTGATGATTAAGCTGGCCCACTTTGGACTTAGAATTTAGCGTATCTGTTACTATTATATTGAGTTTTAAGGAAAAAAATATTACCATTGAAATAAGAATAAAAAAAAAACGTCATTACAGATTCCCCTCCCTCACTAACGAACACTCATAAAGAAGATACAGCAAACGATATGGCTGACCCAGGTCGGACAGGTTTAAAGAAAATATATTCACTAAAAAAATGTCATTTTGCGGGTAACTGAGTGTCGCTAAATTTAGTAACAGTTTAACAACAAATTGTTGTTAAATTTAGCGATATTCAGTTAAGGCGTCTGATGGTAATTAAACTGATATTTTTTTGTAGTGATTCCGATTAGTAAATGCTTGTTTGGTTGGTGAATTAATTTCTACCTTCTTTTCCTTTGCTTTATATCCTTGTATTGATATTAATTCTACATACTACCATTTGTGACGTCAGTAAATTCGATAAAATGGATGAAACCATTTCCTTTAATCACCAACTTCAGTAAATTCGATAAAATGGATGAAACCATTTCCTTTAATCACCAACATAGTTACTATTAGGTTAATGTTTGTCAAACAAACTCTTAGTATGTTGTGGGAGTAATAAATTCTATAAAAAGTCACTAGAAGAAAATTTCAGTACCGTCACACGGCTTGTTGCTAAACTTCATCATGTTTTTCAACAAAAACGGTTGTTAAACCGTTTGGTAAAATATTTAACGACACTTCGTTTATCATCAGTTTAACAACAGATCGTTTGATGGTAAACTCGCACTTTTTTAGTGAGTATACGAAACTTACAAGCGGTTAATTATGATTTATAAGTCTAAGTGAAAGGATAGGTACCATTTTTGTAAGGACCGATTCAAGTCCAAGGCGAAACATACAAATTACGAGCAGTGGCTTTAGGACACAATTTCTGGTGGAGTCCTCAATTTTGTGTTAAAGTGCTTATAAAACCCCTGTACATGTGTGTGTATAAATTTGTACTTATATAAATGTAATAGGGTTCATTAATTGCTCTAGGTTTTTGTTCGATGATTATAAAAGAACAACTTTTGTGAGAAAGATGACGTGTAATTAATCCTAGCAAAGGCATGCATTGTTTGCATTATGGTAAATATTATATCATTTTGTTAGGGCCCACAGTTTCTCATGTAAGCTTCATCTCAAGTATAAATGCTAAATTAACTTCCTTTTGCATATGAAGTTTGGTGGGTTTTTTATTTATTTATTAATCCTTATTAGTGAAATATGATGGAGAGTAGTGAGAGCAAGTTTAGAGTGAGCAGTGCTAGACTAAGTAGCTCAAATATATGGAGGACCAGTGGAATAGAGATATTTTCGCAATCTTTCTCAAGAAGAGAAGAGATGGACGACGAAGAAGCTCTAAAATGGGCTGCTCTCGAGAGATTACCAACTTACTTACGTATAAGGAGAGGTATACTAGCAGGAGAAGAGGGAGAAGCAAGAGAAATTGATGTAAAGAATTTGGGGGAGTTGGAGATGAGAAATCTTATGGAGAGGCTTGTGAGAACCGCCGAGGAAGATAACGAGAGGTTCTTGATGAAGTTCAAGGAAAGAATTGAAAAGTAAATGCAATAATGTGGTAGATAAAATTTGTTGCAAATCTGTGCTTGTTTTTCTTTACTTCCAATTTACAGCATGGTCACGATCGAAAAGAGAATTTTTCATATAATCTTTGTTTTCAGAAATGAATTTTGTGAAGGTTTAACTTTTGTAGGTATATATAGTAGTGTGTGATTTTGTGTCCCTTACTTTTACTCTAGTTTTCAAATTTTCCTTTTACAGTTTGTTTGAGACCCGCTTCAGAATGGCCTGTTTTCACATTACCGGGATCTGGGAAAAATGTTCAAGAGCTATAATTACGAAATTTCACTTCCGGTTGGGTGAATTTTCTTTTAAAAAGTTGTTTGTTTCCTAGCTGAAATTCTTGTGCGCGGTTGATCTGGAACTCAAAGCAAGTAAACCTTTGATAAACTGGGAATTGGCTTCCACCTCAAAACTAACTTAATTTCCTAATTTGACGAAAACGTATGCTCTAGGCGTCTGAAAAAAATGTGTTCAGAACGAATTTCGCAAACTTGTTTCTTGCCTCCTCTTTTTTTTTCATTTGTTTTTGTCTCATTCGTTTCTTATAATGGTACAGAGTAGGACTTGATCTTCCAACTATTGAAGTCCGATTTGAGCATTTGAATGTAGACGCAGAAGCTTATGTTGGCAGTAGGGCAATACCGACAACTTTTAATTATTGTATCAATATCTTAGAGGTAAATGCACTTCCAAATGTATATGACTTAAATAAGGACATTTGTGTTGACATCTGCAATTTTACTTTTACTGACGGGAAAACTTTAAATCTGAATTTCATAAAAAAATTGAAAATTTGTTTTGTTTTGTTGTTTTTAGATTTTATTTTTAACTGACAAATCCTTACCAATACTCTCATTTTATTCCTCTTGATGTGAAGGGTTTTTTGAGTTACTTTCATGTAATTCCAAATAGGAAGCAACCTCTATGCATCCTTCATGAAGTTAGTGGAATCATCAAGCCTGGAAGGTTAGTAGGTTAAGAAAATATTTTTTTTAGTTTTTGTCTTTCCACAATAAACTGGTAAGACCAAACCAAATCTTGAATTACAAAATGAACCTTAATATTTGCCTACTTCAGTTATGGTCTCTACCTTTTTCATATTTTTCCTTTTCAAGTTAGGTTTAATAAGAATCTGAAGTCTGGTTTGGCTACATTATCTAGGAAAATAATTTCTCTTCCTTGAGGATCAGAAAAATGAGGTTTATGAAGCTTAAAACTTCTAGCCTTTTCAAGTCAGGAACCAAAACTTTTCGGGATTAATGATAATCTGCTTATAATCAAAATACTGAATTTATAATCAAAAAAGAAAACGTGTTGCACTTAAAAGCTACAATTAAACGTGATTTTAATTCAAGCAAACTTTTTCTTTTATATCTGTAATCAAAAGAGAAAGCTGGTACGGTAAATGAAACTAAAACTGAATGCTTGAGAAACAAAATCAGGAAAAAATGGCATTCTAAGAAGTTTCGTTCTTTTTTATGATGAACCACATCGCTAAGCATCTTAAAATTACTACCGCTTTCCGTTTTGCAGAATGACATTACTTTTAGGCCCACCAAGCTCCGGAAAGACAACTCTGCTTCTAGCTTTGGCAGGGAAACTTGATGCCGATCTTAAAGTAAAACAACTTTTAGCTTAGAATTTCTTCTGCTTACAAGTTTACATGTATAAGCTTCTCATTTGTGTACGTATACATGTTTGGGAATTATAGGTCTCCGGTAACGTGACATACAATGGTCATGAAATGAATGAGTTTGTTCCACAGAGAACATCAGCTTATATAAGTCAACATGACCTTCACATAGGAGAATTGACTGTCAGAGAAACACTTGCTTTTTCAGCTACATGTCAAGGAGTTGGTCCTAGCTATGGTAACTTTTGTTCAAATTGCAATTTCTATAAAATGGTTCAATCTATCCAATCATTTTGTTCGAATTTGCAGATATGTTAATTGAATTATCCAGGAGAGAAAAGGAAGCAAACATTAAGCCAGACCCAGACCTTGACATTTACATGAAAGTAAGTGAATATTTTCAAGTATTAGTAATTCTTGAGATCAGGCACTATTCTTCATAATGATTTTAACTCCATTTCTTTTGTATCGGTTTAATATTTGGACCTCTTCATAGGCAGCTTCACTTGAAGGGCAGAGGGCAGATGTGGTCACCGACTACGTGATTAAGGTTATTTCTTGATAATTATGTCGGCTTGCACCTATTTTGGAAATCGGACTTTCAGGGGAAAGTCTTACAGAAAATGTAAAAAAATTATACTATGCAGATCTTGTGTACAAAAAAAAAGCAAAATAAGGTATTTTTACCCAAAAACTTTAATATTCCACAACCTGATTATGGTGTACATAAATTTAAACGAATTGGAAATTTTTTTTGAGAACTTCCAGACACGGCACGGGTATGGTGAGAGACACTGAGAACCTTTACACGAAATTATGCTAACACTTGCTTTAAAGTTTAAACTTAAACTTTACAGATTTTAGGACTTGATGTATGTGCTGACACTATGGTCGGTGATGAAATGGTTCGAGGCATATCCGGTGGTCAGAAAAAAAGGCTTACAACAGGTGCGTTAAAAATTAAAAGCCCACATAACCAAAAGTAAAAGAATTGTGCACCACCCACAAATAAATTTAGGGGAATTTAATGGTTAGTTCAGACTTAATTATAAATAAATAAATAAAATTACATTTTTTATTTAAAGAATGGCTCATTTTCATGTATAGCATTAGTGTGCATCAAAGTCGAACGTAAAAAGAGGCTATCATTGAGCATATATAACTAATCTTAAAAGAGATCTTAACCTTAGTTATTTACTAATTAAGTACCGAACTTTGTAAGAAATGATCATTTTTCTGTAATTTTAATCTCATGATCAGGAGAAATGCTTGTTGGACCAACAAGGGCACTATTTATGGACGAAATATCAACTGGCCTGGACAGTTCTACAACTTTCCATATAGTAAATTCCATACGCCAAACAATACACATTCTTCGTGGTACCTCCGTAATTTCTCTCCTCCAGCCGGCCCCCGAAACTTATCAATTATTTGATGATATAATTCTACTCTCGGATGGGCAAATTGTGTATCAAGGCCCACGAGAGTACGTACTTGAGTTTTTCGAGCATATGGGGTTCAAGTGCCCTGCAAGAAAAGGAGCGGCCGATTTTTTACAAGAGGTATGTTCTGTTACTTCTTCACTCATGTAATAATAATAATAAGTAAATGAAAAGACACCCCATCTAAGTACGCTTACTTTCTGGGACTTTGTTAAGATTTCTCATTCAGAATTAATTCGAAGTATTTTGCTTTAAGGTCTAAATTTTGAAGTCTTAAGCCTTCCGGCAAAAAAAAAAATCCCATTTTGAATATTTCCCCCCAAGTTGCTTTGCTCAACTAAAAGTGAATTGCAACTTAGTACAGTCAAATAAGTTTTCTAGGCAATCGTTAAAAAATAAATAAAAGTTAAGAGGTTAAGATAGGCCCTTACGGAACCATCTGTTTAAAAAATACCTAAAAAGCAAGAATGAGCGTATTTAAAATTAGATGCTAATGAAAGTACATTAAACAGAGGTGATATGCAAGAACTGTTTACTAATTTCACATAACTTACTATCCATGTTTGGTTGCAGCTTTTAAGCTTGATCTGCAAAACTTGAGTGCATTGATCGAAAAGTTTAGAAGCTGAGCTTTTCTGGATTTCCTTGCTTGATGTACGCTTGATGAATCTACATTTACCATGAAACTCAACAAATCTAACTTATATGCTAAAAGTTGCATAATAACAGCCCTAAATGTGACTATACATTCCTTTTGGTTGAAATCCGACAGGTCACGTCGAGGAAAGATCAAGAGCAATATTGGTCAAAAAGAGGCGAAGATTACAATTTCATCACGGCCCAAGAGTTTGCAGAGGCATTTCAGTCATTTCACATAGGCCGTAAACTGGGGGACGATCTTGGTGTTCCATTCGACAAAGCTAATAGCCATCCTTCGGCTTTAACAACTCAAACATATGGTGTGGGTAAAAAAGAACTACTAAGAGCTCTAGCGACGAGAGAAATCTTGCTAATGAAGAGGAACTCGTTCGTCTACATATTCAAAATGATTCAAGTCAGTCAAATCCTTAAAATAAAAATATTTGAAAAAATCCTCAGCACTTCATATTTCAGGGTAGTTATTAAGAATTGTACACTAACATATCACGAAGTTTCGATTTTGCAAGCCAACCTAACAAAACTAGCATATCAGCTACTAGTACACCAACCTAATTGTTTATTTTGTTTTTGTATTCTACATAGGAAAAAAACATACTTTAGAGAGTAAAAATAAAAAATGTGTAATAAAATAGGTAAAAATACATGATAGCCTAGTGTATAGAACATTTGGTTTTTGCACCTTTTAATTATCCAGATCCCATAAACTTGTTTGTGCTGCGTAGAAATACTAAGTCGTCAAAAATACAGCGTTAATAAGCGTATTACTTGTTAAATGATAAGGTCCCTGCACAAAACCAAAGTCTGAAAATACGTTAATAGTACCAGAAATTGTAACCAACCCGTCATAATATTATCAACACTGACATAATTTTTTTTTGGTTCAGCTCATTATCGTGGCATTCATCACGATGACAGTGTTTCTACGTACTGAGATGCACAAGGAAACAATAGAAGACGGTGTGATTTACATGGGGGCCCTATTCTTTGCTATTATTACGATGATGTTCAACGGTTTTTCAGAACTAGCCATGACGGTTTTGAAGCTCCCCACATTTTATAAGCAAAGGGATCTTTTATTTTTTCCAGCATGGGCATATTCCCTACCCACATGGATACTCAAGGTCCCGATATCATTGGCTGAAGTTTTTATCTGGACATTTATGACATATTATGTCATTGGCTTTGACCCAAATGTGGGAAGGTACATGATAGAGAATAAGTATATTATGATTTTAGGAAATAAATGATTTTGTAACTTCCGAGGAAACCTGAAAAACCACTGATCTAATTCTTGCCTGCAAGATAATTTAGTAAGTTATTGAGCAGAGGAAAGCGAAAAGGAAAAAAGCAGAAAGGGACATACTGTATTGAATCTTGATTGTGAAAACCATTTCTTTAAGTCTCTACATGGGGAAAACGACCAAAAATGCATTTCACAGATCAGTACCAAGAATGATTTTTGCAGATTTTTTTTTCAAAAACACTCCACTAAATAAATAGTTTTGGTTCTTTTCTTTTTTCTTTCGAACAATGGAATGAAAAACTATGAAGTTTGACATCTCGCTTTTCATTTTATTATAAGAACGAGAACAGAAACTGAAAATTCTTTGTTGCACAATAAAGCAAGGCCGGTTTTGTTCTATTCAACACCATGAAAAATCCAAGTACATCAGCAATTGCATATAACGAATTTATATCAAAAACAAAACAAGCTTTCAGTGGTTCATTCAAGCCATACCAAAAACGACTTTATCTTGACTGCTTCTTTTAAAATTGAGAAAAAGTTGAATTCATCAACAAAATTATCTTTGTTCTTTTAGGGAAGAATTGAGCAAAAGTTCAGGTTAAAATTAAGTATCTAAATGAAATTCATGTTTGTCTACAACGACTGGACTTAACAACCGCAACAAAACAAACTCTTCATCTAACAGATAATTCAACTACAGGTTGTTCAAAACTTACATTCTACTCTTAATGGTTAACCAAATGGCATCTGGATTATTTCGACTCACCGGGGCATTAGGACGAGACATGATTGTATCAAACACAATTGGTTCAGTTGCATTAATGGTGATGCTCTTATTAGGCGGTTTTCTCTTATCAAGAGGTGATTAAAGTGTACTCAAACTGGCATTATGTTCAGATAATTTCACAAAATTGGCCATTTTGGGTCTGAACTTTATTGCCATATTCGAATTACTAAAATAGTTAAGATGTAGTAGAATGGTTTGAGGAAATTGTTTCACGTAACTATTTCTTTTTCTTCCCACAGATAAAATAAGGCCATGGTGGATATGGGGTTATTGGCTATCACCATTGACATATGCCCAGAATGCTATAACAGTGAATGAATTTCTTGGTCATAGTTGGAAAAAGGTAAAAGCACCATTTCAGAAATGTAAATAAATCTTAAGGAAGAAAGAAGGATTAAATTTATTTTTCGTCATAGGTACTTCTGAATTCGAATGAATCACTAGGAGTATCAGTAATCAAGTCACGTGGACTATTTCCTGAAGCACATTGGTATTGGATTGGGGTCGGAGCTTTAATTGGATATATTATTTTGCTAAATGCAATTTTTACCGTGGCTCTATCTTATCTCAAACGTAAGTACCAATTTATTAAACTAAAACTACATTTTTTAAAGATGGATCCTAAATTGGCTTTGTAAATTGCAGCATTTGGTAAGCCACAGGTCATATTATCCGAAGAGACCTTGATTGAAAGGAATCTTTGTATATCAGGTGTTGAGCTAATATCGAGTGAGTTAAATTCTATATATTTCACAAGACATTCTGTATTGCCCTTTGTAATTTTTTATTTTTTTTGCTTTCATGTACTACAAAACATGCAGAAGGGGGAGATGAAGATTTTCAAAAAAGCCTATCATCGAAGTCAATATTTTCAAGAGTGAAAGCAACCAGCAAAGCTGATAAGAATAGGAACCGAGGAATGATTCTACCTTTTGAACCCCTATCAGTTACGTTTGACGATATAAAATATGCAGTTGACATGCCACAGGCAACTAATCTATACCTTAACTCTCACTGTCTTATCTTAATAGGGTAAACTACAGTTTTGTACGCTTCACGTATACAAACAAATTAATTTGCACAACCAACCTGCAAAATTAGTTATCAGTAGATTAATGTTACGTTTCTTGGTACACTGAGGAAATGTGACAGAAAAGTCTGTCTTTCTTGGACTGATGTTTTTTGTGACAACTTCATTTTTCTGTTACAGTTCCCGCCAAATAAACCATGCACTCTACAGAGCTTTAGGCTCTAAAAATAGAAAAAAAAACATCCATATATTAGGGTACTAAACACTTACGAAAGTAAGATTTTTCTTACACTATGTTATAATGTTTTTTTTTCTTCATATTGTGTGTACTATTCAATCACGTTTCTTTTTCTATTTCGTGCCAAATTTATGTTACTTTTTCTGTGTAGTGTACAAAATCGGAAATTTCTAATTTTTGTAGGTAGGTGTACAGAAAAAAAGTCCGATTACAGACCAGTGTAGAAAATTGTAATTAACCCTTAAATATCATGATGAAGGTTAAAATTCCATATAACTTGATATCTCCATTAACTTGTGAAGGAAATGAAAGCGGAAGGCATACATGAAGACCGCCTAGACCTTTTAAAAGGCGTCAGTGGTTCTTTTAGACCAGGAGTTTTAACGGCTCTGATGGGAGTTAGTGGGGCCGGTAAAACCACTTTAATGGACGTTTTGGCAGGACGAAAAACCGGTGGATACATCGAGGGGAGAATTACGATATCAGGGTATGTAAAGCAGCAGGAGACGTTTGCACGTGTTGCAGGGTATTGCGAGCAGACTGACATTCACTCTCCCCATATCACGGTTTACGAGTCGTTGCAGTATTCTGCCTGGCTTCGGTTGCCTCCTGCTGTTGACTCTGCAACAAAAACAGTAACTTAATGGCTAAAAAAGTTTTTTCCTTATAAATAAGTTTAATGCTTGAGATTTCCGTTGCTGTATCAAGTCGTACATGAAATTGAAAGGACCGTTGTTGTCTACAAATTGATCCAATATAGAATGATAACACGTTTACAAGAGCGATGAAAAGTACGAACTATCAACAATAGATTAGAATCCATCAAAAATATGTGTGAACTGTGAACAAAGCAAAGGCTAATTATCAATTATGAAGGTACCTTTAAATGCACGGTTAACCGTGCACTTCAAGACTAACTAAGTTGTTCCACAATTCTACAACTTAACTAACTTTTTGAATATTTATTTTTCAGATGTTCATTGATGAGGTCATGGACCTTGTTGAGTTGACACCATTAAAGGAAGCAATAGTTGGTTTACCAGGTGTAAATGGTCTCTCGACAGAACAAAGAAAGAGGCTAACTGTTGCGGTGGAGCTTGTGGCGAACCCGTCAATACTTTTCATGGATGAACCAACCTCGGGGCTTGATGCGAGGGCTGCTGCGATAGTGATGAGAACAGTGAGAAATACAGTTGATACCGGGAGAACTGTAGTTTGCACCATTCATCAGCCAAGTATTGACATTTTTGATGCTTTTGATGAGGTAATTCAATTCTCATTATTTTGAAATGGGAGTAACCTTAAACAATGCAAATACCAAACGGTCAAGTGGATTAATTTAAAATCTTATTTCTTATCTTACCGCAGTTATTTCTTCTAAGACGGGGAGGCGAGGAAATATACGTTGGTGCACTGGGCCACCAAGCTTGCGATCTGATCAAATATTTCGATGTAAGGGTTATATAAAATGAAATTATCAACCATTGATGATTGATGTATGTTATAACAAGTTATAAGTAATATGTAAACAAATACTTGTAGGATATTAATGGAATTAGTAAAATTAAAGACGGTTATAATCCTGCGACGTGGATGTTAGAGATGACTACGGCGGCGCAAGAAACAAAATTGGGGGTTAACTTTTCTGATATCTACAAAAATTCAGACCTATACAGGTATCTCCTGCTCCCATACTTAGTTTCTGTAATTTAAGATCAATATCTAAACTCACAATGGTCATAACATGTATATCATCAGAATCATGTATTTACCACAGGAGAAATAAGGAACTGATCAAGGATCTGAGTACACCACTACCAAACTCAAAAGACCTACACTTTCTCACCCAGTATTCGCAATCTTTCTTCACACAATGTATGGCATGCCTATGGAAACAACACTTATCATACTGGCGAAACCCGCCCTACACGGCAGTTAGATTCTTATTTACGACTTTCACGTCGTTATTATTTGGAACGATATTTTGGGAGATTGGACATAAAAGGTATACCCATTCAACCCATGACGATAGTTTTGTAGAATTTGTACAAGATTTTACCCATTGGATTTTTTTTTTCCTTTCTGGAAAATAACAAGATTGAACTTCGGACTTGTTCGGTTGCAAACTTCCCGCTTTCACAGGCTGAAATGAAGAATCTTATCGTTTAAGCAGATCAACTGAAGCCTTGTTTGGTTGCAACTTTTAAGACCATTTTTTTTCTTTTGCATTTTTAAAGTTGGACAACATATGGTTGAATGCTTAAGAACTGCAGTTTTCTGGTTTTAGCCTGATAAAGCTACAAATGTTAAGCTGGGTGAACCAAGTGTTTTCCCGACCTCAAAAATCCATCTTATTTTCTTAAATCTAATAAACGTGCCCCAGGTGTTTAAAAGCTATCTGGCTTCTTTGAAAGCTTGATAAAGGCAACAGTCAAACAAGTACTTTCTAACATAACATGCCTAAGGCTTCCAATATAAAATATGTGATTCTTGAAATTGCAGGGGACTAAAACAAGACATATTTAACGCAATGGGTTCAATGTACGCCACAGTGATATTTCTTGGAGTTCAAAATGCCTCATCAGTGCAACCAGTTGTTGCTATCGAGAGAACAGTCTTTTACAGGGAAAGAGCCGCAGGAATGTATTCCGCTATGCCATATGCTTTTGGTCAGGTATAAACTTCTAGTATCTAAAACTTAAAATATATTTTTTTACTAATAAGAGATTACTGAAAAATAACAAAGTTAAAAATCTGCAGATTCCTGCTTTACTCCTTAATTTTGTTCATTTTTTTCCTATGTAATTTTCTTGATGAGAACAAATGGTAGTAAAAATAAGTTCGTATTTTTCAGGTTATGATTGAGCTCCCCTATGTTCTAGTTCAGACTCTTGTATACAGTGTAATAGTTTACGCGATGATTGGATTTGAGTGGACATTTGCCAAGTTCTTTTGGTACATCTTCTTCATGTATTCTACCTTATTATATTTCACACTATACGGCATGATGACGGTTGCAGTAACTCCAAACCACACCATTGCCTCAATAGTATCTTCTGCTTTTTACGGGGTCTGGAACTTATTTCCCGGTTTCATCATTCCAAAAACGGTAAGCTCCACATAAAAGAGGGTTATCAGTAGTTTTGTTCATTAATCTATTACCTGATTTTGATTTAGTAACCTACGTAGAAAATAAGCGGAATGCACTTAATGTGCCAAACTGAAAGAAATCAGACGTTGGGCTACTAAGAAGTATAGCAAACCAAATATTTTGTAGACTATTCAATGAATTCTTATTTCTCTTCTGGAAACCTATTCAATAAACTTTTTCGCTTAGTACAATATTCTATCAAGATTTTCATATCTTAGTCCCCTGAAACAGGATTGTTTTCGATGTTTAATATAGGAAAGCGGCAGTACGAGTTGTTAACATAGGTGGATATGCACTCAAACTATGATGATATGTTAGTATACAAGATTCTACTTAACCCGGAAAAAGAAGAAAAAAAAAGTTACTAACATTTTAAACAAATTGCAACTCTAACATGTTAGTTTGGGTTTTTACTTTTAACAGAGAATACCTGGATGGTGGAGATGGTACTACTATATCTGCCCCGTAAGTTGGACCTTGTATGGATTGGTCGGTTCACAATATGCAGATGTTCAGGATAAGCTGGATACAGGCGAAACGGTTGAAACTTTTGTGAGAAATTATTTCGGTTACGAGTATAACTTTTTGGACTATGTCGCGGTTATTATTGTCGGATTTGTTGTGCTGTTTGGATTCATATTCGCCTTCTCAATAAGGGCATTTAACTTCCAGAGAAGATAAAACCGTCATGTTCTATAAGATGATTACTCGTGTTTTTCACCTCAGATGTTGCCTTTTCATATCATTTTCATCAAGTTTTAGAGTTTGATTCTTTTCGCTGAAGTAAATTAACTGTGTTATATTTGTTTCGATTTCCTGTTGTACAACAAGAGTTTAGATAAAATATGCCGATACGAAAGGAATTATGCATATTGTTTCACATTTGAATTAAATAAATGTACCATACCACCGATCATCTCTTCTATCGGATTGTTTGTGTACCTCTATCTAAGCATAAAAGTAATTTGGGGCAACTTTTTTAATTGTGTTTATGAGTTGCCTTACTTCTGGGTTTAGCAACAATTGTTTTTAAGGTATTAATTAGCTGGTCTTGGTATCTGATGAAGACCGACTCCGTGACACTGCTCGGGTTTCGTCGACCCACCTGCTTGGAGGACTTATTACTTTAAGGCCCATTTTATGTGTGTGCTATTTATTTGAGAGAGATTAGTATTTGTTTGTTTTTTTGTCATTATTATTTTGTTTTTCTAGGCTAGAAAGTATTTCTTTTTCTATTTTCGGACCAAACATGTTATTTTACTTATTTTAATGATTGCTCCAAAAGTTAAAACTTAAATTTCTCCCACATTTTTTTTGTACCATCTCAAACTTCTCCAATTTTCTTCTATATTGCTCATCTTTTTCTCTAATAGTTTGTGTAGTGACTGCTCTCTTTTTTCACCAAATTCACTCCATAGAATTGGTCTTTATCATTTGATATTAGAGCCATCCATCGTTCTTACTAAATATGGTTATGATTTGTGTATGTGAAAATTAAAATAGCCTTGAATTTGTTGGAAGATTAATCAAGGTTATTTTGATTCTTGCAAACAATGGTGGGGCGCCTCGAGGCGGAGGCGGTGACGACAGCCCTGCAGGTCGGCTTTCCATCGCTAGCTGCAGCGAAGCCGGACACTAGGACAACAAGGAGCCGGGGGTGAAACGGGCCAAACATGTGGGACTGACCCTCACGATTCACGACTAATCGGCCCAAAAACTTTTAGTTTAGTATACCGATTAAAATAGTTGATTGTCTAGTATAATAAAAACAAAATGTATTTGTCATTCTATTATAATAAGTCAATTCAAGACAAATGAGTCTGTCCAATTTTGTCCATTTTTTCCGCAAAAAACATCCACTTTTTTTTACTAATTACTCATTTACATTTATTCAATTCAAAATATAAAAAACACACAAAAATCATTATCTTTTTAAAACAATTATAATTATATACCAAATAAAATCGTTTTACGTGTATTTTGTATAACAAGAACATTATATTACTCATGATTTCTAATTTAATATATCCATTCATCAATATACTTCTTAAAAATTTATTTATCCGGATCATATATATAACGCGCGTTTCACACGCAATGCGTGGGCAACGATTACCGGTATTTAAATATACTAAACATAAATTCACTCCATTCATTTTAAAGAAAATCATTTGTCCAAGATAAAACATAAGTCCAAGTCCGATAAACAATTCTTTTGTTTCAAACGTGCAAGCAAGTAGAAAGTGGATAAATTCCGTTTCCCCAAAAGTCTTGAGTTGAACTTTTGAAGTACAAAATAACTAGTAGCCATTAGGAACCCTACAAGCTGAATTATTAATCAAAAATATCCAAAATTAGTTTAGGAAACTTCAATCATATAGATCAAAAATAGTTGGTTTAAGTGTTTGATACTTGAGTATATCATGTTTACTATGAGAGTTCGAACTCTGACGCCTACGAATAATGTTTACCTCCAAAAAAAGGATTTCTGATTATAAAAATAAAAAAAATAAAAAAACTTCAATGATATTGAAAGTCATCTAATTAGTATCTTGTTTAAGTGGATCCAACCCACGTGTTAGAATCCCAATTATTCACCACCGTTGAGGTCGTTGTCTAGCTTCCGTAAACAGACCAACTATAATTCTTGTATTACCAATTGAATCCTTATATATATATATATATATCAGTATATGATTAGAAAAATAAGTAGTTGCATATAAACACATAGAAACACAATAAAATGATAGCATCAAGCAGTTGTTGCCTAAATATTTCCCCTCCTCCTGGTCCATCCTCCCTTCCCACAAACGTAACGAAAATCGTTAATCGGTAAGTTGACTATACTATACGTACGATAAATTTTCATCTACGTACTATATTCATAATATTTCACAACTATTCCATTCCATACTAATAAATGTATCATTGCATTAATAGCTCTTTCTTCAAAAACAAAAGACATAAACAAAAAATAATGTTATCATATTTTTGAACCTGAAATAAAAACGGAGATCATAGCGATCGACTACTTTTTCAACTCGAAAAAGATCTATCAACAGGATTTGTCGTGTTACTCTTGTATACATACATGTGCTTGCTATAATGATTTACCAAACATATGCTTGCTTGAGAGTTGAGAATACTACTTACGTTCTCTAATTGATATGCCCGATACTACTGAAGATCAAAAGCAAGGCCTTATTAGTTGTAGAATTTAGGACGACAAGAAACAATTAAAAAAAAAAAACGTTACTAAGATCAGATGGATTTCTGGGATACTACTATAGAACTATACTAGCAGTAACTTTATTTACTGACTACTAAATAATTAATTTTTGTTATGGCGCAGGCAAAATAACAAAGAAGGGTCATGGAGGAACAAAAGTGTATTAGGCCTGTCATGTATAGTGATTGGGCTACATGCAGATATGGTCTTGCCTGAAGAATTACAAATGAATTTAATTACTGAATCAAAAAATGAGAAGCGGAAGACGATAAGGTGGAGTGAGAAGGGCAATTGTACGCCGTATAATTCGCTAGAAACTATCATGCCGGAAAACCTTCCCCGACCAGTGGCTCGCCGGAGATGGGAGTCCGTCGGGTTTGTTGGAGCTAATGCTCCTGCAGTCAAAGATGGGTTAGTTGTAAATAGTAGCAGTAATGGTTGTTTCTCTATGTAAATTAATTGTAACTATTTGTAAATAATGTAATTGTGTGGATACATGTAATTGCCACTATGTTGGTACTTTACGTCTGTAAATGATAGCTGCAAAATTTGTTGCTAGTTATTTGGTTCACACAAAGTCACTTGTCTCAAACTGAGGGTTACTGATTATAGTAAACAAATATTAAACTTATTATGTATTTCAAGGTACCTTGATAAAAACATTTTTTTTAATTAATTATTCACTCTCGTAGCAGCCACCGGATCAATTGTCATCAAACCTCAAATGGGATCGGTCTGAAGAGGCAAACCCGGTTGTTGAACGATATTCTTCTAATCGATCGTTTTAATGATAACAAAATTTGTAAAACATGATAAAAGCTCGTTTTACGTACTAATCATTTATCTAGCTTGTTAAAGGTTCGAAATGATAGATTGCGTAAATACAAAGCCAACGGTTCAAGCGGAACCATAATCGGACTTAAAACGAAGAAGTTACGGGCATTCGAAGAATAACGAGAAAACCGAGAAACTGCCAGAAAAAACGACCGATCGTTTTTGGTCCAAATTCTTCCAGTGAGGTCGTCTGAAAAACGACTGATCAAAATGGCCAAAACGACCGATCGTTTTTTGTCAAAATTCTTCCAGTGAGTTCATCATAAAAACGACCGATCGTTTTTCAGAAAACGACCGATCGTTTTCTGCAGATTTTCAAAAACAGTTTTTTGACTTATTCTGGAAAATTTGGTAACTGCTGAAAACCATTGGATAAAAGCATAACACGTTATATAACGGTAACAAGACCAATAATCCTTCAAATAGCCCCTAAATTCATTGTTGGAGATCACCCCAATTCACACACAAATTCAAGCTATTCCTACAATAAATTCATCAAGCTTATACTACATATTTCTCACTTGTATTCATATATATAAATTCTTGAGTGTATTATTATTGTAATCATAAAAACATCAAGATATTATTTGTTAGTGAGCGATACTCTTTCGATTAAAATTGTAGAGTAAATTATAAACTCATTTGTGAGCGAGTGATCGGGTAGAGGCTTTGTAAGCAAGTGTAGCTTAAAAGCTCTAGGTCTTTTCATTCGGAATACTCATAGAGTGACGGGGAGCTTAATCGGTCGATTAGCTCGTTAGGGTGTAATCTTGGGAAGAAAATTCTAGTGAAATACTCGGTAGTGTGAATACCGAGGAGAGGAGTAGGCGCGTTTTGCCGAACCTCTATACATCTTGTGTTATTTCTTTTCCCTTGAACTTTTAATTTCCGCACTTATTTATTGCTTATTTTGTTTGCTTGGATAGCTTAAAATAGCATTAAATAGTTAACGCAAGTGTTTAGTTATAAAATTCTACTAATTAGCGTTGTTAATAGCTCAAATATTTTATTACGCGAAAATCGTACGTAAACCTTATTCACCCCTTCTAAGGTTTAGACACTTACGGGCCAACACCGGTGATGAAACTACGGGGATCGTGATGTCTATAAAATAAATAGGGTTAAATTCTAGGAAGAAAAAATCATTATGGCCAACATAACATAAAATTAATACGAGATTGAATAACAAAAACACATCCAACATAACATAACATAAAACGTAAACGAGGTCATGATCGAATAACAAAATCAACTATAACTTTCTGATCAAAACAATCAAAATTTCTCACCAACTTATCAAAATAACAGTTCAGCTAACCAAAATAACAAACTTTTAATCAAATTTGTCAAAGAACCAAATGTATTATCAAATATCTATATAATGATAAGTAAACACTACGTGCCGCACTATATACACTATGCAAAGATTTCCTTTCTACTGTACGAAATACGAATAATGTAATTATTTGGTCAAAATTAAGAAAACCCAAAAAGTTTAGGCTTAATCATTTCTGCAACCAGTGTTAAATGAACTCGATTGACCGCTACTAAAACTAACTATAACCATATCTTCAATGGTACCATAATTTTCTCTTTATTTAAAAAGAAATACTACATATACGAAGTCCTCTATATGCATGAAAATTGATCAAAGTGGCAACTGACAATCTACCTGGAAAAAAGATATGGGTGATCTAGACACCATTGGAAAGCATATATGTTTCCCCTTTTCAATTGAGTTGAAGCCAAAGAATGTGGAGGGTTAGTGATTACTGAAATTTAAGGGTCAGAAATAGTACTGTCTTTCAAGCAAACATGATCCCCCCTACTATATATGAGTACAAAATAAAAGTGACCTTTTTACTCTGTGGTTTCCATTACGTTTTTTTGTTGTTGAAACAGCCCATTACCAACTTAAGTGGACATGTTTAAGGTTCAAATGACAAAGGCCAAGTGATAATGTATTTTTGCTTGTATTCGTTCTTTTTTGGTCAATGGTAATAGTGTAATACTATACTTATGCTTGTAAAGGTTCTTTTGTTCGGTGCTTACCTTGGCCTAGCTAGCTTTTCCTTATACATATGTAATTGACATTAATATTCTTCTTTTTTTATACTGATCTAAATTACTTCTGGCTACCTGTTTTTAGTAAATTTGGATAAACACAAAAGGTAAAAGAAACATAAACCAAATTTAAGTGTCCACATTGTTGACTATGGTCTAAAGTTTAAACAGCTACTGGTAGACATTAATATATGAAGTACATTTAGCATATCGGCTAGAACTTATATGTGCATTAACAGAAAGTATGAAACGGGTTATCCATGCAAAAATAAGCTCATCTTAGAGCAATTAAAGCCGATAGTGATGCCTACGGGCGTATTACCATGGACGCGTTCTATTCCACATGTCGTCATTCTACGGTACACAAGTCACTATAAACAGAGTTCACAATTATTTACATCGCCATATACACTTTATTGTACTATATATGACCCATAAGAGAGTACTTACCGGAAAAAAGAGTACAGTACTGTACTTACTAGCAAGGGAGCAGAAAACTCTCGCCATGTTTTAGCTTAATGTACATTTCATCTCTGTTCAGATATAATAAAATAAACAATTCAGAAGCACTTTCTTTCGGTTACACTCGGCTTATTTTATTGACCGAGATTTATACCTCATCAGCTACTTATAATAATATCTTTCACTAAAAGCAAACCATTAGTAAGGGTTGAGTGATAGCGAGGGGTCATTGAATCAGTGTTTCTTAATCCGTATTTTCATTTTTCATTGCAATGTAACATAAATTTATTCCATACAACCAAAGGAAAACTTGGTAAAGAAGTGGGGAATACAGATTCAACAGAATCAGATCGCTTGGTGGAATATTCGGGAGATATTCGAGTGTCGGATTATTTATAATCATATTTGTTTCAGGAAAAAGTATTCGGAAAGCACTTGATTTATATTCAGGACTAAATTTTATAGCCATATGGGCCATGATATATGAATGAATATTCACAAGTTGGGTGCTTAGACAAGGGTCCATGGGCACATGTCCCCTGAGATATTTTGTCCAACTATGATAGTATTACAAGCCTTTCTTAAAAAAGACCGAGTGTTGTTTCTTCTGGAACTAAAAAACCCCACTTAGTAACTTAAAATTTGTAAAAAAGCAATCCCCAAATACAACGGAGGCGAGATAAGCAACACAAATGAACAAAAAAATAATATATGAACCCGACAACCATTCTTAAAAAAAAAAACACGAAAACCAGTCTCTTTCAATAATATACGCACATAATAGTGCAAATAAAATTTTGTTTAATAAGTAAAATTTAGCTTTGCTAATGAGCTGTGAAAATCAAAAGATTAAGGGTAAACACAATCTAATAGTAAGTATTCGGAAACTTGCTTTTAAAAAACTCGGTGTTTTTCAATTTATGTACTTGTCTAAGAAAAACCGAAATATAAAAAGGGGGTCAAATTCGATTTTTTTTTATTTGGCCGAGTCAATTTTTCCCTCTAATTAGAAGAAACGCACAACTCTTTCTCTCTCCCCCCTCTAACTCCATATGTGGCGGCAAATGCGTCTTTCTGTTGGTGGTAAGGGCGGTGATCTCTCGTCTGACAAATTCAAAGACAGAACCGTGGGTTAAGGAGAAATAAGCATTATAGGCTGGGGGGTGATTTAAAAGTATCCAACGAAACTGTTTTAAGCGATTATAATTGATAAAAAATAATTTAAGATACAATTTGAAGAATTTATTTGTCAAACCAAAGTCACCCGATACTAAAATTCTCTAAGGTCATTTAATCACGCCTAAATTTTGTACGAGTGTGATGAATCACACTTCTCTTTCCTTAATCTCTCCACACAGAAGCGCTGACCAACACCAGCAACTCATCGCCACCGGAGACCACCACATTGCCACCACCAGCCTAGTCCGAATTCACCAGCTCTCTTACTCGTATCTCTTTATTCCCCCTCCCTCCCCCTCTTTGCTGCCTCAATTCTGTTGTACCACAACTCGTCGAAGAACAACAACTAGCAGATTACCGGAGAACTATGACCAGCAGCTCACATTGTTTTGTTGTTGTCAAGTAACAGAATTGTTTATAATTGAACATTTTATTTTTCATTTTGTACAAATTCTTTAATGCGTGGGTGAATTATAGTATAATAGTACTGATGTTTAAAAAAAAAAACGTGTATATCTCTTCGTGTTTTGCAAAACATTTGATAGTATAAATGTCCACTTTGTACTAATAATTTGCCTGAAAATTTTAAAATTTTAATGTCTTTTTTTTTAATCGGACAGTATTAATTGATCAATTAAGTTAAATAAATATTGATAACTCCTGTATTTTCTAAATAAATTTGTAAAACTATATAAATTCCCCGATTTAATTTAGGCTTCAAATTTTGATGCCTTGTGAATACATACTACACATAAATTCCATAAGTTCTAGTGCATGTAAAAATTTAAATAAAAAGACCTTTGAAACTCCAACAATAAGCTCCAACCAACCTAGGCCAATAAACATCGTGTAATTTTTTTCTTAAATTACAATTCACTCCTAAATAACATTTGTGTATACCAAATTAACACCAACAATCACCCAAAAAAAATCCCCGAAACCTATTTCCCAAACGAACACAAATGATAATGACCTCGTTTGGTCGCGTCTTTTATATTCAAAAGTATACTTTTTGTAAGTGTGTTGAAAAGTATATTTTTCTCTTTACTTTTTAGTAAGTAAATGCTGTTTGGTGAACACCGTAAAAATATACTTTTAATTAAAAATATTGTTTGGTAAAATATGTTTACTTTTAATTTTTGAGTGAAAATGAATTGTTTATTCAAATAATGCACAATAGCTATCACTTTTGAACTTATATGTACCTCCATAAGTTCATATTCCCTATAGATACTACTTTTTAATTATTTACTTTATTTACCAAAACGTCATATACATATTTCATAAAAAATGGAAAAAAAAACACATAAAATTATATAAAATAAAAAAAATCTCAAAATAAATGAAAAATAAATCACAAAAAATGAAAAATAAATTAAAAAAATTAAAAAAATCACAAAAATATTAAAAAAATTATAAAAAATTATAAAAAATCACAAAAATCACAAAAAATTTATAAAAAATCACAAAATCACAAAAAATCACAAAATTTTAAAAAAATTACAAAATTACAAAAAAAAAATTAATTTTTTTAAATTTTTTGTGATTTTTTATAAGTTTTTGTGATTTTTTTATAAGTTTTTGTCATTTTATATATTTTTTTTTGATTTTTCGGTATAAAAAGTGTTATATTGACAAAAAAAATTATATATATATTTTTTTAATTTTTTTAAAAGTTTGTGATTTTTGTGATTTTTTGTGATTTTTTGTGATTTTTTGTGATTTTTTATAATTTTTATAATTTTTTTGTGATTTTTGTATTTTTTTAATATTTTTTGTTGATTTTTGTTGATTTTTTTATGATTTTTTGTGATTTTTTATAATTTTTTGTTTTTTTTGTTTTTTTTTATATTTTTTGTGATTAAAGATTTTATTATTTAAAGATTAAAAAATACAAAATTAGGAAAATATAATGATGATAGGAACTAAGTTTTGAACTGTACTTTAAAAGCACATTCAGATTAAAATCTACTTAAAAGTATCATTAAAAATAAAAGTATCATCAAACTTACTTTTAAAAAGTATACTTATAGACATTTACTTTTCACCAAAAGTATACTTATGAGATGACATCCAAACAAACTAATATAAGTAAAAGTAAAAGTAAAGCAAAAAGTATACTTAATGGTTTACTTTTTAAAAGTAAACTTAGAAATTGACAGCCAAATAAACATACAATAAGTAAAAGTAAAAGTAAAAATAAAAGTAAGCAAAAAACCTTGCAACCAAACAAGGCCAATATCCTCAATTCAAACAAAATGTAAACAACAGAAATTGTGAGCAAGTAACAGTCAAGTAACATAAAAAAAAAATTAAACAAAACGTTAAAAAGGCATATAAGAATGATTCAATTTGTATAGCAGAAAAACTTGATAAAACTACAAGATAGGTGCATCATAGCGAATAGGAGAAAAGTTAGCTCAAAAGAGATATAAGAAGAAAAAAGGAACGGTATAGAGAATCGGACTAACGGAAAGTTGAGCTCAACTTGAATGGAAATATATTGTTCACATCCTATTCTCTCTGTTCTCTCTGTGTGTTGCCATTACAGAGTGAGAAAGACATAGAAAATAATTAAAATATTATTAAAATTGGATATATACCCCTAAAATTGCATACTTGTAATATACTGGAAGAATATAGGTATTTTTGTGCTTTCTATTTCGAATTTCAGGGGGCACGTGCCCCCGCTGGCCCTATGATGGTTCCGCCTATGCATACATATATGTATATAATATTTATATATTTATATTAGCTATAAAATACACACACAAATATATATATATACATATATGGGGGAGGATCTACACACACATAAAAAAACACATTATCTTTACACATCAATCACTATCCTCCATTTACTAACTTTTAATGGTCAAGATTATGTGTTTATGCTTGTTATTAGATAAACTAATCTTGACCATTAAAAGTAAGTAAATGGAAGGTTGTGATTGATGTGTAAATATAATGTGTTTTTTTATGTGTGTACGGATCCTTCCCCTACATATATATATATATATATATATAATGTATAAAGTGTAAGTTTTAAATGAAACTTATAAGTTGCATTGTTCTAAAATTGGTTCAAAATTGATAATACATTTCAAATATCTTTTAATTTAGTAATTTTATTTACATATTTTCTTATATAATAAGTTATTAACAAAAATTTACTAGGGGTGGTATCGGTTCGGTACCGAACTTTTTGACTACATACCGATACCGTACCAAACTAGTTTGGTTTGAGAATTTTTATACCATTACCGAACCAAAAAATTCGGTATACCGAACTCTCGGTATACCAAACTATTCGGTTGGTTTGGTTCGGTTTCGTTTTTATACTAAACTTTAGAGTTTACAAGTGGTGATAGAAAATTGGTGCGTACTGGGAAAGAAACATAGTATAAAATTTTAAAAATAGTAGATTTGTTGTAAGATTATTGGACTCTTGGGCTTTTACTTAATGGGCCCAGATGGGCTTGTAACCCTAACCCTCTATCTATATAAAGAGGGCTAGGGGTCTTGTATTTGACATCCATTCATATTCATTCATTAATAAAGACGATACTGTTCTCCCCTCTCTCTACTTCTGTCTCCCTAAATATATAGCTAATAATTCAGTACAACACGTTATCAGCACGGCTCTCGGAGATCGAAGTACGAATTCTAGATTCAATAAACCTTGAGGTTTATCCGGGTTTTATTAGAATTTTTCTATATCGACCTTCACCAACATACCGTGCGTAAGGTATCCGGATATAAATTTTTTTGAACCGTACACGTCATATATAACATGTTATATGATATGATGACGTTACTACTACATGCTTGTATGTTCAGTGTATCTATGCACGAATTGTTGATTATCATGTTAAAACAAAATCACATATGCTATGCTTAAATGGATTTTTTTTAACAGAACTTATTAACAGAACCTACTATTAATCACATATGCTGATTATCATGATACGAATGTATAAAAAGGCCATTTAAGAATTAAATATGATTTTTGCTGGGTATAGAAGGCAAACCTTGTCCGTTCCAAGATACTGGACTATGTTCTCATGCTTGAATTGGCTTAAGAAATATCTCCTGAATCTGTAACATAAAAAAAAAACATGTATTAATCTGTCGGATTAAATCTGCAACAAACTGAAACGTATGTACTGAATTGTAATTTTCTGAAAGCTGTAAAATTACTCAAGGACTAAACTGAAACTTGTCTGAAATTCTGGACTGTATATGTAATAATGCTGTAAAATAGATATATAGTTTGCTGTAAATTACACGCATGGTCCTGTAGTATAATACTTATACGAAAACAGTACATATGGTTGATAAGATATATTTGGTAAATATACACACACATGCATATAATTTTTTTTATTAAAAGGCAAACGAATAATAAAAAATTGCATGTAAATTGATTTGATTTGATTATGTTAGAATCTTCATGGATTGATTGATAATCTTAAATAGATTTGATATGTTAAAATCTTCATGAATTGATTGATAATCTTAAATAGATTTGATTTGATATGTTAGAATCTTTATAGATTGATTGATAATCTTAAATTGATTTGTTTATAACACCAAATCTACTGCATGATTAGATACCTAAAATATATTTACTGCATGTTTATATATATATGGTTAATATAGACAGGTACAATCTATATTTAATTTATTGCCATGTTTATGATATGATAATTTGCGAAATCATATATTTTCACATTTAAGTTGGAAAAATTATGAACCTTCCCCAAATAGGCTCACCTAGTTGGATACGATGTCTAGGAAAGATATAGGCGGAAGTCGATATCCTAATGAGGTCGGGTTTTAAGTGGCATTCGTGCCCTCCACCCTCACCGTCTTTCCTGGTCGTTTTTCAAGTAGAGCTACCGAAAGGGGTTGACTAAATAATAATTTCCCCGAGTGTGTTTATATAGTGATGTATGTTTCGCCGAATTGGTGTTTCAGTATCGACCCGTCGTTCGATCAATGAAAACCGATTCACATGAGAAGCAAAACTAATGTTTTCGAACCTGTCGTTTCGAAAAAAAAGTTTGTGCTTGTGCAAACCATAAACATATAAACCAGTCGTTTTATATGATAAATAATCCAGAACTCCCAACACATGTTGGATGCCATCTATGATGAGAAAATTCGCAAAACATACTTGCGAAATGACTGTTTAAACGTGATGTTATTCCGTCACCACATGTTAGTCACCCTGATGTGTGAAAAAAATGTGATGCCCAATTTTTTTTTGGATGCCATCTTTTATGAGTAAAACACGAGTTTGATGTTACCCTCATAATGAATGCTAAGGCGTTGATTTTATTCCGCCGCCACATTTGAGACGTGATGACGTCTATGGTGAACAAATGTCTGAAATTGACATATTGGAGCAATCCTTCACCAAAATACTAGCTTGGAAATTGTATTCCATAAGTAGTATCGTGAATTTATATTCACCATGTTCCTTTATTGCCCATCTGTTATTGGATAAGAAAATTACCCCGGTGAGTAGTTTCAATCTTATTGGGTCAATGGCGAATTGTTTGCCTGATATTAATGCTCTTCGTGTACATTTTTTTTCACGAATCGAGAACCGAGACAAGTGTTATTTGTCTCGAACTGTCGCGATCCCGATGAATCGCTTAGCCAAGCGAGATTTTAGACAATCGTCGAAATCGAAACCTGTGGCTCCAAGACAGTAATTGAAAGGAACAATATGGGCCGTTGTCACAAAGTAAGAGATGATGCTCAAGGAGCCAACTCTATGCTATAAAGACAACGGTCATGCACGGTTACTCCTTAAATAGTTCACAACTATTATAAAGGTGGAAAAACCGATGCTAATGTGGTTAAAGTTAATTGAAAGGAAACTATTGAGACCCCCGATTTTGTGGCTCAAATGAGTTTGATACCTTTCTTTACTGATTTTGATAAATCATTGAGCCATTTTTTTCGCTCATCTGGATTATGTTTTCCATTTGGATTATTATTTTTCCATTTGAACCATACTTTTGGATTATGGTTTGCCTGTTTATGAAATTTCTCGAAATAATTTAAAGTGTTTATTGAGCAAATTCTTTTGACAAATGTGACCAAACTTTAAATTATGAAATTTTAGGCAATACTTGTGGTGTAGTTGGTTTTCTAGAAATAGTGGGTAACAGTGTACCACATAATTTCACCAACTACTTGCCTAAAAGTGTACTCAGTGACAGCGATTCTGGACCTGTCGTTCCAAATCGAAATCTTTGGTAAAGCCAAATTGATTTGTCAAATATGAGGCGTTATACTCCTATAGGTCCTGTCGTACCTTGTTGAGTTATAAAATATTCGAGAAAACCAGCGTTATCTGGTAATAGCTCATGAAAGAATTAAAATTTCTTTACATAGTCTCCATTCAATACGACCAAAAGCGTATTTTAGAGGAGTTGAAATGTCTTTCAAGTGGTTGCTACCACATTCTTTAAAGCATTTAAAGTTACCTTATCATTTCGCCTGTCGTCGAATGATAAATGATTTAGATGCTAAGACATGATTGTCTGTACTATCATTCGCCTGTCGTCGATTGATTAGAGCATTTTGATATTGTGGCATTGACCGGATGAGATATTCCCGGGTCAAAAGACGATAGTTGATTTATAATCGCATCGCATTTGGATTCTCTTTGAGGATATATTTCGTGATTAATCCGAAATTAATGCCACTAATGCTCACTTTGAAAGACTAGTATGTGTAAAGATCACGAAATGAACTCGTAGAATTCTTGTAAAGAATTGAAGGAGTTATTGTGGACTTATCCAACCATAAGACGGACCATAAATATAAATGGTTATGGTTGATGCATCGACAATATGGTCACATTTTAATGTTGTCCACATAAATGCAGCATTTTCCAAATTTTTAGCCCTATCATTAAGTTGATGGCTCATGATCCGGATTATCCTGAAAAGTCTAGCCGACTTGATAATTCCGAAGAGTAATAATCGAAATTTCGATTTGAATTACTTGAGTTTGGAAATTGAAATTGAACATCCTGTCGATTATGTTCAGACCCAAATGGACTCACGGAAAGTTTGATGATGCGACTGCAAATGATTGCACGCATTTCTTGGTCTTGCGCACCAAGATTTATATTTCCGTATGGGGTTATGCTATTTTGCTGCATTGGTCCGTTATGAGGCCCATAGACACTCAAACACCATATGCGTACCAGCTGGTTACTGGTTATGAGCCAGAAGTCTCATATTAACGCGTGTTTAGAGTGATTAATTAATATTTTGATTGAGCCGCTTTAGCGTTCAAAATATGGACCTCTGAAGGGGACATAAGTCGATTATGAATCTCCTGCCTATCATTTGATAGAGTAACCTTGGCAAGCGATCTCTTTACCGCATGATATGCGAAAGTGACATCGCTAAGACTGTTCTCCCCGTCGTTAGGGGGAGATTTGCACGTTACCGTTAATAAGGAACGACGTGAAGTAACGTGGCATAACCCACTCAGTCTTAGCTTGATCCCCAAAACTGCACTTAGTGATAAGTAAGTGCATAGACTCCCTCAAGTCTAACTAAATGCCAAACGCATTTAATGACTTTATAAGATGTCACGAGATCATTTATACCTGCTGCAAAATGCTTGCAAGGATAGACGTCCCTGTCGGACGCCGTGTTCCTGTCGTAACACGTTGCTTTGGACGAACCCGCCAAGCAAAGGACGCTGCCGTCGGCCGTCAGTCTGTCATCCTTCCTAAGATATGAGGAAGTTGACCGGTTCTTAATCGTTCAGCCCCAGAGGTGGTGAACTGAAACTCGTTTTTCGCACGAGATTATAAAGGATCAAGGAGATGTGTGATTTCCTCCTCATCCTAAGAATCTCGAAATATCTGTCGATCATGATATCTTAGACGATATTGAAGCGAAACGAGACTGTCATTGATTACTTGTTCATATATTCGGTGACGACTGATAATATGAGCAAATTATGACAGGGAACCATGTACCGTTGCCTGAAGTCAACGTAGAATAGACTGACCTAATGGAAACTTGCAATCCAAGTAGACTCCTTAGCGAAAGTGTGTTCGGACCTGTAGCTCCAACACCACCAATGTTAAACGAGTTCGTTTATTTGGTTATTCGTAAGGAAAAGTGATGAGAATAATGAGATTGTAGAATGCTCGCCTAGTAGCGCATGGCTTCTCTCACACCTTGGAATTGATTACGAGATGGTTGATTTCCTTGTAATGGACATTATAACAGTCCCCTACTTTACCAGTTTAGTAGTTTCCGAAAAACTGAGTATGCAGCCATGAATGTGGTCACGGTTTTATCTCTATAGGGATTTAGACAAAGCGATATAGATGAAGGTCCCTGTGTGACTTCATAATGCTTAAATCAAGTAGTTCCTGACCACGGAACACGATCTCAATTAACTGAGATGTTCACTATATGGATTAATATAATCCGAGCGGATGTGGTATACCGCCTAAGTGAGTACTTGATCAGCTTGGGATACTTGAACAAGTATTATGCCCTTGCGTGTTTTATTACGCGATCCATTTTTGGATTTGCCTTCGAGATGAAGGATTTTGGGAAGACACGGTAGTGACTCAACCTGATGATTGAGTCCCGTAAAAGATTGAATCTAAGTCCATGATTCAGACTACACCCAGAAGGTGTTATGACGTTGTATTCATCATGACGCTAAGTCGTCAGATTCTCCCATGATCGTTCGATCACTAGACATTGATATAGACCCATTCCGTCCCTGATGTGACGATGAAGAGATATTGAACCATAATGTTCATATCTAAGTACAATAAGCGCATCATTGTACTTGGTCTAATGTGCTAGGACGAACATCTCGTCTGTTGTGAATGGTATAGCTCGACACAACATCGCGCTAACACGCTGCCATCGAAATGGCACTAAAGACACATTCCCTTACCTTATGGTAATTTTGGAAGTGGGCTAGTTTATCCCATTTGCGTCATCGAGTGTACCTACCCCCTTCGGTACTCGAATTAACGCAACCCTTTTTCGGTTATACCGATGCCGGTTACTTATCAGACCCGCATAAGGGATATTCCTAACATGGTATGTCTTTACCATTAGGAATAAGGCGACATCTTGGAGGTCTTGGAATGACTCCAAGTGAATCACTCTGATCTATTCGTGCTCTATGAGACGACTAGAGAGTGTATATGACTTCGAGCTAGTATTAGTCATATTTGAATTACATATGTTCTGTCTCACGATCCAGATAAAACACTTGTCATAGAAGACAACTTGTTGTTATTGATCAAGAGAGACATGACTACATTATGCTATTTAGCGTTTCTTGCCGAAATTAATCTTCACAAATGAAGTTTAAGAGCATCCAGTTGAATGCTCGTTCTATTCCACGTTAGATTTTCTTGCATCCAGTCGTATGTAAGTAAATGAGGCATCCAGTCGAATGCTCGTTTTCTTTCTTGAAATATGAAATCTTTGCACCCAGTCGTGTGCAAGTGAGGGGGAGCATCCAGGTGAATGCTTATTGCACTAATTACTACTTAGTCGAAATCCTCGCACCCTGTCGTGTGCAAGTGAGGGGGAGCATCCAGTCGTATGCTCGTGTACTCTTTTTGTCCTTAGACCAAGGTTTTTTTCCCACTGGGTTTTCCTTGGCAAGGTTTTTAGCGAGACACGTTCCCATCTTATCTCACTTAAGATTGCCGAAATTAGGGGGAGTATCCTGTTGTATACTTCTTACCACTGTGTACTCTTTTGTCCTTCGACTAGAGGTTTTTCCCACTGGGTTTACTCTAGCAAGGTTTTGATGAGGCACCTGTTTTGTGGTTGATCCCTACTACTACTATTGTTGCACTCTTTTTCCTTCGATCAGAGATTTTCCCATTGGGTTTGCTCTGACAAGGTTTTGATGAGGCACACTGTTTTGTGGTTAGTTACTTACATGATATTTCGGCCTATATCATTCGGCTACACAGTTTCTCCTAGGTACCGGTTTTGTCCCACACTGGGTTTTCCGGCCTTAAGGTTTTTATGTGTTTAGCACTGTGAATGAACTCGACTCAGATCGACTGCATGAAGACGAAGAATTCAAGACGTCCAAAGGGGGAGTGTTGTAAGATTATTGGACTCTTGGGCTTTTACTTAATGGGCCCAGATGGGCTTGTAACCCTAACCCTCTATCTATATAAAGAGGGCTAGGGGTCTTGTATTTGACATCCATTCATATTCATTCATTAATAAAGACGATACTGTTCTCCCCTCTCTCTACTTCTGTCTCCCTAAATATATAGCTAATAATTCAGTACAACAAGATTAAAAATATATATTTATTTATAGTATTGTTACATTTCTTGTTTTTTTGCATAAAAGAGTAAAGAATATTAGACATTTCTAGTAATGTATAGATAAAAGAAAATGTTGTAAATAGTCATTACAAAAAGTAATATAAGTATATTATAACAATATTAATAATTAAGTGTATACATGTCTTTTAGTTTATTAGTCTATATAGTATATTTTAATATTTCGGTTTAAATCAGTACCATACCGAACTCACTAAACGAATATCGAAACCGAACCGACTTTCAAACATCAGTTCGGTTGTATCGTACCGTAATGTCGGTATATAAGACTTTTGGTACCGACTTGATTGGTTCGGTTCGAAAAGCGGTCGGTTGGTACAAATCGGTATAAAAAGGTCACCCCTCAAATTTACAGTAAAAAAATATATTATAAAAACAAAACAAATAAACAACGGTCACAATTTTGAAGTAAAAAAATTTACAAACATAAAAAGAATCTAAAAATTGGTTAAAACCGAAATATCCGAAGACCGAAACCGTTTGATTGGTCGCATATCTAGGTATCGGACGGTTATTCTACCTAGTTTTTTCTAAAAAAATCTGACCGAATCCGACCGAAGATTTAAGATCTAAAGATAAAGATAACCGAAACCGACGGACCGAAAACCGGTTTTGATCTTTGATGATGGATGAGTGATTAAAATTGCAAACCCTGCGAGTAAAAAGGAAAATTTAGTGAGGATTGGTACCATATATATAGGGCTGTAAATGAAACGAAACGAACCGAACAATCCTCTGTTCATGTTCAGTTCATGAACTAAAACTCTTGTTCATGTTCGGTTCATGTTCATTTAAATACGAACGAACATTTGACGAACATGAACCGAACATTTGACGAGCCGAACACGAGTTGTTCGTGAACATCTAATTTCTTCCAAAACATTTAATAATTGAAAAAAAAATATATTTTTCTTTCTTTTTAAAATATATTTAAATTTTATTATATATTACTATATTGTTAACTAGGATAAACTAGTTCACATATAACTTTAAGTTTATATATTGTATAAATTCTTTTACATACATATGATTACTTTAACGAGTTGAGCACTTAACGATAAAATCGGTGACTGTATTTATAGTATGATGATATAAATTAACATAATAATTTCAAAATAATACAAACATATCATTTATATTATTATAGCATAAATAAGTTTATTAATTGTGTAATGATATTAATTTTTGTTACATCATTAATAGATTTATTTATTTTATTTTATCAAACTTTATATATAGTTACACGAACACGAGTTTAGACGAACCGAACAGAGGGTTGTTCATGTTCAGTTCACTTAATAGACGAACACTATATTCTTGTTCATTATCGTGTTCATTTATAAATGAACGAACATGAACCGAGTATTAGCCGAGCCGAACACGAACGATTTCACGAACAGCTCATCTCATTTACATCCCTATATATATATATATATATATATATGATGTCATGCATCCAGCAAGGTAAAACAAATCTAAGAATCAGATTTGGCATTAAAGAAGCCAATCAATTAACATGTCATAAATAATAATTGACAAAAGGTCAAATATATGAACAGTAGTGAGCTCAGCCGTCCGATCATCAGGCATCTTACGTCATGACACCTATATGCAAACGAAATCTGACGGCTCAAAATTGCGGAGGACTATTATAGTTCTTTCCCCGTTCAAATTATATGCTATATTAGGCAAAATTATTTACACGTTGCGTTAATATATGCAAAAATGTCTCTCGACTGTCATATCATTATGCTGTAACTAACCAGTACACGTTTAACTCATCAGTACTTTCCTTGTATTATGTGACTTGCCATGTAGTCATTTTATAGTACTAAGTTACTAACACGTAGTCTTTGGACTTCCATTTTTTAATCTTAGTTTTATTTGTGTTTAGGTTATTACTTATTGGCGAGCCTGATTTTCTTTCCAAGCTCGCCTTAATCAATTCGCGTCGGTTCTGATCTTTCGAGGTGTCCGAAGTGGATATGTCTGCTTTAATGGCGAGGTGTTCTTCTATCCTGCACAAGGAACAAACAGGGGCCCGGGGTTGGTGCCAGGTTTTCCCTCTCCAACGATCAAGTCAGTATCGGTATAGACTGAAGGTAGGAATATAGTTAAGGGTGAGGGATCGGGCCGGTTACAAGTCGTGGTCTCAGGTGTCACGATTGGAATTCTAGTGGTCCGGGTTGTTTAAGCTTTATCTCTCCTCTCTGTCTTTTTCTGTGCGTCTCCCACTAATTGGTATTAGTGGGGGTATTTATAGTGTGATCAGAGTTGTATTAGCCCTTGAATCACTGCACTGTCTAATGTTGATCCAACGGCTTCAGGTCATTTATGACTCTGACAAGGGTACTGTCCTTTCCCGGGGCCCACAGGGGCTGACCTGTGATTGGGCCACGTCGATGAAACACATAAAGGGTCCCCCAAGGGAGCAGCAGCATTAATTGGGGAAGTGTACTCGACAAGCTTCTCCGGGCCGGCCTAGACACGGTCCGGACGAGCTTTTCTAGGGGCATATACCTAGCCTCGGCGTCGAGGAGGGTTTTGCTCACGTAATAGATTGGCATTTGCTCCCTGCCGACCTCTTTGATGAGAACGGCGCTAACGGCTATCTCAGACACGGCAAGGTACAGGGCAAGGACATCGTCGGTGTCCGGCTTGGCCAGAAGAGGCGCGCTTCCGAGGTAGTTCGCCAGCTCCGTGAACGCATTCCGGCATTCGTCATTCCATTCGAACTTCTTCTGAGCCTTTAGAGCCGTAAAGAATGGCTTGCATCGATCTCCGAACCGGGCTATAACCCGGTTGAGGGCAGCGGCCATTCCGGCTAACTTTTGTATGTCCTTCCTCTTTTCAGGGGTTCTCAAGTTCTTCAAGGCAGAGATTTGGACCGGGTTCGCCTCTATACCGCGATGGTTTACCATGAACCCTAGGAACTTCCCGGCACCAACTCCGAAGGCGCACTTAGAGGCGTTCAGCTTCAGATCATGCTTTCGTATTGTTTCGAACACCTCTCTTAGGTCGGACCGGTGGTCGTCCTCCTGGGCGCTTTTTACAACCATGTCGTCGATATAGACCTCCATGCTCCGGCCTATGCTCTTAGCGAATATCTTGGTGACCATTCTTTGATACGTCGCCCCGGCGTTCTTCAGCCCAAATGGCATCACCTTGTAACAGTAATTCCCCCTTGGGGTTATGAAGGCGGTTTTTTCTTGGTCAGCCTCCGACATGGGTATTTGGTGATAGCCGGAGCAGGCGTCCAGAAAGCTCATTCTGGCGGTTCCGGCGGTGGAGTCCACTATCTGATCGATTTTAGGCAAAGGGAAGGGATCCTTTGGACAGGTCCGGTTAAGGCTCGTGTAATCGATGCACACGCGCAGCTTTCCGTTCTTTTTAGGGACCACCACGGGGTTAGCGAGCCATCTAGGATAAAAGATTTCCCTGATGGCTCCAGCTAGCAGAAGCTTTTGCACTTCCTCGTTTATGGCATCGGCATGCTCCGGACTAACGCGGCGCCCCTTTTGCATCACAGGCTTCGCATCCGGATTGACGTTCAATTTATGGCAGGCGAGGTCGGGACTGATACCCGTCATTTAGCATGGAGACCACGCGAAGTTTTTGAGGTATTCAAGCAGTATCTTAACGAGATCTGAAATCTCGGGCTCGCTCAGCCTCGCGCCTACCATAAAAAAGTGGTCCTCGTCGTACCCAGGAATCTGGACCTTCAGCAACCCTCCTTCTACTTTTTCTTCAGCTTCCGGACCCATCTTCTTATTCAGTTCCCGCAGCAGCTTGGGATCCTCAGCTTCTATGTTCATAGCACTCTGGACCGGAACCGGTTTATTGCCGGAGTATACGGCCATGGCACAGCTTCTCGAGACCTTTTGGTTTCCCGACACGGTCTCGACTCCATTCACAGTGGGGTACTTGACCTTTTGGTGTAGAGTGGAGGAGACGCCTTCTATCTCATGAAGCCACGCGCGCCCTAGTATGACGTTGTAAATGGAGGGGACGTCCACCACCGTGAACTCCACGCTCATAACCTTGGTTCCTGTCTTGACAGGCAAGGTTATGTTCCCTCTGGGCTGAACGGCCTCAGAGTTGAATCCGTACAGAGGAGGGGCGTTGGTATCTAACTGCCCCTCCGTCAGCCCCATCTTTTGGTAGAGGTCACCAAAGAGAATATTCACCGACGCCCCCTGATCGACGAGGATTCGTCCAACTGAGCAATGGCCTACTTGGGCTGTGATAACAAGGGCATCGTAGTGGGGCAGGTCTACCCCCACTAGGTCGAAGTCAGTAAAGCTTAGATCTGGCTTGGTTCCCTGCTTGCATCTCTTTCGGGGTTTCGGGCTTTCAGCTTGGTTCTCTCCACCCCATTTGGCTTCGGCTTCTTTGGCCCGGAATGGATAACCTGGCAAGTCATCACCGGTGGGGGGAGGTCTGGTTGCCTTTCGTCGTCTCCTTCTCGGTCTCGATCGGGGTCCCTTCGGGTCTTGACGTATATATCCATCAAGCCATCTCGGACCCATCCTTCCAGCCTTGCCTTCAGCCCATGACACTCATTGGTATTATGGCCACGGCCTCTGTGATAGTCGCAGAACTTGTCGTTGGTCCCACGGGCAGGCTCATTCCTGAGTGGGAGAGGCCAGGAGAAGAACGATTCGTTCTCAATTTCGCTTAGCAGGCCAGTCAACGGGAGGCGAAAGGTGGTGGAGTAAGCAGTTTTCGGATTCGAAAGGTCGGTTCGACGGGCCTCTTCTCTTCTTCTTTTGGGGGCCGGTTGCGGATTCCTCCCCGTTCGGGGATGTTCCATTCTTTCGCTTATGTGCCGGTTTCTTCGGGGGCTCATTGCGACGGACCTATCACTCTGTTGGTCGATGATGGACACTGAACGTGATGTCCCAGCAGACCTCATGTCCTTCTCTATGTCAATATGCTGCTTAATGAGGGACCTGAGCTGAGGGACGGAGCTGGGAGGGGTCGCTATCATCTCGTTACGGATCCTGCTGCCCACGACCATATTTTGTCTGAAGGCAGCTATGGCGGTGGAATCGGGGCAGTCCGCGCACTCCGCGTGTTTCAGCCAGAACCGATTATCGTAGTTCTCGAGGGTCTCTTTGCTTTGGACCCTCACTTGATAGAGTTGCTCCGGCTGAGTAACCCTCTCCTTCAAGTTTATGAACCGATGAGCAAAGTCGTAGGCTAGATCGTCCCAACAATGGACGGAGTTGGCGGACAGGGACTGGAACCATTTACTAGCAAGCCTTCCCAGGCTGGCGGGAAAGCACCTACACATTAATTGGTCGAGGTGGGACCAGTGGTTCATTTGGTATCGATAGTGGCGAAGATGAGCCTCCGGATCAGAGTCTGCGTTGAAGGTCTGGAGGATAGGGGCGATGAAGTTTCTGGGGGGAGCGCTATACTCAATTTCGTCCGAGAACGGGGTGCTTCGGGTCGAAGCCACGATCTTCAGCGCTGCCTCGCCGGCTGCGTCGTGTCGTCCACGGCGTCCACGCCTTCGTGTCCGGGGAGACTTGTCAGTTCGGGCATGAATCGATTCCGGTTGAGGGTTTCGGTCGTCCTCATGCCTACGGAGTCGGGAATGTATACTCCGCTCGTCGGTTTGACGGGAATTCCCTTCGTGGGAGTGCTCCGACTCCTCACCCCTAGTTGGCTCTCTAGGAGTTTCTAGGGGGGGTCGTCGGCGGGGTCCCAGCCGGGACATCACGCTCTTTGTGGGTCTGAGGACCGGTTCGCCTTGGCTTGTGCCTTGGAGAACGGGTTCGGGCTCTGGTTCCATCAGCGTGGCTATCAATGCCTTCTGGGCCGCAAGCGCGACGAGTTCCTTTTGGTGGATATCGAGCATCATTTCAGTCAGTTCAGCTCGTGTTCGGGGTGTCGCAGCTATTGCCGTTAAGGGGGCGGGACCACTCGTAGACGCGGTTCTCGGGGTCTCATTAAAAGAGAGTGTCCTTGGCATTCCGAGAACGGGAGTGGGTCGGGACGACGGAGTATCGAAGCGGTTGTTGCCAGACATGTTTTCTTCGAGGACGTAGAGTCAGAGCTAACGCGTTCTTCACAGTTCCCACAGACGGCGCCAATTGGCGAGCCTGATTTTCTTCCCAAGCTCGGCTTAATCAATTCGCGTCGGCTCTGATCTTCCGAGGTGTCCGAAGTGGATATGTCTGCTTTAATGGCGAGGTGTTCTTCTATCCTGCACAAGGAACAAACAGGGGCCCGGGATTGGTGTCAGGTTTTCTCTCTCCAACGATCAAGTCAGTATCGGTATAGACTGAAGGTATGAATATAGTTAAGGGTGAGGGATCGGGCCGGTTACAAGTCGTGGTCTCAGGTGTCACGATTGGAATTCTAGTGGTCCGGGTTGTTTAGGCTTTATCTCTCCTCTATGTCTTTTTCTGTGCGTCCCCCACTAATTGGTATTAGTGGGGGTATTTATAGTGTGATCAGAGGTGTATTAGCCCTTGGATCACTGCACTGTCTAATGTTGATCCAACGGCTTCAGGTCATTTATGACTCTGACAAGGGTACTGTCCTTTCCCGAGGCCCACAACGACTGGCCTGTGATTGGGCCACGTCGATGAAACACATAAAGGGTCCCTCAAGGGAGCAGCAGCATTAATTGGGGAAGTGTACCCGACAAGCTTCTCCGGGCCGGCCTAGACACGGTCCGGCCCCTCAAGATCCGGGGTGACGCGTTACCCATGGTTGACAGCCCCTGATCGCCTGCTGTGGAGTTGATATCGGTCCGGACGAGTGGGTGCCGACATCCCCTCGCCACTTATTAGTAGTACAAGATCAAAGCTATATTAACCCTCATTTCAATTTGACACCCTAGCTACATATATTGTACACTATCTTCACACGTTTAGTTTTAATTGGGAGACATAAAAATACTTCCACTCTCTTAGATTGTTGGAAAAAAATGTCCTATGATCGATGTTTATATTCGAAGACCTGTCCCGGTTGATCTGGTCCTTGATGCTTTCCAAATTTATTGCTAATCCCATTTCAATACTTTGTTGTTCATGTTCTGGTTAATTTGGGTAACTTTAAGTCTAGTACATACTATATTAACTTTCTTAAATTGATGATAGTACGTACTTCTCTTACTAAAGACTTTCAAATTTTAACCACAATATGTAGTACCATATATTAATCATTATGTAAGATAAGGGAATTTTAATTAATTGGACATCAACGTACATGTCCCTTGCCACTAATAATAAATTTATCCATCACCTAAAAAGCTCCAAAACTGTACTAGTACAAGGTTGAATGGTTGATCATTAGTATTTCACTACATAAAACAAAGTGGAGTGGGGGTAGTAAATGAGACTGATCAAGTGAAGCTAATAAAAATAAAAATAAATTGGCGGGGTCAGGGGCACGTGACTGACAGAGTGATGGAGAGGTGAGGTCACGTGACATCAATGGGACTTTGGCTCGTGCGGCTTACTCATCAATTAATAATATAACTTGACGCAAACCTGACTTGTCCGTACATACATGAACTCACCCCCTCCTACGTACAAAGTTTCCTTTCTTATACCGTTGTGCCTATATTCTTTTAAGACCTCTCCAACTTTTTCCCCTTTTTGCTCTTTCTTTTTTTCCTTTTCCTTTTTAATTTGTTTTAAGTTCTACTATATGTATAATGTCATGTGATTTAGACCCATATATTGTAGTATTTATAGCCATTTTACCAATATTAATAAACGTACTCTATACTTGTTTTGTGTAATTTACCATTTCGTGACCGCAACCTGTTTTTATGCTAATTCGGTCTTTGTAGGTCAAGTTAAATTGCTAGAAATTAAATGATTGGGTCAAGATACATGATTGAATAACTTTAAGGACCGAAAAAGATGAATAAATAAGCTTATATTCGGTCAAAACCAAGTAAAAACCAAAAAGGAAAGAAGAAAATCACCAAAAATGCAAGGAAATCATATTCTCGTTAGTGATTCGAACCAGAGGGTCTGCTCAGGATATAAATACAAAACAACAAATCAGTGATAATACTCTCGGGATGGACATTTTTTTAGGTTTTAGCCTTTTAGGTTTTTAGTAACCGTGTCTCACGTGTTGCGTGTGCGACGCGTACTACGATTAATATATAGGAAATAAATATAGTTTTGATACAAATATGTGGAGAATAAAAAAAAATAATAACAAAATACTTAAAACAATTTTTAGTTGTTAAAAGATGTATAAAAAGCGCTAATTAGTTTTTTAATTTTCTATTATTTATGAGAGTGACGTTACGGTAATTAATAAAAAAATGTAAAAGTAATTTTTAAAAAAAATAACAAATTTTGACAGGCTATACAAATTTTGAATTGACAATATTATAATAGAATGATTAGAAATTATTTTCTTATTCTCTCTCTTCCTCTCTTTCTTTTTCAAAACTACCGACTTCTCTATTTTTTTATTTATCACTTGAGATAAATTTGTTTCTCTACTCGCTTAACTTTGCGCACTCATACACGTGCACACTCCCTTGCGCATCTCCAAGAGTTTTTCTATTCTTCACGCACTTATTAATTGTCTATTTATTGTGTTTAACTTATATAGAAAATCAACTCATCAACATAGATCGACTATCCGTGTATGTTTGAATTTTGCTTTTTCTTGCATGTTAGTTAAGCTGTTTTAATACCCAAATTCAAAACAAACGAAGGTGCTAGACGTATCGACATAAAATTAGAAAATACACATGTTTAAGTATATTTTTATTATATTACGTGATCTCTGGACTTACGAATTCATTATAAATTTTATTACTACAATTAATCCTGTTATTTCTGTATAAGTTTAAGAGCTTAAAATTATAAACGTTTAGGCCTGTCATCATGAGAGCCACGCCTTTCATTTTATAGCTAAGGAGCTTCGACTACTTTACAGGATGTAGACATATTGTGTGGTTTAAGGGTAGATGGACCGGTTGTTATCCGGTCCGAGATCAGTAAGACCGGACAGTTTAGGTTATACAAGGTTGAGCATGCAGTTGCTCATTGTTAGGTCAGGGCTAAAGAATACGGACAGATCAGTTTTTAGTGCTATGCAAAAATGGATGATTATAAAAATTTCAACTTTACTTGCCAATATAAATGAGCAAACTATAGTTTAATTTGCTAGCAAGGATGCATGGTTATACTTTTTTTTACCTTTACCTGCCAATGCAAATAAGCAAACTATAGTTTACTTTGCTAGAGCCGGTGTTTTTTTCTTGCCTGCATCACACTTTTTCTCGGATAAGTCGGGAAATTGGATTGCACTATGGGCTCTACTTTTCCGAGAGGATTTTGATGTGTGCGCTACATACAATTGAGCGCCTGCCCTGTTAACTTGTAGTATAAAGACACGTGCAAGTTGCTTTGGGGGAAAGACAAACGTTTGTGCGGTGTGCTTGTCCTAATCGAATTTCGGGCATACTCAAGGATAAAGGTCATCAGGCCTATTGCTTGCACTGATGATTACGATCTTGCGGCTGGATTGCTAATTAGACCTACGTCTGCAGTAAGTAAGCTCTTATTAAATTATAGTAAATGTTTAACATTTTAGAAATTAGCTAACTATTTGATAATTATGCTATTTAATGCTCTCCTTTTTATATATATATTTTTAATTTACACATGAGCTAACATACCTGATGGTGGTAATCTCTATTGTAGTAAACCTCATATTCGCGATCAATTTGGTCAGCTCCTACCATATATTTATACTATATATTTTCTCTCATTCACCTTTGCAGATTGATTGGCAGCGGTACGTGGACATTGATCAATATCCGAAAGACTGCAATATGGATTGTGAAATTTGGTATGCGGTAGTGCCACTTACTTGTATGGAGAAAGTGTAGTGGCACCCTGCCGACAATGTGAAGACATAATTCGAGATTGGGCAGATGACCCCGTCTAAAGCATGGAGAGATAAACCTACTCATTACATGCATGGATCAAAGAGGACAAAGTAACCATAATTGGCCAACTGAGCATGGGATATATGTCGATTTGTAGAATAAACGGAGCACACCGACTCGTGAAAACAACTCCATCTACATCAGAAAAGTCGGTAGACACTATGTGAGGTACTCCGACTTTTCGTATTGGCCGCCTCAAGATATTATTTCGGCTAGAGGCACCAACGGACGATGAGACCAAAGATTGCGACTCACTTCACACCAGTGTGTCATGTATCCTGCTTCTGAGTTTAGACCTCCACGTCGTCAAGGTCTAAATAAATCTAAGGAATCGTCGAGTTCAAGGTCATTCAAGAGGTGGACATTTTTAGGATTTTTTATCCTATATGGGTTTTGTCGTTCAAGGAATTTTTATTTTTATTCTTTTATTTCATAGGTAAATATTATTTACTTTTCATTCAAATTATGTCGGATTTGTACTACATTTTACTTGATTCGGTTTTTAAGAAGTATTTAGCTTTGTTCTTCATTTTAGTTTGGTCGACATATATGTTTGACTGCCATATACTTTTTATTGTTTACAAATTTGTTTACTTATATAATTTCTCGGACAAAATTTGCCTCCTACCTTACGATCGAGGAGGCTCTACCTTCTAACCATTCGCTTGGTCCAATCGTATTTTGACATGTATAAAAGATAATATGGGTACAATTTAATTTCTTTTTGCTATAATTTGTTACCAAAGCAATTTTGATACATAACAAAAAAAAATTGCTAGAATTTGTTACCAATTTTTTTAAAAAAACATGCATTTGAAAGAAAATTAATATGGGTAGAATTTAATTTCTTTTTGCTAGAATTTGTTACGAGAAAAATTTTGATACATTACAAATCATAAATATTTGATAGAATTTGTTACAAAAAAAAATTACTTAGAATTTAATTTATTTTTGCTAGAATTTGTTACCCAAACAATTTAGATCGATACATTATAATTAAAACAAAAATTGCTAGAATTTGTTAAAAAAAAAAAAAATCAACCAATTTATTAACATGGTAGGTTTCTGAATTCCGGTCACTACCTGAATTGTGTTTAGACAACTCATATCAACTTATTTTATAATATATAATATAATACACATACATCAACTTTTTCTATAATATATATGTAACGTATCAAAATTGTTTTGGTAACAATTTCTAGCAAAATTAAATTAAATTAAATTGTTCCCATATGTACATGTCAAAATCTCATTGGACCAAGTGAGGAGGTAAGAGCTAGAGACTATTTCCATGGTAGGAATCAAGTTTTGTCCTAATTTCTATGTGTGATTGTTTAGAAAAATTGTTGGTTTGGAATATCTACAGGTTTTTACATTTGCAAAATTGGTTTGTTTTTGCTATTTATGTGTTAATGGGAGATTTTTACAGGAAAACGTAAATACGAGTTACAGTTCGTAACTAGTAGGTACGATATTTGAATATAAATCAAAATAAAATGTCAGAGTCGAGACGAGTTGCGATATGGCCTGAACAAATTAATTTTGGCCTTGAGAATATCGCAGTACCTATGGAAAAATACAAGCATGGGGAGTCAAAAGGTGATTTTCTAAGGAGTACTATAGCTTTCTAGTGTAAACATGAAAAGATAATGTATTTTTATAAATTTATAATCCATACTTTAAGAGGAAATAATTAAGTACGAAGAGACATAAGACAGAGTCAAAGTATAGAGACTAGTTTCATTTTCTTCAGGTAGACTTTGAATTTCATGGTCAAAGTCAAAGAGGACTCTAATCATTTGGTGTTATGGAGAAGACAAATTTTACATGTTACTCAACTTTAAGTTAGTTAGTGAGGATAGATTTTTTAAAATAAAAGTGTGTAGAGATTTAATTTATATCATTGATTTAATTACCATCATACATAAGGTCTGATGCATGGTTTATATTGACTATTTGTAAGAGTTTAGTTAAAAAATCTCTTTTTATATCATAACTCTTTAATTTAACATTGTATGTAACTACGGCTGTGATAATTTTATTTGTTTTTTTAGTCAAGCATACCAATAATAAGTTACTCTAAACATGGAATATTCATGTTTTAGAAAATAAATTACTCCCATAAGGTGTATATTGTAGGTAAAGAAATTGAATCGTGAAATATTAGGATGTTAAATCCAAATGAGTAGAACATAACACCTTACTTAATCTAGTGGTGGAGACCAGTTTCCAGTTAATTGGGTTTGAATATATAATAAAAGAACCTGTTACTTTTTAGGAAGAGACAAGAGTACAAGACACTGTTAAAACATTAAAGTAAGTTATAATAACTTATTCTATATTTATATAAGAAATGTCAATACGTAAACGAAAGGGAAAAATGATAAAGATGAACAAAAGCAAAAGAGTCAATGTCATTAAAATGTCAAAATAGTTGACCTATTAGTTTGGGGTATTTATCACCCATACCGACCACCTTAAAACTTCTTTTTATTTCTAAATTTGGGTCTGGAATCCAATATCTTCATCATTTTATATCTAACATTTTTATACAAAAAAAACATTTTATATCTAACCTCTTTAAATTATTGAGCGTCATTCCTCCATCATTAAATTTGAAGACTCAATTGCCATAGGGTTGCATTTTAAAGCACCTTCATGTTTAAGGCATGAACACGCTACGTTGTTATTTAAGGATATAATGAGAAATAAATATCAGTTCCTACATAACGCATTTATGAGATAAATGCTTATTGCCTTCTTTTATATATGTTTCCCCACAACCGACTATCTGCTTCTTGATTTGAAAAATAAATTAAAATAAAATAAAGAGGCAAACTTATACAGATTACTCGAAACGGAAATTTGGCAAAAATTAATACTGCGTCAACTAATATTTCAAATATTGAATTCAAGCTGTTAATTGGAGGCAGAATTATCTTCCCTATGTACACATGTTGCAATAATATATATTCTCATTTAATTTATAAATTTTTTGAACCGGCCTTCTATCTTAAAGGAGTGTAAAACGTCTTATGTACCAAAAAACGAGAGAGTAAAACGTATTGCCACCTAAGCACGTATGATTGAAGGTCGATTCACAAATCTATATATCAAATGAGAAGATCTTAAGCCATTTATACTAGTACTTTTGGAAAGAATATATGTAAATGAGAATAAAATTATCAAATACTTAAGTAAAAAACTGTGTGTATATCATTCATACAAGATCTAGGACCAATTTACAAAATGTATAAATCAACTGATAAGATCTTGCACACATTTGTTTATAAGATTTTGTATAACTTTGTTTATACCTGGCCTTTTTGAATCTTATACAAATTAAATAAACTAATGAATCAAAAACATGTAATTAAAGACTTGGAATGAAGTTGAGATCAAATTTGACCAGTGATCGATTTATTCGAAATGCCAGGTTGGCACTATGAATACATGTTGGACACAATGACATTTTCTTAGTTACGTAGTATACATTTATTTTGGTCTTTTGACATAGAACTCGACCCTCTTTTATTGTCACAAATTATTATGCAAAGTCCCCTGAAGCATTTATATGTGTAATGAGGAATTGAGTAGTAATATAAAATGTTATCATTAATTATTAAATTTATTAACTCTTTGACGTTTATAATGAGTCACAATTCTTACTTGTAAATTTATATTATACCTTTAATAATAATTTTACAATTATGTGCCGTGCAAGTGACATCAGCATATTTTTGGAGGATTAAGTGTATCAGACTCTAGGGTAGAGTGAAGTACTCAGACCCCTACTATAAAAGTCGTATGATTTAATCAAAAAAATCAATGGCTTGAACCAAAGCTACAAAACAAATTTTTTAAATAAGAAAAAAAAAATAAAACTAACTATTAATTAGATAAAAACTCAATTAAAAGTGGAGAATTATAGTTGATACCACCGTAAATTTAATTATTAATTAAAACATAAAAAAACATTATTAATTTTTTCATCAAACATTATCAGAAAAAACAAACACCATAAAACTAACATTCCACTTCAATAAAAAACCAAATAAAAATACAGAACTTTAGTTGGTACCAGCTTAAATTTAATTGCTAATTAAAATAAAAACAAAAATAATAATTTTTTTTTATCAAACTTATTATTAATTAATCATTATGTTGGATAGTACTATATATTTTCTTTTATCAAATCTCTCATAGCCTATAGAGAAATAAGCACCTAGAAAAGATTTAGAAAAACATTCTATGCAATATTCCCATATTAATATATTTCTATTTGGCCCATCTGATCAAAATAAATCAAATCCTGTAGTTGAAATAATCAGAGTTTGAGTACTCCACTTTAGACAATGAGCATGGCTCCCCTTTTTTTATTTTTGGAACATATAATACCAAGGAATTAGATCTCACTCTCCATGCCCTAGATTTACTTCATGATTGACACAAGTTAGTACAACCTTTCCAGATCCTTGTACTCATGTATCTGTATATCATATTACTTTCATACCACATTATAATTTATATATAAACAACTCAATTTTGATCGGTAAATAACTTATATTTAAATTGTCAAAATAATTTTAAAAAAAATTCTATCATATAATTTAACATTTGAACCATGTATAAAAAAAAATTAAAAAAATTTCGTTTTGACAATTTAGTTACATGTTTAAGGCCGATAAAAGTTGTAGGGGAGAGGGGTGTTGTTGTTGGTTGGCTGGCATACAAATTATAATGTGATACGGATTGAGTATGACTTGTTCAAAATCTAGCTCGTGTTGATGTGTCATACCTCTCTTATTCGACTCTATTAACTAAATGATATTGAATCTATCCAGCTCCTCTATAGTTTGCTACTAATTATGCTCGAATATTTGACTAATTATGCTCGAATATTTGACAACTCCCTCTAATTTGAACATTTATGAAAATAATAATCAAATAGGTATTTCTGTGATGTGCATAAGATATCATTTCTTGAAATTAAAATTATTTATGGAAGTATTTGGTTCTCAGTTTCAATATCATTCTTTATTTATTTTCGTTTGCAAGTTAATTTTTTACTTATACGGCTCTTTATTTTATGTCGTGAGATTTCTTGATAATTTGCCGGTCCCAGCAAAACTCGATTGATCGAGTAGGATTTGAGTCGAGCCAAAATTAGGCTTCATCAATGATGCCTGTATATTAAAAACATAATACTTCTTCTTTCCCACCAAATTATAAGGATGAATATGTATACTTGTAATTTTGTAATACAAATTTGGTGTTATTTAAACGTCGAAATTGTAAATTTCAAAAGTTAATCACATAATTAACATGCTAAATTATATAAATAACTTTTAAAAATTACAATTCCGATATTTAAAGTGCATCAGTTTTGTGTTGTAAAATTGCACATATTTCTATTATTGCTTATAATTTGGGACGGAGGGAGTATTGATTTAATAAAACGATCTCGAGCCCTTAACAAGTCGAACATAAACTCAGACTCGCATAGTTTACTAAACAAACCCTACATACTTGTTCATGCGCAATTATCGAGCTAAACCCTACAAACGCATGTTAATATTAAATAAATAATCAACATAGAAAAGTGAGTAGTATGATGATTCATTCATATAAACTGTATATTTATTCGTTCTCACTGTTGGTATTTACTATAGTGATGGCAATGCTAATTGCTCTGCCTACTCAACACAATATAGAAGTAAGAGCCAGCCTTGAGGTAGATAGATACACACTCCACCACCATATCATTTCCTTAACCTTCACGCCTCCATTTATTTACTCACCCTCTCTCTCTCTCTCTCTCACATATATATATATATATATATATATGGAGGATATATGAACATCATGAAAAACATTTAACTAGACACTTTTTCGTAAAAATGCTCCAAATCAAGATTTGGTTAATGCAAATCTCAATGGTTTCATGACGGGAACACAAATATGCGTCTTGTTTTTTTTTCTGATATGTATAATGACATGTTTTGAATTTTTAAATTTTACCATAATTTCGAAAACATGATATTATACATCTCGGAAAAAAAAACAAGACGCATATTTGTGTTCCCGTCGTGAAACCATTGAGATTTGCATTAACCAAATCTTGATTTGGAGCGTTTTTACGAAAAAGTGTCTAGTTGGTTGTTTTTCATGATGTTCCTATAACATTTCCATATATATATATATATATATATATATAAATATAAATTTATTTAAAAACTTTACAATATTTACTTTGTTTGTATTTTATACATCACATTATTACCCACCCCTATTCCTCCTATTTAAAACTCACTTCACTCTCACACTCTTATCCCCACACTCTCTATTCTTAAACCCTCTCTCTACCTAAAAACCCACAATTTAAATTCTCTCATAAAAACAAAACTAAACTAAACTAAACTCTTCTATTTTCACTCCATAAGGAAAATAATAACTTCAAAACACAGTATATATAGGAACAAACCTTTTCTATTCTAGAACAGGGGAAACAAAACAGAGGAGTAAAATCACAAACAGAGTTTTCAAGTTTTTCCATCCATTTTCCCCATTTCCCATATTTCTCAAGGGTAAAATAAAACCAAACAAGAAACTAAGCAATTTTCAAGAATTCATCTTTTCTTGAAAAATGAGTGAATCCAAAAAAAGGATCGAAGTAGAGGGTCCGATAATCATAGGTGCTGGACCTTCGGGATTAGCAGTATCGGCTTGCCTAAGTCAAAGCAACATTCCCTCTCTCATCCTCGAGAGAAGCGATTGTATCGCCTCTCTTTGGCAATACCGAACATACGATCGCCTAAAGCTCCACCTTCCTAAAAAGTTTTGCGAACTCCCCCTCCTCGGGTTCCCCAAAAACTACCCAAAATACCCCTCAAAAGCCCAATTCTTGTCCTACATGGAAACTTATGCGCAGCGTTTCAATATCAAGCCGGAATTTAACCAAAATGTGGAGAAAGCGGAGTTTGACAAGGGTTTAGGGGTTTGGGTTATAGATACGCAGGATCGCGTGTATGTATGTAAATGGATTGTGGTTGCAACGGGGGAGAATGCAGAGCCTGTTGTACCGGATATAGTTGGAATTGAGAAATTTAAAGGGGATGTTTTGCATACAAGTGTTTATAAGAGTGGTTCTGTTTTTGAGAAACAGAGGGTTTTGGTGATTGGGTGTGGTAACTCTGGTATGGAGGTTAGTTTAGACCTTTGTCGACACAATGCTAGCCCGTATGTCATCGTTCGAAACTCGGTAAGCCCTATTGTTCTTTTATTTTTATTTTTACTCTTGAATGTTAAACTCGAGCAATGGAAAAGGTAGAAGAAATAGTTTTTGTTTGAAAATTTTGATACTCTTTTTGTGGAATTTTAAGTGAAATTGGTTGAAATCCTTAACTATCTCAGTTTTGAAGTTTTGAAATAGTACACTGGCATTTTTTTAGATTTTTCAGAAAGTTTGATGTGTAGTGAGATTAAACTTATTTTTAGTAACTTTAATTGAATGAGCTTATTTGCTTAAATGGAACGGAAAAGCATCCCTTGATTCTTTTATAGCATGTTTAGTAATTGTATCTAAACCACCAAACATACCTTTATATATAAACTAGAATCTCACTATTTTGTATTTTACCCCTTTTGTTTGTCTTTTTGTGTTTATACCAATGTAAAACGCAAAAAAAAATGAATTTGGTTATTTACAGAACTATTCAAGTTCACTGGACATTCTTTTCCATTATTCAAATATTTCGGGAAGAGTAGTGAAATTTAATTTTGTTACCCTGGTCAAAGATGAGGAGAATGTTTATAGGTTTGGTAGCTTTAGGTGCTAGGCTTTGGTTCTGTTTTCGAAATCTTTCACCGTTTTATGATAATTTAGGTGTTAGAGGGTGGTTGGATTTTCAGAACTTCTCATTTATGTATAAATTAAATTTATGGTACATTAGCAATCACGATAAGAATTTCGTTACAGTGATTTTTTGAAGGGATGAATCTTACTATTCTTGTGTTTACAACACTATTAGAATAATTAAACGTGGTAGTCCTTGTGTTTAGAATTTGGATTGAAATGTAACCCAACAGATTCCAAAATATCTTCTCAGACCTTACTACTTCTATTATTTACTTATATTAAAATTATTGTTTAAAAATAATCATTTAACTATATTTATCTTTTCCAGATACCTGCTTTTTAACCGAATTGTATGTTCCTGGCCAAAGTTTAAAGTTGAGTTATATACAATGCATGTGTTACCTATTGGGGTGCTAACTTTGTTGTTTTAGGTACATATACTTCCTAGGGAGATGTTTGGCTTTTCAACTTTTGGAGTAGCAATGGCACTTCTTAAGTGGCTACCTTTAAGGCTTGTTGATAAATTTCTCCTACTTGTGGCTAACCTCATACTCGGAAACACCGACAAAATGGGGCTACGAAGGCCCAAAACCGGACCACTCGAACTCAAAAATGCCACTGGAAAAACACCCGTCCTAGACGTTGGAGCCCTTACACAAATAAAAGCCGGAAAAATCAAGGTAAAACATATTAATATAAAGTAAAAAAAAGCCAAGCCAAATGAACCATGAATAATAAGTCTTAAGGTTGCTTACAATCTACCCTTAAATATCAGTCATTCTATTTCTTTAACACTTTGCTCCACATTCTGCCAATAATTGCAAAATTGTTAGAAGAAGGTGAAATTAAATAATAAAAAAATAAGATAAATTTGTTGTCATGTATAGGTTGTGGAAGGGATGAAAGAGATAACAATGAAGGGTGCCAAGTTCATGGATGGACAAGAAAAGGAGTTTGATTCTATAATATTAGCAACGGGCTATAAGAGCATTGTGCCAAGTTGGCTCAAGGTATGCATAACAAATGTTCTCACATACATCTAATTCATTGACAATATTGTTTTATCTGTATTATGATACTCTAAAGTCACTTTCGCACTTACACTCGTAGTACCCTACAAAACGCTTCTTATTAAAAAGATAAAATCTGATGGCATCTGTTTGGACTGTTACCCTCTCTATGTAATTTCCCCTCCCACAAACTTAAAATTTTGTTCGAATGTGATGTTTTGTAGCTATCATCACTTACTTCCTCTCTTTTTTTCTTCTGAATGTTTTCTCTTTTGTTTTTCACTTCTTACTTTTATTTATTGACATTCTTTTGATCAAGAAAGTATCACCTAAAATTATGACTACATAAACTACTACTAGTACTACTTTCTTTTCGGAAAAAAAACTACTACTACTAACAAAAACTTCTGACTACTTGTTTCTTTTTGGTCCTTAATGATTTTGATGTACGTACTTGTTTTATTGTCCAACGTTTAGGGAAAATATTAAATGGACCTGTTTCTTTTTTGAGAAAATGGACCAAGCCAACAATTTTTGAAGTCTTAATTTTGTGATGGTTCCTTACTAAGATTTCAGAATCAATTAACGGGCTACTGAATATTTACTGATTGATTTACTCAACATTTCGTTTAGCTATTCAACTTTGTCCATGATCTTTATGAGTTGCTAGAAAACCATAGATATTGTAATTTTTAATATTACACTTCATTGATAATCATGAATGATTGTAAACGCATTAAACGATTACTTATTACACGACACTAAAGTAACAATGCTGATAATTTATCTTAAACGATTACTTATTAGATGATTCTAAAGTAATGCAGATAATTTTCCTTTGTTAAAACACAAACAAAGCGTATTCCTTTGCCAAAATTTTATCTAGGGTAATAGGAAGACATTATTTGCCAAAATGAACAAGAAACAAATTGTTATTGCAACCTATTTACAGATTTTCTTTCCGCTATTTTCTCTTTGCTTTTTGTAGATCTCCTATGAGCTGTTGCTGACTGGAAGCTCATTTTTAGTTCATATTGCATTTAGTAAAATTTAATAACTTATTATATATCAAAATGAAATGCAGGGTTGTGATTTTTTCACTGAGCATGGTCTACCAAAAACCCCATTTCCCAACAGCTGGAAAGGGGAAAATGGATTGTATGCTGTAGGGTTCACAAGAGGAGGCATACTTGGCACTGTATCAGACTCCCTAAACATAGCCAAACATATTACCCAACAGTGGAATAAATCCTTCTGTAATTCCAATATTACTTCTCCTGACGCCCTGACAAATATCATTTGATAAGAAATAGTATTAATAATCCGATAAACCAATAAACAATTGGGGTTTTAATATAAGTTAGAAAAGTGATCGTTCCGTTACTTATTAACTTGTTAGTTTTTATTCTCTTTCCTTTTTCCGCTTATTTGGTCCCATTTGTAAATTAATCAATTTTGAGGGGAATGTCTTATATCCTTTTTTAGATGTGTGTGCTCCTATGTATAGTGCTATTGGTTTTATAAAAAAATTACTAGCTAAATATAATGCTTTTTTTATTTGGTGTAATCATAAATTCAATCGTTTTACTTAATTTATGTTGTTTCAAGTTTATACCATTGTTAAGATCAATGTACAAGCTAAGCAAGTTAAAGATACAAGCTACGCTAGACATTCTGCAAAATCTAGCCCTTCTACACTTGTATCGCAAATATTTATTTATTTTATCGTCAACTCCTCACTTTGAATAGCTGTGAGCCGAAGTATGACGTTGGAGAATTTTCAGGCCCAATAGTACTAATGGCTGTATCAGATTATAGTACTCCTATCAGACAAACGGAGACAACTCATATCAATATTACAAATTACAATTTACAATTTACAATTTACAATTTACGACGAATGTAACCATGTAAAGACATGACAATGCTGAAAGTAACGGTGAATGGGAATATGCAAGGCCTACGCTTTTGACCTCCAAAACAGTAAGTACTTGATTTTGTAATGACAAACTAAATTTAGAATCATATTTTACAACATATAAATCCTTAATTTTAGAACATAGTGGGGACTCTTTTTTTTATATATCACGAATGTTTTAGTCTGTACATCTAAAGACGATCAAAAGTTATATAAATCCCTAAAAGGAAAAGAATATCTTTCTTATGATATGAACGTGATAAATATGACCCTCATAGTCCATACAATTTATTTTTTCCGGTTGTCACTTATAAGTTATACAGACGATAAGTTTGTTTATCATACATCAAAGAGAATTTTATTTTCCAGGATACCATTGGATGGAGAATTGATTGATTAAGTTTATTGGTGTATTGTATAATTAGTACGTCTCCTTATATTTATTTTTACTTTTTTGAAATAAATTACATTTTCTTCTGAGTAATTATTGTTTAAAAATTAAACTAATTTTAAAAAGCAAAATGGATAGTAAGTGAGGATCACTTGTGCAGCTTATACTGAAGCCAATTAATGTGCATTCTTAATTAGTACAACTACTCAGCTCTACTCGCCGTATTAAGTACTACTCTTAACATTGGATTTTGCTAAAGTAGGGTACAATTCATATCTCCGTTTACCTGTATTCAGACTACTACTTTGGGAATTCACTTTCATTTTAGTTTTGCTTTTCGGATAATTATCAAAATACCACCAAGGGGTACTAATTAACTATTAACTACTTTGGTTATTTTATCAATTTAGTCGTTAAGGTTAAATATTTTTTTATGTATCAATATTATAAGTGGTCAAATAAGTTATTTTCCAAGGAATTCACCCTAAGTTCCGCAATATTAAGATAATTTTTATTTATTTATTAATTTCATTTCATAATTATTAGGTAAGAATATTAAATATATTATATTTAAATAAATATCTTTTTTTCAGCAAACTGTATCTTGTAACATCCCTTTACTAATAAATATATTAAAGTAATTTTTGTAAGTCCACACAATATCAAGAATAGTAAGTACTACAGAACGAATTAATACGTATTCCCAAAAAAAGACTAATTAACCATGCAAGACGTTCAACCATTGAAATATTTTTTTTCTTCAAATATTTTTGAAAAACCAAATTAGAAAAGCATCATCTATTGGTACATACAGGGCGGCCCGCTAGTGCAGTTTGTTCGAAACTAAAAAAATTCGGTTACCCCAAATTATGTATTTTTATGTAAAAAAAAAATGAATGGAGAAAAGAATTGAACTTATGGCCATTAATTATATAGCATCATGTATTGTATTATTAACCACTCCACCACTAACACTTATAATAATTTTTATTGAATTATTTTCTAATATTCTAATAATTAGATATTTGGGTTTACAGGATTGACTTTTAAAAAAAAATTGGATTTTTGTCTAATAATACAGTCTTACTGGACTACCACCTGGGGCCGCCCCTGATACATATATTCAAAATCCAAATTGATTGAAAGGTAAATAAATAAGTGTCATGACCCTGTCCATTTTGAGAAAATTTGATGATAAAAGGAATCATGCATGCTTATTATTTGAATTATCCAGAAGTTGAAGTTAAATGAAAGATCATATAATGACCCTCCTTGATAATCGAGATATTCAGAATAATAGGAGTACTGTAGTAGTTACTAGGGGCTTGGTAAACAATATGGAAAAATATTAAACCGTATTTAAAAGTAGAAAATGGGGGGAGGTTAGTTCAATATGATGTGTGTGAGAGGTGATTATTGAGACAATGATGGGGCTCTGACCAATTGAGTGTACGACCTATGATGTACAACTGACACTTCTCTGCTTTGCTGATGCAATCATCTTACGTTCCACGTTCTCTCTCTCTCTCTCTCTCTCTCTCTCTCTCTGCAGATCCCTCTTTATTAACTCTTTTACTGTATCTATTTGTGCCGCCATAATACACCAATAATACTAATACTCGTACTCAATTAGGGTTGCAAATAACTCATTTACGATCTCCTCTTCCATCATGTACCACTAACCACGGGCGGACGATGGAAAAAAATTTACGGGCAACATCTCACTATATTTGTAATATAATTGGCACTCTCTCCGTTCCTATTTAATTATTCATTACGAAACTACGTGTAATTTTGATCGGCCAAGAACTTATATCAAAATTACCGTAATGAAATTTTTTAAAAATTGATCATATAGTTCAAATGTTCAATTTTATTATTAGATTTAAAAAAATATCATTTTGACAATTTTGATACAAGTTATAAGCTTGTCAAAATTGCACGTAGTTTCGTAGTGGACAATTAAATGGGAACGGGGAGAGTAGTTAAAATAAAAATATTAAACACTAATTTGTTTACAATGTGTTGCAATATATCAAATGGTTGATTAGTTTTGTATTTTAGATAGAAGATCATGAGTTCGAAACTATTTAGTTATAATTTAATTTTGTTTTTATTTTGATTTGTATTTATCGAGCAACAAACAAAATTCGAGCCTTATGCATTTCGTGATACCGGGCCGTCACTGCACTGAACTCAACACCAACAAAATAATAAGGGTTGTGTTCTGACTGTGGCTCGTTTTATTTATTTAATTATTTTTTCATATGTATATTTATGTTTATAATAAATGTAAAAATTATAATATACAATGTTCATCAACGATGAATACTATTTCTCTTTAGATTTTTAAGACTAAATCAATTTTAATTTAAAATCACAATACTTATACTTCATCCGTATCCGTTCCTTGGGTCTATATCTGAATATCAAAATTTTAAGGAGACACAATGATGACTTTACTTTTTTGGTTTAATTTACACTTTTGCACTAATCTATAATAATTGGTTTAGTTTTATTGTTTTGAAGAAAGGGTAACAAAGTAAAATTTGATGAGGTTATATACTATTTTGGGACAATGTCGTAATAGTTTGGGACTTCTAAATAAGGAATACTAGCCAAATCAATTGAGACGGATGGAGTATGTCTTATAGATTATCTTATTATATATTTATCTAAATAAATAAAAATTATCTAACGAAACAAGGGTAAGCGTGTCTCGTGAACAGAGTCGGTTCGACCTCATCCTCAACTACACCCAATCCCGAACTCGACAAGAGTTAGGTCGGAAGCATTCTCAAAAGTCGGGACGGGAATTATTTGGGTAGGAAACGGTTGGTGAGGCGGGTCGGGATTGGGATTTCGGTTTCTCCCACCCCTAACATACATACATACATACATACATACATACATACATACATACATAAATGCATATTAGGGATGGAGGAGAGAGGGAGCGGGAGATGCAGGAGACGGAGTGACGTAAAGAAACCTCAATATCCTTTATAAGCAACAAAAGCGGGAGACACATACACAACTTTAAAACCAAAAATAGAAAAGGAGGCAGGACGGCGGAGCCGGGGAAGGGTAGCATTAATATTTTTGGGATGTACATATATTACAAAACGTTATTTTATGGGGTTGCAAAACTCATTGTTATTAAAATATTTTAAACTAGTCCTATAGAATAAATAGTGTTTTCGTAAATTGTATGATCAAGAGTGAGCCACTTAGTTCCTTATTAGCTGGTCCATGAAAATAGAGGGTACTTATAGAGACTTAATAGTCCTCAAAAGTGAGACTTGAGATGTTCCAAATCATACAAGCTTATATTGTGAGAATAAAATTTGAAATTTAAAGCGGAGGGTTATAAATGTGTATTGATTATGAGAGAAAATGAGATCTAACATTACACGCTTGCATTGAAAAGCAAGCACACGTTACGGTGTAAATTTTACGTCACACTTAATTCCCAACTTCCTTTTTTGTCTTTCTTCTGCTCTTCAGTCCTCACTTATATCCACTGACCATTTGCAGATACACTCGGAAATGGCAGATTCTATAATTAACGTTACATTTATTTAAATAGTATAAAACTGAACTAGCTCTACTAGTATATAATATTTATTGTGTAGTAAACTTAATTTAAATAATAAAAATAATTACTATTTGTGTTTCGAAATAAATGTATTGTATTCTATTTTGTATGTCCCAAAATAAGTGTCTGTTTTAATTTTTTAGTAAATTTTCTCTTTTTTATTTTTTAAAATATCTCTTTTGATAGTTAAATCATATCAAGTTTACAATTATAATCTCATTATAAGTAAAAAATAGTTTTTGTTTGAAAATTTTGATTCTTTGATTCTTTTTTATTGAATTTTTTGGTGAAATTGGTTCAAATTCTTAAATAACTCAGTTTTCGAAACATGACACTTATACTCGGACGAGAGAGTATACAAACTTGCAAAAGGGGTAATTTCTCAACAGTGATTGCTAGCTGCTCACAAACTTTTTATTAAGCCGCGGTTTATAAACTAAATTTCATTACATTTAAGCTGAAAAAAATATATTAAAAGTTTAATCAGCTTCGTAACGTTTTAATCTCTTTTTTCTTAAACTTAATAATTCAACCAAATACTAGATTATCACAACTAGTGATAAATACTCAGATAGATACGTAAATATACATTCGAAAAAACCAAAAAGTAATCAAATTTTTTACATTTTAATATGCTTCACGACCTTTAATCTCCTTTTTCTGTTACTTAATAATTAAACACATAAATATATAATTAAAAAAATAGAAAGAGATGTAGAATTGCATATATAGTTGAATTCAATAATAATTGGAAGGAAAAAACTTGACATAAAAGCATATTAATATGGAGAGAGACACGGAGTTAACGCGTGGAGAATGAGAGAGAAAGTAGAGATAGAAAGAGAGATTTCTAGATCGAATATGAGCACACAGAGAGATAGTGGATAGAACTACAAATAAATATGGAAAATGGAGAGATAGATAGATAGAGAGAGCGGGTGGGAGAAAAATGTAATTGATATGGTCAATGGGAAAAACAATTGAATCTATATATACGTTTATACGTTTGGTTTTCATGTTTTTCATGTATCGATAAAATATCTGTTCATTCGGGATTCAGAGTAATTTAAGGGAGTATAAAAACATTTCAAAACTCTTCTACACACTTAGTCATTTCATTCTACGGTTTTATATTTGAGAATCCTTGATAAATTATCTCAGCTAATGATACACTTAATATGAAATGTTTTTAGAGAACTAATTAATTAAGGGACCAATTAGGAGTGGAACATCAAGAACATTTTTTTTTTACCGAAATGACGAAAAAAAATTCACTTTATTTTCCTGTGTTTTGCATGAATATTGATTTAGTGACCTGAATTTACAAAATTTTAATTTAGTGATCTAGCTATATTAAAATGATTGATTTTGTGACCTTTTTAACTTCACGCGTTTTAAATAATTACAATTTAGCCAACATAATTTAGAAATTAATTGAAAAAACCACAGATTTGTTAAAAATGATAATTTTAACTCTTTTACGGTTTCTTTTAAAAGACACATTTTCTAATAACTAATTTTTTTTAATAATTTTTCAAATAATTTTTTCCAAAAAAATAGGAGTTTCTGTGAAAAAAAGTTGTTTATTCTGATTAAAACATATTACTGATTTTTTCCACTTTGCCAATAAAATTATGTCTCAAAAATATATTTTTTTAAATTGTTTACTTAATAGAAATTTTAATATAAAAAAAAACAACTTTGCAGAAAAAATTTATTGAATTCAAAATTCTCCCAATGATTCAATAGCTTGTGAATAGTATATTTTAATTCTAAATTTTTGCAAAGATGTGAAATATACTGATTAACTTTTTAAAAGAATTACTAGTTTATATAAACAATACAAGTAAATTTATTTTATTCCCTAAGGATTTTGTTTAATACATTTTTTTTCCAAATTATTTCAAATTTAACAAAAATGTTTGCTTTATTCAAATTTTTGCAAATATGTGAGACATAATGTTATCAGTAAAAGGAAAAAACTTTCAGTAATATTTTTTAATCATGGTATGTAACTTTTGTTTTGAGAAAAACTCCCACTTTCTTGTTTGAAAAAATATTTATTTTAAAGAGAAATTGGTTATCTAAAAATGTGTTTTTTTAAATAGTTAATTTTGTCAATTTTAACAAATCAGTTGCTATTTTATTAATTTATAAACTATGTGGGCTGGATTGTAATTGTATAAAATTTATGAAGTTTAGTAGGTCACCAAATCAATCATTTAAATAAACTGAGGTCACTAAATTAAAATTTTACAAAGTCAGGTTACTAAATCAATATTTATAAACATAGGGCACAAAAGTGAAATTTTCCCGGAAATGACGATGTGACTTAGGTATTTTGGTCATAAAATTTGGGTGTCCAATTGATATGATGTTAGTATAAGATCCTTTATTTTTACAATATATATCCAACTCAATCGTCTAAAATTGGTTCGTGTAAACCATATTAGAAAAAAAACACTTAGACGCTTCTTCATGGTGTGTGATTGGGAAAAGATTTGCTTGGAATTAATCAAGTACAAAGTAAATAATAAGTAATGTAATTATTTTAAAATATCAGATCTTTGAATCCTTATACAGTTTCTTAGTTAAGCATTTTGTATAATACTCTTGTAAACCGAAGTTTTATGCTCTCCCATGAATTCTTCAATTCTTCTATATATATATATATATATATATATATATATATATATATATATGGAGATTTGCATTAACCAAATCTTGATTTGGAGCGTTTTTACGAAAAAAGTGTCTAAGTTGATGTTTATATAACTTCTCCCTATATTATATATATATATATATATATACATACAAAGAAAAATCAAGAAAAATTGAGTCCGACAAATTTTGTCTAATTTTTATAAAAATGTTCTTACTCTTTTCTATTAATTACATTATTACACTCGATTCATAAAAAATAGATAAATAAAAACTAATGACATTTCCACTCCCTCTTAAATAACATGTTTACACTTTTACCCTAAATTTCTCTAAATTATTCTTAAATTGTTTTCTATCATTTCATTTAAATATGCGTCGTATATGCTGCGTGGGTGCATGATTTGCTAGGGTAAGAGTGTAATAATGTACGTTTATTCGGGATTATATCAAATAAATTGTTACTTTGGACTTGAAATTCCCCTAATAATCAAATAAAGTGTTATGAATTTTCCTTTGAAATCATGTTTCTTTAAAAATCTATTCAACCCAATTCCATTAAAGAGGTTCGGTAAAACCAATTTTTCTAATATAAAATACATGACCGAAATGGGTTTCTTAACGTTTTTGGTTATAAATGATTAAGATAATTTTTTTTGACTAATATTAGTCTGATCCATCATACCAATTCTCAAAGAAACACAGGGCAAATGCTTGTGACTAGGGCTGTAAATGAGATGGGTTGTCTGTGAAACCGTTCGTTTTCAGCTCGTTTAATGTTCGGTTTATGTTCGTTCATTTATAAATAAACACGATAATGAACAAGAATATAGTGTTCGTCTATTAAATGAACTGAACATGAACATGTCTCTGTTCGGTTCGTCTAAGCTCGTATTCGTATAACTATATATAAAGTTTGATAAAATAAAAAACTAAATCTATTAATGATGTAACAAAAACTAATATCATTACACAATTAATAAACTTATTTATGCTATAATAATATAAATGATGTGTTTGTATTATTTTAAACTTATTATGGTAATTTATATCATCATACTTTTATCGTTAAGTGTTCAACTCGTTAAAGTAATCATATGTAAAAAAAAATTTATACAATATATAAACTTAAAATTATATGTGAACTAGTTTATCGTAGTTAACAAAATAGTAATATATGATAAAATTAAAATATATTTTAAAAAGAAAGAATGTTTTATTTTTTTTCAATTATTGAATGTTTTTGAAGAAATTAGATGTTCACGAACAGCTCGTGTTCGGCTCGTCAAATGTTCGGTTTATGTTTGTTAAATGTTCATTTGTATTTAAATGAACATGAACTGAACATGAACAAAAGTTTTAGTTTATGAACAGAATCTTGTTCGGTTCGGTTCTTATTATTCACAGCCCTACTTGGGACGAAAGAGACATGTCCAATTGGACATGCAAGTCAATATATATGGAGGAGTTTCAAATCTCAGGTAACGAGGTCAGTGTTAGACTTGGTCATAATTATTTTTCATGTAATATGTGAATTTGTAACGTAAAATACTGGACTTAGTTGAAACAATTTAGAACTTTGTGTATTGGTTTCCATCATATTGCATATATCAGTTATTTTAAAGACAAAGGTTGTAACTATATGCATCGTCATTACCGTTTTAGATATTTGGACTGTAATTCCTTCACCAATCCTACACCATCAACTGGGACGAGGGAGTAATAATAAATTAGAAAGTGATTACAAACAATAATATAATATAATACCTTTAGGAAAACATATATAAGAGCAACCATAAAATATATATATTATATTTTTATAGATTTTAAATTGAATAAGCACTTGTGAATTTTCTATTTATGCTAATTAATGTGAGTATTATGTTTTTGGTTATGCAGCATGCTAAACCATATTTTATTCCAGTTATCCAGTATGCAAGCATAAATTGGCATGATATGGCATGATAATGTACTGATCAAAACACTGATGATGCATGCATGCAATATTGGCATGCATACAAATATATGTTCCACACAGAAGACAAAACCGATTATTCATATCCTGTCATTTTCAATTATTTGTTGGAAATTCGTGGAAATATAAGTTCTGGCTCTTTTTAAACATTACCAAATCTTTTGTAGGGGTAACATTTTTCGTCCTGGAGTTCAGTGTTTGTATTCAAAACCAGATAATTTTTAAACAAAATTAAGAACCATATATATATATATATGACATGAAATGAAATGAAAACACCACTCAGAACTGACATGTCAATAGTGAATGTTTATCGCCAAAACGAATGGTCCACTACTTTGGTTTTATGTAACTAAACTATATATTCAAAACAGCATTTTTATACATACAATTTATATCATGATTTTTTTTTTACCAGTTTGATGGTTAAAACACTACTCCATATATATAGTCGGTGCATTACTCGGATACTTTTGAACTACTGATAACCATAAAATTAAGTCGTGTAATTCTACAAGCTGGAATTCTCAGTAAACGTTCCAGAAAGTATTTATCCAGTGCTTCATCTAGAAGAAAAATCAAAAAATAATTCTTAAAATTGTAGAAAATTTCCCTCTTTTTAACGGTTTTCATCGAAAAAGTAAGTGGAGTCGGATTGAATTGTACTAGAAGTAAAGGTTGTGTTAAGTTGATGGTACCAAAATAAAAGTTTGAAACTTTATGGTACAAAAGCGAATATCGCTCATAGTTAATGGTACAAAAGTATAATTATCCATAATCTATAACACTAATGAATCTAACTTATTTTTTGAACAATTAACGAACCGAGGTCTTAATGAATGAAAGGTGTTGTGTTCATGTTCAGTTCGTTTACTTAACGAACATTAAATTCATGTTCGGTTCCTTTACTTAACGAACGAACACTAATCGAGTTGTTAACTAACCAAACACGATATGTTCATAAACAGTTCAACTCGTTTACCATTGCAGCCTATGTGTATAATCTCGGTCATAAAAAACAATAGAATCCCTCAATTTTGCTGGGAAAAGCTCCTTGATAAGAATAGAAGAGATACCAAGACATAGGAAGAGAAAAGAAGGGTCTTCGTGTGAAAAGGAGGGGGACCAAGTGAAATAAAGATGGTGGAGGGGAGACGGGAAAAAAAATACTTTTAGTGTACTGTATTATCAGTTTTTAACGATTTAGGTACTGCACTATCAATTTTAACAATTGAGGTACCAAACTACGAAATTTGTCATAATTGAGGACATACCGTTAAACAAAATGATAAAATTGCATTCACATTATCTTGTCTACCGCAAGATGAGTGCAATTTTTTCAAGATACGTCAAATATAGATCCACAAATATGAGATATAGTGATTGCAATCTCGTCGATTTATGCTGGTAGTCTCTTAATTGAACGAAATTTCGTAGTTCGGTACCTGGATTGTTAAAATTGGTAGTTCAGTATCTAAATCGTTAACCACTATTGGTACGATACGCTAAACGTATTTTTTTCCGAGACAAGACTATAAGAGAGTTATGCGTTACACTAATATTTAGATGATTTATAAAATGGTACAAAAATATTAGTACATAGTTTTGTACTAATATTTTTGTACCATTAATTATGTAAAGTCATGAGTAAATGACCCTTAAATTAAAAACGAGAAGTACTTCCATGTTCCATCCATAATACTGAACCACATTGAATTTACCCAAACCACACTTAAGAGACCCAAAATACTAAAACAACCTAAAAACCTGCCTGTTTTAAAAAAGGGGCCACCTATAAGAGGAAACTTATGTCCCTGACTTTTTTACTTTTCATCAGTCTTTACTTCTAGAAAATTATTTTTGTCTGAAAAGAATGCGGTTATTTGATTTGATACCCACCGACTACTAGAGCTTAATTGCAATTAGTGATTTATTTATTTTTAAGATGTACACCGAGCCACCGACAAATAACTGGTTAGTGCAAGAAGCATTCTATTTGGGAAAAAACTTGTGCAGAAATAAACTCAAATTCCAAGTTATTGCAACAGTTACTTTCGTTGGAATTGATACAGAGCTAAAATTCTTAAGACTTTATTTGTAGTCATTTCAAATGGGAAATTTATAAAGAAAACCCATGTTGAGATTTTTCAGTATTGCAGTTTACTGCGAGAAATCCGGATGTTGTAACTATAACTATCAGAATATCAAAAAGAAAAAGAAAACATGGAAGAACAGAGTTACATCGAAATAGATAGTCTCCTAAAGGAATAAATACATTGTTATCTATTACAAATTATCAAGCACTTTAAAAGTAAAACTGATATGAAGGAACGAATAAATAAATACATCCCTAAAACAAGAAGTAACTAAAAAAGCTTGAAGCTAATATAGCTAAGAATGACAGGTATCAAGAGAAAAAGATACTTGAGAACAAGAAAATTCCCCAGTAACTACAACATATTTTTGACATGCTTAGAATGCTTCAACCGAATTGCTGCATGTTCCAATTACATCATCATAACCACAGTTTTTTTACGAAGCCAGGAATCTCATATGCTTTTGGAAATGGCACCAGCAGCAAACAAAAGATTTCTTCTGGAAAACTGCCACAAGATTTAGGTTGTCAAATCATCTTAATAATTTTTATAAAATACGTATAGAAAACACAAACTATGGTACAGTTTTATGTTGCACTAAAACTTTAGGAAGAATGGAGTCTTCAAATTTTGGGGTTAAATATCAAGCGATTCAAACCACTGTAGGACACTGAAACTTTTCTGACACGACCCCATCCATAAGAATTAAAATAATAATTTTCATAATAAGCAAATAGGGGTATGTGATCAGAATATTGATTTATTAGTCACTCATTGCTTAAATTTGCTATTTCAATGCGATAACTACTTTTCATTTATTTTTAATAATTACTGTGATGAAAATGCGAGTTTGGTGCAAGAAGTGTTGACAATGCAGTATTGATTTATTACAGTTTCTACACATCCTGTTGTCGTTTCCTGTATTTTTAAAAAGTTGTATCTGGTTGTCCTTGTCAGATTTGCGTCCCCTATCTGTATCCACGCTGCTAAGTCTAATTAAAAGTTTTGAGTATTAAAGTTCAGATTGGATTATCAAGGCGATGTTTAGGGTCCATGGAGGGATTTGGTGGAGATCTTGGTCCTATATGCGTATAGACATTGCAATTCTATCATAATAAAACTACATGCAGAAAATTTTAAAACAAACACTATCTCATAAACAAAACAGAGTTCAAATTGGCAACCTACTCCCCGACAAAATCTACACTATGCATCGATATCCCATATTTAAACCCCTTTAAATATCCAAAGGCAGCCATATCAATCCATAACATGATAGCGCAGTAGAAGACATTATTTAATTCAAGAGTTTACCTGCAAAGAATAGACTGGAGTTGACTTGGTAGGAAGAGTTTTCAGCGACCTGAGTCTGTTTGTACTTGCAGTTTTGCTGGAAAAAAAACATTGCAACGATAAGTGTTAAAACAAGGACAAGTGCAACAAAGTTGAGTCCTTTTTATCATTAGCAAAACCTACTTCTCTTCTGTTTTTGGAAGCTTGTTACTCGCTGCTACATCCCACAACTTTACAGTGCAATCGGCAGACCCAGATGCCAGAAGAGAACCTTCACAACTGACATAGCAAACCAACTTTTATCATATAGCGTGGAAAAAATAATTTAAAAACTCATACAACTTCTAAATAGATAAGGCGTTTAATTTAGCCGCCTGTGGGTAACAAATATCACCTCTAGAACATTGCAATATTGCATACATACCAACATTAGGGAAGATATTAGGGGTTTAGCTCATGATAAAATACGAAGTGTCTGCAAATACTAGGCATGAGGTAACAAAGTCATGACTGAGTATGTTTTCTGTAATTCATAAGACATTTCCCCCAAAAAATAATTTATTTTCATTGTCATAATGTGCCACCCACGGTCTCATCATAGTGTATCATGCATCCCCATGAGAACCACACGAACCAATAAACGGTCACATATCTTGATAACTCTTTTTTTAAAAATTTGTGTCTGTGGGGTGTTTTTCTTTCACATGTTAGCAAGCAGCCCAGCCTCTCAAAGTCTTGTATCATAATTAAAAAGTAATATCCCTAGGATGAGTGACTAATGATAAGACAAGGAAATATACAAGAAAACAGCAATTCCTACTGCATGGTTATCAAAAGCATATATAGTAGACCTTTTTTAATTGTTAACTAGACAAAAGGGAAATTGTCATTTTTGTATACCAGCCTATGAAGTATTGAATATCACAAGTTAGGCACCAAGCTACACGGAATAGAACAGCAAAGACATCAGTGTTAAAAGTTTACATTAGCCAAACGGCACTAGTTATCAAACATTCGATACCACTGGTATACTAAGCATTAATCTACCCAAAATCCAAGAATTATTACAGCAACGTTAATTTTTTTTAGCTTTAAGCACTTGTCAATTGTAATAATTGCTTTAATAATTGTGAAAATTTCTGTAAATTGGTGTCTAAATTGTGCATGTTCAATTTTGTGTAGATTGATCTCTAAATTGTGAAATTCAACGGCATGATCTACTAATAACTGATTATTAAAAGTTGACAGGTTGGTGCACAAAAAAGTGATATTTTCCCTTCAACGAATCAAGTCCCAGACAGATGTAAAGACTCTTTTTTGCTGACATAAATAAATATATATATATATGTACCTAAAAGCAAGCGTCCATACACACGAACTGTGGCCCATCAAAGGGGTGACACAGCGACCAGATGAGAGATCCCACATCATAATTGAACCATCTTCATCTCCAGATGCCATGTAACGACCATCAGGTGACATTGCCAAGGACAAAACCGTACTCCTATGACCAATGAAGATTCTAACACACTCCCCACTTTGTACATCCCATAATCGAACTGTTTTGTCGCTAGATCCTGTCGCTATGTAGTTGCAATTTGTATGCCACTGAACACACTGAATAAGTACACATGCGGTTAGTTTGTTTACAAAGGCCAAAAATGATCGATGATCTAAGATAGATACTTCGGCGGAGAGAGAGATATGCACACCATGAAATAAGTATATAAATTTAATGTTCCTAAATTGTTTGATTGTTTGCAGATTTCAAGCAAATAAAATCTTGATTATTTAAGTTCCGGGAAAAAAAAAACTAGGCTTATCCAGCTTAAAATTTCTAAAATTTGTAAGCCAAGTAACCAACGAAGATCAGATTTTAAGCAGGAAAACCAAATGCAGTCCAGCTTCTAAGCAAAAACAAAATCAGATTATCTGTAAGCTGCAACCAAATAATGCCTTAATAATGCTTATGAAGGAAAACAACCTTCTCTGAAAGATACACCCAGCAAGTTAAACACTAGTCCCATCTAGGATTACTAACCTCAAAAGGAATAGCCTTCAAACAAATAAGGTAGTGATACTTTGTATTTTGAATTATCTCCGAATCTAAAATGAAACTGACAGTTATTCACTACACGTTTTCCAACTCCTAGGGAGGATACAATCAAATAAACCAACCGAAATAAAATAAAAAATCATAGATAACTATTATAAATACTTGTTCAAAGAAGTAAGGAATGTAAATGTACTAAGATGTCCACCAACTCCAACTACAAAAACTGACATCCTTGAGTTTGGTGTATCATAGAGTAATAATAAAAGACCAGAAACTGTAACTTCTGAATCTGATGTATTATGATATGGCATACAAATATAGGACAAAAAACTCAAAATACCCTAAATAGAAATATCAGAGGACCAAAAAATGGATGCATTAATCAGTTAAATAGAGGAGACGAAAACTACACTGTCAAGAAGGCTGAACTAATACAGAAAGTTCTCAACTGGCAACCCGCGTCATTTGGGAAGAGAAGTTTATTAGATACATAAAAGTTGAGAGAGTGAGAGAGAGATGGTACTCACATCCACATCAGACAAGTGCCCTGCCATTATTCTTACAGGGTGTATTCTTTCCATGGACCAAATTCTGGCTGTTCGATCATGTGAAGCACTGGCAAAATAGTATCCTAATGGACTAAACTGCATATAAGAAGATTACATAATTAAAATCATCATAGCATAGTTCAAGCCCAAGACTTTCATACGGAACTGTTTTACAACTTACAGAGTCCAATTTGCTAAGCAATCGTTTAATGATATCTATGATGAGCGGCATCCATGAGAAATAACACTCGAACATAAAGCTCATGTATATCTACGCTTTTACATGATATTAGTATGTATTCGGATAAATGGTAGGATTTTACAACTCGGTTTTGAACTGATTTAAGAAAATCCTATCAGTATCAACTGGCAGCACAAGATGCTTAACACATATAATAAGGCCTAACAAGCTTCTTTACTAATACTAGGTCACCTGATTCTGAAACGCCATAATTTTCCACTCGTAAGACTTAAGTCTTTATTTGTCAATCATAAATGGAGTTATTCAGTTGTTTTCTTGCCTATCAAGTCTGATTTGAATGACTTGTTATATCCCAACCCGAAGATGAACTTTCCTATATCAACCATTATTTCTTAAATAAAGAGGCTTAGGATTTGACGACCCTTTAGCCTATATCTTTACAAATCCGGCTTGCTCCCGGATACGTGTCCAAAGACCAAAGAAGCCCTAACCATACTGAGTGTTGCCTCCTAGGGTCTAAAACACATTCCTTTCCTCTCCACTCTGATGCTCATTAAAATGTTGTTCCATCTCTTTTACAGCCTATTGATACTCATAATTTTTACCAATGCAAGAACTTGTATGGCATTGCTAACCTTTAAAGCAATCAAAAGAGTTTAATCATGGAACTCCATACCTGAACATCCCAGACAGGATAGTTATGACCCTTGTAGCAAACTAGATTAGCATTTAACTTTGTGCTCCACAACCGAACTGCATGAGAGCATCACAATCAATTCAGTTGTTTTTCGAAAAATTTACAAAATATGTGCACAAGAAAAAATATGTAATATGGTTGATTTGTGCATAACCCCCTTGTACTTCCTATACTTGCAACTAACCTCCATCTACTATCTTAGTTTGCAATTTCACCAGTGTTGCTTTTATTTAATTAAAAAACAACTTTGTCGTTGCTGTTTCAGGGATATATTCTTCTGTATACGTATTTTTACAATACGTACGCATATAAAAATAACGGCTGGTGGCAAAAAGAGTCAAATAGAGCGAATGTATGGGAATAATTCTAGTAAAATACAAGAGTTTTCACATAATTTTGGTGTAAACTTCTGTGTATTAGCTAGCGGTGGACATTGGTAAGATACACAGATTAAATAAAGGAAATCACCAACTGTACCATCGGACACAAATTCATACAATTTTTAATATCGAGCATGAGGTTGATTGCAAAACTTAGATAGATCATGGGGATTAATTGCAAGTATCAGAAGTACATGGAGGATACTTGCCAACTACCCAGATTACATGAGCTATTTGCATAATTGCATTTTACCCTTACACAAAAGACGATCAAGAATTATTCAACTTAAGCAATAAACCTGTAGCGTCAGATGAAGAAGAAAGAAGAAAATCCCCAAAAGGACTAAAACTTGCAGAGTACACTGGTCCTGAGTGACCGCGGAATAAATTATAAGATCTTCTCACTCCTCTTGTCCCGAGAATATCTTCACTTGAAGCTAAATCATTTTCACCCTGCGAAGTAGCTGTCGCAACATTGGTTATTAACTGATCCGTTACATAGGGTATGTGTGGTAACAGATTTTTTGGTCCAAAATCAGATTTTAAAAATCTGTTTTAACTTTTAAGAATCCACTGAAAAGCTGGATTTTAAAATTCTGGATTTTTTAGCTTTTTCAGCATAAAAATCAGATTTTTAAAAACTGAATAATCTGACTTGCCAAACACCCACAGAATTTTAAAATCCAAAATCCAAAAATCAAGTAAAAAAATCTGTTGCCAAACGGACCCATAAACAAGTAAATTTTGAAAAAAACTAGTCTTTTGTTTGTGATTTAGTACTTCATTCCCAGACAAAGAATGAGGGAAACATTTTTTCTCTTTTAACAGATGTGGGTAAGTGAATATATAGGCTGCAACATGCTAAAATGTATAAAAGGGTTACAGTGGGAAAAAACTATATGCAAAACACATTATATAATGGAACAATGTGGAGGAAATCCAAATTATTTCGGCAGTCTATAGAAGCGATAGAGTTTATGTAATTTCATAAATTCAAATCGATCAAAACAAATATCATAAGCTACTGGAGAACTCAAGGTTAAAAGTTAAATTTTGTTTTTCTGCTAACTGAGACAAAACTGAGAGAGACATGCACCTTTAACTACGGTAAAATCAAGGTTTCTAAAGTCGCTAGGCTGACTAAAGCGGGAGGTGGGGCCTAGGTGAATAGGCCACCTAGGCAGGAAACCATATTTTAACATTTTTTGGGTTCTCATTTGATACACATGTAGATTTTATTAACAACTTAAATTAAGCAATTATACATCATTACTATATCGACATACTATCAAGAATTAAAAAAAAACTATGATAACAATATAAGGACAGTCGAACATAAACCAAAAGAAACATTAAGATGTATTCAAAGACAAATTTATAGAGCAAATTTGATTGATTATCAACGTGTTTGTTGGACTAAGCATTTATAAGTTTTTTTAATAAAAAAATTCGCCTATGCCTATTCTGACCGGTTTAACCCGAGTTTGGCTCATGTCAAAGCGCCTGTTACTAATCGAGGCGTTAGACCAATGCTTGGCGTTTCAAATTCAGACCTCTATATTAGAAACAAAATCCATCTACAATGATAAAGCTACAATTAATAATATCCTGAGAAGAGGGTTTCCGGACACCACCATTAAGCTTCAAGTAATGAAAAAGTAAAAGAATTCAATAAAAAGGTACTACAGATACCCAAATGATACAGATGCAAAATGACCATGTAACTAACTTTAGCATAACTGTTTTTTGTTATTTTCTTCTTTGTGATATGCCAGTGTAAAAGATTTGACCACAAAGTGATTTAATAGCCAAAGTAAGTTAATTCTTCTTTTTTTAGGAAAAGGGAAAAAATTGAAAATATGTCGACCCCTTCTACGTTAAAGATGACATTTAGAGAATAACAAGATGGATGACGTAATAAAACATGTAGGAAAGACAATGTTTAAAAAATACTCTACGCATAAACGTGGACAAATTACTTCAATGTATCGGTCCCCCAAAATTCAATAAGTTAAGAAGGCAGGCAACCCAGCGATTAGAGTAAAACCCTTCAGTTCTCTTCTAAAAGTATGGTAGTGTTACAAAATGCAATGTGGTATAAAATAGAAGTCAGAAATCCTCACTAGTATTTTGAACATTATAAATATAACAAATAATAATGTAAGTTCATCAAGTTATGCAAAAGCAGAGAGCCATTATGTTAGACAATGAACCAATTACTTTCGGAGTTTTTTTTTTTACAAACTTGTTTGTCAAAACTGCACACCATGTATGATAATCCAAGTGGTAAACAACTTATTTTCATCACGCTTATGCTAAAGACCAAAATCGATGGAATTTGCTATAATTGATTTTACTATCACACCGACTTGGCACGGTACAAAAAATAGAAACAATCAATCAAATATAAGAAACTTACAATTGGCAGATTGACCAAGTTTTGCCATGTCCCAAACCTGTAAAAATAAATCAACGCAAGGACAACAACAAGTAAAAAGGCAAGATCATTCCCCCTTTCTTGAAGGGGAAAACAAAAGGAAAGGGTATATTTGAGATAAAAGTGTGAACCTTAAGTGACGAGTCTGAAAATCCACCAGCAACTAACGACCCATCAGGAGATATTGATGTGCAGTTTAAGCTAGAACATTAACACAATATGCATGCAGAACATCACCAAAAGAAATGTAAAGATTATATAGTTAGAGCATGTGAAATACATACATACCTATTATGTGTATTTATAAATGTATAGAAGCTGACTGAAGGCAGAGCTGCACTGCTTAACTGCACACGGTTCCTTAAGTCTTCAAGAATGGAAAGTTCCACCTCTGTTGGACTGCAATTATAACAAATATTAACATATTAAACAATGAGAGAAAAATCACAAATAAATGTCGAGGACACTAAAAAATTTATTTACAACCCTATAGAGGAAATCAATATAGAAAGCCTTCTAACGGCAAAGATACTAGTTATTATTGATAGAATCATCAGTAAATGGTTATTATTGATTAAAAACTAAAAGACCGTGTACAACTTGTGCATGCCATAATATAATATAGTCCACTTGGCGAGCATCATGGGTGAAGCCTTAAAGGGGCGTAGGGTTGCCACCGCAACTTAAAATTTTCTGTAAGGGTTTTTTATAAAATATTTAAAAATATTCTGTCCTGCAATCACAGAAAACTACTCTTTGTATCTAACAACCCCCAGTATAATTATGAGCCTATAAGGGCTCCGCCGCTGCAAACCTTTACTCCCAAGTTGGTTTTCCCATCCTAGGATTGTTTCTCCAGCACCCATAAAGGTGGAGTTCAAACAAAAACTCAACGCCAAATCCATTGAATTCAAATCATCACATCCTACTCTTAATAGATGTTATTCCATTAAAACTGGTCTAAAATAGATCTGGACGGGCCAAAAGAGTACTTGTTGTACACCATGAAAATTAGAGACCTGAATTACACATGAACCAAAGCTGACCCAAGCCAAGTCGAACATAAACTGTGCTTAAGCAACCCCTGGCCCAAAGGCAATACGTAGTTGAAACCATCTCCCTTCAAGCTTCTTTTACTCCCCTCGTCTTACTATCTTATTTTTTTGCTAATCTTCTATGTTTCATCCCTCTCTTGTCTTTCTTTATTCACCTCTACATTCTATTTGGTCTAATAAGGTTTTAGTTTAATTTTGGAATTCAGTTTAAGAGTCACTTGAATTGTAAACTTAGGTTTCTTTCCGTTCCTAAACTAGAAGGTAAACTGCAATTTATAGTGCTAGCATTGGTTGATTTATTTTTTCTGTTGCTCATAACTGAAACTTTTTCCAAAACTAAGATTCCCCGTCAGTGTTGATTGATTTCATTTATCGTTAGTTTATGTTTCTATCTTCCTTTCGCATTACTCATTTGCTCTGCTGAAAAACAAATTTGAGTTTTATAAAATTTAACTCTAAAGAGGTAGAACTCGGTGCGGCTTTGAACAAATTAGTGCCACTTTCCCTTTAGAGAAATTTATAACATCATTTTATTTTGAAGTCTATAAACAGTGAGGATGCAACCTATCAGACTAGTGCCAATAATGAATGAAAAGTGGTTTTGAATTATGAGAGCACTTTTGCCTTTGTCTTCGTCTTCTATTTAATATATCGTGCTGAAGCATTTTTCCCCTTGGTTAATTGCTAAATGCAATGGATTAAATTTCAAAGCAACTGCCACTACGATTACATTATTTTTGGGTGACAGTTAAAGGCAAAAAAAAACACTAGAACATGCCTACATGCAGAAATGAACATATGTACAACCAGCAAGGTATAAAAAATAAAATATGAAGGAAAGGAATTGATACATCAATTATTAAGCTAATTCTTTACAATAGTAGATTTGTTTATAAGGAAAACAACAGCTTAAAGAGCCAAAGTTCCAAAATCAAGCAATTAGGAAACAAAAGATAGCTTTGCGGAGGATATTATTAAATGAAAAGGTAAAAGGAAATGTGTGTCCTTCTTAAGCCAAGATGTTGACATTCTTCCGTTAGTTATGCGTAAAGTAATTCTTTGGAAGAAACATCGTATGAATACTAAAAATACAAAGAACCGCACAAATAGATAGAGGGGCAAATAAAAAAAGACTCGAGTAAAGGGATTCTGGAATATACATTACTGGTAATGCAAGCTCTGGTTTCACACGTGGTGCCGCAGCTACGGAATTACCCTCGATACGAGCAGGTTTACTAGTTGCAACAACAGCCTTTTCCTTTTCCTTTTCCTTTTCTTTTTTCATTTTTTTTAGCGAAGCACCCTGCTTTCCCCCCTCCACAGATTTTCTCTAAGAATGATTACGTCAACCCAAACATTTTTAGTTTAATGGCAAATTAAGTTACACAAACAAAGGGATTCCAAAAAAAAAGACAAGGATAAACACAGAACACACATATTGTCAGGTTGCCATGGACCACATCAACATAGATATTATCTCCAAAAAATAATGCGTGCACATATAAGACGCATTAAATTATATGTAGTTATATTAATGTAGGTATATATGCCTGTGGTCTACGTGTCTGATACATGTGATATGACACAAAATGCATTTTAGTCGTACACGTAAGGTATATTTTGGTTGTACATGTATACAAAATTTTCCTAGAAGAAGTGATAAGCAATAAAAAAGACTATTAGTAGAAGACAGGAAAAAAGAAACTGCAAGATAGAGGTTGTTATGTACAACAATAAGATCACCAACAAAGGATCTGGATGGCCATAACAAAATATCATCATTTGACACTAGTTGTAAAACTTCGCAAAAAAGGTAGGAAATAAAGTAATGGCAGAAAGCGAGTCAAGTTCAAAGATACTAATGAACTTCTACGTTAGCTAAAATGCAGACTCCGTGCTTCAATGAAGCCAAGTAAAAGTTCCAAAGAATGATAAATTAAGTGTTCAATTGTCATGACAGGATTAAGTGTGTGCGCACTTGCACTAAATAAAGATAGCAAACGGATGAGACAATGGGACATGTAAGTTAATGGAGTTCTTAAACCTAATTTTATTGATTCACTGGTTAGGATGGCAGCAAGAGTTATAGAGAAAGAGTATTAGACATTTTGAAGCATACTTACACACCTTATTCTCATCCAAGTCGCCTTCTTTGGCTTCCCCCTCTGCCTTTTCCCCATCCGAAAGCAAACTTCCCGCTTTCTCCAGTTTTTCTTCCAAAGATTCTTCTAGCAACTGCGACAATAAAACAATTAAATGGTTAATGAGAACAAACAAAAAAGTTCCTTCTCTCTATTATATTTTAGGTGACGGGAACAAAGAGATCCCTTCAAAGAAACCAATGCCACTTCTCAGTAATGACAATGGGTAAGGAAGATTATGTGTATAAAAGATCTGGAGGACAGGTTTTAAGCAGCCCAAACTTTACACAGAACATTGGAATCCTTCTACGGCACATACAAAATGTAAGGGGGGATATCACTTTTGAACACCAAAGTATAGAATTCCGCAATTTACCAAGCTACACCAAAACTAACCATTTCTACAACTTAACAAAACTCACAAATTAGATACCAATCTACACAAAATCTCATAATTAGTACACCACCCTGTCGAAATTCACAAGTGCTTAAAGTTTAAATTTTAACTTCTAAATTTTAACTTCTAAATTTTAACTGCTCGTTTTTTAGCAAATTGGTGTTTCGTAAAGGCGGGTGATAGAACATTTATGACATAAGCAGTGTTTTGAGTTAAATCATTACTGATGGTATCATAATTGTTCAATTTGGTGTAGATTAGTGACTAGACTGTAGAAGTTAATAATTTGGTGTAGTAGGTGCGGTGTACTAATTGTTCAAATCCGATAAGTTCGTGTACAAAAACTGTAATTTCCCCCAATATGGAATAGCCACACTTGGGTTTAACAGTACATGTACCAACATTCTGGAAAAGGAAATTAAACCAGCGATTCTTTGGAGAGGGATTACATAAAGCTAAACATTTTCACATATACAATGATTTCATTAAGTTAACTTTCCCACTGCAGTAACTTACCCCCCAATGCACTTCTTTCTGATTAACCAGATTAGTTGCATCCTGGCCACTCCCGACGAGTGTGAAAGTTTCAGTATCATCAGATATTGAGCTGGGTTGTCCAGGAGAAACTGTCAATGACATCATTGGTTAAATATTATACTAGCCTCATATATTACGAACTAAAACATTGGATACATTCAAGAAATAAGAATAATGACATTTAGTAGGTTAAAACGCATATGCTTACAAAAACAAGAATAAGAAGACTGTAGAGCAGAAAGAGTTGTACCTTGGAAATTAATGTGCTCGTTAATTACACCCAGCATTGTCATGGACTCTGTCTTGTGCAGATATTGCAGTAGTAGCTCGTAGGAATACTAGTGAAAAAAACAAAAACACCAAGGAACTAGTAGCTATCATATCTCTACAAAGAGAAGTTAAAAGGTAAATACTAAAGGAAACATAGTAGGAAGGCTACATAGAGGGATGTGTATTGCAACAAGGCACATTTGCACAATTCAGAAATAAGCATAAAACTTATACATGATAGTGAAGAAATCAGGCCAAAAAAGTATTGGACGTTCATGCAAAATTAACTGTTATAATGAAGAAGAACTAAGAGGTTAACAGAACAAACAAAAGGCGGACACAGAATGTGAATCAATAATTACCTGACATATCTTTAAATTCACTTTGCTTCGCCTCAAAGAGTGAGCGAACTCCATTTCCTGCAAACGTGGAAAAATATATAAACAGTGTGTTTGAGAAAATTTATGATGAACAAATTTAACAGCTCAGGGCAGTGATTGACCTCGAGATGAGAAGGAGAGAGAACACCTTCCAATTTCTGAAGATCCCGTAAGTGCATCATTTCATGATCTTCACGGAAGGTATTGAAAAATGTTCTAGCTGAAACATTCATACGTATGTATAAATGTTAAGATCATATATTTACTCGATGGAACAATTTGGCAAGTTCTGTCTGAAGGCATTACCTTCTTCAATTTCACCTTTCGCAATAAGATCCATGAAACAATGGATAAATACCGGATAGAGAACTCGAAGCAACTCATGCTGCATTTGAGAAAACAATAAAAGGTAACCTAAGTCATACGTTTCAAAAGGAGAAAATGATTATAACAACTCCCAATTTACCAACTATGATCTTTAGTACTCTCGTCTGCATGGCTCATAGAGAGCATATAAGGCCCAAGTTTTAGAATACATACGTATAAAATAACATGACATTTGAAGAATATTGCAGAAACCACCAAATACGACATGAAGTGAGAGGCTTGGAATCAGTAATTACCTTATATAAATCGAGTGAGCTATATGTCCATGACCTAAGCTTGCTGAATCCATCTTGGTACAATGCCGGAACATTTACTGATCTGGAAGCACATAGTACACGCAGTCAATTACATAACCATGCCTGCAGATAAAGATTTTCAAAAACCTAGAAGAAACTAGATTTTAAGATAATGTCAACCGAAATAACCGCACATGTAAACATAGACCCCATTGCAAGCTTACAATAAAGATTTCGACTAATTTTCATACAATATTCTTCATTTAGATCTTCCATCCTGTTAACAACGAAAATATACTCACATCTTGCATCACAGTATAGTAGCATCAGATAAACATGGATGGTTAACAATATGCGTGCAAGGAATGAAGATACAGGAGTTGAAGATACAAGCATGTTTGTATTCATCTTTCCGAATTTGTGTGTTTTATGCACAATACTCCCTAGAACACTCAGTTCAATCCCCTGATTAGTTAAGCGAATCAAAGACATAAGAACTTATGAACTCTTTGAGCTTTACAGAAAAGTCAAGACCACTAGGCTCATCAAATTAAAACCACTCAATGAACTAGAGAAATGAATCTTATTAAATGCTATGCTTTATAAATACAAAATGTAAATGGACTATATTAATAATTTTAAAGAAGTAGGCTTTCACTAACACAACAACAACAAAAAGAAAAGGGAAAAACCCAACAGATTACCAACATCGGTATGGGCTTACAGAACAATTAACCTATTTCTCTATAATTTACCCATGAAAGAAAGCATAAAGAAATAGAGCTATATTATGCTGCAAACCCTATACTTCCGGAAGAAAACCAAGATTTATAAAACTTAATTAACTACAAAAGGAAAAAAAAATTAACATACCAGACTAGAAAATGTTAAAGAGATAAATCAAGTTTCCCCTGTATGAATGGCTGCCAAAATAATCTTCAAAAAAAAAAATGAATGGCAGGAAAATTTTGAAGGCAAAACAAAACCCAACGTCCAAATACATGTTATCATCCATTTTACGCTACGTGCTAACCTCTTCTACATATCTTCTGGAGTCGTAACTGATATTGTATCATATTAAAAAAAATAATCCATTCTACTCCAACAATTTTTTTATAAAACAGTTCAAAGATATACTCAAGAGAAGTTAATAATCCATTTTGTCAGTTATAAAAACTGTAATTTCGATTAGGGGAGCTATAAACCCAAAGTATTAAGGAACTTAAGATTGAAATAATTTCTACTCCACCAAAGATGATAGGAAAAAATGAACCAAAAAAAAAATGAATCTGTATGATCTAATTCTGACCTGCAAAACCAAACAGTTCGAAAACAAGAGGAGCTGGTATACATAAATAGTGTTCCAAAAATGTAAAAATAACAGCTATCTGACGTCTTTAACAGCATTGTCAAAAAACGACAAGCATAATATACTAAAAGTCTAAAACTAGTCAGTGTGATGAAAAAGCATAATACATAACATCAATCCATGTTTAGTTACTCAACAAGCACAAAACTAAACTTATTCTCACAGATTCACTCCAGAAGGAAAAAAAGAAAGTACAGAAATAACTAATTTGATATAAAAAGAAGTTGTAGTGAAGTTCAGTGATCTAGTTCTGTCTTTGTAAAGCCTTAACTCCCCCCAAAATAAGGTGAGTTCTAACACAAACTGTACGGATACGGATCTAAAAATTAAAATCACAACATAGAGCATACATGTGTCCACAAGTTGAACAAACGCAAATTAGCACATTATAATACCCCATTACATGTTACCACACCAATATACCGATACGTGTTTGTGATTATTGATGTGTATAAAAGCATTCTATCACACTCAATGTGACAGCAGACCTGCTATTATTCTTCCCTCTGTTAAATTAGTGAAACAACGACTAGAGCACACAGGTCTCAACAATTTGTACAATGCCAAAGTTTATACGTATTGTGGGAAGAGGTAGAGCATCTATATATACCACTACAAGTTATTTAGCGGTAATATATACGCAAATTAGCACATTATAATGCCCCCCATTACATGTCACCACACCAATATACCAATACGTGTTTGTGATTATTGATATGTATAAAAGCATTATATCACACTCAATGTCACAGCTGACCTGCTATGTACTATTATTCCCTCGGATAAATTAGTGAAACAACGGCTAGGACACACAGGTCTCGACAAATTGTAGCCTTTCAGCATCCCCATGATTACAAAATAGTATACACATACAATTCAGCCCCACCCACCACAAAATCTTGGTTCCGACACTGTCTATAAATACCACTACAAGTTATACAGCGGTATAATATACGTATACACATATGACATGTATATAGAGAGAGAGAGAGAGTGGGGGAAGAAACGTACTGGATGGGGATATCGGGGAGAGAGAGGGAGTCGGGGGACTTGTTGTTGTTGTTAGTGTGCTCTAATTGGAAAGCGAGTTCAGTTTGCTTAAACCCCTTCTTCTTCAGGTAAGCTACCACCGCCTTCTCTATTTCTTCGTCCTCCATCTCCCTCTTCCCTCTTCCCTCTCTCTCTCTCTTTCGGTCGCCTCGCTGTTATTACTCAACTATAACAAAACAAACAAGAAAGTACGATAATTTAAGACATTTTAAAGGAAAGAAAATGTAAATTGCATATAAATGATTTTATTATAACTAGAAAATTGCAACGAGATTATATCAACTAGCAAATCTAGTAAAACTAAAACTAAACGGGATTATATCAACTAGCAAAACGAGATTATATCAACTAGAAAAACAAGATTATATCAACCAGCAAATCTAATAAAACTAGAGCTAAACGAGATTATGTCAACTAGAAAATCTAAAAAAACTAGAGCTAAACGAGATTATATCAACTAGAAAAATAAGACTTAATTAAGTTTTCACTTTAAGTTTTAAAAATATTGTCAAAAATAAATGGTAACAACTAACAAGCAACAGTCCCTAATCGAAAACGGTAATGAATAATGACCATAGAACAAACTGAGCCCTAAGAAAAAACCTAAATGAATTGAAAAAATCCCTAATTAGCAAATGAAGTGGAGGGTAACAATTAGAATTGAAATATTAAATCCTATTTATAGCAATTGAAAATATTCCTAGCAAAAATAAAATACAAATTGAGCGCATTTGGCCTGTGTTTGAGCAACTTAGTAGAAAGAGAAACCTGGTGGGAATTCGTTTTCTCTCTCTCTCTCTCTCTCTCTCTCTCTCTCTCTGTTCCGTGTTTTCTTTTTCTGCGTCGGCCTTTTTTCCCGAGTTAGCGCCGTTTATAAATAATAACATCATTTTTTATTAATTACTAATATTTAATATTTAATGTAGAAATAAATAATTAAAACAATTAATAATCTTTTTTAAATTCTTCCCACCTAAATCTTTAACCTAATATACATTTACTTTTATTTTTGTATACTACATATCCGTATACCAAACCTTAGCTACTAACTTTATCTGTTGGACTTGAAAAGCCGTGAGTTGATACAAATCGATACAAAAATGATACTCATAACATCGTATTAACTAATATACTTAACAAAGTAAAAGAAGGTTATCAAATCGAACAAAGCCCATTAATATGCTAATGTTTTAACTCCCAAAAACACAAATTTGAGCAAACAACGCAATAGTAGTGTAGTAATTATTGGTTAGTTGGGAAAAAACCAAAACATGAAAGTGGTCATATTAGTCGTGTTAAGTACCGTAATAGGCTATACATTGTGACCCCGCTGAACCAAATTCATGTATCGTTTATGCGTTAAACGGACCAAAGGCGGTAGAAAGTCGAGAAAAATACGGCTTAGGCGGCTAATTAGGCATAAGATGTCAACAACTTTTGAAACCTTAAATAGTAATTTGTTTGGGGGAGCAACCAATGAAAAACAGAAATGGTCATATTAGTTGCCTTAGTATAGTAGTGTAATTAGTGTACGGTGATGGGTAACAGAGCATGACTTGTAGGCATACAACAGTCTCATGCTCTTCATTTTTCATTTGGGGAGCAAACAATCATATGGTAATTTTTTGTGTTTAGTTACATAAAAAACTCAAAACTAATGGAAAAAATAAAATAAAATAAAATAGGGAAAATTTTTATATGTACAATGAATGAAATCATTTTACTCTTAAAAGTGGGAGGAACCGGACAACAAATGAGAAAAGTGACTTTGTCCCCCTTTCTTTTATTTATTTCATGTTAATTTTCATTACTCTTCTCTTCTTTTATTTTATTTTTCTGTCATATTTTCGGGTTCCAAACACACAATTAATATTTTTACCATTGTAATTTTTTGTTTGAAAGCGATTTTTACCGTTGTACTAAAAACATGAACAGAAGTAAAACCAAAGTGTACCAAATCCAACCATTCCAAATGTATAGAATATATTTTTTAACTCCCAAAAACACAAATTGAATAAAAAAAAAAAGCATAAGAATTGCATTTGTGTATACAAACGAGAGTGTGATTTTGAAGTATAGGAGTAAAATAGGAGTAAGTAAAAAAGGGTGAGATGGGTATGGATAGGACCCACCCACGTAGCTTTAACCGCGGCGCCCCACCCACCGCCCACCGCTATCTCACCTCTCTATCTCTCTCTCTCTCTACATCTATATCTATTCTCTTTCTCTCTCTACCCAGATCTGGAAAAAAATGGCATCCCCTTCTCATCAAGCCCACCTCGCCTTAACCACCGTCCCCTCCCCACACCCCCGCCGTCTCCCTCCTCCGTGCTGGTCACATGACGAGACCTCTGCGTTAATCGACGCGTATAAATCCAAGTGGTACTCCCTCCGTCGTGGCAACCTCCGTGCCAATCACTGGCAGGAGGTCGCCGATGCCGTCTCTGCTGCGTGTCCCCTCGTTGAACCCGCCAAGACGCCCGTGCAGTGCCGTCACAAGATGGAGAAGCTGAGGAAACGGTATCGGAATGATCTTAATAGATCCGCTGGTAGGGCTAATGGGGCTGTTTCTTCGTGGGTGCACTTCGGGCTTATGCACGATATGGAGAGAGGCCCCGGGATCGAGCAACGGGGTATGCTACCTCTGCTTATTAATTGAGTTTTTTTTAATTTATTTATTCTGTTTCTTAGTTTCGATTCTGGGTCCCTTTAGTAACGGGGTTTTTTAGCTGATTTCTGTTTTTTTGGGTTTTTGATTTAGAAAGCTCTAGTGTTTGGACAGTCGTATTATCTATATGTTTTTGAAAGGACCCGGGATCCATCGACGAGGTTTACTACCTCTACTTGTTAATTAACTGTTTTGTTTTTTGATTTCGTTTATTAGTTTTGATTCTGGGTCCGTTTGGTAACAGATTTGTTTAGCTGGTTTTTGGATTCTTAATTTTAAAAATACGTAGGTGTTTGGAGTATCTAGCTTATAGAAATCAGATTTCTAAGCTGAAAAATCTTAATATGGATTTTCAGTGGATGTTTTAAGCAAAAAAAATTAATCTGATTATGGACCAGAAATTCTATTGACTACGGGGCTTTCTTTTTTATTACTATAATTCTATTGATTCTTTCCGATTGAAGTCAGGGCACGTCCTTATAGAAACCAAAACACCAGTTAGCTTAGGCGTCGTGATTTATTTTTTCTTTAAAGCTGTATATTTATGCAATTTTTATCATGCAATATAATGTTTTAGTGCGTCAAGGGTCTGTTTTCCAATAGATTATTTTAGCTGGTTTTTGGATTTTTGATTTTAAAAATCTGTAGGTGTTTGGACTATTTAGCTTTTAATAATCAGAATTTTAGGCTAAACATTTTAAAACTAAAAAAACTGGATTTTTAGTGGATTTTTGAAATAATTTTTTTAAATCTGTTGCCAAACATAACCTAGCTCTACTTGTTAATTACGGGCTTGCTTTTTTTATTCTATTGCTTAGTTCCGATTCTGACTTAAAATTGTATATGTATACAGTTTTTATTATGCAATATAATGTTTTAGTGCGTCTATTCAGTCTATGAAGTGCATGTAGTGCAGTGGTTTTTTTGAGTCTATTGCATTGGGTAGGTCGACAGATCGACTCTTTCTTACAGCGTCTTTTTTACTTTTATTAAGGATTGTAAAAAGAACACGGTTATGATGTTTTTGAACTTGAGAGCTCACAGGTAAAATTGGAGCACTTTACCATTAGCCTACAACAAATAAATATAAATAAGTTGCAATCTTTCAATTATTTATTCTTTAGTGTTCAGGTTTTATTCCTCTAAATGCGCTTTTTTGTGTCGATAAATTGATAACTGAAATACTCTAGATTCTAGACCATAAGATCGTCCCCGTCCGGTTCTAACTTGGTTTTATATTCTCTATCTTTTGTTATTGTTTTGTAGATTCACGGGCTGGTTTTGGAGAGATGGCAGTCGCTGCTGACGAGGATGATGGTGATCAGGACGAGGATGAGGAGCTCTACCAGAGTATTAGGCAAGGTGTGCCTAACAACGGATTTAGACTCAAATCTGCTGGTTTCGGATCAAACCCTAACTTCGTCGGTGGTACTAGGGTTGTGGGGAACGGGTTTAGGGGGAATAACTTCGCTGCTAGTTACGATCCCAGATCGAGCATTGGGGGTGCGAGTAGCAGGGTTATGGGGAATGGGTATTATAACGAGAGAGCTGCTGGTTTCGGGGAGAAGAAGAGGGGGAGGGAGAGAGAGGTGGAGGGGGTGGCGGAGGCGTTGAGGGGGTTGAGAGAAGGGTATGTGAGGGTAGAGCGGATGAAGATGGAGATGGCGAGGGAGGTCGAGGCTATGAGGATGGAGATGGAGATGAAACGGACCGAGATGATACTCGAGTCTCAGCAACAGATCGTACAAGCTTTTGTTAGTGCCGTTTCGGAAGATAAGAGGAACAGAAGGATGGGTTCGCCGGAACCTTGAGTTTTAGCTGTAGGTAGATTTATATATGCCCGCTTTTGTTTGCTTTCCTTGTTTTTTTTTTCTGTGTAATGTTTATTTTTGGGGATAATTTTTGAGTATGGTAGTCTTTCTTACTTTTGATAACAAATCTCCAACTGTTTAGAAAATGGCAATGTTTATGAATTTTGAGATGCTTGGTGTAGATCCCTTTCAACCCCCTGGAGGGAACTTTGAGTAATTCTCTGAGATTTGAAGAAAAACCTTCAAGAAAAGCTATGAAACAAGTAATGAAGGGAACTCTTGAGTCTCTGAAATTTAAAGAATCTCTTGTAAGAAAGCTATTAGAGAAGTAATGATTGATGAAAGGAACTTAATGCAGTTCTCCTAAAGTTGAAGAAATAGTACTCCATCTTAGTATAAAATAGCTGTGGAATGAACAAGTGATGTTGAGAACTTGATTCTTTTAGAGGGTCATTGCCATAGAGCTAAGACCAGCTTTAACGAAAGCCATGTCGTTCTTGGAACGCTTGTTAACAAAAAAAAAAAAAGGAATCAATCTTGTTACGCCTTGAATTCGCTTGTCCTCTAATCAATGGTTGCGAACTTCGTATTTCTGAAATGGAATGTACAAGTCGATGAGAAGAAAAGAAAAGATGTATTGGTAATATTACTTAAGATTCCTCGTCTACTGTGCCATGATCTTTTTCACAGTTTTACCACCAAGTAGTATGACATATAGACTTATAGTTACATTTTATCAGTGTAAAAGTGCAATCTCTGAAGTGTAACAACTTACAAGTGTAACAACTGTTATGTGTGTTAGGAAGAAATTGAAAAATTACTGAACATTTCTGGTAGTAGTGAACAGGGGAGGAGTTGGGTGGAGACTATGCAACTCTTAACACTTCACAGCATGACAACATTTGACAAAAATTAATTGTTTACCATGTCTTCTGGTTAAAGCTTGAAAATTAATTTGATGATATTCTTTTGGTTTCTGTCAGAACTGGCTCCGTTTTCTGTTCAATCTGTTCTACCTTCTGTTTTTCATCGTCATTGTCATTCTATTATAATAAGTCAACCCAAATCAAATGAGTATACCCAATTTAGTTCTTTTTTTTCAAAAATACTCCTACACATTTATATTAATTACAATAATATCATACTCACATAAAAATATAAAAAATAAAAACTAATAAAACTATTTATCAACTATGTTTTTTTTTATTATCTACATATTTATATCATAACTATACATATTTTCTATATTTTTATTGTATTACGCGTCGCACACGCAACGTGTGAGGCACGATTACCGGTAACTTTAGAAGAGAACAAACTCGCAGTATAATAACACACGATATGGATTGTAAAGTTTACAGTCCTATTGTGACATATTTGTACAAATACTTAAAAACACTAGAAACACACAGGCTGCAAGAAACTTAAGGCATGTCTATTTGCTACTTTTCAGTAAATAAGCCAAGTTTTAAAGTTGATCAAACAAATACGGGCGAACTTTTCAGATTTTAAACCAAATCCGGTCCAAAAAACAAGAAACTGAAGCTTAAAAGCTCAACCAAACAAGGCCTTATTTGAAAAATGACCTAGTAGCCTTAATCAACCAAACCATCCCGAATAAGCTCTTCCACCCCTCTCTTCAACCTCTTAGCTGCCAGTTCGCATTCACTATCTCTAACCATGCCATACGTGACTCGAACATACCCCTTCATTCCACAAGCCGACCCTGGGAGTAACAGGATAAGGTGTTTACGTGCAAACCACGACACAACTTCAAGGTCATCGGAATATATGTGGGGAAGTTTTACCCACAGGTAAATTGCTCCTTGTCCACCTATTACCGCACCTTTTCCTAGAGGCAAAAGAGCCCGCATTAGAAGTTCTTTGTTTTTTACCAAGGTTTTTACTTGGGTTTGTACCCATTCACGTCCGTGGTGCAAGCAGTAAAAAGCCAGATGCTGGGAGATCATAGGCGTGCAAATCATGACATTGTCGTGAGCCTTTAGAAGTTGTTCTTTGAGTCCATCTGCCTCGGGCGAGTAAGCCATCTGCATACAAGATTCGAATCAGTTGTCTTTCAGTTAATACGAGGGGCCAAAGTGTTGTCCTTTGAATTTTTAAGTAGATAAAACAGGGAAACATTGATTTGGTATTTTTTGCCAAATGGGGGTGCGATGACTTTACTCTGATTGGAAATTGGAATCAATCATCATAAATTGCTAGAAAGACGACATTTTTTTTTTCATACTATTAGTTTTTCTTTAATAATTAGGTTGGAATTACAAAATCAAAAAACAGCTTGTTAGCTTGCTTGCCTTGCTTATATAGTACCCATTTGATATATGACAGTCCTACTTACATATCCAACTCTCCATCCCATGATGCCGTATGCTTTTGAGAACGTGAAAAGATTAATGACATGATTCCCCTCTACACATGAATGCTCAAAACCATCATAAGTGAAGTACCTATATCAAATAATCATCATAAGTGAAGAACGTATATCAAATAATCATCATAAGCTATAATTTTGTTAGCATTATTTGTCCCCTTTCCAACTTACATATGAGATCAAGCATCTTAAATCTTGGTGGATATAAATTCCTTTATTAATTGTGACTTTATCAGATGAAACTGTCTCAGATTCTGTTATTCATTTCACATAGTCATCAGGTTTGGATGAAAGTTGCGATCTTAGACTAGTGTAAATATCATGTACTAATAAGCTGAATTTTCAAGATTTTTAGATAACATATTACGTCAATTATTTGGAACCTTATCAATACTCCATTTAACAAGCCTACATGTATGAAATGACTTGAATCATTACTAGCAGTTCTCAAGGAATTTACAAAAAAGGTACTCCTACAATATACTCACTCGTAAGCATTGTCTACCACGAGCCAAGTTCCAGCTCGGCAACAGATATCTGAAATTCTCTAAAAACACCCAAAAAAGGATAATTGGATTCCATATATTGTCAACAAATATATTATGTTCCATTTTCTATTACAGATTTTCCCATCTATTGTTTAAATTCAAAACGGGAACTTGTGTCGCACCTTGAGTTGAGGCTCTGGTATTACGATTCCAGTTGGATTGCCAGGATTTACTATCGAAACAAGTTTTGGAACTGGTTTCACTTCTGAAAGTGTCTTCTCTAACCAATCTATATAAGAGTCAATTATCAAGAAAATAAAATCATTTAGAATGTTAGCTTCTGCTGTATAAATAGTGAGTGAGTGTGTGTTTGGTGGGCTTATTTAAATTCAGAAAACACGAAATAGTGGGTAACTAATGCTTAAACATCGCCATCCTATCTTTCACTGAAAACTGTTAATCTAAGCATGTCCAAAATTATTCTCCTTTTCTTATGTGTGTTATGTTCAATTTAGGAGAATCTCGTGAGAATGAGATTGCATCTTAACTATTACTATTAAAATTGGAAAGGCTTCTGAACCACAATAAAACAGTCAATAGATATGATAAGTCCAAAATCCAACTACATCAGTAAAAGATGAAGTATAGCACGTTGTGTTCAACTTTTATAATAGTGAAGTGACCGCATCACGTTACAATATCAAAATTTGCCTAATATGTTGGCCCCGATTCAAGTCTAGTAAGTAATAACTCACACAAGCCTAAACAATAACAGTCCTTGTTTTATTGGAGTATGTTGGAATATCTAGTAATCTGCTGATAATTCATAAAAGGGCAATGTCACTACAACTTTGTCCGACAAGAAATTGTATGAACTTATTTTAGCTATAGAAACCGAACCTGTATCGGGTAGAAATGTTGTCTGATCGCTAGGGCCCACTATTATATTATTGATACCAGTCATCTTGAAAGTCTGATATGCATTGAAGAAATAGGGTGCAAAGAGTATTACAGAGTTGACAGTGTCGCATAAGGTTAGCACAAGGTTTAAGAACCCCTGTTGATAAAGAAATTTTATAACAGTACATAAATCGATCTATGAGCATAAATTCGGAAAAAGTTGGTCGATTTAGGAACATTCTCTGTAATTTACCATCAGCAATGTAAATTCCAAATTGCTTTTAGAAATGTTAAATTATGTACCAAACTTGTTAGATAGTATAACGTCGTGAAAAATGGTTCCCAATTAGGACTAAGTTCTCAAATTGGTATATGATGATCATACACTTTCCACTGTGAATGAGCCATTAAGGAAAAAGGGTTTGTAGTAAAAATTTAATCCTCTTAATAAACTTTGTTTCTCACTTGCTCCTGTATACCATATCATATCGCAGATCCTTTTCAATTTCTTTGTAGAGGTTGTTACATGTATTAATTGTTGGAAAATTAGTAATTTTCATGAAGTGAATGCTTTATTTCCCCTTTTAATGAGTGTGTTTATTTGTAAAAGGAGTTACAAATTTGCATACTTAAAACTATGGTCTTTGTCCATTTTGTTTTTAAAGACTTTTCCATGAGAAACATAACATAGATCATATACACATTCACACACACTCACACATGCATACATATAGAGAGAGAGTACCGCACCACCAACGGCCCGACCGTGGCTCGGTGCCGTTTCCGCCGAGTCACATGTGATAGACGTTGTATCTTGGGAACGAAGTGCCCCATTTAGCCAGAAGCAGAGGTGGCGGGGCAAATATCGTTTAAGGAAAACTGCTTGCAGCTACCTCGTCTCGGACTTTAGTCCATTTCGGTATCATTTACATTATTTTATGTTAAATCTTGTATTTGATAATTATATATTTGAGGAAACCATTTTCTGTTTATTTGTCCATTTCTTTTCCGTATAAATTATTGTGTTTATTTACAACGTACCCAACATTAATGTGTAGAGGTTAGATATGAAACGCATAGGGATGATTTTAAAGTGCTACTTACTTGGTTAGAACCAGATGTTACCATGACGTCGGACTTTAAAAGCTTGTTCTCCTTTTGCAGCTGTGGTTTCAAAGTTTAATCAGAATAGTATAGCAGGAGAAGCCAGTTAAAAAGTTTCTAAAAAGAAGTAAATATATACTCTTCTGTATTTAAATTCTCAGGCGATAAAATACTTGAACATTTCCCGAAAGTCCAAGATAAATAATGATTTTTTGAATTTGAATTCTCAAATTAGTATATGGTTAACGTTTCCAACAAGGGCCAGGCTATGTTACAGTATTATTCCATCATCTTGAGAAACTTTTTGAACTTTACGATATTATCTATCTTAAAAACTGACTCGAAACAAAGGAGATATGAGATACTTTCTAACTTTTTGTTCTTCGGTAGACGATATGTACATCTTGTAAGACCAAGGCAACAAGCAAACAATAAAAAAGAACGAAGAAACGTAAATATGGTAAGAAACAATAGTAGTACTCCTTATCGGGGTTGCACATGTTCGTTCATATATACACCATTACTCATTATGTTCTACATAGATGCCCAAATACCTTGTTAATCAAGGCTTCTCTTAGTTGTGGAAGACCTTCATGAGATCCGTAACGACTCGTACAAATTTCCCAAGCAACTTCCTTGGCCTTCTCAACAGCCTCCTCCGGTGGCTTCCAGTACACCGCACCCTGTAATTAAAATTAACAAAATCCTAAAAGGATCTAGGTGCAAGTCCTAGATTACGAGGGTGGTTATTCAGATTACCCAAACTTGGTATGTGTTAATACTTATTATCCTCAATGAAATGGAAAATGATTTAATGAAAAATACTGCAAAAGAAAACACATCCTCATATTAAATAAATTAAGGAGTGGCAAAGAAATACTACAATGAATCTTCAATCTGACTTCTAAAACTGCATAAGTAAATGATTACATTTAGACTTAACTGACCTGGCCAAGGGGCATTGCATCCTTAACACTTTCTTTCAGCTTTTCTAGCTGCAAGCATGACGAGAATAAAATTAACTGACCATGAAATCTATAAAGCTAGTTGTGACAATAGATCAATGTATCCTCCCCAATCTCCATAGCAGACTTAATAAAGCTTGAATATTTTTCAAGTTGTAAAAACATGCAGTTTTGGAGACCCTATATAATATTAGCTTTTAGGTTCCAAAAGAGTAGCAGCTATTACATGATGAGGATTGTAAGGCTATATCTCCATAGGAAAAAACTGCTTCACTAAAAGTACAGAAACATTGTTGGTTTAAGAACTACAATACTGCATTGACCTTAACTAAAAAATATGTACCACTGTTCAAACAAAGCAATTACGAACCAGTGCTAGTTTAAGAAGAAGAAAAAAAAAAACTGATTCTTGATTTATAAATTTGCTCATCAGTCATCACTCAGTATAACTACTACCATGACCCTCAAAACTTAAATACCTTCCATATATTAATATATCCTTAGAGCATCCCAATAATTTTTAAATGGCCTATTAGCTCAGCTGGTTAGAGCGTCGTGCTAATAACGCGAAGGTCGCAGGTTCGAGACCTGCATAGGCCAATTTTTTTGAAAGGACTAGCGGCGGAGCTTTGTTGCTCGCTTGATTTCCATTCTCACTGTAATCATTTATTTGTTTAATAAAAATAAACTAATAATTCAAAACAAATTTTGAAGTTAAACAAAATTTCTAGTTTCCAAACACCACATCCACTTGACTTGAATGTAAGATGAGTTTATGTATGTTGTTAGCTAGGTGTATACCTGCACCATAACAGGGAGATCGGTTTCTTTAGACCGGTTCGATAGGCTCTTGTATGAACCCATTAATATAATATCTTCTTCTTCTTCTTGTACTTCTTTGTCTTATAACTACCAGTAATTAACAAAGCAGTGAGTGAGAGATAAAGTACTTGGGACTGTGGGAAGGAGTTCTTATTAATCACTAATATGATATAGTAAAGTATAAATAGTTATGTAACGAAAGTGCTAGCTTTTGCATTTAAAAAGTAATTGTCACTTTTGTCAAAGTCTAAACTTTTTATTATGTTTGCAACACTAGAGTATTAGTTGCTCAATTTCTCTTTGGATAGAGGTAAATATTCTTGCATTTGTTAAATTACAGTAACTGTTAAAATTGAACTCTTTAACTGCTAAAATTCAGTACTCATTAAAAGACACCTTACTACATTTACTACTACTATACAGTATCAGTGTACTTGTTCTGCAAAAAATCTATTGTAAATTTGTGTTCAGATTTGTTAGATCGATGCTTTCTGGTAGTGCGGGTTAAAAAACGAAAAAACCGAACCGAATCGATAACCGAACCGAAAAAACCCGAAAAATACCGAAACCGAAAAACCGAAAAAATTTCGGATCGGTTCCGGTTTTCAGTAAAACCGAACCGAAAAAAACTGAAACTGGACCGAAAAATAAAAAGACCGAAATCGAAAGAAACCGAACCGAAAAATATACTCGGTTTCGGTTTCGCCAAAAACCGAACCGGACCGAACCGAACCCAGCCCTACTTTGTGGGGTCTTTCAGTGACTAGTTGTTTCCCATCTCAATTTTCACCTAACAAATATGAGAAATAAATATGCAAGTAAAGATTTATTTCCTTATGTCTGTTTTTTTTGGCAAAGTTTATATATCTACTTAATAAACAATATAAATTGTCACATAAGGCCTCGTCATCTCTCTCACAAAGAAAACTAATAGAGTTAACAGAGTAACAAAAAAAACCAAACCGACTAGTCCTATATAGATGAAAACAGTCGAATCAAAAGAGCTTATTGGCCCCAGAAACCTGTTGGATACATTGTTATAAATATAATAATTATACGAAAATAAATAAATTATAATTGATACTGAAATATAATAATTATACGGAAATAAATTTATAATTGATACTAGAAAAAAAAACATAATATAATTTCTCCAAATTAATAAGAATCGTATGCAAATTATACATATTAAACAAAATGAAAATGAAAATGATACTGAAATAGGAAAAAAGTCTAGGCGAAGCAATTGTTGGACAATTTTCCTCAAACCTTATTTGTCCGCCACCTGTTAACCTTCGTGGCTGAGTGCACATCGAGTTCCCAAATTATAATGCCTATCACATGTGACTCGATATAAATGGTATCGAGTCACGATCGAATCTTGCAATACTGTCTATCGAAAATTATGCAGATTTGAGTGTTTTTTTTATTAACTTGAAAAATGTTGACACATAAACGGTTATAACAAAAGCATGTGAACGATTACATGTCATCAATACCATCAATGCGGTAAATTTTGGAACATAAAAAATTTATTTGCATTCAATCTATAAAACCATTCAGGATTTTCAACCATCCCCACATAAATACAATTTAACTGACATACAACATACATCTTAAAACCAATCGAGAGTATATCAAGAATTTACTGTGTGAGTACATATAGCTTGCGCCTTAAACCTGACATAGTGAGATTTTTTCCAACATGCTTGTCAATGGATAGACTCGGTTCTTTGAACGGATGCATTTTTGCTACCCTGAAAATTTAAAGTCAGTATGGCTTGAATTTTTCAGGCAGCAAAATGTGTATTTTGGTTTTTTTTTTTTTTGAAATAATTTAATTTTGTATGTTATATTTTTGTTTTAATGTTTTGGAATCAACATCGAATGATTAACACTACCGTGAATTTAGTTCATTATTATTTATTATGTGTCACATACTAAAAACCTAACACATATTAATGAACCAAAAATATTTACCCTAAAATTAATTCAAAATTAAAACTAAAAAATACTATTGGTTGACATATACTAAATAATAGTGAATTTTGGAATGAATACCGAACGATTAACACTATCGTGAATCTACTACACTATTATTTTGGTTATGTCATATATTAAAAACATAACACTTATTAATAAACCTAAAAATATACTAAATAGATCTAATTGTGATAAGATTTTACTGCATTGAAAATTCAAAACAGACTGTCTTGAATTTTTTCAGAACAGCCAAACCCTATATGTTTAACCCTTTACATTTTATATATATCGAAATAATATCCACACAGTATATTTAGGGATGGCATAATTCCGGGTTTTGGCCCGACCCTACCCGGTACGGGTTGGATAAAAGTGCAGGATTATTTGGGTCGGGTTGGATTGGGTTACTTTGCACTTTTGTCCAACTTTGTGCAAGTTAGAAATAAGTTCATATTCCCTATAGGTACCACTTTTTAATTATTTATTTTTTTTACCAAAACGTCATACAAATATTTCATAAAAAATGGAAAAAAAAACACATAAAATTATATAAAATGCAAAAAATCACAAAAAATGAATAAAAAAAAAAATCACAAAGAAATAAAAAAATTATAAAATCACAAAAAATCACAAAATTTTAAAAAAATTACAAAAAAAAATTATAAAAAATGAAAAAAATCACAAAATGAAAAAAAAAAAAAATTCACAAAATGAAAAAAAAATTACAAAAAAAAAAACAAACTATTTTTTTGGGTTTGTAGAAAGATAAAAAATATATATTATATTTTGGTTTGTATGACAATTTAGTAAATAAACTAAATAATTAAAAAGTGGTATCTATGAGGAATGTGAACTTTCAAAGATAAAATATTAAAAGAGGCTCATTCACCAAATTAATTAGTCATCTCTCTGTACTAGCTTTCTCTCTCTCTATATATAAATATATATATATACTTATTTTATTTTAGCTTATTATTTCTTTTGTTTGTCAGTTTTTTTCATTTTATTTTTTTGGGTATTGTTGTAAAGAATAATTTGGATTATTATAATTTTTATCAGATAAATATGAAAAATTTGGAAAAAATAAGATTTTTAGTCTTTTCTAATTTGATTAAATGGTTATTGTTATATGCTTAATAATGTTTGCACTTATTTGACTTATCAAAAAAATTTAGGGTCAAACGGGTCGGATCAGGTATAAACGGGTCGGATCGAGTTATATACAGATTGATGTGCGAATCGGATCGGGCTTTGAGAAACCCGACCCAATTGTCATCCCTAAGTATATTGTCTGCGCCAGTTATTAGACCGCTTGTTTGTTGTCCATACATATGACCTCGACTTACTTAACAAAAACAAAATTCATAATGGGCCTAACGAGTTAGCCCATTAAGTCATTAGAATTTTAACCCATTAACCATTAGCGAATTAGCCCATACGACAGCGAAATATATCCGTAATTCTATCCGCTAAAATATCAGCCACGTGTCAAACCGTGATATATCGCCGCTTTAAGGTTCGGTTTCAGCTACGCCTCCTTCTAGGGTTTCCTCTCTCTCTCTCTCTCTCTCTATATATATATATATATATATATTGATATATAAATAACCAGTCTTTTCTCAATCAGGTATACATCTCCTTCAATTAGATCCATTTGTTTCTATTTTATAAAAATAGATTAACTAATTTTCCCGGATTGTTGTTTTTTATCAACTATATTTTTTGATGGGGAGTTTCTTATTATCGACCGATTATACGAATTATTGGTTGTCTAATTGTGCGCCTTGATTAATTGATCCACATATTAGGTGTTTTCGTTATTTTAATTGACCATTTTTTTGTATGGGAAATTCTTAATTATCGACTGATTAGATGAATTATCGGTTGTTAAATTGTGTGTTTGATGATTGATTAGTAGAGTCATATTCTCTACAGCGTTACAATATCCTTTTAGTATGATTGGATTTTCTGTTTTTATCAACTGTTTTTCATGGAAAAAGACCTAATTACTGACCGATTAAATTAATTATCGGTTGTCTAATTGTGCGCTTTGATTTATTGATCCACATATTAGGTGATTTTGTTCTATCGCTGTTTTTACTAACCATTTTTTTATGGAAAATCCCTAATTATCGACTGATCAAACAAATTATTGGTCGTTTACTTGTGCGTTTTGATTAATTGATCCACATATTAGGTGATTTTGTTTGATCGCTGTTTTTAATTGACCATTTTTTATGGGAAATCTCTATTATCAACCGATTAAATGAATTATTGGTTATCTAATTGCGGACTTTGATTAATTGATCTACTTAGTTCCATCGTTGTTTTTATTAACCATATTTTTATGGGAAATCCCTATTCATCGACCAATTAAACGAATTATCGGTTGTCTAATTGGGCGCTTTGATTAATTGATCCACGTATTAGATGATTTAGTTTGATTTTTTTTATTAACCCTTTTTAATGGGAAATCCCTAATTATCAACCGATTAAACGAATTATTGGTTGTCTAATTGTGCGCTTTGATTAATTGATCCACGTATTAGGTTATTTCGTTCGATCGTTGTTTTATTTGACCATTTTTTATGAGAAATCCCTATTTATCGACTGATTAGATGAATTGTTGCCTAATTGTGTGTTTGATGATAGATTAGTGTTACAATTTTCCTTTGTTAATATTGGATCAAATTTGCTGCTTTTATCAACTGTTTTTTTATGGAAAATCCCTAATTATCGACCGATTAGACAAATTATTGGTTGTCTAATTGTGCGCTTTGATTAATTGATCCACATATTAGGTGATGTCGTTTGATTGTTGTTTTAATTATTAATTTAAAATCTCTAATTTTCGATTGATTAGATGAATTATTGGTTAGTAGAATTGTGTGTTTGTTGATAGATTAGTAGTCATATTGTCTAGAGCGTTACAATTTGCTTTTATTATTATTGGATCGGATTTGCTGTTTTTATCAACAGTTTTTGATGGAAAATCCCCAACTATCATCCGATTAGATGAATTATTGGTTAGTCGATTTGTGTGCTTTTGATCAATTGAAGCAGATATTAGGTAATAATGTTTTATCGCTGTTTTAATTAACTATTCTAATGGAAATTCCTAATTATTGAACGATCAGATGAAATGTTATATTGAATTGTGTGATTGGTGATAGATTTATAGTTGTATTCTAGATGGTTTTTGTATTAGTTGATGCTCTGTTTGTCACCAGAAAAAAATGGGGAAATAAATATTTTCTAGGAAATTAAGATTCTGTAGATGTTTGGTTTAATGGAGAACTGTTTTTAAGGGAAAAACTTTTCTAGATATCTGGGGAAACGAGTGAAAAGGTTTTAACCCCATAATGAATTGTTTTTTGAGAATATAATTGACTCGCGTATCCCAATGAAATCAAGACTTTTCACCATATTTTCCTTACTTTCTGCTGTACTTATCTCTTTCTCTCACCAGACTATCAAAGGTATGAGTATCAGATTTTCCATCTTTCTTTCGATATCCATTTGTATATATAATATATATGTATACATATAACATACACGTGTTTGTGTATTTATATATATAAACCGAGCTACGGTGAGTAGAATCAATTTTTTTAATCTTTACAACCTATATTTCATCAATAAACACATCTTTTCTAACTTGTGTTTTCATCTTCACACGTGACGCTTTGATTGCTACTCCATAATAACTGATACATTTAAAAAAAGCTAAAAAACTTTCCATGGAATTTTTTATATCACCAAACTTCCGGATAACAAACAGATGGAAAAGACATTCCTGGAAAATGTTTGCCTTTCAGGATCTGCTTTGATGAAACAAAAAGGGCCTGAATGAATTTTGTTCGTAATCTTGGTCACTATTTATTGTGAACAAATATTTGTGCATATGATTGTTTTAGCTGGACTGTTAAGATGTATTAGGTACCAATTGATTCTTTTGTTTAGTCATGTGCATAAAGACAAACACGGTGAAACGTTTATTTATGTGTTATTAATTTGGGGTAATGACCCGCTTTGTTTACCACAATATTCCTTTCATGAATACGAGACTATAACTAAACTCACTGTTGGTGACTTGGTGTAAAGGTTCCCACTTACTGTGGTTGTTGGAAGATTGACAATTATAATTGAAAACTCACCATGACATGTAATAATTCACCAGTGTATGTTATCAATTATCACGTATGATCCAAGTGTGCTACTGTTTTAAAATAAAAATTTATATTCCACCCAACAACCATATGCAGAAATGAAGCTATGATGTAATAAGGGCATCCATTTAACTGAGTTATAACTATGTATAAAATGGATATATTTTTATGTATCCATGAGCTTAATCTCAATTCTCTGCGCTGGTCTAAAGATTCCTTATAACTTAGTGTTGTTTTTTGGATGATTTGCAACTACTATCAGCGTCCAAGAGCTGTGGTATAAAGTCTGTACTCCATTGCTCAGCGCCATCATAAAAATATGTACTCTTTATGTGTTTTTTCATGTATTTTGTAGTGGTGAAAGCTGGCATATGAGTATTCTTATCGTTCGCAAGTTACATCATCGTGGCTTTTGAACGCACTAATAGTGAAAATGGTATTGGAACATTAGTGAGAAAGTGACAAAATTCACCTATGTTGTGCTTCTGACTTCTGTCTTTGTATGCTATTGTTAACTTTTAGCAGAAACTGTTAGTTACTATATTTCTCGATTAGGTTTCTCTTAATTGGTATGCTCAAAGCTGAATTGATCTTTGTTTGAAGTTAACAGTTTACCTCTAAAAAGTTGCTTATTATTAGATGCCTATTATTAACATGTATATCTATATTGTTAATTGTAACTATGGTTGCCCCTTCAACTTCGTAAAAGTTGAAACTTTTACCAGTAAATGAAACATGAAAACTTGATTGATGAATTTTCTTGAAGGATTGCGATTTTTCAAGTTTTTTGCTTTTTAGTTATGCATTCAAAGTAAACCACTTGTGGTAACAAGTTTCCTAAGACTTGACATAGATTTTCTTTTCTGAAAGCCAGAGTACAAAAAAACTAGCTGAAACAGGTGTGGTGCTATAAAGGAACCTCTCAATCAATTGAGGTTGTGTAAAAAAAGTTTGAAGGAAGATAAGAGTTGTAGTTGATAGAAATGAGAGAATCACGACTTGCGGTTCTTGGCAGAGATTGCTCAATATTTTATTGGATATTTTTTCTAGATTTTTAGCAATGAAACTTATGAGATCTTTTATTTCCTCATCAGACTTTTTTTTTGGAATCTTACAGCTTAGAACTAAATGTAGTTTCTAGATCAAACCGACTCTCATTCACAACCGTTACGTTATTATATACCCGATGATTTCCTAGTTGTAGAGTTTTAACCAATTTGTTCAGTTATTTATTCACTTCTGGTAGGAACACCGATATGTAAATGCAATATATTTTGTTAATCGCCGTATATTAGTCTGTCAAGTGATGTCTAAAGAGCCATATTGTTCTGTTCAGCAGGGTTTACAGACCGTCAGTTGCAGCTGCCATGGTTGCTGATGGTTTGGCTAAATTGACATGCTTGACAGACGTTTCCAATTCCTCGAGATTGTAATTTATCATCGGAGCAACTAGTTAATAGTCGGCTGTCTTGTGGTTTTTAATAGCTTTAGTATCCAAAATCATTTGTTATATCCGGACTCCAGAGTTCAGTTGTCAAAGTTTTTACATCCTCGAAATTTTAATAAACAAAGCACAAGGTTTCACACTAAAAAATCCTTTGATCTGGTAGAAAATAAGTACTCGGGCTGTTAATCTGTTCTTTGAGCCATTGATTTTATAAATTTTTAGATGTAGGAATATATGTTCCTCATGATTGACGTGGTAATTTTCTCAGTAACTGTGAGGTGATCTTTTCTTAGGTTTTCTTCCAGGATTATGCATGTTTGAGGTCTGTTTCTCTGTCAAAAGAAGTGGCAAGTAAAAGATAATGAGAAAGTGCAAACTTACACATACTACTTGACATAATACTTTGTACAGTTTGATGAGAGGTTATTTAGAGACTAGTAGAGTTAACGATGTGTAGTTCTGCCTAAAATAACCTAGACATTTGTATGTACTTGCTCGCAATTAAGTGTTGTGGATGATGTCAATTTGTTCTTTTTCTTGAAGCTGAAATCCTTATGTATTCAATCTACTTGGCTACTTAGCTAGCAAAAATAACCTAGTCATAAGCATATGTTTCAATAGAATTCATGGAGAACACAGCTGAATCAACTTTTTTATAAAATTTTGCGAAGAGGAGTGTCAACTTTTTATCTCAAACTATCAGCTTTGTCGAGTTGCCTGGGAAGTCAAAATAAGATATTTCATAATGTGCTTCAGAGAAATTAAAATCAGATCAATCCTGTTGTCAGAAAGATGATTCAATAGATATGCTCTTTCCCATAATCTGCCAATTTAGTTAAAACTCTGTTCAGGACGTGCTGAGGAGGTATATCTCAAATTGTACACAAAGTTAAATTGAATAGAATGTTACGGTACAAAAAATATCAAGGAAACATTCATTTGCACTATAAATAGTGTGGGAAATCTATTCATAGCTGGAGATTAAGATGGAACTTTTCCCCCTCTAGTCTTCAATAAATAATAAAAGATATCCAAAGTTGCTCTGTTTTATAATAGGGAAAAAGTCACCCCCAAGTCCTATTAAAACGTCCACGTTTAAGTTCTAATCATGTGACCAACCTTGTAAAGGAAAATTGATATGGTATGGCTTCTTTGGACTGTACTTTATCTTGAACAATTAAAGCTACATTTCTCATTCTAGTAAATTAGTGATATATGAAACTTTATTGAACTTTAGAAGTGTCTATTCCCAGTATTGTGAAGCCAAGCTGATCAGTAAGTAATTAACTTCTAAAGGGCATTATCCACACTTAATATTTGGCATGATGGTATATATATCTCAATGGTAAATGTAAAATCGTAGGAAAAGTATTCAGAGTCGTACATAATGTGCCACGGAGAAGCATGGACGAGAAGAAAATAGATAATTAGAGTTTTCTTTTTATAAAATTGTATTTGATTTTTTAAGAAATTAGAATAACAGATTCAATTTTTATGGCTATTGGCGACTTGAAACATTCCCCAAATATGCTGAACTGGAAAGTCACCATGTCGTGGACAACTTTTCCCCCTAATTGTGATTGGCTATAAATTCGATACGTATTTCTTCTATTATTTTTTATAGGCATTAGTTTGATTCTTTTTCAGCCGGTGCCTGCAATGTCTGTTGCAAATTTTGGTACTATTTTACTCTAGCATTGTTAAGTGCATTTTGAATTGTGCTTTTTCTCCTTGCGTACAAACCATGTTTGTGTGCTTATTTACTTCCTTTCTTAAGCAACTGTTTTGTGTCTTTTAACCTTTTTGGCTTCATGTGGATAACAAGTTTTTGATCCACCTTTTTCTGAAAGTTTCCAGTATTCAGAACGTTAATATATGTTATAGGGATGTTGGCACTCTCCATCAGCTTTTGTTTTAATATGCTGGTATACATTTGATGATCTAACTAAGCTTTGATATGTCAAACATTTAACTATCTAAGATTTTGACATTCTATTTTACCCGAGCTGATCTCTTGGTTATTTTCTGGAGTCCTTTGCGTTTGCATTTTGGAATGGGAATTGAATCTATTGTTTGTGTACCTTAGCCTTAGCTTATGGCCGGCGTCATGAAGTTGGCTATTGCATTTCTTTATGATCTGTTTTTTTCTGCTCCAATTATTTGTGCTGCTTTTATTATCAGTGTTAGGTTAATGCAATTCAACTTAGTCGTCCTCTTCCGATTGCTTGAATATCAAGTTGAGATTTGTAGATTGAACCTCTCACAGGGGTTTTGTTTAAATTCTATGTTCATTTTAGTTGCAACGCACTCTTATTAAACCTATATGTATTCCGTATTCAAGAGTTTCTTATCATCTTTCCTTGGGACTTGATTCGCAGGACGATCAGTGATCTGCTGAAGATTAATCTGGACACTATACAGCCATTAAGAGATGTCCAACAATCTTGTGTCGCAACCACTAATGATACCAAACACGCAAATAGATTATGCTCCAAACCAGCTAGAAGCACCAACGTCAACTGGAATGACCGGTGGCATGTCAGGCAGTCCTATGTTACACCGGTTTGATACACCAAACAAGCAAATGGGAGTAGTCCAACCTATAGCCAACAATTTTGGTTATTATAACCCATCAATGCCGAATTGGCACATGGCCCAGAAAGATATTCAGATGAGTAACCAATCTCCGAAGATATTGCTACCAATTAAGCGAACAGCAAATGGAGAACATATAATGACCGCAAATAAGAATTTTTCCCAAGTTACCAATAAGCCAGCGACCCAACCACAAGCATCAAAACCTGGTCCAAATAAGAAAATGACGAAAAATATGCCCCTATCTGGTAAATCTGGAAACAAGCAAGTACAAACCCCCAGAAATCAAACGATGAAAATGGAACCTTCTCCCAAAAACAAATCAGAGTCTTTTGAATCGGTAAGGTCGAAGATGAGGGAATCATTAGCTTCGGCTTTGGCCTTGGTTACTGAGCAACAAGGAAAATCGTCAAAAGAGGATACTATTTTGCCTTGTAATTCTGTAGATAATACAGAAAAGAAGGAAGACAGTGGTCCTGAACAAAATGTTTTTGAAGGCCAGATTATTACGTCCGAGTCGATTAGTAGTATTGATGTTAGAAATAACGAACCAGAGTTCCAATATGTAACTTCAGCGCTAGCCGGTGAAGAGGTCCCATTTGCCGACAGTTTTTTTGTTCAGGACGAACTTTTGCAAGGAAATGGACTCACGTGGGCAATGGATATCTCTCTAGATGTAGGAGAAGAAAGTATCCCTCTAGCTGTAGGAGATTCAAAAGAAGTTGAATTTACCCAAAACACTGAACCGGTACAAGAGAATATGAGTAAAACTGGGAAAGTAGAAGTGCTTCCATGTCCCCAGATTTTGGCTACTGAAATTGAAGCTGAACTTTTCAAATTATTTGGAGGAGTCAATAAGAAGTACAAAGAGAAGGGAAGGTCTCTTTTATTTAATTTAAAGGATCATAATAATCCGGAACTTCGTGAACGGGTCATGTCAGGTGAAATCTCACCAGAACGTCTTTGTGCCATGTCAGCAGAAGAGCTTGCATCGAGGGAGCTCTCTGAATGGCGAACGGCGAAAGCAGAAGAACTTGCACAGATGGTGGTTTTACCAGATTCAGATGTCGATATAAGACGGTTAGTGAGAAAAACGCATAAAGGGGAGTTTCAAGTAGAAGTTGAACAAGATGATGATGTTTCAGTGGAGGTTTCTGCTGGAACGAGTGTGATTTCTAGGCCTAGGAGAGAGAAGAGTGAGAAAAAGGGTAGCGATTCTTCTGCCAAAGTTGATAAAGTGAAAGGAAATGATAATAAGGACGTTTCATGTTTAACGATTCCGAGTGACGTGGTGGAGACTGATTTCATGCAAGGTTTGATGGTGGATGAGTTCAAGGATCCGGATTTTCTACCTCCTATTGTTTCTCTAGATGAGTTTATGCAGTCTCTTGATAAAGAGCCTCCATTTGAGAACTTACATGTGGAAGATGAAAAGACGGATTCGCCCTCAGACAAGGAAAGCATAGAGTGTCAGGATCAAATGTCACCTACCAATGTAGCTTCGAAAGAAGTTTTGAATGAAAGTGGCGAAAAATCTAATAACTTGGAAGCTGAGAATGTAGATTCTGATATTAAGATGAAGGAGAAGCTTTCTCCTCCAGGTGATGTATTGGTGGGTGAGAGAGTATGGGAAGGTCTTCTTCAATTGAGTATTTCTGGTGGGGTAAATGCAGTCGGCTTATTCAGAAGGTAATTCCGTTTAATTTGGGCATTTTTTGGTTGCGGCTTTAAGCTTAGTTTTTTTTTAAAGCTTAATATCAGAAATGGTTCTGGTTAAAGACTAGGTTTTCTAGGTTTTAAAAAAGTAAAAGCTTAAAGCTGGATCAACCTAGCTTTCTGTGAACCTCAAAAGATCCAGCTCATTTTCTGTGCCATGTGTGCCTTTATTTAAAGTAAATGATTCACTGATTGGTTTTAACATACTGTGTGCCTGCATGGGTTATTATTTGTTTTTATGTTGCTTTTTTATCAAATCTTGCTTGTCAAATTATTTATTTTGTTTCTTATTACAGCGGTGAGAAGACATCAACAAAAGAGTGGCCTCCCCTTCTTGAGATAAAGGGAAGAGTCAGATTGGATGCTTTTGAAAAATTTATTTCAGATCTTCCCATGTCTCGAAGCCGTGCTGTTATGGTATATCATCTTTTACTGTTTATTACGCTGTCATTTGTACACTGGGTTGGTAATTATTTACCTGTAAAGCGTTGTAATACTCTCTTATACGGCAGTGACGATCAATTTAGTTCTTTGTTTAAAGAAGAAAATGTGTGCAAAAAGCCCTCTTGCTTTTTAATCGAGGAAGCGAAATATATATTCCATCTTATAGTTGATTTTGTGTTCTTGAATGTAGTTGGATGAGAGAATAACGGTGTTAATTGGCCGAGACTGTGTGAGATAAAATAAATGTAAGATGAGAATTTTCCAGGAAGAATATTGGAATTCTGAATTTATTGCAAGATTTAAATTTGGCGTAAGAAAAGTCAGTTTCTATTCTGGAATCGGAAGTAGTGCTGAAATGGAATTCTAGACTTTGCAGTTGCACTAAAATTTATAAAGAAGATGGTCCTTTTTGCAAAAAAGGTTCCACCTATTTCTTTTGATGGTAAATCTAAAATCCAATTAAACGAGTTCAAGCAGGGAGATATACTTACGTGTAGGATAAAACCTTGAGATGAATAGGTAGTGTAATTTCTCGTGCAGAGTAACGTGAAACTAAGTGGACAAATGATTAATTTAACTTTTAAACTTGTTATAGCATTACTTTGCATTTACACAGCTATATTATCATTCATACAAGAATATTTTAATGGGATGTCATTTTGCTAACTGCAGTTGGCTCATTTCGCTTTGAAGGAAGGTTCATCTGATGCAGACCATGCTACTCTTGGAGAGGTAACTAAAATAAAAAAGGTCAAATTTGCTTTCAACACTCTTCACATACGTGTTTGTTTGTATCTGAAAACAAACCATTCCTATATTTGCAGGCAGTTCATTCATACGTGTTGGACGAGAGATTGGGTTTTGCCGAGCCGATCAACGGATCAGTAGAAATCTATTTCTGCCCTCCCCATCCGAAAATATTCGAAATGCTGAGAAAACATCTTTTTAAATTCTACACAGATGCCATAAACTCTATAGAAAAGGGGCTAATTGGTGTGATTGTATGGCGAAGACCTCATATAAAGTCAACTATATCACCTAACTCATCTTCACACCATAAGCACTCGAAAAACTCCCATCATTTAACGCCGACTGCTAGTGCTAATGTTTCTAATAATATTTCCAATGTAAAATTTGCACCTCATCAGAGGGCACCTCCATCTCCGTTTACTAGACCGCCGCCTCATCAATTCAATGATGAGGATGAGGATGATATCCCTCCCGGGTTTGGGCCTGCCCCACCACGTACCCGGGACGAGGACGACCTACCGGAGTTTAGTTTCTCTCAAAAGCAAAATGTAACAAATTCTCGTCCAGTAGATCAAATGAGAGAGCTTGTATTGAAATACGGACAAACCGGAAACAATAATAGTAACAATACTAATAATAATAGGATAGGAATAAAAAGGTGGAATGATGATGACGAGGACGACGATATTCTTCCTGAGTGGCAGCCAGGTCAGCTACTGCCGCAGCAGCAGAGACACCAACAGAGTTGGGTACCTTTACAGGGTAATAATGTGGTGCAAAGTGGTGGTAGACAGAACCCTAGTGCTAATATAGATAGCAATGTATATGGAGTGCAACGATATCCTAGAAATAGAGGTTTCTAATTTTATTAGAATGTATATAAGTTTTTATGTGATCCTTCAGTACCTTTCTGTTTCTGTAGACAATGCTTTATTTTTTTGAGATTCTGTAGACAAAAGTGCTTGCGACTCTTTTAAGTGCGCGGCTTGTTTGTAGTTTTTGAGAATTCTTTACAGATTTTAAAATTGTCGAAGCTCATAAATTGTGTTTCATCATGGTTTGTTTTCCTCATCTATGCCGCCAAATATATGTTTATTATTATTATCATATGAATATGATGATGGTCTATCAAAAATTCATGTTTTCTCAGTGGTATAAATTGATGTATGTGCCGATGTGCTTGTACTCACTCGTACTTTATTTACAAAACTAGCAAACTAAATACAACCTTTAGAGCCAGGTGGGTTGGTGGCGTTTCTTTTTAAAATTTCTTAGAGATGGGGTGTTATCAGAACATAGGCCCTTTCTATAGAAACTGTTTTGGAGAACTAATTTCTTTAGTACTTTTAAAACTAAATTACAAAAAACATACCCTTACAACTTTAACTATTAAAAACATACCAAACAATTTTAATGATTTTTATTCTCTTCTTTCTCTATCTCTCATTTACTCTCTCTCTCTCCTCCCTTATTATCTCTCTCCTCCATTCTTCTATCTCTCACAAATTCTTCTCTACATCTCTCTCATCTTAGTCTCTCTCCTCCATTGTTGTTTATATTTTTATTTTATATCCTCCTCTATCTCTCTCCCCTCCTGCACCACGAAAACCCGCCACTAACTATATATGAAAAATATATGAAATTTATGAGATTGTTTTCTATCCCGTAATATATGAAAAATAAATGAAATTGGTGATATTGTTTTCTATAAATGAAATTAGGGTATGAAGTTTTGAAATTAGGGTATGAACTCTTTTTTACATATTTGATTGTGATTCAAAACATTTAGGGTATGACATTTTAAAATTAGCGTATGACATTTTAAAATTAGCATATGAATATTTTGTGAGTTTTTAGTCATTTTGAGAGAGATAGATGGGTGATTAGCATGTGTTAGAAAGATGTGCGATTATCGTGTGTTAGAGAGAGATGTACGATTAGAGAGAGAGAGTTGCGGTTAGAGAGAGAGGTTAAATTATGGTTTGATTAGAATTAGAGAAATAATAAGTATATATAGGTATGTTTTTTGTAAGTTAAGTTTTGGGGTATGTTTTTTGTAATATAATAGAGATAGTGTATGTTTTTGTTAATTGTCCGTAGAATTAAAAAGGTGAGAAATTCATAGCACAACTCATAGAAGCCCAATCTTTCATAACGATATAATGAAACGGGCAGCACCTGTTCATATCGTGTTGCCTAATTTTAATGTCATCTTGTATTAAACCCCAACTATACTCCCTCCGTTCCTAAATAAATATTTCCTACGTTCCTAAATAAATATTTCCTACGAAAATACGTGCAGGTTTAACCATCAAGATTTTCATATCAAAATTTGTGAAATAAAAAAATTGAAAATTCTATCATATAGCAACCATTAACTATGTTGAAAATATTTTTTTCGGCAATGTAGATAGCAAAAAATTATCGGTTAAAGTTACACGTATTTTCGTAGTGCATATTTGTTTAGGGGTTGCATATTTTGTACTTGTTTAGGCTTGGAAATTTTTACAAAATAAGGGGTAGTTCCATATAGATTCTTCAATGCAAATTATATTATTAACAAGATACCTTTACTAATTTCACATCTTCATAGGTCCGACTTTTTAACTGTTCACTTTGTTTACAGAGCGTTCTTACTCAACCGAAAACACAACACATACTTTCTCTCTCTAAAGACCCAACAAAATATTAAATATACAAAAAATCATGAAAACATTCCATAAAATCATAATAAATTGAAAAAAAATATATGAAAACATTCCATAAAATCATAATAAATTGAAAAAAAATATATGAAAACCAAAAAAGATTGAAGCATTTTTTTTGTCAAAAAGCAGCTTCCCAGACAGCGGCCTTTTGAACAAAAAATGGCTCTTTTCACCAAATGACTAGTATGTTCTTGATCTAAATAACAAACAGAAAAAGGATGGGATCCGATTGAACTTAAAATAAAACTATCTATGAAAGCATATACAAAAAGTAAATTCCAATAGGAGGAACATGAGCATTATAAGCTGGCTCAGAATGCCCTAGTGACAAGGAATAGAAAGACTCGAGTCATATAATACGCGATTCTCAATGAAATGCAAAAATTAGTCCATAAGCGGTTTTTGCATGATTTCTTTGCTTGTATGATAATACTGTATATCAATATAAATAAAAACACTATAAGCACCAAACTGTCAATCTGTTCAACTCGGCTATGAGAGCTCTACAGTCCTCAAGAGTTCTGGAAAAGAGAAACCCAAAGATCTAATTAAAGGTGACACCCAATAAGAAGAAAACATTGGGGAAAAGAATCTGTATAGCAAGTCTGCACTGAAGCTCCCTTTGTATGTCTATCACCTTTTCAGGAGATTAATGAGTTTTCCAAGTTCCTTAAATACTTCTACGGAGCATAGAACTCTGCCTCCCTTTTATCCGCCGCACTAAAAAAACATTTATTATCTTCCATTTGCAGGCACTGCTCACACTAGCTTTAGTAGAAGACGGGCATATGCACAGGTGATGCGGCGATAAGGCAATATGTTGAACAAACCCTCCTAAGATGTTTCATTTATTTCAGAACTTCATCTCATATCTGATAAAAATATCATAAAGAGAACAAACGCCGTTAGGGCCTATTAAATAGGAACACGAGGGTCATTTTTTAATTACAGACAGGATAAGAACAAGTAATCAAAGTCAGTAGCTTAATAATTAACTTGCGCATTGTTATGCTATTATTATTGTCGATCACGGAAGCTTCTATTAAAAGATATATCTAATAGCTCCTAAATAATAGTTTCTACAGAAGAATAGGATGAAAATTTCAGAAAAAAATCGAGGGGAACAATTTCTTCACGATGATATAGGAAGAGGGTGATATTCGATTTCGGTTACATGCTTATAGTCCTTTTGTTACATAATATATAGTCGAATTAAATTTTGAAGCAAATAACATTTGGATGAGGTCTAGTAGGGCATAATCTAGTGGACTTGAACACTTATAAACTTCAAGCAAAAAAGATTGGTACAACTCAGATTTACATCAAAAGTGCAGAAAACGGAACATATTTGGTAGAAGTGCACACAGCCAAAGTTACTTTAACAAGAAAAGAAGAAGAAGCGCCTCTTTTTGCCAAATCGAAAGAAAGAGGACTTTTGACACCAAGAAAAAGGCAGAAAGAAGAGGCTGCCTTACGTACAAATATTAACAGATATGTAAATATACAAAGCAATGACGTAAGTGTACAAATATGTAATAAGATAGTAGACAGACTTGATTGTATTTAGAAACATCTGGTAACCGACCATTTTATTTAGAAACATCTGGTTTCATATAGCCAACCCTAGATTCTTGGAATTAAGGCTTAGTTTGGTGTCTGGTGACGATGATGACATCCTATACTCCCACAAACGCTACATTTTGTGCTTTACCTTCAAATGTGGATGAAAAGATGACATGACATGACATTGACGTCATCGCTGCTAAGTCAACGACTCCTGCCTATTATTGGATGGAAAACGACATTTTAGTGACGTTTATGCTGCCACATCACTTTTACATCCAACAATGGACTGCGGGTACAATTTAAACGATTCTGTTCGTACATGACACACATATTAGAAATATGTAAGTAGAGATCAAATAAAAATGTTAGAAGCGGGTACAAATCTGTAATTAACCTGGATTTTACCATACAAGTTTGTACATATTGGAGTGTACGCATATCACTACCCAAACATAAGTACAGTAAGTTGCAGAGGCGAAAACAGAGAAGAATATCCAAAACCAACTTATGTAATTTAAAATTTATGGATTCATTCTCAAGCTATCTAAATCTATAAAAGAATTACTGAATAGAGTTAGTGATATAGGAGAGAACAAATTAGGCAGGGTGGTACCTTTTACAGCAAAACTTGTACCCTTGTCAGACAAGATAGTGGAGGTCACCGAATGAAAAGCAAATGTTTGCAAAAGAGAGGTCGGTACTCCTGAGGACCACTGTAATTAACAAAACCAACATTAAAGTTTCACAACTGAACGGTAATCATCTTCTAATTCTTCTCGCAAATATTCACTTAAAAACTGAAAGAACACCAAACAATGGACTTCAAGAAAACTACATCCAGTCATAAAACTACAGAACTCCTCGTCATAAAAGTTTTATAAAAAGAACTTTCTTGAGTTGGTTTATTTTTTCTTTTTTCAGAAGTATGGTTTTACTAATATTTTCCTTGTTGAAAAATAAAAATATGTAATTAAAAGGAAAAAAAAAACTTGAGCCAGGGGGAACCTTCAGAAAAACAAGCTACCAATGAAATAAGCAAAATATTCTCCAGGAAAATAAAATAAAAAGAGGATCTTGTCAAGAAGAAATTGAACTTGTTTCAACCTCAAAGGCTCTTACATATCTATATGTACTCAATCAAAAAAGAAGTTATGTCTTTTGACGAAAAGAGACGCATACATCATGTAAATGAAGCCTCTAATTGCAGAATCCACAACTTTCAAACAAATAAGAATGCAACAGATGCAGATTCTCAAGATAAAGATTTTTTTGCCTTAACGACATGTAAACTTGGAATGATAAGAGCAATGCCAAATAAAAAGCATTTCATTCCATAATATAGAAAATAAGCGAATGAAGAATCCAATAAATAACTCGAACCTTCCATTGAAACTGGGGCCAATCAACAATAACTCATCTAAAGCAGCTGTTTTGACTTAAAGTTCCGAGACGATGGATGCGAATAACAAACAATCTTATTTTAGTCACCACTCTCTTTTCTTTCACCAATATTGGATAAAACAGATTTTATAGTATTTGCCTCAGCATAACCTTTGATCCAACCTTCTGATTCCGCTCTGTTTATAATTTCAAACGTTGCTGCATTAGGTTCACATCTCTCGAAAACCATCCTTTTCACCAACAAAATGACGTAACTAAACTTTTTCCTTTCCAACATTGCTTTCATCATCATATTATAAACACCAATACCCGGAGAAACTCCCACCTCAAACATAAGACCACGTAACTCGAGAGCTTTTGATATTTTACCTTCTTTGAAAAGCCAATATACGAAAACAGAAAATGTAAAGCTATCAGGTTCTAGTCTTTCCATACAGATACATCTCAACAAGTGATACATTCGCTGATAGTTTCCTTCTCTAGCAGATGCGCCTAAGAGAATATTATATGTTATCAAATCTGGTATAAATCCAATGCTTCTCATGTATCTAAAAACCCCATATGCTACTTTAACAAATCCGATCTTGCAAAGGCTGTTTATAAGAGAATTGAAAGTCACCAAATTTGGACCAGGACTATCCAATATCATCTCTTTTAATAGCTGTATGCCCTCTGAGATTTTCCCAGTCTCAACAAAATATTTAATCAAACAAGTTGAGCCAACTACGTTAAGATTAAGATTTTCAACCTCCATCCGATTAAATATTCTCCGTATCATGGGAGAATTCTTCTTTTTGCAGGCTGCCGATAAGATAGTATTAAAAGAAATAATATCGGGTTCATCATCGCCCCAATTTATATTATCAACAAGCTCCAAAGCCATGTCTATATCGCTGGCACTAAGATATTTCAAAATCGTGTTACGCGATATGCCATTTGGTTCAATGCCACTAAAATCAAAGATCTCCAAAGCCTCGCCTATGTGGCGGAAACTGAAGGATTTGAAAACGCTATCAGCTGATTTGGCAGTTGGTTTGTCGGCTAAACTCTTACTTTCTACCGGATATAATTCATTAGTATGTGCAATATGTTGGCACCGAATATTTATATATATATTACAAAGTGCAACATCAAGACTACCTTTTCGTAAAGTAAAATCAAGTAAAAATTCAGTGGCCATTTCTATTTTCCCTGACTTTAAAAGGCCACCAGCTAAAGCAGCATGAGTGAATAGATCAGGAATTAAGCCTTTTTCTTGAATATTCAGCATAATTTCAACAATTTCGTTGATTTTACCTTGTTGACTTAATTCACGAAGAATAACATTGTATGTGATAACATCGGGTGGAGGCCCTTTTTTCTCCATTGCACTTAAAAGATCTAACGCCTCTTTTATTCTGCCATTGTCACAAAAGAATTTTAAAATGACAGTGTGAGTTATAACATTTGGCTCACAACCTTCTCTAATCATCTGTTTAAAGCAACTTAAGGCCTCGAACCCTAAATTCTCTTTACCAAAACCGTAAATTAATGCTGTGTATGAGCGAGCATCATGTGTAATTCCCCTTTTCTTTAAAGAATAAATCAATCGCAAACCAGTGTGGCTCTGACCATTCCTACAGAGAGCCCATAATATAGGATTATAATTATAAGGACATGGAAATTTACCCTGATCAAGAAAAACTGAAAATACAAAATAGGCCTCCGAAACCTTCCCGGCTTTGCTAAGACGAACAATCAACATATTCAAGGTCTTATCAGTAGGAAAATAATCCAACTTCAACATTAGCTTGAACAGACTAAACGCACCATCTAAATTTCCGTATTCCAGAAACTTTTTCAGCATTTTCGATACTATAGTAAACGAAGGTACGAAACCACTGCTCGTCATTTCCTCCGAAATAGAAACTAAATGCTCAAAAACCCCGCGAGAAAGCAACCCATTTAGGACAATATTATAGGTCGCCGCATTCGGGGACGGGCCTAATTTCTTCATATCAAAATAAACACTCACCAAATCATCACAAACAACATTACTAGACTTAAAACCGCTAAAAACCAAGGCATTGTAATCGTTTACCGTGGGCTTTCCGGGTACTAATCTCATACAGTTTAAAGCTTCAAAAGCTTTCTGAACACAGCCCGAGGAGGCGTGGGAGCACATATTTTTTTGCAAATCGGCATAGCGAAAATCGTGGTAGTCTAGTTTCTGGACAGCAGCTAAGGAACTGAATAATTGGGAAAATGCCTTTATTGGGAATAAAAATTGAATATTTTTCTCATTAACCTTGCAGAAACTCATCAGGAGAGATAAACGCAACCGGGTTTCGACATAGCCTGAAGATTATCAAATGGGTTCAGTCATGATTATATAAGTAAATAAAAATATGGGTTTTTGTTTTCTCATAAAAATTAATGGTCATTTTACCAAATTCATCAAAGTAGCTTGTACCAAGCAGGAGAGATATGTATATATATATATATATATATTTAGTTAATGAAAGAGAGAGAAAGAGTTACTTTTACCGCTACTCTCAGTCAGGGGATATAGATAAACCCTAGTTTGGTTCATTAAAATTTCTTTTTTAATCATGTACACTAATAATAATAATAACCAACTATCAAATTAAAACAATCCAAGTATAATTTTTTTGTAATTTTATTTATATGAAATTTTAATATATAAAATTATTAATTTTTTTACTAGTTTTAAATAATACTTAAATTTAGTATAGTACCAACTAGAGTTGTATAATTTTGTTTGAATTTTTATTGTGTTGTAAAGTTAGTTTTTAATTTATAAAATCGTAATTTTTATTTTATATATTAAAATTATATACAAATAAATTTACAAAACTCATGCATAAATTTATACTATTGAATTGTTTTAATTTCATCCGTTAAATGAAATTTTAGAGAATGTGTGCATTATGAACTGTGAAGAATTTCAATCCAAATTCGTAGTCATTTTTTGTTGAAGGTTTGTAGTCACTTTTACTCTTATTTTAAGTATTTTGGATCAATGTATATTACTCGTTCCGATCCTTTTTTACGTGCCCCTTTATAAATTGCTACTTTTAAAAATTACTACTTTTAAAAAGTGTTAAATTTTGAGACATTAACTATCAATATGTCCTTATAAATGTCATAATTAAAGTTAATACGGATAAATTATTTGCTAAAAATTGTTGTTATTGTAGCCGTAAATGGTAAGTTTACCAAGTTTTTATGTTTATTTACTTATATGTTATTTTTTCTTTTGATATTATATAAATGGTAATAAACTAAATTTGTTACTTCATAATTATCATATTGAAAAAGCAGACACTTATTTAGAAACGAATGAAATATATTCTATTTTTTTTAGTTGAAACTACAAGGTAATTTAGGACCAAATATTATAGAAATGGTTAGCCGTACAACTTGTTGTTGGTTTAACTTACATTTGTGCATAATTATTTCATTGTTTAATTAAATGGACCATCAATGCTAAATATAGAAAATCTGTTAGTTTTACTATCCCAACATAACGAATGATAAAACTGTTTGTCATTAGTTTTTGATTAGTGAAATCACATAGTCTAGAGTCACGGCTGAAGTTATTTCCATACGTCATAACCGATGTCAACTCCACAGTCTCCATTGCATTATTTCTACAACTTTTTTGGTGCACCTAACAAAATCTTCGGTCGACTTAAAAAAAAAACGAAGTCATTTAAAACACTGCATTTCATACCTAATTGTCTTCCGTTTCTCGACTTTTCGCACAGCCTCAACCGTTCAGTTTATGGAAGGCAAAAAAGAAAAAAGAGAGATAATTAACACATTTAAGTATGGGTTACGACCTCCATTGTCTAAATAATACCTCAGGATTTCATATATAGCATCATCATCAATAAGATGACCAACTCACAAACGAGTAGTTAATCGCGTCTCTCGAGGCAACATAAATAGTTCGTACCGAACAAGATTATATATTTTTAAGTATTGAATGAAATATTCATAAGATTATATCTTTTTAAGTATTGAATGAAATATTCATTATTTGTAGTTTAAATAATATTCATTACTAATGATACTATCATTAATCCATCATTTGTATACACACAACTTCATCACGTTTTATTCTCCCGTTGCATATCCGATGACAAAATAATATATGTTTCTGTTAAACAAAATATAGACAATACGGTTGATTTTTTATCATTTAAAACATTAGAGTCCATATATAATTGAACAAAATAGTCTTAAAATTCTAAATCGGTCTTCTTTAGACGTGTCCAATTTATTTCCCTTGTGTCTCGATTAGTGCTTAAGTGTCCGTCAAAATCAACGGAAAAAAGTCTAACACAAGAAGGATTTTCCCGTGTCAGACACTTGTATAGCCATGGCCGTTTTTTTTTTTTACTTTTGTACAACATATATACTATTGACTTTTTACGATTTTGTTCATCATACTACCAAATTATTTAATTAGTACGTCATACTATCACTTTTCGATGATTTTATACACTTCCGTATAATAATTTCCGCCAATTCGACTTTCACATATTACACTCATATTTTTTCTTCCGTAATATCAGTTGCATATCTTGATCAATGTAGTCTAATCACCTCAAACTTATCATGTGCATTCTATACCACAAAGTAATTATGTACAACCCCGTTTAAATTTTGAAGTCTACCTTGAATTTTAGGGTTAATGATGAAGTATTTTATTAACACATATTCTTTTTGGACGAAATTTTTAATTTTATTAGACCGAAGTGTATAAAATCACCGAAAAGTGATAGTAAGGTGTAGTAATTAAATAATATGTTAGTATGATGTATAAAATCGCAAAAAAGTTAATAGTATATATGGTTTACAAAAGTGAAAAAAAAACCCGTCATGTCCGTGAATCATGTCTCGCGCGTGTACTTGTCTGAGTTGTCTCATATGAGTCGAGACATTTCAAATCAAATACAAATAAATTAACGAGTCCTACCTATAGGCTATACAGACCATTCTCTATTAAATAGTAACGAATAACTTTTAAGTATACCGGGTCTACTAAGGTGAGCCAAGCAATAATAACTTGTTATTGTAATGTATTTTTTTAATTTAATGATGGTCCTAATAAAGTTACTTATTTTTTACTTTTAAGTATTAATTGGTTGCATCACTCATTTTTTTTCTTTTTGATATAGAGCAGTACAGAACAACTTAGTATTAATGAATGGAAAGCTGTGGTCAAATTATCTGGAAATACAAAGTTTTCGTATAAAGCTGATGAGTTTTTACAATCCGGGTAATACTTATGGTATGATGTGGAGTGGGGGAAAAGACTGGGTGTTGGAATTTCCCGATAGAAACCAATGGATGATTTTGAAGGAAATGTAGGAAGAATGTTTTAATAGGAATTTTGAGGGGTGCTTCAGTGAAATATATTCCTATTCATGGGGTTCGTTTGATAGAGGATTGTGACCCTACTGGAATAGATGCCATTTTTCCGTGGTTCGTCCGATTATTTTCATCAGGTCAAAAGTGATGCGAACATGGCGATGGACCTGTCACGAGTTTTACATGACATGGACAGTGAGGACGAGATGTGGGCTTCAGAACAAAAAGGACTGATCCCTGTCACTTAAATGACTATGGACATGTTGGAAAAGGTGGCATTTACACAACAACGTGATGATTTTAATATTGATGAAATTGGATTGTTTATGCTTGGGATTGGCAGTATGGAATCAATTAGAACCATCCATGAGCATTGGCAAAGGAAAAAATTGCGGAAAGGGATGCCATTAATTCGTCATCTGCAGGTGCATTTATGGCTTTAGTATTATTGTTTTTTCCTTTGGATTTTTTGGAATGTAATTTTTGTAGAATAAAGTGAAAGAAGTGGAAGATTTTAAGAATACCTCCAAGTGTTAGTTGGAGTTGTTTAAGTATGTTTTAAAATACAAACTGGTTCTCGGCCTTACATTAGCTAGCTGGTAAAACTCTTTATTTGTCGATAGAACTTCTTTTAAAAGGATATCAGATAGGTAGGCCAGTGGTGATTTTTCTAAGTTCATGAAGAGTTTTATCTAGTTGAAGTAAAGTGGCATTGTTTAGTGAAAGGTGCCATTGTACCAATTTAGTGTGTACAAAAAGAGCAAGTCTGTCTAAATATGTAAGTATATTTCTTCTTCTCAGTTACTCTGATTATATAAATATGAAGTACAATTTTGAAGTTATTTTGCAAAGTTGGACATCATCTAAAAGAAAATCATGTGCATCTTAATGTTTTACTCGTGATTTTTGGATCTCACTATTTCATAAAGCCTTAAATTACGGAACTTACGCTTTACATATCAAACTGGTCTCTAGAATAGATGGTTTTTGCAGATACTGTTTCCGTCTTCGTATAGTTGTTTCCTTGCTTCATGTTAACTTTTGAATTAAACTATTTCCATTTTATTGTGGGCTGAGGTAATTTTTCTGTCTAGTATGGAGTTTCTTTCTCTTTTCTCCTTGAGTGATATTTTCAATTTCTTTCAAGCTTAGCAATTCCTTTTTATCTTCAAGTTTCTTCTTCTATATTCCTTGATTCATCTTTTACTTTTGTTTCCTTCCTCCTCATGTCCCTGTTTTTGTTATTCTCTAAAAACATTTTATTTTCAAATTCAAGCACATACTTCCCATCAAGTGTTTCCTGCAGCCTGTTTAATTTTTATGTAATAGTTAGCACAATTTGATTTTTCCTATGCTTTTTCAGCCTCCATTCTGGGAAATCTATCAACAGCAAGTTAGAGAGTGGGAGCAAAAGCCGGCTAGAGGCAACAGTTCTCTCTCCAGGGGACGACGCCAAGGCATACCCCCACCTTTAGAGAGACCTCCCATGTTTGCTTTTTGTTTAAGACCTCGTGGCCTGGAAATTTCAAACAGGGGTATGAAACAAAAGTCCCATCGTAGATATCCAGTTTCTGGTAGCAGCATCTCTGTCGTGAGTGATCATAGCAGTCGTCATGCTAATGGTAATTTGGATGCTTTCGCTTTTTTTCTATTTCAGTTTTTGCTTTCTATTTCTTCAGGAAACAATTATAAATTCTAACCTGAAAAGCATAACGATATATTGATTTTGGATGCCAACTGACAAAAAGTAGCAATTTTAGTACATTAAGATTGCATCTCTTGACTATTTTAGTATACTAACAACCACAAACCGGGGACTAAATCGAAAAAACCCATAAATTAGAATCTGAGTGTTTAAATTGTAGGGATTGATATACTAATAGTTTACAAAAAATAGGAAATGACAGAACTTGTTGCTCTCTTGATTATCAAACCTATGAAATTGTTTCAATTTGGTATACTGAGCATACTAAAATTATCGAGAAATGTTACTTAACTGTACTATTGCTAATATTTGTATATGTTTGTGTATAAAACTCTAATTTACGCATTGTTTCGGTTGTTTGTTAATCTTCTTTCTCCTTGAACAGGGAAGAGATCAAATGGATATGTTTATTGTGGAGATGAGAAGGTTTATGTATCTGGGAAATACCCATGAAATTTCAGATACTTCCCCTTCGTATAATCCGTTGAGAACGGTCTACTCACCAGGAGATGCCAGTTGTTTTGGACAATTACCATTGAACAGTGATTATCAGCACCCAAAAATTTATAGGAATGTTGGGTCTTTTCAGTCAGCAAATATTGTAAAGGTGTCTGGTTTATATAATCAGAAAATATTAGGAAAAAAGAAATGGGGTTAATGGGGTTAATTCAAGCTTACCCCAATGGCCAAACCAGAGACAACAATTGGACGGTACGGATATTGACGAGTTCCGGTTGAGAGATGCATCTGTTGCAGCACATCATGCTCGTAACATGGCTAGGCTGAAGAGAGAGAAAGTTCAGAGGTTGCTATATAAAGCTGACCTGGAAACACATAAAGCCATGGTTGCTTTCATGACTGCGAGGCAATTAAAGTTTCTTTTGAAGATTTGAACTACGACTATGACGAAGATGATTCCGATGATGACGGGTTAACAGAGGATGATTATTTAAGTAACGATGATTCAGACGACGATGATTCAAGCGACAGTGATAGAACGAGATGAAAAAAAAATGATTTAAGAGATAGTACAAAGTTTTTGAGTGGAATATTCCATTTACTTTTATTTATAGTTGGATCTGCATTCATCTTCGTTGCTGGAGGTAGCTTTTTCTTCGTCTTAAAATTTTGAAGAAAAATGATATCTCTCACCTTGTAGCAGTCGTATGGGACCAGCAGTCGAGCAGAACATATTCTTAAGGTGGTAAATATTTTTTAATTGTTTTATTTCCTTCTCTTGAGAGTAATAGGTTTACTCAGCTCAATGTAGTACTTGATGTAAATATTTTGGTGGTGAACGAAGCATTGTATAGTTGTTTTTTTGTTTTGTTTATGAACTCCTAACCTCGGTTAAATGTTTAATCAATGATTATGAAGGAGCTTTCAGGCGAAATAATGTCACGCCTCATCAATTGAAGTACACAATAGTAGCCGATTTTGATTAAAGCTCTATACGATTGAACTTTTATTAGTCCTCAAATTCTCTGATACTTGTGTGTATATTTTTTGGGAAAACTCTATTGTGGCCGGAAGTGTCTGAGAATGTGTTTCAAACGCAGATGTAAACTTGCCTTTTTCATTATTTGGTTTTGCATTTGATTGTCTGAGATACTTGCATTATGTGTATTAGAGTTTGAACTTTGAAGAATATTATATCACGTTGATAATCATCTGTGTAAGATAGTAATTTAGTATTACTGAAGGGGAAAGATTCTGTAGTTTGTTTCGAAGTTTGGCTGCTACAATTTATTGCGACAGATGGATTAAATCAAATGGTTGAGATCGACCACTACTAGTTTGATTTTACACAACTTAATTACTACCACAAGCAATTTTCAGAAAAACTTCGGCATTCCCGTCCCCTTCCAAATAACGTGTTGATTAAAGCACAATTTATATTTTTTAAGTAAATGTTTAGATTTATACTAACTATTGACTTTCTTGTAATTTCAATGTTCGTAATATTAACTTTCATGTGGGAAGAAGTGAACTAGCGAAACAAAGGAAAGAGAAAATTAAAAAATTTAAATTGGGACAAAAATAAAATAAAATGAGATTATTGTTTTAGGACGGAGTGAGTATAATAGTCTAATTGGTTCCTTGTATACGAGGAAAAATTAAATTTACGTATACTATGTGGAAGGTTGGTTTTCGGGGTTCTTGTGTAAAAATAATTTTTTTAATCCTATAATAAACATGCTTCTGAATCCAGTAAATAAGAAACTTACGTTATTTAAAAATAAATAAATAAATATGTTAATAAGATGAGAAAATAGAAAAGAAAAGGGGTCCCGTAAAAAGGGAAAAATAAGAAAAGTGGTGTTTTTTGTTTTCTCTAACTGCAATATTCACTCTCCTTCTCTAATTTGTTTTCCCGCAAAACTCTCTTTCTCTATCTCTCTCAGAAAGATGCCTCATTTCTCACCATTTTTTGGTACGCAAACGCAGATAAATTGTATTATTCGATTTACTATATTTCTAAAACTCGGGCACAAATTTTGTTCTATAAAATTCATTTATCCGATCAGAACTCTAAGCTAGGTTTGCTTATTTTTTATTTTTTTAATTCTGAATTGATCATTTCTGTTCCTTGTTTTTTTTTTAATAGAATTGATTTTTGCACGCTTCACTTAGAAATGGAATGGAATTGTAATTTTGAATTTATATTAACTATTAAAGAGTAATTCAGATCCCATTATTTATTCCAAAAGTTGTGAGTATTGAAATTTGACTTGAAAGAACTTTTAGAAATAGATTTTAACTGTTATTTATTTGTTTTGGTTAATTGGTTGCAAATTTATTTGATTCAAATAGAGTTTTTTTAACCACTTGATATATACTTTTTATAATATTGAGCTGGACTGCTTTGACTATGCCAATAAAGTTACTTTTTTTTTCCCGAAACTTTCATAAAATTGATGTTTTCCTTTTTTTGTGCAACATTTACGCACAAATATTTTTTTAAGAGGCAATGCAATTGATTAGGGAACCGAAAACCTGAATTTATTTATTTTTTGGCATGTACAAGTAAGTCTTAAGCCATATGAATATCTTATTGAATTTGAACCTCAAATAAACCAACTTATTTACTTAAAAGCTGCCGCCAAACAATTTTTCCTTGTTTTAAAACCTGTTGCCTTATCACTAAAATCATTTTGGAAAATATTTTAGAACTAGACTATTTGTTTAGATTTGGAAACAAATGAGTACATCGTACCTATTAGCTCAGACAGAGGAAAAACACCAATTAAAAAGTCCCATAAGTACTTAAGTATTACAGCTAGTCTCGTTATTAAGTAATATGCTTTCTGTGGTTTTTATAATTAGTTTGAACTTGAAAAATTGTAGGTTGGTTGTTTTGGGAACAAAACAGAAAAGAAATTTCGGGAAAATGTCAAAGGCTGCAAAAAAGAAGGAAGAAGAGAGAGTTGAAAAGATTATCCGCAACTTGTTGAAACTTCCCGAGAATAGGAGATGTATCAATTGTACCTCTTTGGTATGACTTCAGCTTAAATAGTTTCAATCAAGTACATTTCACCTGCTTTGTGCTTGTTCCGCTTTTACATCTGATGGTTATATTTGTTGAAAAGTTTTCCTATATGCTTTGGCTGCAAATTTTTTTTGGAAATTCTGATGTTATGTTTGCAATTTGAGTTTATCACATTCATAGATAAATTCACAAATCTAGTTCCATATCATCCAATGCAGGAATAAAAAATTTCCTCCAAAAAAACTTAGAACGGCACTGTCAACGGATCATTAATGCACATTGTGATAGGTGAGAGGTGATTATGTTGTAATTACATTGGAGCTTCTCCAATAAGATAAATTATCTCACATATCATTTTAGTTCATCTCTTAAGTGAACCCGGATGAAAAAGCTGTTTGGTTTCTAAAATAGAGTTTTTAAACAAGTGAAAAATGAAAGATTTTAGATTAGTAAAAAATATTAGACTTGCCTGGTTAAAGCCGGAAATTTTATTCCAGGAAAAGGGTTTGGGACCAGTTTGACAATCTTTTGCACGATATATGGTTAGATAAGCTTATTAGTTTATCAATTCAAAACTCTCTCTGTACCTACGTAAGGATAAGGATCGAGTCTTGTCCAGAAGGTGTCTTGTTAAAGTTGTTCTTTTCCTTTTTAAGGGAAATCTTGTAAATAACTAGGTGATGAAACGTGTGCATATTTGCCCACTTCCGTGTATGGAGTATTTTCAGTTCTTGTCATTATAAGATTAATTTTCTAGGATAAAAAACTCTCAATCAATGTCGAAATAATTGAAAATTTTATAATCAGTAACTGTCGCAAGAGGTATTGTTTCTTTTGTTGCGTTTAGAACTTGACCGAAAGTGTTATCCTGGTAGAATATGTAGTTTACACTTTGAAGTGAAAACTTGAAATACGAAAGCATTAGATGCCACCATTTAGTGTTTTTGTAGCTAAAATTTGTAAAAAATGCTCATGCTTTACGTCATATTGATAAATTTTTTTTTTAGACAAGTAAGTTTGATCTACCTGAAATCGCCACAACTTGTACATCATGTGTGGTTCAACTGCTCAGTCTGTTGTATCCTTAAAAGAACACACTCTTGATACTGAATGTACCATTGTGATTTAGGTAGATGAAATATATATCTTTTGACTCATTAACTCGGTCCTGATACGGAGGTTGCCTCCGAATTTTAAATGGAAGAAAAATGTTTGTTGTTTCAGGGACCGCAATATGTGTGCACCACTTTCTGGACCTTTGTTTGCACCAACTGCAGCGGACTCCAGTAAGTATACATATGTATCTCTATATAATATTACATGTTTAAATCTGCCATGTGTGTCTCAGCCTGGGTTGTCAGATGCATATTGTATCTTGCAGTCAATCAACATCTGAGTACACTAATTATGCGGTGATAGAAATGAAGAACATATGAAATGACAAAATGAGAAGTGCAATAGGAGAAGTTCCAAAACCTTAATTATCTAAGGGTTTTTAAGACTCCTAAAATGTCTCAGACTCCAAATCTTACCATGGTTATAGTAGCCAGTTCTCTGACACAGCATAGTTGCAACTTTTCGTTGTTGTTTATCTACAATATTGACGTTTATAATTCACTACAATACCGACGTTTATAATTCGCTACAATACTGATGTACTTATTTTTCTGGAATTTTAGAGTTAGTTTATACTTTGGGTTTACTTTATTGTTCGTAATGTCTAGTATGTATCGCTAATATCATAGAAACAATATAACTCGACTAAAAGCTTTACATACTTAATGATATTGGCTACCTACTCTATCAGATTCACATATCTTAATAGTAGGGACCCAATTTTCAGGTACTTGCAATGTTCGTCCATAATTTCTAATGGTTTTTTAACTGTTTGTAGTCGGGAGTTTACACACCGAGTAAAGTCAGTCTCAATGGCCAAATTTAGTGCAGAAGAAGTTAGTGCCCTTCAAGCAGGAGGAAATGAGGTTCGAAATCAATTTAAGAAAACTGTTATTTTTATCTGTTCATATGTGTCTCTACACATTATTAATGTTCGGTCAATATGCTCACCATTTCATCAGCGAGCACGGGAAATTTACTTCAAAGTCTGGGATCCACAGCGTCATATATTCCCAGATGGCAGGTGCTTGTGCATTTTGTTTATATTTTTTGTTTCGATTTTCTTTAAACTTGGCATCTGATACATTTCCCCCTCTTTCAGTAACCAAAACAGACTGAGAGATTTTATTAGACAAGTCTACGTGGATAGAAAATATATCGGGGAGAGTACTACAAAGCTTGCAGTGGCAAAAACAGTAAGTATATATTTTCTTGCTCATTATAACGTTTATTTATAGAAAAAACATTAAATGGACAAGCTATCAGTAAACTTTCCTCTGTGTCACACCAGATTACAATTGAATGTCTTTCCAGCCCAATCACTCCAACTACAATTTTTTTGGTAGGGATATATCATTTTGTGCACTAATCTATCATCTTTTAACGATTAGTACATCATGTAATTAATTTCACAATTTATTAGGCAGTTTACACAATATTGAACAATTAGTTCACCAACCTATCAAAATATCACACTTTGGACACCAATTAATTAAAAAACTTACAATCAGACTATCAAAACTCATGTGTGCTTAAAAGTGTAAAATTCTAATGTGGTCTTCTAATTATTGTTGTCATTGTGTGTGTGGTCTGTGAATTAGTGATTAGTGTACCAGGGTGACCAAACATTTAATACATAACTGGTGCTTTTAGAGTAGAAATGTCAACGCTGGTGTCCTATTTTTTGTGAGTATGTGTGTGTGTGTGTGTAGATTGGTGTCTAAATTTTGAAACTTAATAGTGTGATGCACTAATCGCTAAAATCTGATAGTTGCAAAAAGAACATCCATTTGCTTTTTATTCTTTTCCATATTTCTCACCCCACCACTTTACTGGTTGAGTCATGACAATATTCCTGTCTCATAAGTTTTTTATCATACTAAATCTTCGAACCGTGAGATTGTTTAAAACTGCGGTAATCGATGTAATATTTTTTCTTCTCTTTTGGCATTTGCAGGACCTCAAGGAGGAAGCTTTGGGGAGGCGATCTTTAGATAGCTGTTCAAAGTCTCCTGTTGATGAGAGACGAAGTTCACAATACAGACAAGAAACTGTAAAGAGCAAGAGGCGACCTGCTCGGTTTGAAATAGTAGATGATAGGTACAAAAGATAAAGATGAACTAGAGAAGAATCTTGTTCATAGCATCATGTAGTAGATGCATTAGGCACATATATGCATCTAGATATATACAGGATAGAAGAAAAACAATTTGCGCACGGAATAAATTGTTTTGACTAATATATTGATTTCATTAATAATAGGTTTAGGGATGACGATTACAGCCGCGGGAGGCGGTCTGATGCAAACAGAGCTGATGATGCCAAGAGGAAAGAGAAGACGATCCCCCCAGAAGTACGCTCTATTAGAGATATTCTGGGTGAGGATATTCCACCTCTACGAGTAGGAATATCTCCTGAAGATGATAATGATGCAAAGAGTAAACTCAATATTGGTCCCCAAGAGGTGAGAATATTTTACATTTTTTACTCACATATATAAGGGTAAGTATAACTGTGAGAAAGTTAGGAGACTAAAGATAAAGAGAACACTACAAAAGAGAAGAAGAGATGTTTTTTATTCATATGAATATTGAGAGCAACGTGATACATCTATATATAACATTGTGTGGTAAAGGAATCACTATAATTAAGTTAATAGATAATATAATATTAATAGAGAGAATCATGGATATTCAAACCATTTAAAATAATATCTCATAAACAATATATAGCAGAAATATATATTCTATATAATATATCAGGAAATCCTCTACTGATCTGGAATATAATCAGTGATTCTTCACACTCCCCCTCAAGCTGGACTAAAAACATTAAATAGTCCCAGCTTGTCGACCATCTTTCCGAATGACGGTTTGGGCAATCCCTTAGTCAACACATCTGCCGTTTGTTGCGATGAAGGCATGTGCATAATAGAGATACTTTTGTCTTCAATTTTTTCTTTGATAAAGTGTTTGTCCAGCTCCACATGCTTTGTTTTATCATGATGAACGGGGTTATGAGAGATGGCAATGGCGGCCTTATTATCGAAGTAGACCTTCATAGGTTTATTTCCAAAAAGTTGTAACTCAGTCATCAATATCTTTAGCCAAAGTAACTCACAAATTCCATGAGCTAACGCTCTAAATTCCGCGTCAGCACTACTTCTAGCTACTACGGGCTGTTTTTTGCTTCTCCAAGTCACTAAATTTATCCATACAAATGTACAGTAACCTGTTGTTGACCTCCTATCAACTACCGATCCTGCCCAATCTGCATCCGTAAATGCCTCGATACCCCTGTTTTCATTCCTTTTGAAGAATATTCCCAAGCTTGCAGTCCCTTTGAGGTACCTCAGAATTTGATACACAGCTTCCATATGTTTTTCAGAAGGACAGTGCATAAATTGACTAACTAAACTAACAGCGAAAGCAATGTCCGGTCTAGTGTGAGATAAATAAATAAGCCCCCCGACTAGCCGTTGATATCGAGATTTATCTACTGATGTACTTTCTTGATGCTCGCCTAGCTTCAAATTAGGATTTATAGGTGTATCTATCGGTTTACAACCCAACATTCCCGTTTCTTTCAAAAGGTCCAGAACATATTTTCTTTGTGAAACTGATATTCCGCTTCGATTCCTTGCTATCTCCATACCAAGAAAGTACCTTAGTGAGCCCAAATCTTTAATCTCAAACTCCGCAGCAAGAGTATTTTTCAGTCTTTCCATCTCTACAATATCATCACCAGTCAATATAATATCGTCGTCATAAACTATCAAAATTGAAATTTTACCATTGCTATGCTTATAAAACAAAGTGTGATCAGGTTGAGCTTGTCGATATCCTTGATGAAGAATCGTGTTAGTAAATCTTCCAAACCAGCCCGTGGGGACTGTTTTAGTCCATAAAATGACTTTCTAAGTTTGCAAACCTTTCCATGAACTCTGTCTCCATCAAAACCCGGCGGCAATTCCATATACACTTCTTCTAATTCGCCGTTTAGAAAAACATTCTTGACATCGAGTTGTTGTAGCTTCCAATCTAAGTTAGCAGCAACTGATAAGAGTACTCGAATCGTGTTAAGTTTCGCCACGAGAGCAAATGTTTCCTGATAATCAACTCCGTAAGTTTGTGAAAAACCTTTCGCAACCAACCTTGTTTTGTAGCGTTCAACTGACCCATCCGATTTATACTTGACAGTAAAAAACCCACTTACAAGCCACTGCAGATTTTCCTCTCGCATCTCCACGACATCCCAAGTTTTATTTTTCTCTAACGCTAATATTTCTTCCTTTACCGCAATTCTCCATTCTGGTATGGACAAAGCTTCATCTATATTCGTCGGGATTTCTTTACTTGACATATTCGTTACAAGTGCCTGGACTGAAGAGGACAAGTGGCTATACGCAACAAATTTGGAGATCGGGTGTTTAGTACAAACCCTGGTTCCTTTTCTTAGTGCTATCGGAACATCAAGATTAATAATATTAGTAGTAACTTGTGGACTAATAGTGTGGGTACCTGTAGGTTCAGATTCATGGTTCTGCAATGGATCGGTGCGATGCTCTACTCTTTGAGAATTTTTCCGCTTTGAATAAACAAGTATCTCAGGAGATTTCAGTTGCGAATCTCCCCCTATCTCAGAATTTTCCGGCACAGTAGGATCAGTATCGGATGATTTAGGGAGCTTAAATAGGTTCGGTTGGTGGTAAAGGTACGATCTGAGATGGTGTAGCTGAAACAATATCCAAAAGATTTTCCTCATCAACTTTCTCCCCCTGAGGTAAATTTTTGGTAAAATAAGGTTGGTTTTCAAAGAACATGACATCCATAGAAATATAAATATTTTTGTGTTTCGGGTGAGTAGCACTTATAACCCTTTTGAGTAGGAGAGTATCCTAAAAAAACACATTTCCTAGCTTTAGGATCGAGCTTACTTCTCTCGTGATCATGAATATGGACAAAAGAAGTACAACCAAAATTTTTTAAAGGCATTGATGATAGAAATCTTGCATTAGGAAAAGATTTGAGAAAATGATTCAATGGTGTATCATTATTAAGAACTCGACTTGGTATTCTGTTTATTAGATAGCAGGTGGTGAGAATAGCCTCGCCCCATAAGTATTTTGGGACATTATTTGTAAACATGATGGCTCTAGACACTTCTAAGAGATGGCGATTCTTTCTTTCGGCGATGCCATTTTGTTGTGGAGTTACTATGCAAGAACTTTGGTGTATGATGCCTTTTTCAGATAGGAAAGTTCCTAGGACAGATTTAAAATATTCAGTGCCGTTGTCGGTTCTCAAAATTTGAATGTCAGTTTTGAATTGGGTTCTAATCATCGAGTGAAAGTTTTTGAAAGTTTGTACGACTTCAGATTTTTCTTTTAAGAAGTAAGCCCAAGAAACACGAGTATGATCGTCAATAAAAGTAATAAACCATTTTTTTCCTGTCAAGTGTTTTACTCTTGAAGGCCCCCAAACATCATTATGCATTAACGTAAAAGGAGACGAGACTATAGTTCTGAGAAGGAAAATTGGACCGAACATGTTGGGCTAATTGACAGATTTTGCATTCAAATGAATCTTTATTATGAAATAGTGATGGAAACAAAGTTCGCAAATATGAAAAACTTGGATGCCCTAGCCTACGATGTCACAACATTACTCTTTGTTCTCTCGATAAAGAACCACAATTTGTCGTTAGAGCTTGTTTATTCAATTTGGCTTCATTTTCAAAATAGTACAGTCCCGCACGTTCTCTAGCATTGCCAATCATCTTCCCCGAAGTTAAGTCCTGAAACACACAAAAAGTCTCAGAAAAGTGGGCATTGCAATTTAAGTCTCTTGTTAGCTTACTAATTGAGAGAAGATTGCAAGAAAACTTTGGAACATGTAAAACAGATTGTAGTTCGATAGCCGGACTAATCCTAATTGACCCGGTTCCTGCCACAATCGAGAGAGATTCGTCTGCTATGTTAACTTTTAGAATTTCCGAACTAGGAACGTATGTAGAAAATAATGTTTTACAACCCGTCATATGGTCTGTAGCTGTAGCTGTAGAGTCGATCATCCATGGTTCTGGAGCATAACAACAACTAGTAAGGGCTGAGAAAAAGTTACCTCTTTGAGCTACCAAAGATGTACTTGTCACAGACGGCGTAAGCAATTTGTAAAGTTGCTCCATTTGATCTTTAGTAAGAGAGTTGAGTACCACCTGAGAGATCATTATATTTTGGTTGGCTGGGACTTTCAGAAGAGACTTGGAGAGCAGCAACATCTTGTTGTCCAAATCTGTTATCTTTTAATTTTTAAGCATTCGACGGTGGTCTTCCATGTAGCTTCCAACAACGATCTTTACTGTGATTTCTTCTTTTGCAAAAATCACACCAAAGATTGTTTCTCTTCGAGGTTTTTGAAGATTCTTGGCCGCGAACTGCAAGAACTGAGATTTCGGGTTGAATTGGTTTAAATCTACCCATCATCATTTGTTTTCGGCTTGCTTCTCTTCGAACTTCAGAGAATACTTCCGTAATCATTGGTAAGGGTTTAGTTCCCAAAACTCAGACCCCTGACATCATCGAGGTCAGAATTTAACCCAACCAAAAAATCATAAATACGCTCTTTCTCGATTTGCTTGCGGTACTTCTCAGCGTCCCCCGAGCATGACCAGTTAATTTGAACAAATGAATCGATCTTTTTCCACAAACGAGTCAAGGCAACATAGTACTGAGAAACGTCAAGATCTCCTTGTTTAAGATCACGTGCTTTATTTCGGAGATCAAACAATTGTGTTGAATTCTTAGCGTCCGAGTAGGCTAGCGTCAATGCATCCCACATCTCCTTAGCAGTTGAATAATATAGATATGACATTTTGATATCTTCCTCTATCCAATTCACAATCCATGCCATAACCATCGAGTTTTGTGCATCCCAAATAGGATAAAAGGGATTTGCAACATCAGGTTTTTTTGTCGAGCCATCCTAGACGACCTCGTCCTCTAATCACCATGAGAGCAGATCGAGACCATTGAAGGAAGTTTTGATGGTTTAGTTTTGTGGTTGTGAGTTGTAGAGAAGAATTTTCAGAGAGAGTTGGAAGAGCTACAGTGTGTGAGCTTGTAGAGTTTCCGGATGTCGGAAAAGTTGCAGTGTGTGAGCTTTTAGGGGTTGGTTGAGAGACTCCAGAAGAGTCGTCAGAACCATCGCCCTGGCGCTCACCAGTTAAGGCTGCTCTATACATCTTTTTGTCTCAACTAACTTAGCTCTGATACCATGTGAGAAAGTTAGGAGACTAAAGATAAAGAGAACACTACAAAAGAGAAGAAAAGATGTTTTTTATTCATATGAATATTGAGAACAACGTGATACATCTATATATAGCATTGTGTGGTAAAGGAATTACTATAATTAAGTTAATAAATAATATAATATTAATAGAGAGAATCATGGATATTCAAACTATTTAGAATAATATCTCATAAACAATATATAGCATAAATATATATTCTATATAATATATCAGGAAATCCTCTACTGATCTGGAATATAATCAGTGATTCTTCACAATAACTTTTGTACTCTAGCCTATCAGCTTTTAACAATTAGTACACTATCCTATTGAATTTCGTAAGTTTGTCACCAATTTACATGAAAACTACACTATTGAATTTCACAAATTTGTCACCAATCTACACGAAATAAAAAAAATAGTACAGTAACCTATCAGAATTACAATTGGCCCAACAATCCACGCGAAGTTTCATTACAGAGTACCAACCTAGCAAATTTTACGAGGAATTAAGAGTGCAATTCTAACACTGGTGTACTTTGCTTGATTTTGTGTGGGTTGTTGCTTTATACAAAAGCGTGATCGAAAAATCAGTACAAATTTAGTGCTTTTGAATTAAAATTGTAAAGTTAGTGTTCTTATCATGATACAGATTTTTTTAGTACATGTTCTTGTCTCTCCTTATAGATGATCGTTTTAATCAAAATTCCGAATTAGTTCCACAAAGAGTTGCGTCATCTAAAACTACGCTGACTCATAAATTGCAGAGTTTGAGAACATAACCTTTTGGAACTGACACGAGAAATGATACTTTCATGGTCATTTTTTTCAAATCTTCTTTATTCTGGGATAATTTTTTTGTAAATTAAAAAATAAATCCAAGTCAGATTGAGCTCCTTTTGATAGTCTGCATCTGCCATAGCGATCAAATTTAAAGCTCTAGCGTACCTTTAATTATTAGTCTAATTCGCTTCATGTTAGCAGTTAGCCTATCAGGGTTTTCACGTCCTCCATAATTTGAAAGAGAAATAAATTATGCGTAATGGTTCCAAATACGTAAAACACAGAGTTTGAAAGGGAATTGTATTGAAATGTGCGCTAGTTAGATACTCTTTGTGCATTCAAAGCACATAAGCTTTCTTACTGTGTTAGGATTTTGTGTTTGTTATTATTTATTATATCTTTTTTATCCAAGTCTTTTAGCAATATGGAATCCCTTTTTGATGGCCTACAAACCTGCCATAGAGGGGAAGTCATTTAAACTATGCCATTACCTGCTTATATCGGTGTCATCATCTCGTATTTACAACTATTACTGAAACTATTTGATAATTGAAACTACATTTGCACTAAATTTAGCTAGACAGCTTAGCTGTTAACGTTTTATGAGAAATTTTTTACCATAAAATATGGTTTTATATGTGCTGAGCAACCATAGTTTTCAGTAGCTAAATATATTTTAAAAAAATTCATAACCAGCACCCTGTCTCAATTAGCAGGAAATATTTCAGTTATTCATCTCTTATACCCCATGTACCATAGGTAGTTTGCATAAACCTAGAACCCACGTATGCTTTCGTCTTGCAATTAATCCCCATTTACTCTCGAAGTTTTGCAATCAACCCCCATCTCTGATTTTAAAATGACATAACTTTGCGCTGGGTGGCCCATTTTGGATATTTTTAAAGTCTATGCATTTTGTTGATTTCTATTCTCCACAAGCAACAGAATATTTCTATTCTCCAGAAGCTAGGCCTTGGTCTGGCGCCGTGATTAATATCAAGCTCTTTGATATAGGTCAAACACCTTTATGTTTATTATGGTTAATGTTGGACTCTATATATGTGGTTATGATAGCTTTTGTTGAATTTTTAGATAAATTAATGATGTTTAAATGCTTTAACTTAGGCTGTTAATTAACTGTTGTATATATCAAATGAGAATCCAAAAAAAAAATAAAAAAAAAATGTAAAGATATGTTTTTCCCTCCTAGCCTTGCCTATACACCCTGACCCCCAGGGCCCACCTTCCACCTTTAGGCCACCTAACGACTTTTGAAACCTTGATTTTAAAGCTAGACACGGGGTTTGATTGCAAAAGTTGATCGGTTGTACATGTTTTTTTTTGGCAATGCATGGTATGCACCCATAGAACATGGAAGGTTATTTGCAATTTACCTTGTTCTTTATTTGGTTTCAGCTCATGGCGACAAGAGCACTCCCTTACGTCATTGTTTCTAAAAGAAAGTTCACTGTATAGTGTTGTGATTTTTAGTGGATGTATGGAAGGATAATTCTTATTTATATAGACTGCGGGAAAACAAATCTAATGGAAACTACTGCTTAAAGGTCTCCGTGTTTATTAATACTGCTCTTAAATTAGACAAACTCAAATTTTAAAATACGCTTTCTTGTACCAATGCTCTAGTAGACTAGTACTTGACTGAATCAGCTAGATTTTTCTCCAAATTTTATCATCAAGTTGACACAAAATCCAATAAGTTACATATGTTAATTTTATCTACTAGAAGTGATGTGAATTGATTTACCAGTATTCAGCTTTTTTAAGTGCTGTAGAAACACAATTTCAAGATACTATATTTGTAGTAATGTTCTGGTAATTGGCTATATCAGTTACACTATTCTCCAAATATTATCTTCAGACTGACAGGAATATATTATGGTTAGATGTGTTAATTTGACTTGGTAGTGGTTACGGGTACTGCTTCAATAGTTTTCATTTATTTGTACACTGTCCAGGCATTAATTCTGCGACATGGTATTTAAGAATAGCATAATCCTTGAATCCATGTAATATTTATGTTTAATTTTATATATTTTGTCTTTTTGGCGCATTCTTCGCAATATGTAATTTAATGCCTGTAATTTCGTGACAGGAATCAGTGTCTTCCAGTGCTAAAGAACCTGATAATGCAAAACCAGCAGAAGTAATCAGAGAAAAAACGGTTAGCTTGATTGATCTTATGGATGATCCTGGGCCGTTAGATCCTCAAATACAAGAAACATCTCCTTCAACTTCCGGTCCAAATGGAGAGTTGTTTAAATCTCCAGAAATGGGGAATGTTTCTAATGCCTCTCAAGTAAATTCTCTGGAACTTATGCTCTTTGAAGAAGTACCTGGCAATGTTGATTCCACCAATGATGGGTCACAAATCACCACTTATGACGATATAAACTCTACCACTCAACAAATTGTTCCACCCGCTGGAGCTTCATGTGATCAGGTTCGTTATTCTTTAGCCATGAAATACATTAGATCTATTTATTAGGGTCCCTTTGGTTGAGAAATTTCTTTGGTGAAAAAAAAGTTGTCATCTTGATGGTGTACAAGTTTTACTTTTTATAATATTACTTTCTGTCAGATTCACCTAATTTAACATGTCAGGGGTTGCCTTGATAATCCCTCAATAGTTCAATACTATTAGATCATTTAAGTTTTCCTATTATTAGAGTCCATACACTTCCCTGCCATAGTGGGGGAAGCCCAACACACAACAATATTAGAGTCCATACACTTCCCACCATAAGGCCTTGTGATAGGAAGGAGAGGAACTCATATATATAAGCATAGGCTAGGATTGATAACCTATCAATGTGGGACAATATTCAACACCTATAATATTATTACACTGGAAAGTAGAATGTCAAGTTGAAAGTCGAAAATTAAGAAAATTCTTTACTCGTAGTGACTTTGATTCATTCAATGATTTGTATTAGAGAAAGTATACCAAGAATTATTGTTCATCTTATTTAGTTACGAATGTTTAGAGTCTGATGTTGCCATTTCAGTTATTTTATAAATTCGGGGTGAGGCAAAAAAATTGTCTTGACAGGAATAGAGAGATTTATAACTTGGAAATTGATTTTCATTGTTTAATGTTTTCAGAAAAAATAACATTTTTTCTTCCATCGTAGTAAATTATCAAGGCTTGGAACTTGAATATTCTACACAATTACAAGCCTCTATAATTTGAAAAGCTCTTCCACTTTGACTATGTATGGTCTTTATCCTTGACTGAGTTTTTCAAAAGATAGGTCTATGTTTATTTAATTTGTGTGGCTACTAATGGTACCTTCAAATACAAACCTGGTCTTAATGTGGATATCACCTCTCAAATCATATCTACTTACAGGGATTGAATTTATCACCTGCGCCAAGCACTCAAATTCCGACCAATTCTTTTGTTATAGAGACATTTCAATCTGGTCTTAATGTGGATATCACCTCTCAAACTGGACACCAAGCTTCTTCAGCAGAAGCAAATTCTAGAGAGAGAGGAGAGCTTCCCATGGTATTTTCTATTTGCTTATAATGCTTTTTAAAGCTCTTTGCATTTGTTACAAAAAAAAAAGTCGTTTGCAAATTAATGCAAAATTTGCAGGACCTTTTTAGTGGAAGCTATCCGCCTTTTCAACCAGCAGTTCAAAATTGGCAATACCATCCACCTCATGGAATGGGATTTGATATGTACCAGAACTACCCTCCTAATTCTGTGGTACTTTTATCTCTCAAATAGTCTCTCGTCAATTCCCAGTAGGCTGCAATTGCATGAAGATTATAAATAGAAAATTGTATTTTCAGTATCTTTTGTAAGCGGTTGGTCAATAATTTCAGAAATATTCTGCTAGTTGTGCTACCGGAGAGTAAACATCATACTTGGAAAGTTAGTGCACAACCATGAATTGAAGCTTTGCATTGTTTACAGATAGCTCTGTGGATAGAGTACTGTAGATGTTAATAAATTTTTGGGAAAATTATTGTTTACTACACCAACCTATTGGTGGTTAAGAATTTGCATACTCACCTTACATGATTAACAATTTACATACTTATAAGAGATCTATCAATCAACACACTTTAGTTGATTTATGTTAACTTTTTAAGAGAAGTTTGATCACGTGTGATCACGTGACCACTTCCAGTTATGATTTAAGGATAAAACAAACATCACACATGACCAAAAATCGGTTACAAAGTTAATATAAATCAACTAAATTGTGTTGATTGATAGATCTCTTATAAGTATGTAATTTGTTAATCTTGTAAGGTGAGTATGCAAATTCTTAACCACCAATAGGTTGGTGTAGTAAACAATAATTATCCCTAATCTTTTTTGGTTCTCTCTTAATTTCCAAACGATTTAAAAACCCTCAATCCAAATGCAATTTGAAGTATGAATTCTACTAATAAGTTTCTAACTCATTTTTTTCTTTTAGCCTGGCTTAGCCTTTCCCAATTTGGCAAGTTCAACGAACCCATTTGATCTAAATGATACCGTCACCCAAGCGCAGACCCCAATGGTACGTATATCAAGACTGATTTATATACTATACTTTCTTAGAAAAATGAATAGACAGATAATTTTGGCAAAGAAGAGAATCCAAGTTATTCTAAATTTGGAGCAATAAGTAATTATTATGTTCGATTAATGTTATGTCATGTCATTATGTGTGGAATGAGATTATAGCAATTTCTTGTTTGCAATATACATTAAATATGGAGTAAAACATATCTATTGGCCTGGGTGGTAAATTGTGTGTCAGGCTAAGAGGGTGTGTAAAATAAAGGGTGATCTAGTATATAAATGCTCAATTTTACCATGTTCTTGTAATGAAGCATCCTAAGGTTGGGATCTTTATTTATGGTGCAAAGTTAAAAACCTGGATGAATGTTCAATGTCAAAAAATGAACAAGCGCTGATGAATTCCAAAAAGGTTTGCTGAAGACTAAAGTGATACTTATAGAATAAAATTGACTGGTCAGATTTCTAAATACAAACGATTAAGTCTCTGAGACTGTCCTTACGAAGTATCTCCAAGGCTTCAAATTTGATTGTAAACAACTGTCCTAAGTTGTGAGTTGGACTGATAATTTTATGTCGCTAAAGGAAATATATACATTACCGATTTTTTGTTTCCAAAGCAGTATCCTTCCATGTTGCCTGTGCAAGAGGCAGCGTTACACTTGACAGCTTATCATTCCTTGTCAAGTGTTTCCCATACAAATTCATTTCAGTTAATGCAGTCTCAGCCACCTCCTTACCAAAATATGACACCTTCTCAAATACCTACTTATGGGATTTCTCCAATGCCTGGTAATGCAGTCGTCTCAGGTTCCTGTTTTAGTTTCAGAATCTTTTCAACTACATGTTCTTATGTATAATTATTAGTTTCAGGTGCATTCTCTGAGCAGCAGTTGCCGTATGGTGTGCCACTTTCCGGGTATGTACTGTTTACAGAAGACATACTATTTTCATTATCGATTTTAAATTCCGAACTACTTTCCCTATTTTGCAAGCTTAGAGGATTAGGGAGATGGTAGTGTACGGAAGTTAGATGGTCATTTCCAACTCAAAAGATTGAAAAAAACAAATGAAGCAAAATATGGATTGGAAATGGAAGCATTGGATGGTGGGGAATGTTAGTTTCTTCAAAAACAAAGTAATCTTGCACTAGAAGGAAGCGTTCCCACCCATCTCGTGTATGAAACCCATCACTTATAGTAGTAGTCTTCCACTAAAGAATAATTATCCATATTTTACTTTCCCTCGCATCAAACTTTGCCCAGTAGTTTTTCAATATCTCACATGTTAATAACATCTGCTCAATACACTTCGTACTGGTTTGCGCTACAATATTGATGTGTCTTTCTTATGTGTGTGAAACTGTTCGTTACAGATCACAAGGAGACAACCAAGCTGTCACAGGACAACAAAATGATCCTTTTGCAAGCTTGAGTCCAATTCAGCAGCGTCCACAAGGGAGTTCCAGTGTTCCCCCCATGGCAAATTCGTTTGCATCAGCAGGGGGGAACCCATTTGGATAGCATACCTTGAACGACCTGCTATTCAATTGTAAATTTTAAAAAGTTAAATAAAAAGAGGATACAGCTTTGTTCACGATTTTAATTAGAAACAAGACAATGACCGAATGAGTTCATGTCCTATTGCTAATTTTCTTTTGACGATGCCTCGAATATTTTCAAAAAAAAAGTGGTTACTAGGTGCCCACAACGGCTTGTATAGGACTAAAGCCAGTTTGGACGATTAGTTTTTTCAGACCTGTAAACTTCTATCGGAAACGTCGAAGCTTTTAGAGGTGTAATTATTTTCATGCATACACGAGGGTGATTTATTTGTTAGTTAAATCTTGTGTAGCCGTTTCCTTCGTATGTAGAAAAAGAAGAAACTTGTTGTATGAACTACTAATTTTTTTCCCTTCCCAAAACCTCTTTCCAAATATTTGTCAATATTTCGTATGGAGTAACACTATTGTAGACCGGATCTACTAAAAATGTGTATGACAATCACTAAAAACCCAACACATGTGATAACCCAAAAATAACTAACATAAATTTAATTTAAAATTCAAATCAAATTATTCTATTGGTTGTCATATTATACTCTTAAAAACGTGTAGATGCGGTTCATAAAAATGTTTATCTTTTCACCTTTTGCGTCAAAGTAAACCCCATTTTGGAATTGACGCCACAATGGCAAACTGCAAATCTTGAATTTACTTAAGTATGTACATGGTGAAAAAAAGATTATTTTGAATTTAGTTTGTCACGCAATAATTTATCTGAACATTATTTTCATGCACTGTCATGAAGTGATTGTGACTTTTATATTGTTTTCTTTGTCGGCTATTTGAATAGTTTGTACTGTTGCGTACTAGTATTTCGTGTCCGGTTACTAGCAAATTAAATGCGATTTGATTGCATCGACCTTGGTGTGGTGTTTATAGGAAAATTACAAAATTATGTTCGCGTATGGTGTTTCGATTGGTAAGTACATTACGGAAAATCATTAATTTGAAGAGTACATCATAATTACTCTACTTTTTTTACATACTTTTCAAATTTATCCATCTTTTTCATTAAAGTATATGTGGGGTGAGTCGAAAAAATATGTAAAATTACTTAACAATTTGTTTCTATTTATGAAAAGTGGACGTATAAGGTCTAAACACTCCAAAATGAAATCATTAGCCTATAATTTGGAAGCGAGCTATTAACTTATCAACCCAGCGTTACTTAAGTAAGAGAATTCAATAAACTGAAATGACTCGGACTTCCATAGAATTTGGCGAGGGGATGTCGGCACCCCCTCGTCCGGACCGATATCAACCCCACAGCAGACGATCCGGGCCTGTCAATCCTAGGGTAACGCATCACCCCGGCTCTTGAGGGGCCGGACCGTGCCTAGGCCGGCCCAGATAAGCTTGTCGAGCACTCTTCTCCAATTAATGTTGCTGGCGAGCCTGATTTTCTTCCCAAGCTCGACTTATATATTATTCGCGTCGGCTCCGATCTTCCAAGGTAGTTGGTGTAGGTGGTATCTGCTTCGTCGTCGAGGCGCTCTCTAAGCCTGCACAAGAAACGAACAGGGGCCCGGGGTTGGTACCAGGTTTTCCCTCTCCGACGATCAAGTCAGTGTCGGTATAGATTGAATGTAAGAATGTATTTAAGGGTGAGGGATTGGGCCAGTTACGAGTTGTGGCGTCAGATGTCACGGTTGATACTCTGGTGGTTCGGGTTGTTTTAGCTTTATCTCTCCTCTCTGTATTTTCTGTGTCCCCTTCTAATTGGTATTAGTGGGGGTATATATAGTCTGATCAAAGGCGTATTAGCCCTTGGATCATTGCACTGTCTGATAAAGATCCAACGGCTCAAGGTCATTTATGACTCTGACAATGGCACTGTTCATCATCCGGGGCCCACAGGGCTGGCCTGTGATTGGGCCACGTCGATGAAACACATAAAGGGTCCCCCAAGGGGAGCAGCAGCATTAATTGGGGAAGAGTGCTCAGCAAGTTTCTCTGGGTCGGCCTAGGAACGGTCCGGCTCCCTAAGATCCGGGGCGATGCGTCACCCATGCTTGAGAGGCCCGGATCGCCCGCTGTGGGGTTGATATTGGTCCGGACGAGGGGGTGCCGACATCCCCTCGCCAACAGCTCCCTGTCCGGAGTCGTCGTTAAGGACGAGGTCTTCAGGGATCTATAGTCGTTACGGGGGCTCCGGTCATAGCGTTCTTGTGCTTGACGCTGTGGACACGCCTCGACGTAGTCCGGCGCGTGTCCTCGTGTGCTAGAATTGTTGACACGTGGAGCACGCCCATCATGCATTTATGGGGCGCCGTCTCTGTCTCTTCGATTCCATCAATGCCATCAATGCTAAAACGGCTGGTGAGTGACACTTGGCAGTTGACCTCTGTTTGCTGTACACGTGTACTGCGTCGATTGAGTGGTAGCATTTATTTGTGGGAGTTCGTGTAATGAACCGCCGCTGTCTTTTCACCTTCTGGTAAATGTCTTTTCATCTTCTGGTGAGGGCCTATAAATACCCTCAGTGAAATCTCATTTTCACTTTCTCATTCTCTCACTAAAAATTTTTACACAGCAGCCCGTTCTCTCTCAACCTTTACACTCCATACTCAGCCAATTTCATCAAACAATCGACCGTCATGGTCATCAAACACGGAGCCGGAAAAGGCCCGATGGTTGCCCCACAGCCACAACGCCTAGAGGTGATGGCAAACGCCTTGCCATTCCGGGCGATGGTCATCGATCCGGCCATATCCGTGGCGGTGAATGACAACAGCATAATGGTCAGGCAGCACGGGGCTGACCTGGACGAGTTCCGTCAGCTGTGCGGCATAGGGGAGGAGTTCCGACTTCGGACCTGTGCAACCGCCGACGAGGTGAACGGGATTGTAGCCGATCCCAAGAGCATGGTAACCCTCTCCCTCTCTACTCTTCTATATGGGGGCACCCACCTCCCCATACCGGAGCTATTGGCGGAGCTCTGCGCCTGGACGCAGACCCTTCCGTGCCAGTGGCCGCTGCAGGCGCATCGCATCTGCGCCGTCATAGAGGCACTAAGTATCGCATTGGGCCCGGACATCCCGGAGCCCCTGGGGCTTAAAGAGCTCTTGGCCTGCTACGAGTTTTTGCAGACCGAGCCCACCTCGCAATCTAAGAGCCGGCAGCCCTACCTGAGGTGCCGGTCCCACAATCAACTGATCACAGGTAACTCCGATTCGAATCGGGGTTACACGCAAGACGTGGTCGTAGTGGAGGGCCCTTGGCTCAGCCGTGACGACCTGGTCCTTCCTCTCAGGCCGGGAAGGGTGCTGAGCACCAAGGAAAACAAATTTACCGTGGCCGCCAAGCTCAGGGGCCTCGGTGACCCCAACGTAGAGGCGTTGGAGGTGGCCCTAAATTGGTGGGGTCGAGACGGGACCGATGTAGGGGCCCGGGACGCGGAGCGTCTTTTGATCTGTGGCTCCCCCACCTCCTGCAAGGGGAACAGCTTTAAATGGCCCCACAGGACCTTCTGTCCCGTGGGGTACTCCCGGGAAAGGTGGGAGAAGGAGAAGGGACTGGAGTCAACCCTCCCTCCCAAGGTCGTTGATGATGCTGAGGCCTCTGTGGAGCCTGCAGCTAAGAAGGCGTCGAAGCCGAAGCTGAAGACAGGCAGCAAGGCGAAGGCGGTGACGACGACCTCCGCTCCTGCATTGGCCGGCGCCTCGTTTGCTCCTGCATCCGCTGGGGTTCACACTGAGACCCGGTCGGACGGTACCGTCCTCCACTTCAGGGTGGGGCCAGACGGTACCCGTACTTACATAGACCAGCATGGGAAACCTATGCCAGAGGTTCTTCCCTTGAGGTCTAGGGAGCCCGGGGTGACGAGCCCCCTACGCTTGGAGGATAGCCCTGCTGAGGCAGAAACCACCGGTCCGGGCTTGGGCACCTCGCGGACCAGGGTAAGTTGCCCCTAAGTTTTCCTTGGATTTTCCTCTTTACAGTTAGCTAGATTTTGTAAATTTTTCTAACTCCTTTTTCGTTTGTCTGATGTAGGTGGTTCGTTCTGACGAGGAGGAGGAGGAAGAGGAGGTGGAGGAGGAGGTTGCAGAGCCCGAGCCCGAGCCCGCTGAAGAAGAGGTCGTCGAGGCCATTAAAGAGGGGGCGGACGAGGCAGGGGATGAAGAAGTGGTGGAGGTGGCCCCTGCTGATGCTAAGGCGCAGACCTTGAAGAGGTTGGCAGGCTTGGCAGAGCAATCGAGGCGCGAACGGGCCGCTCGTAAAGCCGAAGTTGCCGAGGCGGCCAAGAGGAAGAGGGAGGAGGCGAAGGCCCCTCGTGATGTAAAGAGAGCCCGTACCGGGGAAATTGAGTCGCGGGAGGTCGTCGTGCCAATCCCGAAGCCTAGGGAGCCCGTGGTTGTAGATGAAGAGCGAGCGGGGTCAACCACTCAGGCGAAGGATCCAGTGCCGAGTGTATCGGGCTCAAGCTCAAGCTGTGGCTCGCCGTCGCGACGGATGCCCGTCCAAACCCCGGAAGAGGTTAAGGCGACGACTGGGGTGCGGAGCATTATGGAGGGCCACCCCTCTGCCGGTCTGCTTGCTCTGGCCGCGCTCCAGCAACAGACCGTCGAGGCCGACAACCGTGGTCGCGACCTCGCCTCTGCCATGACGACGGCCATGGCCCAGATCCCTCAGGTTAACTTGCTGTTTCTTATTTCTTAGTGATCTTTGTTTCTTCCTTAAACTTTAGCTAAGTATTTCTCTTCTTTCGCAGGCCTATTTGACAATGAACCAGTATGTCTACCAGCAAGGACAACTGGTGAGGTCGTGGGCCTCGAAGGCGGAGGCCAGTGCTAGGCAGGCCGAAGATGCCCTGAAGAAGGCGGAGGGGGCCCAAATGAGGGCCGAGAAGGCCGAGGGCCTCGTTGCAACCTTGGAAGCTCGGCGAGCTGAGGCCGCGAAGGCCGGTGCTGAGGCCGAGGAGCGTGCACAAGCTGCGGTCACGGCTCTGAAGGAGGCTGAAGCGAGCCTGGCCGACAAGGTGAAGGCCGCAGTGGAGGCCGCTGAGGCAGGGATGGCCGACAAGGTGAAGGCCGCGGTCCAAGCCGCCGAGGCGGAGCTGAGCGCCTCTTTGGAGCTATCAACACAGAAGGATTTTAATTCCTTCTATGTTGATGGCTGGTCTGAGGCGGCAGCTTTCATGAGGGCGGGACCGGATCATCCGGTGTGGAACATGGAGAACGTCTTGGTTCCCGTCCCCTCTGCTCCCATTCCCGAGGTAGTCCCCTTAACCCCTCGAGCCCTCTCTGAGGATGAAGCTGATGACGATGAGGGGGCGTCTTAGGGCTTTTGTAGTTCCCAGTTTTTGTTTCTGATGTAATCTTCTTTATGCACTTTAACTTGTAATAGCTTTTGATTGAATGAAATGAAAAAACAATTTTGGATTTGTCATTTATTCTTCTGTGTTTTACTTCTATACTTCCGTTGTGATTTACACATCATTCATTGTATACATGCTCCCAAATGAGGGGGCCCTTATGCTTCGGCGTTGGGGCTCTCATTTTATACACATCACAAATCGAGTTGGCACGTGTAAAAACACTTGTAAAATGTAAACGGACTGAGAAATTCAAGTAAACAGAACCGGGGTGCCGTATAGGCTCGTGTTCTGAAACACGTAGGAAATTTAAATGAACTGAAAAATTCAAGTAAATATGAACCGGGGTGCCGTATAGGCTCGTGTTCTGAAACACTTAGGAAATTTAAATGAACTGAAAAATTCAAGTAAATATGAACCGGGGTGCCGTATAGGCTCGTGTTCTGAAACACTTAGGAAATTTAAATGAACTGAAAAATTCAAGTAAATATGAACCGGGGTGCCGTATAGGCTCGTGTTCTGAAACACTTAGGAAATTTAAATGAACTGAAAAATTCAAGTAAATATGAACCGGGGTGCCGTATAGGCTTGTGTTCTGAAACACTTAGGAAATTTAAATGAACTGAAAAATTCAAGTAAATATGAACCGGGGTGCCGTATAGGCTCGTGTTCTGAAACACTTAGGAAATTTATAACAACAGTTTTCATTTATAAAGCCCACAGGCAGAAATTTACATCAAAACGCAAAAGTCGAGCCCTATTGATAGTATTTCCTTAGGTTATTGACGTTCCAAGGTCGATCTATCGGGACGTCGTTGGGGAGGCGACCCAACAGGTAGGCCCCGTTGCCTGCTGCACCGAGGATTCGATAGGGGCCTTCCCAGTTGGGGCCTAGCTTTCCGTCGGACTGTACCCTAGTGTTGTTGTTCACTTTCCGCAGCACTAGGTCTTCGTCTTGGAAACGTCTGGCGTTCACTCTTTTGTTATAGGAACGTCCCAGCTCGTTCTTGTATTCGGCGTTACGGATGGCCGCCACTTCCCTTCGTTCTTCAGCATATTCGAGTTCGAGGCCCATCATTTTTTCGTTCAGGCCGTTCTCCACCATGTCGGTTCTGAGCGAGGGGAGCCCGATTTCTAACGGGATGACAGCTTCCATCCCGTACGTTAGGCTATAGGGCGTTTGTTGGGTGCCCCGTCTCATTGTCGTGCGGTAGGCCCAAAGAACGTGTTGCAGTTCGTCGGCCCATCGTCCTTTGGATTCGTCTAACCTCTTTTTGATTCCGTCGAGAACGGTCTTATTCGACACTTCAGCCTGGCCGTTGCTCTGGGGGTACGAAGGGGTGGAGTAATAGCTTCGAATGTGGTATTTCGCATACATCGCTTTTAACTTGGCTCCGGTGAACTGGCCCCCATTGTCTGCCACTATCGAGTAAGGGATTCCAAATCTCGTGATTACATCCCTCCAGAGGAACCTGATCACCTCGGCCTCCGTTATCTTTGCTAATGCCACAGCTTCGACCCATTTTGAGAAGTAGTCGGTGACCATGAGGAGGAACTTTTTGCCTCCCGGGGCCCGAGGGAATGGACCGACGATGTCCATGCCCCATTGGGCAAAGGGCCAAGGCGAAGTCACGCTGCTCATCTTTTGGGCCGGGGCTCTAGGTATGGGGGCGTATCTCTGGCACTTCTCACATTTGAGCACGAAAGTTTTAGAATCTTTTTGCATGAGGGGCCACCAATATCCGTGAGTCAATGCACGATTGGCAAGCGACCTGCCCCCGGTGTGGCTCCCACACGTGCCTTCGTGTATCTCCTCCATGACTTTTACCACCATATCAGGGTGGATACAGAGGAGATAAGGCCCGGAGAACGATCTCTTGTAAAGTTTATCGTTGGGGGCTAGCCAGAACCCTAAGGCCTTTCTTTTTATTTTTTCAGCCTCCTTCTTATCTTCAGGAAGGTCGCCGGAGCGATGGTATTCGATTATGGGGTCCATCCAGCATAGCTCCGGCGGAAGGTCGGTCACCATGTTAACGCTTGCCCTAGCGTCGATGCTAGGAGAAGGGACGTACTCTATGGTGATGACTCGTTCCTTTTTATCACTCATAGCCGAGGCCAAGGTCGCTAAGGCATCAGCGTGGGTGTTCTCGTTTCTGTTGACGTTGACGATCTCCTGATACTCGAAGCTCCGGAGTATTTCGGAGGCGATGGCCACGTACTTTGCCATCCTTTCGTCCTTTGTTTGGAATTCACCACTGATCTGGCCACTGACCAATTGGGAATCAGTGTGCACCAGTATCTTCTTGATGCCGAGGCTTCGGGCCATTTTCAGGCCAGCTATCACGGCTTCGTACTCCGCCTCGTTATTGGTGGCTCGGAAGCCAAGCTGGATTGACTTCTCGATTACATCACCCTGTGGGGACTGGAGCACCACCCCGAGGCCTGATCCCTTTTTATTGGCAGCTCCATCGGCGTGCAAGGTCCATGTTCCTTGGGCACGTTCCTCGATGCCGGGGGACGTCGTCGTTCCGGTGAATTCTGCCACAAAGTCGGCCAGGGCCTGTCCCTTGACGGACGTTCGCGGCTCGTACCGGATGTCGTACGCGTTCAGGTGGCAAGCCCACTTCGTCATACGCCGAGACAGGTCTCCCTTCTGGAGTATTTCCCGAACGGGCTGATCCGTATACACCACGATACTGTGTGCCGAGAAGTAATGGGCCAATTTTCGCGATGCCATAACGAGTGCCAGGACGAGCTTTTCTAGAGGCATATACCTAGCCTCGGCATCGAGGAGGGTTTTGCTCACGTAATAGATTGGCCTTTGCTCCCTGCCGACCTCTTTGATGAGAACGGCGCTAACGGCTATCTCAGACACGGCTAGGTATAGGGCAAGGACGTCGCCGGTGTCCGGCTTGGCCAGAAGGGGTGCGCTTCCGAGGTAGTTCGCCAGCTCCTCGAACGCGTTCCGGCATTCGTCGTTCCATTCGAACTTCTTCTGAGCCTTCAGAGCCGTAAAGAATGGCTTGCATCGATCTCCGAACCGGGCTATAAACCGGTTGAGGGCAGCGGCCATTCCGGCTAGCTTTTGCACATCCTTCCTCTTTTCAGGGGTTCTCAGGTTCTTCAAGGCAGAGATTTGGGCCGGGTTCGCCTCTATACCGCGATGGGTCACCATGAACCCTAAGAACTTTCCGGCATCAACTCCGAAGGCGCATTTAGAGGCGTTCAGCTTCAGATCATGCCTTCGTATCGTTTCGAACACCTCTCTTAGGTCGGCCAGGTGGTCGTCCTCCTGGGCGCTTTTCACCACCATATCGTCGATATAGACCTCCATGCTCCGACCTATGCTCTTAGCGAATATCTTGGTGACCATTCTTTGATAGGTCGCCCCGGCGTTCTTAAGCCCAAAAGGCATCACCTTGTAGCAGTAATTCCCCCTTGGGGTTATAAAGGCGGTTTTTTCTTGGTCAGCCTCCGACATGGGTATTTGGTGATAGCCGGAGCAGGCGTCCAGGAAGCTCATTCTGGCGGCTCCGGCGGTGGAGTCCACTATCTGATCGATTTTAGGCAGAGGGAAGGGATCCTTAGGACAGGCCCGGTTAAGGCTCGTGTAATCGATGCAGACGCGCAGCTTGCCGTTCTTCTTAGGGACCACCACGGGGTTAGCGAGCCATCTAGGATAAAAGATTTCCCTAATGGCTCCAGCTAGCAGAAGCTTTTGCACTTCCTCGTTTATGGCATCGGCATGCTCCGGACTAACGCGGCGTCCCTTCTGCATCACAGGCTTCGCATCCGGGTTGACGTTTAACTTATGGCAGGCGAGGTCGGGACTGATACCCGGCATTTCGCATGGGGACCATGCGAAGTTATCGAGGTATTCGAGCAGCAGCTTAACGAGGCCTGAAACCTCGGGCTCGCTCAGCCCCGCGCCCACCATAAAAAAGTGGTCTTCATCGTACCCCGGGATCTGGACCTTCAGCAGATCTCCTTCTACCTTTTCTTCGGCTTCCGGACCCATCTTCTTGTTCAGTTCCCGCAGCAGCTTAGGATCCTCAGCTTCTATGTTCATAGCGCTTTGGGCCGGAACCGGTTTATTGCCGGAGTATACGGCCATGGCACAACTTCGTGAAACCTTCTGGTTTCCCGATATGGTCTCGACTCCATTCGCAGTGGGGTACTTAACCTTTTGATGTAGAGTGGAGGAGACGCCTTCTATCTCATGAAGCCACGCGCGACCCAGAATGATGTTGTAAACGGAGGGGACGTCCACCACCGTGAACTCCACGCTCATAACCTTGGTTCCTGTCTTAACAGGCAAGGTTATGTTCCCTCTGGGCTGTACAGCCTCAGAGTTGAATCCGTACAAAGGGGGGGCGTTGGTATCTAGCTGTCCCTCCGTCAGCCCCATCTTTTCGAAGAGGTCTCCAAAGAGGATGTTCACCGACGCCCCCTGATCGACGAGGATGCGTCCTACTGAACAATGGCCCACTTGGGCCGTGATGACAAGGGCGTCGTAGTGGGGCATGTCTACCCCCACTAGGTCGAAGTCGGTGAAGCTTAGATCCGGCTTGGTACCTTGTTTGCACCTCTTTCGGGGTTTCGAACTTTCGGCGAGACAGACGTGCTTTTTCATCGTGGCCTCACGGGCCTCGGTTCTCTCCGCCCCATTTGGCTTCGGCTTCTTTGGTCCAGAATGGATAACCTGGCAGGTCATCACCGGTGGGGGGAGGTCTGGTTGCCTTTCGTCGTCCCCTTCTCGGTCTCGATCAGGGTCCCTTCGCGTCTTGACATATTTCGCCATCAAGCCGTCCCGGACCCATCCTTCCAGCCTTGCCTTTAGACCATGACACTCATTGGTATAGTGGCCGCGGCCTCTGTGATAGTCACAAAATTTATCATTGGGCCCCCGGGCCGGTTCGTTCCTGAGCGGGGGAGGCCAGGAAAAGAATGGCTCGTTCTCGATCTCAAAGAGCAGGTCGGTCAGTGGTAGGCGGAATGTGGTGGAGTAGGCATTCCCTGGGTTCGAGGGACCAGCCCGGCGGGTATCCTCCCTTCTACGCTTAGGGACCGGTTGCTGGCTCTCAACTGTTCGAGGTCTCCCCAACCTTTCTGCCATGGGGCGATCTCGCCGGATGCCCCTTGAAGCGGCTCCTCCCCGAGGCTGCTCGATGCTGGCGACCGAACGCGTCGCTCCAGCAGATCTCATATCTTTCTCGATATCGACATGCTGTTTGATTAGTGACCGGAGCTGGGAAACTGAGCCAGGAGGGGTTGCTATCATTTCGTTACGGATCCTGCTTCCCACGATCATGTTCTGCCTGAAAGCAGCTATAGCTGTAGAATCGGGGCAGTCGGCACATTCAGCGTGCTTCTGCCAGAACCGATTGTCGTAACTCTCGAGGGTCTCTTTGGGTTGGACCTTCACTTGGTACAGCTGCTCCGGTTGGGCAGCCCTTTCCTTCAAGTTGATGAAGCGGTGTGCAAAATCATAGGCCAGATCATCCCAACAGTGGATGGAGTTGGCAGGCAGAGACTGGAACCATTTACTTGCGAGCCTCCCCAGGCTGGCGGGGAAGCATTTGCACATAAGACGATCGAGGTGGGACCAGTGGTTCATCTGGTACCGATAGTGCCGGAGGTGGGCTTCCGGGTCAGAATCCGCGTTGAACACTTGAAGAACGGGGGCAGTGAAATTTCCGGGGGGCGCACTGTACTCTATCTCATCTGAGAACGGGGTACTGCGGGTGGAGGCAACGATTTTTAACGCTGCCTCGTCCGCGACTTCATCTCGGCCAGCGCGACGACCCCGCCTCCTTCTCCGGGGAGGCCTTTCAGTCCGAGCATGACTCGAAGCGGGCCGCGAATCGTGACTATCACCGGGTCGACTGATTCGCGAGTGTACGCTTCGGTCGTTTATACGGTGCGAACTTCCCTCATGGGACCGCCTCGACTCCTCTCCCCTAGCCGGCTCCTCTGGAACCTCTAGGGGGGGTCGTCTTGAGGGTCCCAGCCGCGACATCACGCTCTTGGTGGGGATGCGAACGGGCTCTGGCTGCTCTACGCCACGAGAGACGGGTCCGGGCTCGGATGCCATCATAGAGGCTATCAACGCCTTTTGAGCCGCCAGGGCAACGAGCTCCTTCTCATGGATCTCTAGCATCATGCGAGTCAGCTCGTCGCGCGACCGGGGAGTCCCCTGAACCGCATTGAGTGGAATAGGCTGCCCCTCAGGCGCAGTTCCCGGCGTGCCAAAAGAGAGGGTCCTCGGCATTCCAAATACCGGGGCATGCCGTGGGGGAGGGCTCTCGTACTGTTCATTATCCGTCATCGTTCCTTGGGAACGGATTGTCGGAGCTAGCGCTTTGAAGTTTCCCACAGACGGCGCCAATTGGCGAGCCTGATTTTCTTCCCAAGCTCGACTTATATATTATTCGCGTCGGCTCCGATCTTCCAAGGTAGTTGGTGTAGGTGGTATCTGCTTCGTCGTCGAGGCGCTCTCTAAGCCTGCACAAGAAACGAACAGGGGCCCGGGGTTGGTACCAGGTTTTCCCTCTCCGACGATCAAGTCAGTGTCGGTATAGATTGAATGTAAGAATGTATTTAAGGGTGAGGGATTGGGCCAGTTACGAGTTGTGGCGTCAGATGTCACGGTTGATACTCTGGTGGTTCGGGTTGTTTTAGCTTTATCTCTCCTCTCTGTATTTTCTGTGTCCCCTTCTAATTGGTATTAGTGGGGGTATATATAGTCTGATCAAAGGCGTATTAGCCCTTGGATCATTGCACTGTCTGATAAAGATCCAACGGCTCCAGGTCATTTATGACTCTGACAATGGCACTGTTCATCATCCGGGGCCCACAGGGCTGGCCTGTGATTGGGCCACGTCGATGAAACACATAAAGGGTCCCCCAAGGGGAGCAGCAGCATTAATTGGGGAAGAGTGCTCAGCAAGTTTCTCTGGGTCGGCCTAGGAACGGTCCGGCTCCCTAAGATCCGGGGCGATGCGTCACCCATGCTTGAGAGGCCCGGATCGCCCGCTGTGGGGTTGATATTGGTCCGGACGAGGGGGTGCCGACATCCCCTCGCCAGTTGCTGCTCACTTGGGGGACCCTTTATGTGTTTCATCGACGTGGCCCAATCACAGGCCAGCCCTGTGGGCCCTAGATGATGAACAGTGCCATTGTCAGAGTCATAAATGACCTGAAGCCGTTGGATCATTATTAGACAGTGCAGTGATCCAAGGACTAATAGACCTCTGATCAGACTATAAATACCCCCACTAATGCCAATTAGAAGGGGACACAAAAAGACAGAGAGGAGAGATAAAGCTGAAACAACTCGGACCACCAGAATATCAATCGTGACAACCGACGCCACGTCTTGTAACTGGACCAATCCCTCATCGTTAACTATATTCCTACCTTCAGTCTTTACCGATACTGACTTGATCGTCGGAGAGGGAAAACCTGATACCAACCCCGGGCCCCTGTTCGTTTCTTGTGCAGGCTTAGAGAGCATCCCGACGACGAAGCAGACACCACCTACGTCAACAACCTTGGAAGATCGGAGCCGACGCGAATAACTACATAAGTCTCGAGCTTGGGAAGAAAATCAGGCTCGCCAGAATTATCTCGATCGTAATGGACTAATGAGTAATAGAACTTAAGAAAAATATTAATTTCTTCAATGTACAATACAACTGCCATGACTATTTTTCTAATTGTTACGAACTACTCTAAAGCTTGGAATTAAATAAACTGATACGTCAATTTACTGAAAATATAATGTCATCGATGTGGATCTATTTCTTGCTGGAAACCCCTTTGCATTTATAGGCAAAGTCCTCCTTTTTGCAACTTCTTACAGTTGTCTTTTTTAAATCCTTGCAGTATTGCACACTTTTGTCTACAAATTCCCTCATATTCCACTTAATTATTATTTCCCCCTTTGAAAATATGTGGTGTAAACAATGTCCTCCTCGCGAAAATAACGTTTAAAAATAATAATTGTGTACGATACAAACACAAAGCATTATTTGACTATTGTAAGCCTTTGTCAAGATGGTAGCATCGTGAATGTTGTCGATTTGCTTGCTGAGGAAAATCGGGAACCATTTTGGATATCAATTAGAAACGGGGGGCCTTTATTTAAATTAATCGTCGATTTGCTTGCTGAGGAAAACCGGGAACCATTTTGGATATCAATTAGAAACCGGTGGCCTTTATTTAAATTAATCGAGCTTTTTAGCGAGTGTCAATAACAAGAAATAACCACAAATCTTCAGTTTTTCAAAAAAAAATCCTGATAAAATATATTTAAAAACCCAAAAATAATTTGAAAAGTGAGAAATTTTTGAAAAAGTGTTTTCTTCAGGACACTACTTTTCTGGAAAAAAAAAACTGAAAAAACATATACAAAAATATATTAATAAATCATAAATTGAGAAAAAAATATTCCACGACAATGTTTATACTTCATAACTTTGCACCCAGAGGGCCAGGCCAGTAGGCCACTGTTTTTTTGGGACATTGCTTTTTCATTACACTAATTTTTTCTCGTAAACATTTTTTTTATCCAGAACACTGTTTTCTTTCTTCAAGGAGTACAACTTTTTGTGATCACGTTGTTGGATATATCTCTATAATTTTATTTTATTTTCATTTAACTGACATTTGAGTCAGACGAAGACACTTATTTCATTCAAAATAATGCATTGGGGTTTTTCACAGAAACTATATCCAAATCAATTTTCTAAATTGAGTTTTATAGATCACTATATAATATGACCAAAAGAACCTAGTATAAAGATAATAAAATAGTGAAATAGCATCAGTTTCTGATTGCTTTGAGTCGCGATTTTCTTTAACTCCATAATTTCTAAAATCTGTAAAGCTAGACGTTTGTAGAAGGCCGTTTTAGCCTTTTAGGTATCCCTTGCTTGACAATATTATTGAGTATTTTTCTTAAACTTTTAAGTTAATTTTCACATGTAATTTACCCGGCTTAACCATCATCTTCTTATGAGAAAATCAAAATTCTAACAAAAACATGGAACCTGTAATATAACGTGCCATCAAAATTTGAGTCCATGTAACTTAGAACCTATGCTAATGCCCCCTTAAATGATGTCGCCCTAAGGATAGTACTTTTCTTACCCAGTCTATAGTTGTGAATTGGGTGATTATAGCAAAATAATAATAGTAGTAATTAATATATTAACACCTCCTTAGCTGTATTATTAATTGAAATACTCACCAAATTTGGCTACTTGATCAGGGGCTATAAATTAGTGCGCCCCTAGCTAGCCAATATTGTGAAACAAGTAAAAAAAAAAAAGTAACCCATCATTACTATACACAAGCAATAGGCTACAAAAAACAATACATATATAAAACATTTTTTATAAAATCAAAAATCTAAAAAATGAAATTAGCAAGGGTATTGGGGATAGTGTTTTTCTTAATGTTTCTGGCCAAACAGGGTGTAGCACAAACAAGTACAGTATACCCGTGTTTGGGAGGTTGCTACAACAAATGTATTCTTGGAGGAGCGTTCACTGTACCGGATAATATAACATGTTTGTTTTTTTGCAATATGGGGTGCTTTTTTCCAAATGGACCCGGCACCGGCTACGCTTGCCTGCTCGGTTGCTCATTCACCTTGTGCTCTAAGTATGCTTTTGGTACGTTCATACATATAAATACACTAGTAATCATGTCTTACGCGTTGCATGTGCGGTGCGTAATGCAATAAAAATATATAAAATATGTATAGTTATGATATGTGGATAATATACAAAAAAGATAGTTTAAGATTTAAAAAAAAAATTGGTTGTAAAAGAAAGATAAATAGTTTTATTAGTTTTTACTTTATATATTTTTATGTGAGTATGATATTATTGTAATTAATATAAAGGTGTAGGAGTATTTTTGAAAAAAATTGGTTTGGATTGACTTAATTATTATAATAGAATTATGTATTTATATAAGCTCCACTTTTGCTACTAGTTCATGTTATCCTCGTGCATGTCTGGTACTTATGAGTAGAATTATGGAAGACAATTTAGTTTTGTGATTCTTAATTTTCTGAGTTTACATGATAGGATTTAGAAATTTAAACGAAAAGCTATTTTCCTCTTATCTTACGATTTATATTGTCCTGAATATTCTGTCTTGTGTAATTAAAAAGCACGATCTATGATCTATGCATACCTTTAATGTTTGTATGTGTCCTAGTGTTGGCGATAATCTAATTACCATAAGAGGGCATAATTAAGATTGTAATTGTGGCACGTATTGCATGGTTTTCAAGGGCCATGGTCCTTCAATTTTTGGAAAATAAAAATACGATTCCTAAAATAAATTTAATTATGAATTTGGTTTGCCTTGTAAACTCGTAATTTTTTTATTAAGTTTTTTTGTACAAATCCAAGTTTCTTGGTCCCCAAGTTTTTTTATTGCAACTTTGCTAGAGAAACGATTATGTAAAATTGGTATTATTGTGCTATCTGTGACCAAAAATGTACTGTCACGTCTTCTTTTTGATATGGACCCAATTAATAAAGTTTCCTTCTTTTCATGTTCTGGTTCTTCATTTTTATGGGTTAAAAATAAACGAGACATTAAAACTAGCAAAAAGATGAACACGTATATGCTAAATAGAATTGATAAAAGTGTTTGTCTAGTTGCATACTATTTTTAATTTTAGTTATATGACATTTTCATTATTTTGCAGATCAACCAAAGCTCAATGGTTGCTTAACAGGCTGCCACGACAAGATATGTGCGATAGCAAGTTAAAACGTTATATCCACGGAAGCTTCAGACTATGATATCTCTAAATAAATGAAAATGTTTGTTAGATAAATGAATTAATATTAAATGGTAGTACGGTTTTATTGATGACAGTTTATATAGTAATTGAGACTAAATAATTTTATTATAAGTTTTAAATCTGCTATTGCTATAGTGGTACCGTTTCCGTATTCCTTAATTAGTATCTCCCGTATTTTAGCGACCTCCAAAAAGTATTGCATTTGTAAGTATGCTCATAATTAAGCCCTTAATGGCAAAAACAATTATTAATGCGCTTTGATTATTTATTAGTCCAATAACTTAAAGGCAAAAAACTTATTCTCCTCTAGCTATTGGTTCACCATCTAGATGTCTATTAATCTATTGAAAAAAATCGCCACAAAAATCATTTTATTCAAGGATTATATACCTTTTGGATTACCAATACTTGTTCATCATAACTACTCATCTTGTATGTGTGCAGTTTTTTGACGCTTTTGTGGACTTACCTTAACAAAATAGCAATGGATTGAGCTTTAATTCTAGAGTTCCATTCAATAAAAAAATAACAACAAATATGTATATAATCATGCACTAGACTTGAATCTTAGAGTTAAAATTACAAACTTGCAGCACCGAACATAGTTTATTAAACCCTGTCAACAATATTCAACATAATCAGAGTGAATATAATTCATCTCTCAGAATAAAAAGTAAGAAAAATAAAATGTTACACATGTCAAAGTCACACTATATAAACACATGTTTTAAAATAAATTACAAAAAATAATATTATTTGTCTTCAAACCAAATTTAAGTTTTGGATGGAGGTCTTTCTCTTTAAGTGTTGATGGCACAAATCTTGTTGGAGCAATGATCCAAACATTTTCCCACTTTTTTTCCATCTGCAAATTTCACAATCATAATTAATGTAAGCTCTAGACGAAAGTTCATTAATACACCTAACAAACAAAATATGCTGAATTTCTAACAACATCTTTAATTGTTTCCCAAAATCACAAATCCAATTGACGTCAACAAATTAAATGCATAAATAGATGTCCGGGTCATTGGATATTGTTAACGAATTTAATTAAACCCAGCTTCGCAATATCAATATCAGTATGCCTTCTCAATAGTATAGGAATCGGTGGAACTTCGAAGCTGCACCTGCAATATACTAATAAAGATAACGAAACAAGGAGTTTGGTGTACCATTCATATTTATTGATTTTGTACAAACGTCGACGAGTTGTGTAGATGATATTGATTAATAGCTATATTTGCTTTGTCGGACACTAAGCGCTGCATGGATACCCGCGGTGAATAGAATCATTTATATTATTTGCACTACATAAAATTGCGCAAAAGAAGAGACCATCCTGCGTTATCTTTAGCTGAAATATACGCAGTAAGTATTTATTATTCTATATATAGTATATTAGTATCTGTGTGGCACTAGGGATAGTAAACGGACCGTATCCGAAAAGATTCGATCCGAATCATAAATTTCCAGGGTCCGATATGATCCGACCCGGTCCGAAAGATCCGAAGATCCGAACAAAATGTATACGATTCGATTCGATTCGATTATCCATTGTTCCAATCAACCCAAACCAACTTTAAGATCCGAATGAGCCGATCCGAACGGAATAGGGTCCAATTGCCATCCCTAATGGCACCGCAATATCCACATATTCATAAATTTAGTTTTATGCCATTACATTTTCAGAATTATTTAGTTTCAGGCATTAGTTGCACTGCCATGAATATTTCTCTTTCTTGTAATTTGTTACGCAATTGAATGTTTATTAATTGTCATATCAGTGCGTAAAAAAATAATGTATACCAAAGACAGTAGAGATTATACCAGGGTGATGCTTGATGCATTCCATAAGGGAGCAGCCGAGCTGACAGTAATTATCATACTCCTCAGCTGTTGGGCGAAGGACGCATCCTTCCAAGCAAGTAAAATAGCAAGGGAAAGACGGAGGTTTCCCGCTTGCTATTATACACTCGTTATAACACCCTCCCCAACAAGCATACCCTAACCTTGCCCCTTCTTCTGCTTGTGCCATACTTTGTTTGGCCATCAAAAGAACCCCAAGGTTTATCAGAGTAACAATCAACACCCTTAAGCAACCAGTACTACCCCTGTGTGCCATAGTACTGAGTTTGTCTAGTATGTTAGTTTGTGTCTCATCATTGGAGTGTGTAAAAATGATTTATACACAGAGTTAGAGCAACCAGTTTTTTGGGCTCATAAATGATTTTGACTGAATTATAACAGTGGCCATTTTAGGTCTTCACCTATCTCTAGCTAATTAGTAGCAAGTTGTTCCACGTCGTAAAAAAAAGTTCTTATAACTAAAGAATAATGTTGTAAAGATTGGTCTTGTGTAAATGCTATAAAAATTGAAACAATTATGTTGCGCTTTGTTCTAGTTCTTTTTTGGCCTGAAAAAAAACTAGAAGTTTTCAAACTTTCTTTGCTATAAAAAAAATACATCAAACTTTTTGTTGATTCTTAAATGAACTAGTTCATACATGTCTTAGAGCAACAATAAAAAAAATCCCACCATCTACTTTTCTTTCAGTAGAGCAAAGAAGAGAAGTACAGCTTTTCTATCCCAAGACTGCTCAAAGTCGAATTAAAGTCATCAGAGTAAAAAAATTCACTAAATTCTTTATTTATATTTTCTGAGGGTAACTGGGTAAATATCAAAATTAGATTGACTTATCTATCTATATATACTGTGATGTATTTGTACAATTTGAATTTAGGTGTGTTGAATGATCTAGAGTTCTGGCATACATGATATCCTATTGTTTCATTTATTAAATCCATTTTTTGCTGCAATATGCCCGATTTCGAGTTCGGTTTTGTCAAAAACCGAACCGGACCGAACTCAGCCTAGCAATTAAGGCAGGCTGACTTGAAAAATTCAAAGCATCCAAAACCAATCCATATTGAGTAAGAGAATGACTTGGCTGCATCCCAGGGAGCAGCTTAACGTTGCTTTCTATAAGTTGGTGCATTCTCTCTTTTCAATATGTGAACATTAAAACTTCCCAGTTCATGACCTCCATTTATATTCTATGTAAATATACACTTATTTATTTATTTATTGAAAGGATTTATAAACGTAAGAATGAATCAGTGTCCAATAACTACAATGGATCCATTCAAGATAAGGTTTTAATCACACAAAAAATATATCGTCTATTATACAACTCAACTAGACATGGATTATTACAAAATATAAGTCCATTACAGAAAACCCAACTTATTAAGAAAACACAATCATTACACCATTTTTACATTATATTTCCACTTTTCACCCTCATTTTTATTCATGCACATTCTCATATAAACTAAAATTATGGACAAATATCTAATATTACACAAAATTCTTTTCTATTTTAGAAAAATTGACTTATACTGTAGAACATGCCAAAATAGTATAATGGATTTATATTTTGGAACGGAGAGAGTAATAGTTAAGTAACATCTCTAACTTGACTTAGATTTAAGGGAAATTTATGTCATTAGATTAATCATTTCTTTAAAGTAGTGGTATAGTGCAGATTTTCTTGAAAAAAAATGGGTTGGTTGGGTTATAAAAGTAACCGTGTGGTGTATAATGTGTGTATATATATATACTAGTTATCCTGTCCCACACTTTACGTGTGAGAGGCGTAATGCGATAAAATTTAGAAAATAAGTGTATTTATGATACAAATATTTGGAGAATAAAAAAAGATAAGAGTATAAGATGAGAATACTCATAAGAATTTTGAGAGCTTAAATAGGGATAAAAAGTGTTATTAGTTATTACTTTTTATCTATTTTTTATGAGAATATGATATTTTGGTAATTAATAAAAAAGTGTAAGAGTATTTTTGAAAAAAAATGGTAAAATTTGACAGTCTCAAAAAATCTTGGATTGACTTATTATAATAGTATAAATATATATATATTATATTTGAATAAGATGGATATAGTATTACTCAAATCAAGATGCAAAATGACTTAGAAGTAAATAATGATTTTGAAAGCAGGGTTAAGCTGCTCCCCCGGACGCAGCTATAAGTTGTACTCAAATCAGTAATTAGTTTAGGAGGTTACAACCACATCCTCAATTTAAGATGTGAGAGATGAGGGACCACACCTTTATAAAATCTCCAACGATATTTTGTCCTTGTTTTGACTCAAATAATGTGTGTGCATATTCGTTAAAGTTTAACTACAAAAACCAGTAATCAGTGCCAGACTTGCCAACCAATTATTAAGTATTATTTTTCAATATCTCAAAGTTGTCCTAGCTGGCTATGAGTCATTATTATTGTTTAAAGTTTTCTATAATTAAGGAAGGATACGTATTTTAAGATGATATGAGCCCTTACACCACAATGGTTTTGGATACCCAATGTATATGAAAATCAGTTTATCATATTTGTTAAGAAAAACAACGAAACCTTCTATTTTTTTGGAACATAAGAGTGGTATTATAACTGAGAGAGCTTGTAAGTTGTAACAGTGTCAGACGCTATAATAATATCAAGTAAAACAAGCCCTAACTTACTGCAAAGAAAATAATAAAATAAACAAAGACTCAGACTGATCCAACAATCTGGTCACGACGTCCCCACGAAAAGGTTGTGACATACTATGGTAGTTTAAACATATATTATCCAAAAATCTTACCTGCTGACGTGTCGGATTAGCTGTATCAATTTTATTTTTTTAGTGAACATGTCTGTTTTATTAACGATAGTAAAGTCTTAAACACAGAACAACAGCCTCCATGTTGGCTTATAACAAGATTCTGATGATAAAGAAATCAGAAATAAAGTTGTATCACATAATAATGAACGATTTAATGCTGTAAAATTACGAAAAAAACTGTTACAATTGCAACCTGAGCATTCCCAAACTCAAAATCATTTTGCTTCAATGGCATTAATACTACTCCTTATACCCCCTCCCCTATCCTAAATGAAAATATGATTTTAATATCGAAAAAAAAAATGATTGGTACACTAAGCCCGACACATTAACGGATAATATTTTTGAGTAAGTTAGAGTTGATCAAAAGAAAAATGTACAAGCTAGCTAGTCAACCAATTAAACCTATGAATCCACTTGCTAAATACCTTCTCTCTCTGTCCTAACTTCTTCCGAAGATAGTGAACGAGATATGAACTGACAAACGAGATCCAATCCGATAGCTCTAAAGCAGCTGTAACAACGGGACCTCTAATTAATTAGATGTAATGGATTTGCTAAAGTTTGGAATTAGCTCTAGCAGCTAGATGAGTTTGTTTTTTGGCCTCCAGGAGTTGAGAAGTTCATTGAAAAAGATTTAAAAAAATTGTACAGCTTCATTTCCATCGTTGGTTTTTAATTCAATGACCGAGAATCAAATTTAACCGCTAGAGCAGATTATGAACTTCAGCCGCTCGGTTCACCCTCTTGCATCTGCTTAATCAAACCCAAACCATAAACGTGCACACGAGTAAATCTACAACCATAGGGTTGATCAACAATATTATAGTTTCAATGGCAATTAAAATGGATCACGTATAATTTCAGTTGAAAAGTACAAGCGAAATATTTTAAGAAATGAAAGAGTTAGTCTCCGTGATCGAAGGAGCGTCATTCGTAAATGATGAAGATCTGATCAAATAACACATCTTTTTGGTTTTTCCAGCACACGTAGGTCTTTCTCTGCGATCTATTTTGTTGGTCTCTGTAGAGGAACAGATTCCACCTACTAGAGTTGAAATTTGCAAGTTTCGGTTTTTCTCCATCATGGCCAGTCCGTCCTATTAATTTTACATCACCATTTCTTCACTCATTTATCTTTATCCGGAAAAAAATATAAAATTTTATGTTGGTAATAATATAACGTGACATTATCTTCAAACATAATACAAAATCAAACTCAAGTTAAATGAGATTTTCCATTATCAAAATGACATTACACATATAGCCATAAAAGGACATCAAGAAAACTCGTTTACCTGCATGTTTCGATTCGTCGGCACCTTAACAAAAGAATAGCTGGGGCTCATAACACGGCCCTGCTCTCCATTAGAATAATATGATTGAGACGAAGTCCGTCATTATTTCCAAATTTGGGGGCCAATACTGTTGTAATAACGTTTAATTATAAACACCATGAGCTGAATATCACCCTGGCTATGAAGACTAATTACTGTATATTTTATATGGGAATCAATATAATAATGATATTATTAACCGTTAGGATGTTTCATCCTATGCATTTTGAGTGCAGGTCAACTATATTAAGGAAAAAGTAACTGCATATTTTAGACACTCATGTTTGCATTAATAAAAACGTCAGATAACAAATTGCTAGTTAAGATTCTCATGAAGCGTAACAAAGTCTGAACCAAAATTTAGTATATTTAATAACAATAGGGACTTAAAATTAGTATATTTAGAACGATAGGGACTTAAAAAAGAAATTTAGTTTTACAATACTGTTCGTGGGGTCAACTTCGATGGAATATGGGGGATGTATCACAACTTTATTTTTACAACAGTGTCCTGCGTATGTTAATCCTGATCCAATGGGTGTGGAGATATTTTGATAAATAATAAAGGCATAACGTTTTCGCTTTCTCTTATGCACTAGACACAACGCTAATAATTTTACGGATCTAATGGTCTTGAGAAATGAACTTTTAATTTGATACGGTTTGAGTTTAAGTAATGTGATCATTGAAACTAATTCTGAAATTATTGTTAATTGGTAAAAAAAACAGTATATCCCATTGCCCTAAATTTGATCATATTTGGCATGATATACTAACTCTAATGTGTCTTGTGGGCATCAATGTTAGTCATATTTACATGGAACAAAATCAAGTGGCAGATAACCTTGCAAACAAAGGCAAAATGACACTCACCTCTTCCCAAGAGAGCTTTCAAGAGATACTTTTGCAGCATACTTGTCGGATAAAAAAGAGACACATTGCCTAAGAGGGAGTATCTATACTTCTTAATATTGTGCTAATGATGCAATTGGCTGAAGTTGTCCCTAACTTAAGATCTTGATTTTTCAAGATATTTCTAAAAGGTAGTGATGAATTCTTTCTGAAACATTTGTCATTACTCAGTCCCTAGGTTAAGAACTTATGAATTTTTATGAAGTTTTGCACTTACAACCCCACAAAACACACACATGTAGTATACTCACCGGTGGGATCATATGCATTGCAGGCTGTAAAGATGAAGTCTGCAGGCCTTTGGGCATTTAGCTTTTGATTTTATAATGTTCATAAGAGATAATAGATTATTTCATTTAGTTTGTGTTTTTTTAGAGATCTTATTTTTGAACTGAACTGGAATAGTTCACTTGCGTTTCCTCTGTTTGGTAAACGTGCAAACCAACTTGGTTGATGATTTGTGAAGTGTCATAAGACACCTCTGCATAGGCAAGTTAAATCTTGATGAAACTCGCTTATCCGCATTCGTTTTGTTTATTTAAACATGATAAGAAGTGAGGGTTGTACCATGAAAGTTTTTTCAAAACAAAGTTTCTTTTAAAAAAAAACACATTTCTCCGGTTTGTGTAATTAGTTTGGTTACCTTATTCCCGATGTAATTTATCGCTTTCCGTAGTATTGTAAGACTCTTTGATTCTCTAATAAAAGTTGGTCCGATACTTATTAAAAAAAAATCACTACTTTATTTTTAAACCGGAAAACGAAAGGATTTAGATTTCATAGATGTTGTGTAAATTTACATGTAAAGTTTTAGTTAAAATTATGGTATTCTATAAGAACATATTCTCTAATCTTTAGTTTTGAAGCCATATTTTATACACTAAACTATCTATTATATTCAGGAGCGGAACTAGAGAGTGTTGTTAGAGGGTGCCGCCATCATCCCATATATTTTTTTTATACATAATTTTTTTTCTAATTTCTAGATAAATGCATAATACAGTCCCTCTATTAACAGAAGTTAGTCTAGTGATACGCAGGGGGGAGGTGCCGCCGCCATCCCATAAATTTTCAATTTTTTTTTATACATATAATTTTTAAAATTTAGAGTTAAATATAATTATAATCTCTCAAATTTAGTTGTAACCTCAATAGTGTAGTGGCACATGTGTACATTAAGTAACTATAGCTCACATGTTCGAAACTCTCATATGCTACAATTTTTTGGTTAATTATACGCCGTATGTTCGAATCCCCTCTTCTGTTTTTTTTTTGTTGCTTTAATTACCGTCCTTAACGACGACCCCAAATATCTGACTATTTCGAATATTAGACGATCATGTATGAATTAATAAAAACGTCAAAAAACAAATTATTAGTTAAAATTCTCATAAAACGTAAGAAAGTAGGATCATCAAAACATCAAACTCCGGAATTTATATATTTCCTACTATAACAATAGGTAATTAAAAAGTTAATTCAGTTTTACAGTACTATTCCTTAGGAGTGAATTTTTTATACCGATTTGTATCAACCGATCGATTTTCGAACCGAACCAAACAAGTTGGTACCGAAAGTTCGGTATACCGACTTTTCAGTACGGTACAGCCGAACCAAACTTTAAAATTTGGTTCGGTTTCGATATCCATTTCGTATGTTTAGTACAGAACCGAACAAAACATTAAAATTATAAAATATATAGAAATTTATACATAGTTATAAATTACAAATAAATTGTCTTATAATTTAATTTTTCTTATGACTTCTTTACTATTTACGAAGTCAAATACAATAAGTTTGTGTTTCTCCATTTTCTTTTCTAATATTTTAAAAGAATTATTATTTTATAATTGTTTACTATTTTAATCAAGTTTACAATAAATATAATAAATATAAGAATAGATGTATACATTTTAATTTTTACAAACTTTTTTGCTATTTTATTGTTATCAGGAATTATCTTTTAATAATAATAATGTTTCGGTAAAAAACGAAAAAACGAACCGTAACAACTGAAAAAGTCAGTATTTACCGATTGTTTCGGTTCGGGGTATAATTTTTTTCAAAACAAAGTTAATGTATGGCTTAAGATTCAATGCATGTATACGTCAGTTATTTTTACTTACCAAAAGCCATCCTACTATTCGCGCCAGGGTCAAGATTCGATGCAATATGGGCGGGATATGTATCACTCCTCTATTTAAATCGGAAAACGAATTTGATTTGAATTTCAGTTATTACTCAGCTCATTCACAAAACCCCTCTCTCTCTCTCTAAGAATGGCGGATTTGGAGTCGGAAAGGCAGCTTGTGGAACGATCCGAAACCGAATCAGCGCTATCGTCTCACCTCTCTTCCGTCATCTTCGGTACCTTCTCTCCCTCTTTTTTTTTTTTTCTTCTTCTTTTTTTTTTGTGGGTATGTTATGCTTTGATTGATTAATTATACTGCAATATACTATATGTATGTATACGTCTGTAAAACTATGTAGTTTTTATTTATTTATTTATTAATTCACAGTATCATTCCGATTAAGACACTTTGTGAGACCTAGGGTTTGTTTGTTTCTTCAGCACACTTATCAGCTCTTATTTTACTTAATTTTGCATCTATAAATCAAAATTTGCATCAGTTTGTGATATATTGCTCATTTACATGTAGAGTCAACAATTATTTATGCTTCAGTACTTTTTACAGCTGTAAAACCTAAAATTATTGTTATTAAATTGCAGTATCGTTCGGGTTAGAGACGCTATGTGTGAGACCTAGGGTTTGTTTGTTTGTTGAGCTTGTATTTAAGATAATTATCCAATAAATTTAATTTTTGTTTAATTATTTTTTTTCCTTATGATTTGATTGATTGATTAATTATACTCCAATATACTATACGTATATATACATCTGTAGAACTGTGGAATATTTCTATTAATTAACAGTATCACTCCAATTAAGACACTTTGTGATCCCTAGGGTTTGTTTGTTTGTTCAGCACACTTATCAGCTCTTATTTTTACATAATTTTTGCATGAGTTTGTGACATAATGCACATTTACATGGAGATAAACAATTGTTTATAGTCCACTACTTTTTACAGCTGTAAAACCTGAGATTGCTGTTATTAACTCGCGCTATTGTACGGGTTAAAGAGGCTATGTGTGAGACCTAGGGTTGCTTTGTTTGTTTGTTCAGCACGTATTTAAGATAATTGTTTGATATAATCTAATTTTGCATCAATTTGTGTTACACGTCTCACTTAGTATTGGTGTAGACGGTGGATTTCGTCCAATGAATTGTTTTATATCTAGACAATCGAATTATTTGTGGAGCTAACCAGCTATGGTTTTCAGTTTTACACTATATTAGACAGTGATAGCAGTTTTAATTAGGGTAATTTGTTTTCAGATTTATACTATATTATGAAGTGATTGCTTCTATTATTGTGTTTATATGGAGGGTTACGGAGCTCAATTGCTACGATTTTTGATTTACACTATATTACACAGTGATAGCAGTTTTAGTTGGTTAATATGTGGGATTATGGTGCAATTTTGCTTTGATTTTCAATTTTTGCACAAAAATACACAGTGATAGATTTGATTTGGTCAGTATGAAGGATTATGGAGCTATTTTGCTATGATTTCAAAATTACATGATTGTACACAGTGAACAGTGATGATAATTTTGTTCGGTTAGTAATGGGGATTATGAAGCTTAGATGCTATGATTTTTTATTTTACTCTGTAATTCACTTAATCACTTTGATGGTAATTTTATTTGGTTAGTGTGGAGAATTATGGAGCTATTATGCTTTGATTATCATTTGTACACTTCAATACACAGTAATAGTAATTTTATCTGGTTAGCATAGGGGATTAAAAAGCTGATATGCTTTGATTTTTTACATCTTTACTATATTACACAGTGATTTTAGTTGGTTTGTATGAGGGGTTATGGAGCTAGTTAGCTAAAGTTTTCAATTTTACACTCTATTACACAGCGATAGCAGTTTTGTTTGTTTAATAATGGCAGAGTATGTAGCTAATGTGCTATGATTTTCAATTTCACACTATATTACACAGCGATAGTAGTTTTATTTGGTTACTTATATGGGGTTCTCGAGCTAATTTGCTATAATTTTCAACTTTACACCATTATACACCGTGTTAGCAATTTTATTTTATTTGGTTAGCATGGGAAATTATAGAGCTAATATGCTATGATGATCACTTGTACACTAAAAGACACAGTTTAGCAGGTTTATCTTTATAATTTTCAATAGTACACTGTATTACACAATAAGAGCAAGTTATTTAGTCAATATTGAGGATTATGAAGCTAGTTTTCTACAATTTTTAAGTTTTATCCTAAACTGCACATTGATGGTAATTTAATTTGGTTAATAAAGGAGACAAGTCATTGAATGGGTCTAGATTTATATTAATACTTAGCTCGATCAATGTGTATGTATTGTTGATTTAGAGAATAAGGGTTGTTATTGCACAATTACCAAACATAGGGGACCTGTGGATGCTTGAATATTTGAAACACTTAGTTTTCTAATAATCGCCATATATATGATTAGCAGTGGAATTTATTCATGCTCATTTTGTTTTGGTGGGAACAGATATCTCAGACCAAGTGCAGCTTGCAATGCAAAACATGCTTAAGATGGTCAGGTAAGTTGATTGGAATGGTGTCCAGGCGTATTCTCAACATTTTCAGCGCTGTAAATCTACTTAAATTAGAGATTTTGAACAATTTTGTTAGCGATTTTTCTTAAATTTGAACTTTTTTGAACAATTTTGTCCTACAGAAATTTTAACCAGTCCATAGACATACTATGTTGTCTATACTGATACTTTAGTGAATCTTTCATCGTTTTTAACCTGTAGCAAGTGTAACATTCTATTGATGCTTCTTTCTTTCGTGAATTTCATATATTAGTTTATTTAGTTGTATAGGCAATTCTAACAATTTTCGCCTGACCCGTTTTCCTACTGTTAATTTTCTTTGTGTAGTGGTTGGTTATTAAGCTCCTAAGTTTTTAGTGCAAATGTTATATTCCTCTGTACTCCAACCAGAGATACAGAATATCATACTATCTTCTGTATCATTTCTGGCATAAGGTGTAAACCAGACATGGTGTTGTTGCTTTTGTTTTTAACTTTTAACTTCTTTGTGGACCATTGAGTTTGCGGATTTTGATTAATGTAACTTTTTATATCAAATATCCACAGTGATATTGATGAGGACTCCAAGGAAATTACGGGAGAGATAGACAAGTGCAGAAACAATGCTCTCAAGAGGAAGAAAATGCTAGAGGAACAGATGGAAAGTTTTCAAAAAGCTGCATACAGTGTTCTAAACATGCTTGGCAACAATAATATCCGCTAGAGACTGTAATAATCTCTTCTTTTTCTCTTTCAATATACTTTCCTTGGTAGATTTGAACTTTCTTTAGGTTTTCCCTTGAACTAGATTTATCATATATACGGACTCATATAAGTAAACCCACCCGAAATTCTATATAACCATCACATCATAAGACAATATTTTCAGTTGATATACAAACATGCTATATTTTATTTCAGAAGATGAACAAGTGGTCATTTTCTCTTAGAGCACTCAACTCTTCCACCTGAGAGCCATCTTCCATGAGAATTTCGCTTCCTCTTTTGCCAAACTTTTTTTCTGCTCAAGTAAAAGATGCAGAATATTAGATACGATGAATGCTTTCTGGTTCTTCTTCTCTTAAAAGAAGTATCTATATTTACAAATGTAATATGTCTAAGAGACTTCTAAACAAGGAGGAAAACATTCTGTTTATTTCCTGTGTGAACAAAAAAATTGGTAATTTGAATACCTGCCAAGTCGAGAAGTTCTTCTATTGAGTTGGGTAGATGGATGAGTTTTCTCGTTTTATCAAGATCTGTTGTGGTATCACCTGGATGATGACCATGTAAAATAATTCTCAATGGGTGGGATGATGGAGTACTTGGCGTCCCTGCAAAAGGGTAGCATGAGTATCATGACAAATAATTAATAATAATAAAAAGTCATGTATGCTCTATGTATTTCTTGCAAAATCTCCCAACCTTCAATATAAAAAGGAAAAGTCGACTTGGTTACTGTATGACTACAAACAAGTTCATCAGCCTGGCTATTGGAATATGTTTTCTGTGAGAAATAAACTTTATTTTTGGCTCAAAAACCGAAATTATCTGGAAGTGGCTCTTTTGATTCAGCTTAGTTTGATAAGAATAAAGAATAAAAGGTTTCTTGTTATCTTATATACGGTTATGGACCTTCTCTGTTTGCATCTGTGTTGTAATCTGTTGCTCCTTCTTGTTCTGGAGTCTCAATTGACGTTACACTCTGCAACAAAAAATCATAAATCATCATTAGGTCTCTCTAAGATTAGCCTTTTTAAGACCTCTACTGATCACCGAGTAAATAAGTGGCATAGAACTACTAGTCTTTTCAAGTGTGAAGCCTAAACGTATTATCATATCTATTACTCTGTTTAATGATTACAGGCTTAGGATAAAAAACGGCTTATTTAGTCTTTATATTCTGTTATCTGTCAAAAACATATCTGCCTAACTGTTGACCCTAATTCTTCTTTTGCCAAGTTGTGGGTGCTTGTAAGTAAAAATAACGGCTTAATAATCTTCAACCATTATGAATAGCTCTTTCTGTTGGTGAAGATTCTCTCTTTCTAAGTGCTATGTAGCATTTATACTAATTGAGGTTTGCTGATTTCTGAATCATGTGAACATTGTCAATTATACAGTTCACACTATTTACTATACCAATTCATTAGCCTTATGTAGTTGATTTTAGGTAAACCCACAAAAAGACTCCCCTTATAAATAGGGAGTTTTGGTTTATGGCTATTTCAGTAGTCTCCGTCTCCTACACTTTCTCACACAAAAATGGAGAAGTTTTCTTCAAACAGTTCAAAGTTAGATTTCATTCAAGTTTAAATTAAGTAATTGCATTCATCTAGACAACCAATGTATTCATGCAAATATGGGTCCCAAAGAAATCAATTACCTCCGTATTGAACTCGTCCAGAAGTTCTGTGACAAATGGTATTTCTTCAAGTATCTCTTTTTTTGATATCTTTAAAAACTGAGCACGTAAAGCAGAAAGAGTCAGCATACACTTTACATATAAACATGTTATTGTATTTTGTTCATGCGAGTGTGGAAGTATCATCAAATTATACAAGTGACATTTTGACCTTACAATAACTTGGAACATGGAGAACAATTAAAATTAGTTACCTGTACAAAGTTGGAGATTATTGTTGCACCGTCTGCATTAAGTGGCTGTATCAATTGCTTAAAGTGATGGTGACTAATCCGAATAACCTGCGAAAGCCTTTTTGTTCTCACTGTAAAGGGTTGTGGGATATTGAAAATTACCCCTATTTCTCCCGCCATGTCTGTTGCCCCTAATTTTGTCAGGACCTGGAAATGTATAAAATTGGCCTCATGGCATTACATAATTTTTTTACCGAAACTACAACTTCTACTTGAACTTGGTCAACAGAAAAAGGCCAGTTCACATTTTGTTTTCTATATGACTCTGCTCCAGAAAGATATGATCAGGTCACCTATTTCCAATTTAGGAATGAGTTATTGTAGAAGTTCATTCTTTTTTGGTGTTTAGCACTTTAGCTTGCACAATGGATTACTTCTCAGTTCTTACGGTTGATAAGTATTCCAATGTCTTTATTCGTTAAACTTTGTATCTAACTTTATCATTAACATGACATTGACATGTTTAATTTCCTATTGCAGGTTGTGTTTGTGATAATTGGTGGTACAAGTCTTTGAGAGCCGTTGTCCCCCAGTGATATTATTTCTCACCAATCTAGTAGAAGTTACGTCACAAGCCTGTTAAAAACTCGTCACCTATATGCATTACAACTTTTGTTGAATGATCTTCTTATAGTTTCTGAGAACAATTAGATTTCGTTCACAGTTATGCAAATTATTCTGCATCATATGTTAAATTGTGATTTTAAAGTCCCTCTTCTGTTCAAAAAGGGAAGTTGTATATAAAGTATTGACTATAGAGTGGCTTAAAATGGAAATGAAAATTACAGTTGCAGCTTGATTTAAGGTTTCGTATCTTTCTTGTGGAGAATGCATATTGGTCTTGGAAAAATGGTCTTACAAGTCACAGAAAAGACGCGTCTTTTAGTTCCCAATATCAATTGTCAGTCATTTTTGTGCAATACAGTAAAAAGGTGGAAACCATACCTGTTCTATTCCGTTTTTGTATACCAGCACATCCTGTAATGCACTGTTAGTGTTAGATATGCTAATACGTACGTAAGAACACTAAATATGAACAATACATCAATAGAGTAGTATCCGTACCACTGCTCCTGTTACAAGAATGTAAAAATCTGTTGGTATCTCATTTTGCAAAATTATGTCGACTTTAGGTGGAAAGTATTCTGCTTTCATTTCGGACACCTGTGAGAAGAAAAACAAAGTGATGCTGCTTTAATGGGACAATCTGGTATAATAAAAGCACAATTCACTTTTCTACAGGCATACTGCATATGTATCTAAAATCTCCTTCGCTTTTACCTCTCCTTTTATTTTATTTTGTCTTTTTTGCTCTACTAGAGGGACCAACAATAGAAGATTATATGCATGTTCTCTTTTCCTTTTGGTTTTTTGTGTGTTCTGTAATTGAAATTGATGAAATGGAAAACATCTCAAAGGCTGATTTGTACCAGTTGAGTGATAAGGTCATCAGATGCTCCTTTGAAAAGATAGACATTTTCAACTGTTCTGTGGAAGAGATGCTGAGATATACTTGATCTAATTGCCTTCGGTAAATCTTGAAGCACTTCTTCTTGTTGCAATTCCGTTGTTTTAAATTTGAGCTGCATATGTGCCAGCATTTGCTCTTTTATGTGCTCAGGTAATCTGTTCTTGCTTGCGTATCTCAGTATCTCATTTAGGGCGTCTCTCTGTATAACCATCATTAGATATAATCATATAACTATAAAATTCATTTGTAACTGTAATTAACCTTATATTGCTTCCTTCTGGTTATGGCCTATGGGTTGCTACTTGCTAGTCATAGAAAACTACAGAAAAAGTTCGGCACATTTATGTGTTAAACTGTTAGTTACAGTTTTACATACATGAGATTTGAATTTTGTACACCAACTGATAAAATTAGCAGTTAATACACTCACTATTTCTCATAGCCTGGTGGGGCAGAACTCGCCTTCTCAAATAGGAGGTGCAATGTTCGAATCTTATAGAGGGTATGTGTCTTGATCATCTTAGATTATATATTTTTTTATAAAGGAAAAAGAAAATTTGCCATCGTTCAACGATTAAGTACACTTAAGTAAACCAAATCGAAAAACCAACCATGGGTCGGGGCATCAGTTCCCCAAACAAAATATGTAATTTATGCCACTCTTATCATGTTTGAATTCTGTACACTAACCTATCACTTTCACCCATCATGTTTTTTTTTTTTATGCCAATCTATCACTGGTTTTCCATTTTGTTCGTCAACTTTTTTCCTATGCACTGTACAAAGGTGAATAAACATTATTAAAATTGGTGTACTCTATAAAAGTGTAGTGCACCCTGTTTTTAGAGGGATTTGTACCATGACAAAGGTTCGAACAGCACTGTGAACAACAAGGTTAGTCATATTTCCGATTAAATACGCTGTTAGGCCGATATTGAACAACATATAGAATATGTTGAAAATCTTCTCTCCTGAATTCTGAGCGGTTAAATCTCCATAACCAACTGTAGTAAGTGTGACGATTGACCAATACATGGAATATGTATATCCTAGCCATACACTTCGGTGATTAAAATCGGGAACATGAGCCCCAATCCATGTATCATCCGAGTCTTTATGATGAGTTGCTAACCAAAAGTAGAAGCACCCCGCTGAGTGTACCGCAAATAGTGTTACCTGTTATATTCTTGAAAAACGTCAATATTAAAGAGTGCTGGAATATATTGTCATACTCTTTAGGAGTTTGTTGCACTTACAAAGATTAGTTTGCAATATCTTGTCCAGAAATAGCTGAATCGCGTGTCTTTCTCTAGCCTGGATGAAACAAGTTTAGTTAAGTGAGGTAGTTCCTATGATGTCCGATCGTGTTTAAATGTCTATGTTCCATGAAGCGTAATAATGGTTGTGATAGTTATGCAATATTAAGATCTCCAAGGTTGAGAGTGAGATAGTTTTTCTAAGAGACGGACTTAATAGGATTCGAATTTTGCAGTAATAAATATCAAAATTTTAGGAACAAAAGAAGTGTAGATTATTTTTTTCCAGTTTGTTTGTTGATAGTATCTGATCGATTGCATCTTAGAAAGATAAACCAGCAGGTCGACCCCTGTATGAGATAGGCATATCAGATGAACATTCTTTTTATTTATTATGTGGAGGCAGAACGGATATATATATATATAATCGGCTATTTTAATTTGTTAAGATACATGGTAAAAGTCGATTCTTTTCTAATCTACTAGTTCATTTCCAGTCATAGTAATAGTATTCAGTAAGACGTGCCCATGGCATTTTCTGGTGTTTTCATCAGACTTGGCTCTCGATGATCAGAGAGTAAAAGATAGCAATTTTTAGAGTTGTACTCCTTGATTTTGTACCAGACATAATGCGAACAGTATTATATAGCTGTTTTAAATTAGTCATGCTATGTGATTTTGTCGTAGTTTGGTATACTAGAAGGTATATCAAATAATCAAATGCAGATTGCAATGCAGTGAAATCATTTAAGATGATCTCAACCTCTTCAGTAGATAAGTATGAATGCACCTTGTCGTTTCGTCGAAAGAAAAGAGTGCTCGTTTGGGGCGGCTATATATAGAGAACAAATGGATTTCTAGCAATCACATCTCTCTCTTCCTCCTCAAAACTCTTTCAAACCTATCTCTCATACTAGCCGCCGTCCGGGGCGGGAGATGGCGGTGCCGATCTCCAGCCTCCGGGCTTTATCACCGTCTCCTCTCTCTTTCTTCCATTCTCTTCAAATTCTCTCATCCACTCACTCCACTCTTCCACTAACCCAACCAATTGCACTTCTTTTTCTGATCCGTTACCTCCGCTGTGGTGGTGGAGATCCAACCTCCACTCATCTTCTTCCTCTCCTCTCACCCCCTCACTCATTTCTTTTCTCTGACTCGTAGGCTCTCATTTTTACATGCTCAGCCGTATACAATAACCTTTCGATAACCACTTTTGACGTTTTATTTTGGACCTTTTGCTAATCACGTGAGTTTCCAATCATTTGCGACAATTAGGGCTGATTTGCGGTTATGGATTTTTGGTGATGTTTTTAGGGGTTTTTGCTATTATAGGCATCTTTAGATCGGGTTTGGCACCCGATGGGCTTTTACGAGCCGGGCAAATTCGAACCATACGCCTCCTTACGAATCCTCACAGGTTATGTGCTCTTTTAGGTTGCAATTTGGTTTTAAATCCTTAGTTATGCTATTTGGTGGATCAAACTGACATGTTATGTGCTTTTTATTTTTTCCGTTTAGCCGTAAATATATTTGATCTCAATTCGATAGTCTATAATTAAGGTGGCGGAGTTTGTCATGTGTGTAGCTGATTTGAGTGTTTATTTTGATTGATTATCTACGTTTGACCTTTTTCATATATGTAGTTTTTAGTATTGTGCGATTATTGCCAATACTTTTTGGATTATGGCATTTCGATCTTGGTTTAGGAGCGAGTGTATTGCAGTCGTTTGCAGTTGTTGGATTTGTATTTTGGGTCATTGGTCTCGGCTGTTTTATTCTTTGATCGGCTTTATTAGTGTGTTGGCACCCTGATTGTATTATTTTGAGCTGTGTTGAGTATACCATCTTAATCTTAAGCCTTTCGTGTACTTCTGCTTGATCGTTTTGTGCTCTTTTATGCGACCATCAGTTAATCAGCTTATGGAACGCCTATTAGATTGGTTTGCATGACAATATTTTACTTTTCATTTAGTTAGTTGACATGAGTATCTTTTATATTTATGACTGGATTCTTTTTAGCATAAATTAACAAAACATACTACTTTGTAAACTAAATTAACAAAAACATATCCAAAAATTTCTAATTAACAAAAACATATCCAAAAGTTTATAGGCTAATTTGTATATTTCATACCCTTATTCCAAAAGTTCATATCTTTATTTCAAAAGTTCATAGCTTGGTTTGTATATTTTCATACCGTTATTTCAAAAGTTCGTACCCTAATTCGTAAAGTTCATACCATAATTCGTAAAGTTCATACTCCAATTTACAGTATTCATATACTTATTTACATAATTTATATTCATAATTTTTAACTCTATACCCTCAATTCACGGGGTTCATATAATTATTTTTCAAGCTTATACATTAGTTAACAAATACAACCATTTTCCGTTCTCCGATATCGAACTACCATATCGTCATCGTGGTTATCTCTTTCGACGACCGCATCTCCGTCAGCATCAACCTCGAGTTTTCGACCTCGCTCTATACTCTCGCCGTCCATTCCGACGGATGTCTCCGTCTCAATCTCCATCGAAGAGAGAGAGCGGAAGGAGAAGAGAAACAACGGAAAGAGAGAGTGAGGAGGAGACAGAGATCATAAAGAGGGAGTAAGGAAGAAAGATCAAGGGAGAGACAAGGAGAAGGAAAGAGGTATCGGAGAGAGAGTGAGAGGAGGAGAGAGAGAAAAGAGACATGGATGGATGAATGAGGTTTTTTATTTTTTATTAATTATTAATTGAATGTATATTTTTTATAATTAACTTTTGAGAGTATGTTTTTTATAATTAACTTTTGAGAGTATGTTTTTGTTAATATAATAGTTGTATGGTATGTTTATATTAATTGCCCCTTATTTTTAACTTGTCTGCTTTGTTATGATTTATATTGAATTTAGTTATATGTGGCATTGTGTGTTATGCATTATTTTTTTTCTTTAACCCTTGTATCATGTTCCAAATACAGTGACTCTTATATTAATTGCACACATTATTTATAATAATAATGAGCATGCCGATATTGATTTAAAAAAAATGAATTTCTAGCATATAAGCCAAAATATGTTTTATTTTATTTTAGTTTATTTTGATTTTTTGGGGTTTTTAAGATTTTATAAAATAAAATAAAAATAAATTTTTGTTTTGGTTAATTTTATTGACCTTTTAAATGTATTTTGGTTTGTGTTTAGTAAAAATATGTTTACATTTCGGCAAAAGAGTAACCCCAACTATGTTTGGTATAGCATATCGAAAACCAAATAAAGTTGTTAAATGAGACAAAATTGACGCATTTAGTTTTAAGTGTCTATTTCATGTGTAAAAATTAACGGTCCGGTAATTAGCATAGCATATGAATAGTATTTGTTCAATTTGGTGCAATAATTTCTCACCGAAAATGTAACGAGTGAAAAAATCTTTTAATAAAAATAGCATCGATAACATTTTATTATTTCTCGTTTCTTCACTTCTAAAATCGCTAAGTAGAATAATTTGTGTGAAAGATATTACTCCGAAACCAAGTAAACCAAAATGTAAATGGAAAGTACCTCTTGAAAAGCTCAGAGACACGTCTAAGTCGCCAGAGGCGAAGTAAATTAAGAAATCCAAATACTTGGCCGTTGTGAAACTCCCCAACAAAGATTCGGTATATAGACTGAAACGGAAGAGTCGAGGCTACATCCATTGGGAACCAGAGGTGTGTCACATACCTGAAACATTTTTTTATATAATTATCTAGAAACGAAACTAGATAGAGTGGTGATATAAAAAAAGACTTTTTGACATATACTCTCACAGAGACTCAATGTCTACTATCAGATTATGTATATAATGGTAAATTAATGATTCACATTCTCTATGTGAGAGTTTATGTTAAAAAATTTATCCTTATATCATCACTCAGCAAGATATATAGCCATATGGGCAGTGGCATGGAACGAATTCAAGTCAGGTTCATGTCGTAAGTAAATTTGTTTAACTATTAAATTTGTCAATATGTATAATAGAAATAAAGAATTTAATTAGAAGAAAACTAGTGTTAGCTCCGTAGCTCCACATATGACTTATAACACAATTATATTAAATTTGTTAGAACTTTTTGCTTTTGCTTATGATGTAAGAATAATATTGATTCAGCAGCAGTTTCAAATCTGTTTCATCAAACAATATTGTATGTTTTGATCATTGCCCCTAAATTATTAGTTGGAATTTGGAAAGAAGTTCTGCAATTTTATTTTTCGATAATTTAAGCTTTTTCAAGACTTTCAAGTCAGGATATTTGCAATTTTATTAATGGCAGATTTAAAATATGGTTGTGCGAACCTTGTTGCTATTTTCCTGTGGTTAATCACAAGTAGATATGTCGACTTGTCCAAGTAAGCAACAAAGAAGGTAAGAATAATGTCAATGACGAAAAATCCATCTACCACCAAATCGATAGGCATAAGTAAGCCAGTGGCCACTCGCTTAAACGCCAACTCAAATGGAGATGACCATGCCGAATACAACACCAGTACCACTAGAAACGTTCGCCACCACCTTCACCAATTGCAACCAACTATTAAATTCAGGAAATGCAAATAATTGCTTTGCAATCATATCGAAAATTAGATGAATGACTGATTTTATAAATTTACTTATCACATTTCAAAATATTAAATATCTACACTGGATATACTTGGATTTGAAACTAAAAAATGGTTGTATTGTATCCCTTGTTGTACCTTTATATCAATAATAAAATTTTGGTACCAACTAGCTAGTTTGCGTGTAAATTTGTAGGATTTTTTCATATTTTCAGGATTAACGATATGAAAGTTTATCTATATAGTTTTAATGTCATATTTACAGTAAAGAGATTTTAGGCAAACATCAGCGTGACTTAAATATACACGTCCATACGTTGTGGTCGACACATCATGACAACATAATATATAATTAAAAATCAAACAAAATTAAACCACTCTAGCAAAACACAGCATACTGAAAATGACAATTTTATCTTTTCAATAAGACTAGCATAGGAGGACGGGGTCAATTCATCCAGTTTGATTCGGCATTGTTAGTTACCTAAATATTTTTAGAAATATATCTGCAATGTTAGCAAAAATTTGAAGGAAAATGTAAAAAGCTGTTATCACGTTAAAACTAATCTATCCGTTCCCATTTAATTATACATTACAAAACTACATGCAATTTTAACCGGTAAATAATTTATATCAAAATTATCGGAATAAATTTTCTTAAAAGTTAATCATATATATAGTTCAAACATTAAATCATATGATTCAGTTTTGAAATTTTTCATTTCGACAATTTTGATACATGTTATAATTCGGTCAAAATTACACGTAATTTCGTAGACGATAATTAATTGGGAAGCATATGGATACTAATTAACCATTTCCTTAACATATATTACAAAGTTGACACTAGTTAGTCATTCATTATTCATTCATACTAACTAAAAAGTAAACATAAAAAGTATACTTTTCAACCCACTTACAAAAAGTATACTTTTGAACATAAAAGATGCGACCAAACGAGGCCATTGTCACTTTATTTTTTGACCACAGGTTACAGAAATAGATTAACCGTTAATTACGTTCCTTCCGTCCAAACTCCAAAGCAAAGTGGCAAAAGAAACTTCGTAAATTTCTTCAAAAGAATCAAAACGCATAGAAACAGACGTAGAGTGTGTACCGAAATTATGGTTAAAAAACAAGTTACTTCATAACAATCAATTTCATTTTTATTGTAAAAGTTTAATTAGGAGTTACTGGAGATTTACTCAATTCAAATTGGAGAAAGATTGCTAGCTACTATAAGCCTACTATAAGCCTAGTACTATCCACTTGTAAATGGAAGAAAGCTTGTTAACTAGAAAATCTTCATGGAATTTAGTCTACCCTTTGAAATATCCCCTATGTCCTATCCTATTAGTAATAAAATTGATACAGAATTCATTACCACTATATACCATAACATTAATTGACTTAGTTTTTTAGGTACATATTTAAAATTTGGATCAGATTTACCATTAATGAAAACAGACTAGATTTTTTACACTCTTAAACAACTTCGATTTCCAAAACTAAATGATCCAGTTGTAGAAATTCGACTTAAAAATAGGTCAAAATCTCTATTTTCTCTGCTAATAGTTTTTTGAAAGTCCTAGTGAAACTCAAAACATGAATAGGATACAAAAAGGAATTATACCGTAGAAGTTTTTTTTAGTTTTTTTGAATTACTAAGGTTTCACGAAACTGGATATAAATTTATTTTTCAAAAGTGCAGTATAAACATAATTTTTGTCTCCAAAATAAAATAAAAATGTGCGAAATGTCTCTACCTGGGGAGAGGAACTTTTAGCCTACACCAAAATATATATTCTTGAGCTGAGCATGAGCATATTAATGTATTTCTTTTAACATCTAGTTTCTTGCAAAAAAATAAAAAAATATATATATATAAGAACCTGTATCTACGATCATAGGGAGCGATGATATATCTTCCGAGTTGGGGAGAGTCTTCGCCAACAACGGTACCAAAAGCTGGTAAGAGACTACTTGACACAGTGGCTAAGTTATTAATATCTTCACTTGATCTTCTTCTGTAAAAAAAGGACAAAGGTGATCTTGGAACTCCATTTGATGAGAACAAGCTTGTTAGGTTCGATCGTGTCTCCGATGACATTTTGCTCTAGGGAGATCAGATACAGATAAAATTGAGTTTGCTAGCTTCACTATTGTCTTGAATTATATATTGAATAATATACAGAGGGGTGACGTTGAAATTTTGATAATTAATTAATTCATAAACTTATCATATACTCCTATAGAGATAAATTAATCCTCTATTATATATAGCTTTGACTTATTGTACGTGGATGGAGTATTCAAGATGTCAAGTACTCCGTCGACATTATTTGAGATGAAATAAACAATTACGGATAATGTTATGATTTATTTTATTTTATGTTATGTTATCAATATACTTATATTTAAATCCAGTCCTTAGCCTTATTAGTTTCTGATATTAATGATAGTCAACTTTTACTTACTAAATGCAAACAAGATTTATAAGAATTAAGAGAGTAAATGTTATTGTAGTCAGGCTTCTTGAAAGCATCGTAGTCAAAGCTAGCTATACGCCTGCGATTATTGATGTGTATAAAACAGTATTATTCTGATGAAATAATTTAGTTAGTTAAAATCGCCACCCTACATTATACTATTATAATAAGTCAATCAAATATTTTTTAGACGGTCAAATTTTATCACTTTTTTCAAAATTACTCTTATATTTTTTTTACTAATTACCAGAATGTCATACTCTCATAAATAATTTAAAAATGAAAAACTAATTAGCGCTTTTTTATCGCTCTTTTAACAACTCGCAAAATTCTTTTAAATTTTCTCATCTTATATTTTCTTTTATTCTCCACATATTTGTATCATAACTATACTTATTTTATATATTTTAATCGTATTATGCGTCGTACACGCAACATGTGGACCACGATTACTAATATTCTTATATAATTATATATAATCATCTCAAGTCCCATATAATTTAAATTATCTGACTTTTCCGACCATATATAAGAAAATTTGTGATGGTGATTCGACAGGTAATTCACCATTTAAAACATTTGAAGTCTTTAATTATTATTTAATGTCGAGTCGTCAAATATGTGTTATATGTATTGAATTTTTCGTTTAAGAATCATTATGTAAGCATTTTCCTAATTAAATTTCGCCATTGACATAATCTAGCTTCAGAAAGAGCATTCAACAGAAATCTACTGTACTTCAAGTTTTACAACACAGTTTGTAGATGGAGGTTCAAAAAGTAATAAAAACTACTAAAATTAAGAATTTAAAACTTTTAAGCAATTAATCACGGTCAATATATATAGTGAGTCTATTTTGTGTCGTATTTATATGTATCGCTAGAAACAAAATTGTAATAAAATACTATTCAAATTACCAATAATTTACCCGTGATCACTTGTTGATCATTGCTTTTGAATCGTTAACTCTTTCTAGATTTGAACGATGAAGAAAGTCAACTTCTTTGATCATGGAATTTTACAACACAGTTTGTTTATTGGTAGTAATAATTTTAAAGTTTCGGCGAAAGGAAGATTTACTATGTTTGCCTTGCTTTGTGGCCTAGTTGAAGTTCAGTTTCGTTGACATTTTGATGCAGTCGTCATTATAATATGGAGTATATATAACTGTTGGAACTTCAAATTGCTTGCATCCAACCTTTTATTTTATGGTCTTGACCCTGTAATGAATGTATGATTTCCCATTATTTATTAATGAAATAGCGGGTTTACCATTTTGACAATGTTAGAATTGTGCCCCAAAGGGAAAATCAGGGCTCCGGCCTGATGCATTAACCAGGTTTAAGATAACGGTCCAAAATAAAACCTTGGACCAACTTTAACCAATATCAGACCTCTTATCAGCCAAATAAACATATTACTGCTAAATTAGCAAAGGCATCGCATCGGTCTCAGAATAAACATGTTACACCTCTTTTCGGACAAAATTACAAAAGCCGTCCAAAAAATTGTATCTCTTAGGTGTAAGAAGGCGCCGAATCGGCCCTGCAAAATATAAGTGGACTAAAACCAAAATAAAATTGCTGAAGTAACCAATCTCTTCAATTATCCCGTGCACAGATAAACCATACTGCAGAATACTCTTACATAATTATAATTTGTAGCGCGACATTCACTATCTAATGGCAAATTTTGCAAGTCAGGGGTAAAGCAAAACTCAATCTAACAAGTAACAAGATGCACAGATAGAAAACATGTTCTTATGAATTACACAAGTCTAAAAGGCTTGTAGGAGAAAGAAAATAAAAAACTTGAACCAATGATCTCCGTTACTCACTGGTTTATCTCAAAAATCCAAATTGCATCCTGATGTTATGTTTCTTGATTCAAGATTCTTTTTTCCGATAGGATGAAAGAAAGACAAAAACCACACGTAAAGGGGGTCAGAAACATATACTTTTTTTTCCAATGATGTTGTATCAGAAACATATACTGATACAACATCATTGCAGAGCAATTTGTAAGAATTAAAACAGAGATATTATGAACATTATAGAGACGGTAACTAATGGCAAGAGGATACCACTTGAAATTATATGATAACACTTGAAAGTTGAAATTACTCAACTGGTACAAGAAATCTCTGTACCCTCGCTAAAGTAGATCAAAGCACGGAAATTACAAGTATATCTTTTTATGCTCTTAGTAGAAAACGAGGTTAAGAAGGCTCGTATTATGAAGAGGCGGTTTGCTGTCTTGGCAAGAGAAGTTCTCAGGGTGCCTGACTTGAGAAAAAGATTGTCTGATATGGACGCAGCTCATCATGTGACGATGGCTGATCGGGATTAGGCCTATGAACGGGTTAAAAAAACTCGAGGCTTCTCGGGATAAACATAAGGCGGCCAAAAGGGCTTATAAGCTTGCCTTTTAGGAGTTGCATGCTCGGTCCAAACCTAAACCGGATGACGTTGAAGCAAACTCCTCCTCTGACTAATTTGCTTTTGTAATTTCTTTTTTGTTTGACTATGGCCTCTCTTTATAATAGAATCTCTGGAATTAATAAAATATTTTCTTATTCTCGTTCTTATCTGTTTACTTTCCCAATGTATTTTGTCTTTTGTCTTTGATGTATTTCTTCTTTCCATGCATGTGTGGTGTTATGATAAGTTTTCTTGAGTCCTGTGCACAATTTTATCTAATATCTTTAAAAACTGTTGCACTTCTCCTGTCATACGTGTGTAGAAGCCTCATTTATATTTATCTTTTCAATTTTTGGCACGAATCCAAGAGTTGCATTAGAACAAGCGTGTCTCTTTAATGCATACGTTTCTGGAAACCTTTTGACAAACGGTTACTATTATTGCTTTTCTTAATTTATCTATAAATACCCCCTTGAAGCATGTTTTTCTTCATAATCTCCCTCATATTTCTTTATGCTATATATATTCTTATTTTGCAACTTGCAATGTCTGCCCCTTTTTCCAGATCTGCCTTGGCCTTGCAACTGGGAGCTTTTGAAGCCTCTAGGACTTCAATCGATTCCATTTTCATGTTAAAGTAACAGATTTACTATGCTAGCCATAAGTAAACACACGACACAGAAATTACGTTCATGCTTAAACACTAAATTCCTGCCAGAGACTCACTATGATGAGACGACACATTGTCAAAAATCATGCATGTGTAAATAGAAGTTGGTTGATGAAGAAATGAACAAAAATCCACTAAAGCATGACACAACAACAACCAAAATTACAAAAATGCAAGTTCTTCGCTTAAGAAAAAAGTCTCAGAGAAAAGCTGCAAATCCAAAACATAAAAACATAAATTGTGAGTTCCAACACTCCCAACAGTTTGAAATATTAAAGCATAACTTTATGTCTTCACTTTAAGTTATTCGCCTCACATTCCTCTAAGGCTATCTTTCTTTGTAATTAATTTGTGCACTCCACAAGACACAGAAGTACCGATTCACATGAGACTAGGATATAGCAGAGTTTTGTAATATCAACAAGGAAACAATTCATACATCAAATTTTAAGGTCGCCTGGAAACTGATATACACAACTTATAAATGAGGGGGGGAAACATGAAAATATCTAATAAACTGCAGGCTTTAGTTTAAGAATACTACAGGTAACTCAAAATCGCATAAATATCAAACCAAATAGAAAACAGAAAGAATCACAACAACAGAAAAAAAAAATTAAGGGTTCAATTACAAGTATAGACCCCGCTCTCGTACCTGTGGTTAACCTCGTAAAAGTCGATTTTACCCTCAGAAGCAGGCTTCAAGGAAACCCCAGATAGCGATTTAGTCCCTTGGTATGAAAATTTGACAAAACCAACAACTTCAAGCTCTTCGCCACCCTCTTCTTCACTCAAATCCACGGGCATTCTAGCTCTAAGCCTTTCAGGTGTACCCTTTAGAGGAATCTCTTTAATATGCCATTTCAATTCTCTCTCTGTTCGGTTCAACAAAGCTTTTGGAGAAACTTTTAGTAACGTTGGATCAACAGGTAGTTTCAAAGTAAAAGTCACATCGGATAAAGGAGCTGGCAAATCAGGGTTTGATATGTATTGTATCATCACAGATAGTATCGTCCCACTGTGTCGTTTTACCAGACGGACCCTTAAAGGAATTGGAGTTAAACGAGGTAACAAACTATATTTCAATATCGGTATAGGGTCCTCCTTCGGTGCTATTCTAACATGAAACATGCCATTACCAAGGCTACTAACAGAAGAATTTTGCATAATTGCTCTTTTAACCCCATTTGTACCTTCTAACTTGAACGAAAATTCGGTTTCTTTATCGGAACTTTTAGGAGGCAATGACTTTAGATAAACAATACCCATTAACCCGACTCTAGCAATCAACGACTCTCTAAACTCAACACTAATATCCTCTGATAGATACATCTCGGGACCTTTCATTTCGGTTTTCGTCACCAGTAGATTTTCAAGAGGAGTCTTGGCACCAGCCGACGGAATTGGTGCTGCCACGTCAGCACCAGTTTGTAAAAGCTCAAGCCCAGAGAGCCCTTGTGACTTCGGCACTTTTTTCGTACCGACGAATTCGGAAGCGTCTAAACCGCCACCCCAAGCTTGGTTCATCCCTTCAAAATCTTCTGCTAAAGTGGACCCTTCGTGACTAAACTCGATACCACCATAGTCCCCTTCAAACCCTTCAACACCAATATGGGTCGACTCTGTAGCTGCGGGAGGGGGCAAAGTAGTCACCTCAAGACCCGCCAATGCCAAGGTAAGATCGTTGGCCGACTTATCCTTCTCTCTCTTAAAATCTCCGACTAGCGACTCTGGCTTGCTCAACGCGTCGCTAGCTGCGAAGGGGTCTTTCTCACCTTCCTCCTCCTCTACCTTTTGCTCCTGTTTAGATTCATATTTAAAATTGAAATACTATTGTTCTATCGTAAATTTAACAGACTTTTGAAACGTGATTCACTAAATTTAAATGTATCATTTGAAAAAAATCTCATTACGAGAGAGGATTAAAGTAAAACATCATTACTGTGCCTTTGGTTTTAATAACCTAATAAGACCCACACTTTCAAACATGAGTTTTCCAAGTTATTGGCACTTTAGTGAAACTCCCACTTGAAATGGATTATAAGTAAAATTTTAAAAATCTAAAAGTGATATCTTCTTGGTTTTGAGATTCTTTTTTTTAGCAGCAAAAGGCTTAACACAGAAATTCCAATACAGTCTGATGCTACGTTGATATGTACCAAATCTTAAACAAAAACCACAAATTCGGGGTTTATGATAATTCCGTTCGAAAGCATGTACTCCATTAAACTAAATTTACTACCTTTTGCCCACTTCATCCAATACGACGTAAGAAAATACTCCCTTCGACTGTCCAGTTTGATTATAATATACATTTAACAAAACAAGCGAGTATCTAAACTTAAATTAACATCAAAACAAGCTAGTATCTCCAAGCGATCTTTTTAAGCTTGTTTCAAGCTTTGACTAGTTCTTTTACTACGAAGCGCGCTTTTTAAACAGAGGAAAATACTCCCTTCGTCCCTATTCAACTGTCCAGTTTGATTATATTATACCTCACATATATTCAACATATATTCAAACAAACAAAAGAAGCGAGTATGTAAAACTTAATTTAACTACCTTTTGCTCACTTCGTCCAATATGGCGTAAGAAAACACTCCCTTCGTCCCTATTTAACTGTCCAGTTTTATTATAAATTACTTCACACATATTCAACAAACAAAACAAGCGAGTATGTAAAACTAAAGCTCACATTCACTTCATCCAATACGACTTAAGAAATTAATCACTTCGTCCCTATTTAATTGTCTAGTTTGATTACAATATACTTCACATATATTCACCATATATTCAAACAAACAAAACAAGGGAGTGTGTAAAACATTAAAACTAAATAAACTACCTTTTGCTCCTGTTCGGTCAACGAACCCTGAACAAGCGTCGTCGCCACCTCATCACCGGCCTCCAAAGTCTCCGACGGCAGCTCAAAGCTCGCGCTCGAAAAGGCCTCGACACCAGCCTGGTGCTCGAGGGAATGAATCTCTAAATTACCCCAATTATCCGCCCCACGTATCTTGCTCTCCGAATCCACCGCCGAGTACACCATCTTCGCAATGCTATCACCATGCATGCTCCCTAGCATCGCCGCTAACCTGATCGAGCTAACGCCACGTAGGACGATGTCCATCGCCATGTAGACCTAGTTGATAAACAGAAAATAGCTCATTCATCAATAATGAGCAAAATCAACATTGTTGCTTGCTCTTAAGTGTGAGAAATAGAACAAGAAGAACGAATGAAATAGAATTTTGTATTTCGTTAACCGCCACTGTGTATCAGTGGTTAGCTTTATATAGTCCGCTAACCAACTGATGACAGCTGGACCCAAGCCCGCTTTTGTTATTTTTTTTAGAACGAATGATAGATAAAACCCTTTTATCAGATTTGAGAAAAGAAAGGCTTGTTAGTAAATTAAAACAACTCAAAAGTTCCATTTCTTATTAATTTATTCTTTTTTTTTGTTACTTTGACTACTTTTTTCTATATTTTTGTATCAGGTGGAACTAGGTACATGCTAAAAAGGGCTATAGCACCCCCCACGTTACGAAAAATACGAAAATTTTCCATGTATTTTACTGACAAGTTGACGATTATATCCTTTCAGCACCCCCGTAATTACAAAATAGTATATACATATAAGTCAGCCCCACCCATAACTAAATCCTAGTTCCGCCACTGGCTCCAATCACATTTGTACAGCTGTAATTCCACTTAGCTACTCAAGACTTATTTAATATACACAATCTGATCCTAGTGTATAACACAGAAAACCTTTTTCGTAATTACAGTAGGTACCACAAACATTCAAGAAGTAACAGATTGAGTACATGAAATTTAAGACACTTCAAGAATTGGCAACAGATTTTTTGGTCCAAAATCAGATTTTAATTCTGTTTAAAAAATCCACTGAAAATCTGGATTATTTTAAGCCTAAAAATCTGATTTTTGGAAGCTAAATAATCAGACTGTCCAAACACCGACACATTTTTAAAATCCAAAATCCAAAAATCTAACTAAAAAAATCTGTTGCCAAATGGAACCTTATTTAATACATATACAATCTGATCAACAAAGTAACACAGACAAAAACCTTTAGTAAAATTACAGTAAATACCACAAACATTCAAAAATTAACAGATCAAGTACATAAAAATCCCAAAATACCTCGGCGTACTTCTTCCCGAGCTTCTCCGGGGTGACATCCACCCCCCTACACGCCGTCACCACCACACTCACCGCCTGATTCACAATCCCAATACACTCAAAAACATTATTCGAATTATTATCAACATCTACAGTGGTGATCCCCAACACATAGATAGAGTTGACAAGGCGGTACACGACTCTGTAACGTGTCTCGGCACCGACAATGACCTGACCGGAGGAGGCAGCGAGGGGGTCATCTCCGAGGGAGGAGTCTCCATCGCCATCGGCTGAAGAGCGGTGGTTACCGGAGGCGAAGGATAGGCGGGTCTCACGGAAGGCGGAGAGGGCAACTAACGCACGTGCTGGGGGGAACCATTCACGGGTCTGGAGGAGGACGTTGAGGCCGTTTGAGGGTTGTAGGGCTAGGGCTAAACAAGACATGGTTGGGATTGAGGGGGATTGATTGGGTTGTTTTCGGAAAGTTGAGGGATCTGATTAGCGGATTATTGTTTTGGATTGAAGTGGGTTTTCTTCGATGGTTTGATTAAAAAGGGGGGAAATGTGAATGGATTTAAGTGTTCAGATCTAATTAGCAGCTGAAAGTGGATTAATTGAGATGCGAGAGAGAGAGATATGTGATTTTACTGTCTATCGGAGAGATATCTCGCGGGGTTGAGGATCGGAGGAGAGAGATATATAATATTGTGAAATGAACTTTTTAATCATTTTTGGAAAATTTTATTTGGCTCGTTTTGATAAAATTGATAAAAAATAGTTTCTCCCTTTCCATTTAATGTGTAATTTTGACTGACTTATAACTTGTATTAAAATTGTCAAAATGATTTTTTTTAAAATATAATCATAAATTTTAACATTTGAACTATATGGTCAACTTTTGAAAAATTTCATTACGATAATTTTGATACAAGTTCTTGACCGGTCAAATTTACACGTAGTTTCGTAATAAACAATTAAATAGAAACATATGAAATAATAAAATGAAGCAGAAAAAAAATTTAAAAATTAGTAACAAAAGGTAAAATGCCCCTATGTCACTTTTACATCCTCATTCTTTTTATTAATTAGTATATATACATTTAATTCATGCTTATTTTTCTTATATATAAAATCGTTGATGGCAAATTATATTGAATCTCATTGAAAATAATAAAATTAATTGACCGATCAAAATTGCATTTATTTTCGTACTACTCCCTCTGTTTCCATTTAATTGTTCACTACGAAACGACGTGCAATTTTGACCGGCTTATAACTTGTATCAAAATTGTCGAAATGATTTTATTTAAAATATAATCATAAAATTTAACATTTGAACTATATGGTCAACTTTTGAAAATTTTCATTCCGACAATTTTGATACAAGTTATTGGGCGGTCAAATTTGAACGTAGTTTCGTAATGAACAATTAAATAGAAACAGATAAAATAATAAAATGAAGCAGAAAAAAAAAATTAAAAATTGGTAACAAACGGTAAAATGCCCCTATGTCACTTTTACATCCTTGTTCTTTGTATATATTTTTTTTCAAGTCAAAGATGTCATCAATTCTGGATCTTAATCGTAACTTGTAAAAATAATTTATGAGCGTGTTTTTTTTCACGTCAAATAATCCGATTCACTATAAAATCGTAAGTCATATTTACGATTTGTAAGTCAAAGTCAAACTTACGATTTAACTTCTGATAAAAACCGTAAGTGTGACTTACGATTTACTGTGAAAATTACCGTTTTGCCTCTGCTTCGTAGAAACGTATCACACACTCTCTCACTCTCACGAATTTGTAAAAACATATCACATGAAACGATCAAACAACAAAATAATTCATTTTTATTGATGAGTTGTGAAAATTTATTATGTTTTGAAGGAGAGTATTGCAGTAAATATTACGAGTGTTTGTTTAAGATACAGTTAAGATTGACAAGTATAAATATATACTGTATTTATAGTCAAAATTTATGAAATACTGCATGTATATTTATTTTTTTCAAACTTTAAATAAATATGCATTGTGAAATCATTTTCGGCTATGTCAAGTCATTTCACGAAAAATACAAGTTTGTGTGTTGTTAATTCAGTTTTTTTTTTAGAATTGTTTAAGTGTACGTTGCCTTTTGACGGATTTTAGAGATATGGTATCGGAGGGAAAATGCACTACGAAACCATAATTCAAAAGTACGGTCCGTAATTCAAAACTACACTCCGTAAGTCAGAGTTACGTTTTTGCAGTGGATCCATATTATTTGACGTGAAAAAAAGACGATTCATTAATTTATACTAGCGGACGTGCCCACGCGATGCGTTGGTATGACGGTATCATATATCCATTAAGTACACACAGAGATATCAATTAAATCGAATATAAACTTGACAGTCATACTTAAATCACATAAATTAACAATAATAATATTATTGCAAAAAAAAGAAAGTTTTCATACATGAAAAAGTAAAAAAACTGGAAAGATAGGGAGAGAACTGGAAAGAGAAACATATAATAGTCAAATGAATTTGAAAGTGTGACGACGGTTAACATAACATAGCATTTTTATTTTGCATTCTGCGTGTAATTAGTGTTTTTTTTTATTTGCAATTTGTGTAATTAAAATATTTTTTTTGTAAATATTTGTTTCAATGCTTCATAGGGGATGTTGACATAAACTAATAGTATAGATGTAGAGATCTAATCATGGTAGTAGTCACTGTGTTGTTTTTCGATCCACAAAGCAACCATGTAATGGCAAGAATCGAGTCTTATCACAACCAGCCGGAAACGCTTAACAAAAAAAACTTAATTACATTTGGTTTACACTCGAATCAATCAAGCCGGGAGAGTATCCGATAAAGTTGAGCCGAAATTAGTTCAAGTTATATTAGTTGGGCCCGGTCGTGTCGGGTTTGGAGATTTTTTTCGATCCGAAATATGAGAGTTGGATTGATTATTTGATCTAGAAAATCAAAGCTTTGATATGAGAAAGAAAGTTATTGAGGAGAGAGTGAAAAGGTAAAAAAAAGAAAGTGCGAAATATTGATTTAAGCGGGAAAAAGGCAAATCTCAAATTCCCATTAGTACTATTTACCCTACCCCCTCCGTCACATCACGTTCTCTCTCTCTCCCTCTCTTTACAACGATGTCTTCATCTAAACCCGTTGTTGATGGAGAAATATCCGCCGTCGAAACAGATTCCGATATATCTCGCCGTATTCTTCGCCGTCGCTGGGAGTTAGCCTCTGTTCTCAACTTTTTACAGGTACATATAAATACATATATACATATATTTATACAATATCTATCTATCTAATTTATATCGGTGAACATTTTATACCATCTTAATTGATTGCTGTTTATGTATGTATGTATCTATCTATCTAAAAGTCGAGTTAGAATATGTTTGGTAACATATTTTTTGGTCCAAAATCATATTTTTAAAAATCTAGATTTTTAACTTTTTCAGCCTAAAATTAGATTTTTAGAATCCAAAAATCGACTAAAAAAATTTGTTACCAGACCGGGCCTCAACTTTTTAAAGGTATATATATATATTATATACATATATCTATTACTATTATTTATAGTGTATATATTGCCAATATCTATCTATAATTTATGTCGGTGAACATATTACCAATTTAAATCGATTGTTGTTTATGTATCTATGCATGTATTTGGGATAAAAAGAGGGTTTGTACAGTATAGATGCTTTTAATGGATGTGTTTTCAAGTTAATATGTGTTTTAGGTCTAATTTATATTTTTCTGAAAATGTGATCTAGAGTGAAAAATGAGATTCACGTGTTGTGTTCATGCTATTTTTAGTAAATTGGTAGACTTTGATATTTTGAATTTACTAAATTACAGTAAATATTTATATTATCTATATATCTAATTTATTTTCGGTGAACATATTACCATCTTAATTGATTGCTGTTTATGTATCTATTAATGTATTTGCAGGATAAGATGAGGGTTTGTACAGTATAGATGCTTTAAACGGATGCGTATTCAAGTTAATGTGTTTTAGGGTTAATTTTTATTTTTTGAAAATGCAATATTGGGTGAAAATTGAGATTCACATGTTGTTTTCATGCTATTTTTACTAAACTGATACAATATGAAATTACTAAAATAAAATATAAATTAGACCGGAAAAACAGTTTACATCGATCATGTGCGTTGTTCTTATTTATAGTAAACTATTATCGTCTTATGTACTTTGAACAAACTTTCATTTCAATTGATATTTAAATTGAAACACTAGAATTCTGTGTGTTGTTACTTTGGAGCATGATTTTCCAAATTCAGTAGGAAAATTTCTTTCAGGGAGAGTTAAAGTTAAATATCATTATTATATGCGTCCTTTTTCTTAATTACCTAATAAATTCCGGGCTTCCAAATATGGATTTCCTATATTGAATGCAATCTAGGCATAGTCCCAATTCAAAATGGATTGTGGGTAAAATTTAACAACCCAACGTGATATTTTCCGTGGTTTTGAGTTTCATTTTTATGCAAGCAGGAAAAGGCTTAAGGTAGATTGTTTAATACGAGAATTTGTTCATCTATTTGCATATACGGGAACATTTGTATATGTATTTAACTTTAGTTGTTGTAGGACTTTTAAGGAAGGGTTAGGAGATGTAAAATAAAACGGGCAAAACTTTACGTGTTAAGATTTTACCATTATTGCCTAATTTGTATATATTCCATATCGATTTCTAAAGGAAAAGAAAAGGTTGTGGTGCTCATATTTTAGCTGCTAAGTACATAGATATAATGAGAAACTTGGTGCGGTTCGGTAATTACATAGGAGGTAAGTAGTTCCTCATTCGTTCGTGGCGAGAAATAGAGTATTGTGTTGGAAGTTGATCTTATTTTCTTGGCCTGTTGAAAGGAGAAAACATGAAGAAATTACCATTCTTCGCTTTTGGTTGTGTATTTGCTTGACAAATTTGCTTGCTTACTAAATCATATCTCGAAGCACATGGTTAATATCCCCCCAACCCCCCGCTAAAATTACCCTAGGAAAAGAGATGAAAAATAAGAAAAGTTTAATGACTCTTTAAAAATCTCCTGTTAATGTTATGGTGGTAGCTTGACTTGTTTCCATAGGAATCAAGATGCTTTGGAGGCCTATATTCCATTTAGTAGGTGCTTAGTTCTTGGGTTCAATTAATTAAACACGTTATTTGTAATTAGCTTTTAGAGAATATTGTACAATCACATAAATAAATTTTTATGTCAGCATACAATATTTTACGTAATAAATTTCATAGAAGCTGAAGTTAGAAAGAAAATAGAGTTTTACCCTCACGGTGTAGCTGTAAGTTTAGTTTTGCAAACACCTTTTGTCGGCTCTGATCAGAAGAAGACAAGTTTGCAATGAAGATGATATGGATACCCATAGTTCTTTTGTGGGTCGTTAGTTTGTGGGTTTAAAGTTAAAACGACTACACACATGACCTGTTTATAGCTTTGAGTCGAGTAGTTGTACATTGTAGAATTATCAGTTAAAATAGATCTGTTAGTATCACAAGTTTCTACTGATTTAAAGTGTATTAATACCAATTAATGATCAATTTGGAACTTGAAGTGATTATTCTTTGGTTTAAGTGCAACTTATAACTTTTCTTAATGCAGGTATTTGAGCCAGTTCTCGAGAGTAAGATGAAAATATCTGCTGAAGAGATAGAGACTGCGTTAATTACTCCAAATGGTTTACTTGCCCAGCTTCACATAACACTTTTAAAGGTTTTGGTTGCTTCTTTATTAAATACTTGATGCTTTAACCTTCATTTAATTTTCTTTTAAAGGAATAATTTTGACGTGGTTAAAATACAGATTTTGTTACATTATATTAAATAAATTTAATGTTTTTTTTATTCTGGGTTGAACAGAAGAAAATAAACATGTATTTGATTTCAACCAGATAGCGTGTGTTTGCATTCTTCATTCCTCTCCAGTAGCAGATGAAGGGATGAATTAGTTGAGCATTAGCTAAGCATGTTTAAAGTTAGGATTAGTTCTATATCGTGATAATAAAGAATCATATTGTTAAGTCGTCAATTGCGTATTTAATATTTTTTTTACAAATTTTCTTATATAAAGACTCACGTAGTTTTGTTTGTCAGGGAATACCTCCTGTAAGTAAGACCTTAAATGGTTTGGATGCTTGGGTGACAGCGCTGTTCAAGAAACTTACTACATGGTGGCCATGGGTAGGTTCCTAAATCTTATTTGGTATTGATAACACTTGTAGATCCTAGTAGAGTAATTGATATATTTCATATTTCTTAACATATATTTGTTTGGACTTTTTAGGTTGCTGAAGGTGATATTCCGATAACCGTAGCTAAGGGGTATTTCCTTTATTTATGTTAATTCTTTTTATGTGATCTGTATGTTTGTCTTTCCCCAGTCTCAGACCCTTATTAGTTGCATGTGTTTCGCAGGGAAGAAATATCCAGATACAAAGAACTTGATCCCACAACTCGTCTGTTGCTCTTAAAAGCTCTTTGCGAAATTCGGGCAGAAGTAATTTTTCTTTACTCTTCTTGTTTCTATCTAAATATGGTAGAAGAATGTACTCTTTTGCTTGTTTGATTTTTTTTCAAGTTAAGATTATCTTATAAACTTTTAGCACTTTGTTGTGTGATTTTATCTTGAGTTATTGTTTGTTTACTAACAGAGTTTTTCTGTACGCAGCAACATGACATAGTATCACATGTTAATGATGCATTGAAAAATAAAATTGAAGTTTCTACTTTCCGCAAAGATATGATTGGTGGAGATGGAATCAAAGTCGCATATTGGTAACTTTTTCAGTTTTTTAAGAGTCTATTTGAGTATTTCTTGAAGTGTTGATGACGCGTTTTTATTTTTAGGTTTGATGGAAACCCAGTTATAGGGTATAGATTATACAAGGAATCTATTAAATCTGAGCCAATTGGTAAGGGGAAAAAATGTTTACCATTAACCATTTCTGACTGGGAGACTTTAGCAACCAATTTTGACGAGTTCCACAAATTGGTGGTGAGGTCCCTATCTTCGTCTGCTAGGAATAGATCTTTTTCTGATAAAGTCTTTAAATCAAACTTTTTCCTAATTGGTTAAGTTTTGTCAGGATGATTTTTCATCTAGTGGATCTAAAGTGGAAGTTGCTGTTGGCCGGACTATAGAAGCTGATTTTATTCCTATTATTGACAAACTGCAGAAGGTCAGTGTTGATTTATTTTTCTTGTAAGGCTTTTAATTTACTTTTCTCATGCTCACCCTTGTGTTTACCAACTTTATTACCATATGAGTTTTATTTCAAATTCAAATGGGCTGTCTAACTTCGCTGGTCTCTAATCTTAACAGAAGAAAGAAAAAGTACTGAGGCAACAAAAGAGGCAAGATATGCTTATAAATGCATTTCGTCATAGTGGAATCGCTCGCTCCTGCCGTAGTCGGACATCGGTCACGTATACATTTGGTATGATCAAAGTTTTATTATAAAATTGATTATTTACAGTATTTAGGATCTGACCTTTCGGTAATGATTTAATTCTATATATATAGTGACTATAGTCTATGATTTCTAGACTCACGACATTATGTTTAAGTTGATAGTCCAAATTGTCTTCTTTTAGTGTATTGAATTGGGCGCCTGAATAGATAAAATCTTAGTAGTTTAAATCGTGTCATTATTTGAGCAGTTGCAGGAATGTAGTTTACTTTGTAGGCATAATAAGTTAGGTTGGCTTAGGAATTATAAGCCTTTCCAGTGGTCTCTAATTATTTGCATGGTTCACCAACATTTACACCATCCGGTGCCAGTTACATCTTGAGAAAATCAATTGTAAACTTTCTGTGCACTACTTATTCTGTTGTAGTTCATTTAGGTGCTTGCCCTATGTTTAGCAAAGGAAGGAGCTTATATTTTGCACCTTGAACAAGAATTAAATTTCACTGCCTTATCCTTGATTTTCTCTGTTTCTATAACTAATAGAACAATCTTTTACTTGGAAACAAATATGCAGATGCATATGATAAGGCCATTGATGAAGCTATCCAAGTAACAAAGTGAGTCCCTTGCTCTCATCTCTTTCTCTCTCTCTCTCTCACACACACATTTTAACACGATTTGCATTTCATTGGTTTTTCATTCATATAGTACGGCACTTAATTCTTTGTCTTTTTCAAGTATAAAATCACTGAAGATTTTTTAAGAAATATATAGAAGAGTGTGAGTGTAATTTAGGTTCTTGAGGCGTTATGGTTGATATGATCACAGATTCACAAAACATCTCAATCATTTCCAATTTTTTACAACCAAACTCAATGTCTTACCATTTTAACATACAGATGGATGTAAATGTTCATAAGATATAAAAACAACTTGACCATAACTGTGAGTTAATGATTTAGTTTACACATTTTCTGAGCTTGATCTGACATATGGCACAATCTCGCATGTCACTTTCGTTTGATATTGTTATTTCTGGTTTTTGTAGTGCTGATGCTATTGACTTAGGGGTCAATTATTACAAATATGTATAACTGTTTGACAATGGCGTGATACTTCATTGGACTAACATGTTATTTGTTTGTCTGAAGTAAGAGTCTTTTAACCTTTTAACGTTTGGTACCAGGCCTTCAGCTTATAGTCATAGATAGTTGTAAAAATCCTAAATTTGGTTTTAGACAACCTGAAAGTACCTTAAAAAACTGCACTCATCTCATGATTTCCTTCTGATTTGGCTGTAGCAAAACTTTTTTGGACTTAGAACTTACTAACACTAGTATCATCTGTGGAAATTTTTTTTTAAGTCTGAAGGTATTAAAATATCAGTGATTACCTTATTGTCACTTCTGAATTTACTATTTGTGTTTTACCGGGATATAGCACTTGGAAAAAATGAAACGCAATTGAGATCGGTAGGATTAAATATGTTTTTTCTGTGTTTTGGCAAGAATCGTGAAATTTTGGTAGTTGTAGCTGCATTCTTTCGACTCCTTTTTCATTTCAGAAACCAGAATAAACGCACAGTCCTCCATTCGTATGAGTAAGTGATTGATTTTTTCGTTGGTTATTTTTAGTAAAAAAGGAGAGAACTGGTATGGTAATTTGTTCTGGCATTGTAAGAAATATCATTGTTTTAGGGAGAAAATCATTAAATTAAAGGTAAGCTGACATCATTATGATTCTTCCTCTTGGGTTCGGGTTCAGAAATAGGAAAACTACCACGGATCTCAGGAAAGAAAAAAAACAAGGAGACGGTAAAGAAACAAACAAAATAGACTCAAAGGAATTCTCAGGATCAGATATCGATTCGGAAAAGAGTTCTGCTAATACACAGGAATCTACAGAAAGTGACAGTGAAAGGGAGCTGCGTGACAGTCATGTAGAGAGTGAAAATGACAGCGAAGAGGATGATGAAGCGTATAACGAGGATGATAGCTTCTCAAGTGGTTCTGAAATGACTAAAAAAGAAATTGGCATTAAAAATAAACTTAAAGAAAATCCGAAGAATATTCACAGGCATTTTGGTTCCCGATGGAGTAGTAGACTAGCCGGGAATGCTAATCATTCTGTTTTAGAAAACAAAGCTGTTGTTGCCAAAAATAGATCTCGACAAAGACTTACTCGCAATTCGGCACTTGAGTGCACTATGATCCCTGATTCTGAAGACGAGCAGTTGTCTGATGATGGAAGCCACCAGTCTTCTGGTAGCAAAGATTCTCAATGAGTGCCATGTCAGCATAGCTGCCGATGTGGCATCATGTGGTTTTTGAAAAAGGAAACATGCCATTCACTTTTCTGAAAATTGCCCCTTCGGTTTTTGTAACGTAGATAGGGAGTATTTTGATGGAGCATGTTTTTTTTGTACTTCCAAAGTTAATCTATCGGAACCAAAATAGAATATGTTACTGTGTTGAACAGTTTTTGGTTTTTTTGGTTATGAATTGTTGTTATGTAAAGGTGTCGGTATCAGGTTGAGACCTTATCAAAAACTGATCCGGTTGCATTTGAATTAGAGTAGTCCTGTTTCAAAGTGCTGTTACTGCCGTATTCAATTCTCCTCCCTTTTCGCATATGGTTGTGTATTTGAACTTTGAGATACTTTTTGGTATTGTAAATTACACTGTTATTAATACATCAAATGAACTTCTTTGGTGGGCAACTGAGTAAATCGCCCTTTTTGTGTGGTAACTCCCGAAAATTAATCAGGTTGGAGTTGGAGGTATCTATGATTGAGTCTTTCAGATATACAATTAAGGGACGTTTTCTTTTGAAGAAATGTTGTTAATAGGGCCGGAGTGCAGTCACCAAGTTCAAAATTTTTGGTGACTAGATTACCAGATCTTTCTGGTGCTTTTGCAACAAATGTTAGCTCCTTATAAGCGAATGGACTAATATCAGTCTTCCAAAATGAATATAATTCTTTATACTATCAATATTACTTATCATAAATGTAACTATATGATTTGAGTGTTTAAGATAAACAATTAAGTGCCCTTCTTTTTTTCAAAAAAGAAATGTTGTTAGAGGGAGAGTGGCTGTCATTAATACTGATTAATTATCGTAACATCGATATTTCTATAAAAAATAAATTATGTACCATTATATTTTCAATGTTCGACAACGGGGTTGTTTGGTTGTCCACCAAAAGCATACTTTTGGACCATTTTACTTATAATAAGTAAATGGTGTTTGATTGTCATTAAATAAGTAATGCTTTTTCAAAAAGTAAAGTTGTATAAGTAAGCTTTTCAAAAGTAAGCTATATCATACTTTTACAAGAGAAAATGTAAGCTTTTCAAAAGTAAGCTATTTTAATATTTTTTTGCTATTCTTTTAAAAAGTATATTTAGCGAGACGGTATTTTTCCAAATGGAATAAATTTTAAAAAAAATTCAAATAATATATTTTTAAACTAAAAAAAGTAAGAGTACCAGATTTTGCCAAACAAAATTTTCTATAAAAGTATACGTTTATAAAAACCAAAGAACAAACCGTTAATTATGTTGTTTTGTCAATTTCAAGTCTATTTTATTAATTTTACGTGTTGTAATTTATTTAAGTTGTAAAATGATTAACATGAAAGCTATATTAATGGTCTTTTAAAAAAAAAAAAAGTAAAAGTACATGAAATCACCAATCAGTATTTTTGCTACTTATTAAAAGTAACTTTCATCTTACTTATTAAAAGTACATGAAATCACCAATCAATATTTTTGCTACTTATTAAAAGTAACTTTCATCTTACTTATCAAAGTAAAAATCATTATATTCTTCTAACTTTGTAACTTTTTATGTTCGTATAATCATTATATTTTTCTAATTTTGTATTTTTTAATCTTTAAATAATGAAATATTTTTTTTGCTAGTTAATTATTTTGCTTTATTCTATTAATCGAAATAAACAATTCATTTTCACTTTTTTTTTTTTTTTTTTTTTTAATTTTTTTTAAAAGGGTGCAACACGAGGACTTCCCAGTGGGTCACCCATCCTAGTACTACTCTTGCCCAAGCACACTTAATGGTGCATAAAGGTAAAAGTAAACATATTTTACCAAACAACATTTTTAATGAAAAGTATATTTTTACGGTGTGTACCAAACAACATTTACTTACCAAAAAGTAAACAGAAAAAAAGTATACTTTTGAACGCGACCAAACGAGGCCAACATCTGATTATAGGGCAGCCGTTTCTTGTTTTGATGTGTAATTTATCCTCTCATATTCGGAGTTGTTTTATTTTTATCAAGAGGAATCAGCTAATTAAAATTAACAACTTTATTGGATATAAAGTCAGGATGGCCGAGTGGTCTAAGGCGCCAGACTCAAGTTCTGGTCTTCGAGAGAGGGCGTGGGTTCAAATCCCACTTCTGACATTTTATTTTATTTCATTTTTTGTTCCTTTTGTTCTCTTCAGAAAAATAGAATAAATAGTACTTACCCAATGATAAGCGTCACTATAAAAACAATATAAGTGAGTTGAATTCTTCCTGAAAAAAGAAGCAATTAACTGAAACGTAAAGCAAAAGTAGATTGTTAAAAAGTTTCTCAATTCTGGAACTTGGAATTAGCAAGTTTTCCTATTTCTAAAGCTGTACCCTTACTGGGGCTTTTAGTTTTTTTCTCTTTGCTTTCTTTTTCAGTCACCAACTCACGATTGACAGATAACAAATGGAAAATATATTCAGAATGGAAACTTAACCTAAAACTGGAATGCAAGTTAAACAACACTATAAAACTAGTAAAAGTTGCATATAAGCAATGCGTTTCAAGCTGTTTGCTACCGCGTCGAGGTTTGTATTCCGATAAAATTATGTTATTATGACAGTAACGAATCTCTCAAGTTCCTAATCTTGGCATATAAGACATTCAACAGACAATTTGCTTTTTCACCTTACATAATACTACATACAGGGTAAGATGGCATATAATTGCCCAACGAAGAAAGCAAACCGAAGTACATCCATTAGAAATAATCAAGCCACCAGATAACTAGCCTGTAAGTAGTGACAATCGATATATTTTGTAGATAATTTTAATTGTCCAGGCAGGTATAAAAAAGTCCAGAAAAAAAATACAAATGTATGATAAGTAGATACAAAATTGGGAATATATTTTATATACAAAGACGAGCTGAGCCTGTAGTAACTTCACAGACTGCCTACGTACCCCTTTATAAAACTAGGGGATCAAGCCGCACGTAGTTCTTTATAATTCTTTACAAAGACGGGCTGAGCCTGCAGTAACTTCATAGACTGCCTACGTACCCCTTTATAAACCAGAGGATCAAGCCGCACGTAGTTCTTTATCGTTCTTTACGTAAACTAGTACTATCATACGTTCAATTCAAATCATTACATCAAATAATCTAGTAAAGAAACAACTAAAAAGCTAAACTAGTCGAGCTTGCAGGTTGAAATCTTCGGCTTCTTTTTCCTTCCAAGTGCGCAACTGATTCCATATTTCAGCAATGTGCATCCAAAATTGTCAAATATATGCTGGCATCTCTTTGTATTGTACTTGTAGAGATGTCCATCCGTCATCAAAGTTAGCTCCATATGTGGAGACCACAATCAAGTGCACGGCAGATACCAACTGATAAGGGGTGCCAAAACAAACACGAACATTATTATTTATAGAAATAGTAATTTTAATTGAAAATATGATTAAGTATGTGGTGCATCGAGACTCGCAAGGCTCAAAGAAAACTTTTAATCTTCTTAAATACAGTAGACTGTGGCTAGGCCACAAATTTTCGACTTGCACAAAGGTACCTGGAATCTTAGTACTGACCATACAATGCCCGTGACTCCTACGAAAAGGTTTTGGTCCTTCCTACAGCAACTCCTTGTAGCTCATCAAAGTAATAAAACTTCGACTACCTCGTGATCACACTTGTTCCAATCAACTATTGTGTAACCATTATTCTTGATCTTCTTGTTTGATGAAACATACTTCACGTTTGCTCAACCGATGAGGCTTATTCATGGCTTAGAAGCATCTCAGTAGTATATCAGATTAGGATCCTTCACCGAGGGATCTTTGGGATCTCATCTGCATATTCAAGCATGTGAATTACAACCATATGCTCATAGGCTCAAGGTCTTTTCCTAGTAACATCTAATAAGGTACACTACCTCGAGATAGCAACTCCTTGTAGCTCATCAAAGTATCAAACTCCGACTACCTCATGATCGTACTTCTTCCGATCAACTATTGCGGAACCATTATTCTTGATCTTCTTGTCTGATGAAACATACTTCACTTTTGCTCAACCGATAAGACTTATTCATGGCTTAAAACATCTCAGCAGTAAATATCAGGTTAGGATCCTTCATCCATGTATCTTTGGGATCTCATCTGCATATTCAAGCATGTGAATTACAACCATATTCTCATAGGCTCAAGGTCTTTTCCTAGTTATCATCTGAATAAGGTCTACTACAAGGATTACCAAAAGAATAATACAAGTATTTAAGCAAAATATAATTTTAATTGTGACTTGTGAGGCTATAAGTTTTTTTTTTTTTTTTGTGATAGTTGAAAATATGAAAAAACATACACCTCAATGACGTTTTTGGGATCAAACAAGATGTTCTTTAAATGATATTGTAGTAATTTAGTAATGAGAGTAAGAATTTTTGGTTTCCACAAAGTACCTTGAATCGAGTGCTAATCTTGTCTCCATAATCCGAAACTCGTATAGAGTCTATGAACCTTTAGTGAGACCCGATACAGCTTCTAGGGAATCAAATTAATAAAAGTTCCTGATTAGCCATTGCACTTCTTCTAATCGGTCCAAAATCGCACATTCTTGGCTTCAATTTGTATGCAGCCATTGCCATACTTCTCACCCTTCCGTTTGCCACATCATCCATAACCGACGAAACATAAGGATGACTAAGCAGCATCTCCGTGCTAAACCTCAAATTCGGATCCTTCACCAAACACCTTTTGATAAAATCTTGAGCTTCGTTCGGGACCCAACTAGGTATTTCCGGGATTTGGTCAGTATACCCAAGCTTGTACAGTACAGCCGCACCCTCAAGGGCCCAAGGTAAATTTCCAGTAATCATCTCAAGAACCGTGCACCCCAACGCCCAAACATCAATTTTTGGCGTATATTCACCTTTACTAATCGACTCTGGCGCCATATACATAGGAGTTCCCCTCCCTTTTCCCTTTTCTCCCACTTTCTTGGCGAGTCCAAGATCACAAATCTTGGCAGTTTTGCCGACGATCAAGATATTATCGGGCTTGATATCACAGTGTACTACCCCCTGTTTATGCATAAAGAAAAGACCATACAGTATTGAACGTGTATACCTCCTAATATCCAGTTCTGGAAATTTCCGGTTCGCCAGAGTTCCACCGTCTGCGTACTCAAGTAATAGATTATAGAAATCTTGACCGTTTTCAACTGTCAGATCACCAGCAAAGCAACGGATGATGTTGGAGCAACCTTCAAGTTCTTTCAACATGGTTCTTTCGTTGAATAAAGAATCGGACTCAGATACGAGGGATGATTTAACGGCCATGAAGGGATATTCTTTGAAGCATCCACCAGGTGATGCTGTTGCTAGGTACACGGACGCGAATGCTCCTGAACCTAAAAATCTACCTCTCTTCCACATCTTGAAAAGATCTCTCAAAACCTCTTAAATTTCTGTTTTCTGAAAAAGTAAGTTTTCAACTTGCATGTTGCAATGAAATAAGAAGACTTCTAAATGTTATAATTCTAATATAAATATACTCTCATATTTTGTGAAACAATCTATTTGGTCTTTGTACGTTTGAGTTGAGCAACCAGGATCCCTTTAAAAGTTTAATTAGTAGTGTTTCATATGTAATGGACTAAACAAAAACAATAAGATTTTTAAATAATTTGTGTTAATTCCGGAATATTTCACAAACATATATAGTACTTAATCTGTTACTATCATCAAAAAATAGACGAACATATCACAAACTTGACACCCAAGTATTATCTCTACTCCAAATGGCAAATCCTAATCCCACTCATAAAAATCAAGAACAAATAACTGCTCCAAATTGTCCAAGATTATCTTCTTGCCGTTTCAAATCACAGACTTGTTAGCCTACCTAAATCTCTCTCTCTTTTACTAAAAGAATCAGTTTCTTTGTTAGCCACCGTTGAGAACCCAACATCACAGGTGCACTTCATAGTAGAAGCTTCACCGCTATCCTCAAATCATTAAGTAAAACAACGAAGAAGGGAACATGCTTACGACTATACAAAATTTCTCCTTTTTGGGCAGCTGTTCACCGTTGGATCTTGCCAATACAGCCCCCTATAGTTTTCGTTACCGATATATCTTTTCTTTTTTTCATTGTTCTCAGGGATTTTTTGGGTAATCTGCTCCCATGCTGCAAACAGTCAAATCTGAGCTGAACCTTGCCGCTCTTCTTTCTTTCCAACGCAATAGCTGTGTATCAGGTTGTGGAGGAAAGATTTTCTACAGTGTTCAACTTCATCCATACAACGTACGCATCTGTAAAACAAAAAGTATACAAGTTACTACCAATAGATAACAGATTCCAGTAACAAATAAAATAATATATCTGTATATATTTGTAAGGTTAGTTTGAAACAAGTAGAATCGACTGCGTATTCTACTAAAAATACTGCAAGAAATTAATGCAAAAGCTACTTTCAAAGAGATTGGGAAGAGAGAGGAGAGACGAAAGAAGGTGCTGTTAAATTTTACCTAGCAAGTTTGATGGCTGCATGTTTGCAAAATACCTATCAAAGACTCAAAACACGAGAATCAGTTTTTTCACCTGTAAGGAAGATCCAGAAGAATGTAATCTGCAATAATTAAAGGCTAAGAAAAATTGAAGTACTTTACCAAACGTTTTCATTTGGTAGTGCAGCTCGTACCTATGATAAACATCTTACATCAGCCGATCGAAAGACATAACCCTACTCTATCACTATAAGAATTATGGTGTTTAGTGACGAACTATTCGATGTTCTCACTAAGTGTATCCATTTTTAGTGACAAAAAAATACTAAACGTCACTAATTAGAAAATATTTGACATAGTGACGAGAAATTTTATTTTTGTCACTGATTATCCAGATATTTAATTGCTAATTCAAAAAAATTATTTACACACTGTCCCAACATACTATGTGAATAAGATGAAATATAAATAGGGTCCTATGCATTGGTTAAGGATGTATGACATTTGTTTTCATAAGTTAATTAGAATAATTCATTAATAATATTTCTATAATTTAAGTAAGTTAAAGACTTAATCTTAGTAAAACAATAATGTAACAATACTTGTATTGAATGCAACTTGAATTTGGAAATCAATTTAATACTTGTATTGTGAACTAATTAGTTATATTTTGACTATTCAGATTGTTTAATAAGCAGATTTTGACTCGAATTAGGTTAATTGTTTTATTTCATGCTTAATAAGTGGTAAGTCAAATATATTTGATCTTTAAGTCGCCTGTTGATGTTATGAGACTAGCGGAATATTGAAGAGCCAAAACACTATACGTTGCTGGTTTCAACATATTGAATTTTAGGTAGTTTTCGTTGTTTTTTTCAAAAGGAAAAGTTGTATTTGTTTTAGTAAGTTTTATTCCGACAAAAAGCTGTTAAACTGCGTTTGGGGTTAAGTAATATTTGTTCAAATTTACTCTCTTATTTAGGCTTTGTAAAATGTTGAATTTCTATTATGACGTCATTATAAAATCAGTAATTATTTTGAAGTACAGTTAAAACGTCGTTACTTGTAATTTTTCTTTGGTTTCCCGAAATTATAATTTACTTACTTTTTTTTTGTTGATGTTAATTAAATTCTTATTTATGATCTCAAGGTGTTAGTAATTTGTTCTACAGATTAGACAAACCAAAGTTTGGCAACACTGTACTATAGTACAACCTTGATGGATCGCGATAAAACTGATAATAACTGACTGGAAAAAAAATATTAATTTTCATCATTAATACGACATACTCGAAATATGATTATCGTCTTTAATAGTCCATGTAAATTTTGAAATTTGTATTCAATAGTAATTTAGATGAACAAACTATTTCTCTCTATGTTTGCGACCTGACGACTACAAAAGAGGTGGTATACTTTGTTCCTTTCTAAAAAAGTTAAGAGGATCAACCTCCGACTTCACTTTCACTAATCTTTCGAAATTTCCCTTTAAGTATTTCTCCCCATACACTTTAGCTTCTTCTAAAGTAGCATTGCTACTCCAACTACTACCGATATCAACATCTCTATAGTTGAGATACGCTTCCCTTGGGTTGTTAGACACATACGGAGCCATAAATTCATAAAAAAACGCCTAGGCAAATCTAAATTCTTTTCAGCTACAATATCACTAGCCCAACCGTTAGTATACTGAATCTTGAATAACACGACTATATGAGCAAATGGTGTTTCAGAGTCTTGAGACCTCGCTCATTCTGCCCGCATACGGATTCCATTTCATGGTCATGACTTCTAGTTCAATCATTTTTTCCCAAATAGTTTCCATATCATGAATGGATATTGGTTTGTACACAAAATCCGACTTTATTTTGAATGGAATCGGATGCGGATTTCCCCGTTTGAGCAACACATCTTCAGGTTTGTCTATAGATGACCCGTACCAAAAAAGGACGGATTCAAGCCAAGACATTTCAATACAGTCGTCCTTTTTTAAACCCAATTGAGGGTAACTTGTGTGCATTAATAAAAGAAGATCTTCGGCGTTTCCAAGGAATATGGCATAGTTAGTAAGCTTGATGGTCTTCTCACCCTCTTTGGTGTTGGTTCCATTCACGACGTCCATTACTAACCGAATAAATAATTCGTTTGGTAGCTTCGTTGCAATACTTTGCCACTCAGAACAAGGTTGAGACCCTCTTGCTCCAAAGTTCTTTCCATTATGAATACAGTAACCTGTTAAGAATAAGATTGACAACTTTTAGTTGTAAATATGTATTGCTTTATTCAGCAATCAGCACCATGCAAAATGATAATCAAATCTGAACGCCATTAAGCAAGTGAGTATCTGGATATATTAAGAGAAATTCATGAAAAAATCGCAAACGATTCAAATGCATAGAATCAATTTCCTTACATATGATATAGAATGAGAAAAAATACATTTAGTACACCAAACTATAGTGCTGTTAACGATTTGGGTACTCACCTTTCAAATTTTCTAATTTGGGTATCACACTATAATAAATTTTCAATTTAGGTACCACCGTCTAAATAAATCACGGAATCATGTCATGTGACATTTGATAAATATTAATTTGAGAGGCTAATTTGACAAATTTGCACAACAATATGTCATCTTAGAATATTTTTTTTCCCAAATTTCACGCTTAAAAAAAAACAGCACATAATCCAATTAAACTTATAAGTGTGTAATTTATATAAACACACCTAATAAACCCAATTTTGTATGGGTTAGAATCTAATTAAACTTTATTTTATTTTATCATAAGACTAATTAATAAAAAAATTCATGCCACTTTAATAACTTTAATAATGACCTTAAATAACCAAAAAAAAAAAAAAAACGATTTAGCTTATATTTATTAGTTTGTAGCACGTTATTTGATAAATTTATATAATTTTTAAATTTGCATTTATAAAACTTACTTCTTTTTTTCAAACAAGTGTTTTTTAGAAGTGTTATTTGTACAATTTTTAAGAGTTTATCGTAAAATTTTAAACTATACGGATCAAATTGAAACTTCAAAATGGTTTTCATCCAAAAAGTGTGACGGTGGATCACTAAAACAAAGCAAAGTATAAATTTAGATTATTAAAACGGAATTGTTAAAAATTGAGTTACTAATTCTAAAATTGACCAAAACACATGTCATCGAAACATAATTATCCCTCTATATAAAGAATCGGTACGTCTTACTTTATAATACATTAGTAAAACTAGTGGCGAGGTTATGATTTGAAACGGGTGCTAGAATTGTTAAAGATAAAATTACGTGCAATCTATCTATCTATATATATATATATATATATATATATAGGGAGAGGATATATGAACATCATGAAAAACACCCAACTAAACACTTTTTCGTAAAAACGCTCCAAATCCAGATTTGGTTAATGCAAATCTTCACGGTTTCACGACGGGAACACAAATATGCGTCTTGTTTTTTTTTTCCGAGATGTATAATGACATGTTTTGAATTTTTAAATTTGACCATAATTTTCAAAACATGTCATTATACATCTCGGAAAAAAAAACAAGATGCATATTTGTGTTCCCGTCGTGAAACCATTGAGATTTGCATTAACCAAATCTTGATTTGGAGCGTTTTTACGAAAAAGTGTCTAGTTGGGTGTTTTTCATGATGTTCATATAACATTTTCCATATATATATAGAATTGGAGCGTTTTTTTTTTTTTTAGAAAGAGAACGATTAATTAGATAAATAGAATTGGAAGAGCTTTTATAGTGGACCAATCCTTAATTAGTTTCAGAAATAATGGACCAATCCTTAAATAAATTTTATAGTCGGACCAATCCTTAAATACTTTTGTTTTCGTGGACCAATCCTTAATTTTCTCTAATCTTATTTCATACTTTTCACACATAGGTCTTAACATTCGCATCTATATTACACCATTTTATTTCCATCTAAACACTCACCTACCATATTACAAATTTGATGTTATACCTGTTTTATAAAATTTTCTTTTAATCTTAAATGCATATTAAAATTACTAGTAAAATTTATTTACGCGTTGCGTGTGAGACGTGTAATAACATAAATTTCGTCATATATTCAAATTTAGTATCATTTATTTTAGTTATGCATGTTAAAACGAATTGTTAATTAATTTAGGTTACATCCGTAATTAGTAAAATATAGTGAGGATAAATTATTAATTAATTAGATTAGTCATATTCGTAATTATTAAAATAGAGTGAAGCTATTTTTAAAAAAAATTGGTAAATTTTGACAGACTCAACTTTTATTGAGTTTGCTTATATTAAGTAGGGGTGACATCGGTTCGGTACCGAACTTTTTAACTACATACTGATACCATACCAAACTAGTTTGTTTTGAGAATTTTTATACCATTACCGAACCAAAAAATTCGGTATACCGAACTTTCGGTATACCAAACTATTCGGTTGGTTCGGTTCGATTTCGTTTTTATACCAAACTTTAGAGTTTACAGCGATAGAAAAATAGTGCGTATTAGAAAAAAAAAACATAGTATAAAGTTTTAAAAATAGTATATTAAAAATATATATTTATTTATATTATTGTTACATTTCTTATTTCTTTGCATATAAGTATTTACTAGAAAAAGTAATATTAGTATATTATAACAATATTAATAATTAAGTGTATATAAGTTTTTTATTTTATTTGTCTATATAGTATATTTTAATATTTCGGTTTGAATCGGTACCATACCGAACTCACAAAACAAATACCGAAACCGAACCGACTTTCATGTACCGTATACCAAACTTTTGGTACCGATTTGATTGGTTCGGTTTGAAAAACGATCAATCGGTATAAGTCGGTATAAAAATTTCAACTCTAATATTAATAATATTATATGATATAAAAAACCTAAACAACCCCACCTCATTCATTTTCCATAAATTCTATGGTTTACATCAATTTACATGCCAGCATTATAATAAATAATTGACCCAAGATATCGAAACCTACCAAAAAGACTTTTCAATACTATCTAACCATCTAACGTAACTCTACGTTTCTACCAATGTCTTTTTTTGACATTTCCGGTCCAAAACCCGGATAAAATAGAAGGGCTGCCGTAGGTTAACAAATGACAGCTAGCGTGAAACTTTTTCCAAGATGATTATCATGATTTTCCACCGTTATTATTAACTATTTTAAAGATGCACGTTAAACACCATCCATCCCTACATAATTTGTACAAATTTTAATGTACTCTACCGTCCCAATTGCTTGCAATTTTTTTATTTTATTCTAGGGTTTTGTAGGCAAATCTAATCTTACACGGCTTTGTATCACTCGGAAAGTGCCAATTTTCTCCAAACCCAGTCTCGAGAGAATTACTTTAAATCCGACACATGTCCGTTTATGATTCTCTAAAATTTTAGTATATTCAAATTTAATTCACCGTATTATTAGGAGTGAGAGTTAACATTACTAATCAAGTAATCATAGTTAGAATTATCATTCTAATAAATTAATAAAAACACTAATCATAATTTTATAATCATTCTAATAAATTATTATGCTTAATTTAAACTTTTCTGCCTCGACTCTTAGTACTTTTCGCTTGTGTATACCGTATGTAGTACTTATCACCGTCCAGAAGTTATATATATTTTATTAGTTTTTACCGAAGAGTAATTTAGCGTATATAGTCAATTAGTCTTCAACCACATGATAAATTGTTAGTTATGTTGCCACTAATACATTGTTTATGGAACAGATAATTATTATTTTTCATTCTTTTTTTCATGATTATATGACCCTTTTAATGTAACAAATGAATTTTATGTTACATAATGTTTAATTTGTGTCCACTCCTAATAATATAGTGAATAAGATTTGAATATATTAAAGTTTAGAGTTAAACCAATAACATGTGTCGGGTTTGGAGAAGTCCTCTACAAACGAAATATTGCACTCCTGCTCGAAAACGATGGATTAATTGCACGTTATATATAGAGAAAATTAAGGATTGGTCCACGAAAACAAAAGTATTTAAGGATTGGTCCGACTATAAAATTTATTTAAGGATTGGTCCATTATTTCTGAAACTAATTAAGTATTGGTCCACTATAAAAGCTCTTCCAATTCTATTTATCTAATTAATCGTTCTCTTTCTAAAAAAAAAAAAAAAACAGCTTTCAGATAAAATATTTTCTTCCCCAAATCTCTCTCTACATACATACCCACATACATACCTCCGCTTTCACCTCCGCCGCTGCCGCCTCTCCCTTCCGTCGTCTCCGGACGCTGTCTCCACCGCCACATGTCTTATATCTCTCCCACTCTCTCTCTCTATATACATATATATGTATATGTATATCTATCTATCTATATGTATATATATCTATACACCCTTGCTGGAGTAAACAAATGGTCATATTGTGACAAAGAAGGAGTTAGCTCCAAAACCTTCTGCTAGGAAAGGGAAAACTAGCAGACTGTTTGCAACACGCAGCAAAATGGTAACACGCAGCAAAAGAGTACTGAATAGTTTCCGACTAACATACAAACTGAAGTTGCAGTAGATTGTTTTTTTTTTTTCAGACTGTTTTTTTAGAGTGTTTTTTCAGACTGTTTTTTTAAGACTGTTTTTTTTCAGACTGTTTTTTTTTCAGACTGTTTTTTTAAGACTGTTTTTTTAAAACTGTTTTCAGACTGTTTTCAGACTGTTTTTTTCAGACTGTTTTTTTTCAGACTGTTTTTTTTCAGATTGTTTTTTTCAGACTGTTTTTTTAAAACTGTTTTCAGACTGTTTTCAGACTGTTTTTTTACGTTTTCAGACTCTTTTTTTTTTTTTTTTACGTTTTTGGATTTTTTTTTCAGATTTTTTTTTTTACGTTTTCAGAATGTTTTTTTTTACGTTTCTGAATTTTTGTTGATTTTAGATTTTTGTTGATTTTTTGGGATTTTTTTTGATTTTTTTAAAAAAATTCGTGTTTTTTCGGGGTTTTGCCTCTTTTATTTTTTTTTTGATTTTTTCATATTTTTTTTATTTTTTTATTTTTTTATTTTTATTTTCTGGAATTTTTTCTGATTTTTTACATTTTTATTGGTTAGTTAGGGGAAATGGACCAATACTTAATTAGTTTCAGTTTCATGGACCAATCCTTAAGTACTTTTGTTTTCATGGACCAATCCAAAATTTACCCATAAGATTATGAATGAGAATATCCGGTGTAGATTAAGTGCGGTTCCAATTGAGGATAAAATGAGAGAGAATTAGTTAAGATGGTTTAAGCATATACTAAAAAAATTATAACATATTAATTTTTTTCTGTTTTTTGGACTTTTTTTATAAGATGATTATTTCTACGTGTTATATGATCAAATTTGTAATATGCTAGGTTTCGGATTTCTTATAACAAAAACAGAAAAAAAAAAAAAAAAAAAAAACACACACACCAACTTTTAAACTGAACTATACCTTGACAGGTGATCAAGAACGTTCTGAGTTTTAGGAAAGTACCGACCACTGAGTCGACCACCCAGCCTTTCCACTCGGTGAAACGCCTATGCCTTGAGGAAATTAAGTAATTTACAATTAGAGATTGGCACTTCATAAATGACAGCGATAGAAACTTTTCTGACTTTCTATCTTTCTGTTTTTTTTTTTGGCTCAGGTCTTATACTTATATCTCGAACAAAAATTGCAGTGGCACTTTCATAATACAAAAACTTTTGAACCTAATTTCAGATGCAGAGTCAGGATGGCCGAGCGGTCTAAGGCGCCAGACTCAAGTTCTGGTCTTCGAGAGAGGGCGTGGGCGAGAGAGGGCGTGGGTTCAAATCCCACTTCTGAGATACTCTTTTTTCCTTTGTTTTCTTTTGCCTATCGGTCTATTACGATTAGTCGATAACAGATGGAAAATATATTCAGAATGGAAATTTAACCAAGACTGTAATGCAAGTTAAATGACACTGACCACTTCTGACATACTCTTTTTTATTTTTAAATGTAAAGCAAAAACAGATTACTAGGAAGTTTCCCAATTCTAGAACTTGTAATTAGCAAGTTCTCCCATTTCTGAAGTTGTAGTACCATCAACGGCGTTTTTTGTTTCTTTTGCCTATCACGATTAACAGGTAACAAATGGAAATTATATTCAGAATGGAAACTTAACGAAAACTGCAATGCAAATTAAATGACACTAAAAACTAATTGAAGTTGCATAGAAGCAATGCATCTTCTGCTGCATTGTTATTTATTATGACGGCAAGGAAATTCTCAAGTTCCTAATCTGCTCACATAGGACATGCAACAGACAATTTGCTTTTCCACCTTACATCATACTACTGAGCAAGATGGCATATAACTGCACAACAAAGAAAACAAACCGAAGTACATCTATTAGAAATAAACAAGCCACCAGATAAGATGCTAGCCTGTAAGTAGTGAAAACCAAAATATTTTCTAGATACTGTAATGTCAATTTTCCAGGCAAGTATAAACAAGTCCATAAAAAAGTACAGGTGTATGATGAGTAGATACAAAATTGGGGATATATTTTATTTACAAAGACGGGCTGAGCCTGTAGTAACTTCACAGACTGCCTACATATCCCTTTATAAAACTAGGGGATCAAGCCGCACGTAGTTCTTTATCGTTCTTTACATAAACTAGTACTATTATACGTTCAATCCAAATCATTACATCAAATAATCTAGTAAAAAAAAAAACTAAAAAGCTAAACTAATCGAGCTCGCAGGTTGAAATCTTCGGCTTCTTTTTCCCTCCAAGTGCGCAACTGATTCCATACTCCAGCAATGTGCATCAAAAATTGTCGAATATATGCTCGCATCCTCTTTGTATTGTACTTTTAGCGATGTCCGTCTGGCATCAAGTTTAGCTCCTTATGTGGAGACACAATTAAGTGCACGCCAGACACCACCTGATAAAGGGTACCAAAACAAAAACGAAACAGAATTATTTATAGAAATAGTAAATTTAGTTGAAAATATGATAAAATATGTGGTGCATCGAAATAAAACTTCTAATCTTCTTAAATTATAGTAGACGACGGTAGCTAGACTCCAAATTTTCGATTTCCAGAAAGGTACCTGGAATCTTAGTGCTGACCATAGAATTCCAGCGCCTCCTATGAAGAGGATTTGGTCCTTCCTCGAGACAGCAAGTTCTTGCAGCTCATCAAAGTAATCAAACTCCGACTACCTCGTGACCGCACTTCTTCCAATCAACTCTTGCGTAACCATTATACTTGATCTTCTTGTTTGATGAAACATACTTCACTTTTGCTCAACCGATAAGGCTTATTCATGGCTTAGAAGCATATCAGCAATAAATATCAGATTAGGATCTTTCACCCAGGGATCCTCGGGATCTCATCTGCATATCCAAACATATGAATTACAACCATATTTTCGTAGGCTCAAGTTCTTTTCCTACTTATCATCAAAATAAGGTCTACGACCTCGAGACAGCAACTCCTTGTAGCTCATCAAAGTAATCAAATTCCGACTATCTCGTGATCACACTTCTTCCAATCAACTCTTGCATAACCATTATTCTTGATCTTCTTGTTTGATGAAACATACTTCACTTTTGCTCAACCATGAGACTTATTCATGGCTTAGAAGCGTCTCAGCAGTAAATATCAGATTAGGACCCTTCACCCAGATATCTCGGGATCTAATCTGTATATCCAAGCATATGAATTACAACCACGTCCTCATAATATCAAGGTCTTTTCCTAGTTATCATCTCAATAAGTTGTCTACTACAAGGTGTTAAGGACTTCCAAAAGTATAATAAAATTATTTTAACGAGAAAATAATTTTAGTTGTGACTTGTGAGGCTATAAGTTGTGACAGTTGAAAGATATATACACTTCAATGAAACTTTCATGGATCAAATAAGACGTTCTTTAAATTATATTGTAGCAATATAACAATATAGTAATGAGAGTATGAGTTTTTAGTTTCCACAAGGTACCTTGAATTGAATGCTATCTCGTCTTCATAATCCGAGAGACCCGATACAGCTTCGACGGAATCAAATTAATAACAATTCTGGATTAGCCGTTGCACTTCTTCCAATCGGTCCAAGATCGCACATTCTTGACTTCAATCTGTATGCAGCCTTTGTTGTTCTTCTTGCCCTTCCAGTTGCCACATCATCCATAACCGACGAGACATAAGGATGACTCAGCAGCATCTCCGTGCTGAACCTCAAATTCGGATCCTTCACCAAACACTTCTTGATAAAATCTTGAGCCTCGTTCGGGATCCAACTAGGTATTTCTGGGATTTGGTCCGTATACCCAAGCTTGTACAGTACAGCCGCACCCTCAAGGGCCCAAGGCAGTTTTCCAGTAATCATCTCAAGAACCGTGCACCCCAATGCCCAAACATCAATTTTTGGCGTATATTCACCTTTGCTAATCGACTCTGGCGCCATATACATAGGAGTACCCCTCCCTTTCCCCTTTTCTCCCACTTTCTTGGCGAGCCCAAGATCGGAAATCTTGGCAGTTTTCCCGACGATCAAGATATTATCGGGCTTGATATCACAGTGTACTACCTCACGTTTATGCATAAAGAAAAGACCATACAGTATTGAACGTGTATACCTCCTAATATCCGGTTCTGGAAATTTCCGGTTGGCCAGGGTTCCACCGTCTGCGTACTCAAGTAATAGATTATAGAAATCTTGACCGTTTTCAACTGTCAGATCGCCAGCAAAGCAACAGATGATGTTGGAGCAACCTTCAAGTTCTTTCAACATGGTTCTTTCGTTGAATAAAGAATCGGACTCAGATACAAGGGATGATTTAACGGCCATGAAGGAATATTCTTCAATGCATCCACCAGGTGATGCTATTGCTAGGTACACGGACGCGAATGCTCCTGAACCTAAAAATCTACCTCTCTTCCACATCTTGAAAATATCTCTCAAAACCTCTCAAGAGTCTGTTTTCTGAAAAAGTAAGTTTTCAACTTGCATGCTGCAATGAAATAAGAAGGCTTTAAAATTTTATAATTATGAAATAAATACTCTTATATTTTGTGAAACGATCTATTTGATCCTTATAGGTTTGCGTTGAGCACCATGATCCCTTTAAAAGTTTAATCAGTGGTGCTTTAACTTTCATATATAATGGATAAGGCAAGTTTTAAAATATTTGTGTTACTTCTGGAATATTTCACAAGCATGTATACTTAATTTGTTACCATCATCGAAGAATAGACGAGTATATCACAAACTTGAGACCCAAGTATTATCTCTTCTTCCCGTTTCAAATTATAGACTTGCTTGCGTACCCAAATCTCTATTTTACCAAATCTCTAGTTTCTTTGTTAGTAGCCACCGTTGAGAACTCAATAGCTAAGCATGTATCATTCAAGTCAGGGGCGGCCCAGGCCCAAGTCCAGTAAGGCTTGGGCCTGGGGCAAAAACTGGGCTAAGACAAAAAAAAAATTGGCAATGGGTTTTGGGAAAAAAAAAAAACTAAACTGGCTCTTGGACAACCAACAGTACCGGGTCGTCCCTGATTCTAGTTTATAGGAAAGCCACCCTTTTCTTACTAAAAATTAAAAAACAACTTTCCCCGGCCAAGTAATATACAAAAACAAGAATCACAGGCGCACTTCATAGTAAAAGTTTCACCGCCATCCCCAAATCAGTAAATAAAACAATGAAGAAGGGAACATGCTTGCACACGACTATAAATAAAATTACCCTTTCATATATATAAAGCTCCTTCAAATGAATCATGAAGACGTTAACCTTATAAAATAAAATAAAACTGAGCATCCCCAATATAATGGAATATCAACCTTCAAAAGATACCCTCCAAAAAAAAACATCAAAAGAAACCAGCAGGGCTGAGAAAAATTAGTCTATCTTCCTTGCGTCCATTCAGCACATGATGAATGTGTGTGTGGGTCTTAATATTGTAAAGTATCAGCTAGATATGGCTCTTATATATCTTCAGTAATTGATCGTTTCTAACTATTTCCCAATGCGATAGCTGTGTATCAAGTTTGGAGGAAAGGTTTTCTACAATGTTCAACTTCATTCTTACGACGTATCTGGAAAAGAAAAAGTATATAATAAGTTACTACCAATAGATCCAATGACAATACAATAATATATCTGTACTTATACTGAGGACATAAACGTCCGAGAGATTACAGTAAAAAGAACATCTTATTACCCTCCAATCATGACCTGCTGGCCCCTGATTCTGATAGCCTCAGAAACTTCTTCCGGAGGTGCCACCCTAACAGCCTCCCAATCAACGGAACCTGTGTATCAACTCCTGGTGTCTCTTTTACCGCCAGCATAGGTCCTTCTCAGCTCATCCCAGTCAACTTGTCTCTCTTGATTCTCGTTGGAGAGGTCTCGTAGCCTTGTTATGGAGGGAGACCCTAATTGCAGCTCAGTTTCACTCACTATGTTATGTTTATTTGTGGACCAATCTCCTCCATCTGGTTCCACTTCAACTATCTGAAGAGTTCCAGCGGAAAAAGAGTTCACGCAACTTCGTTAATTGGCTTAAGTGGAAATCTTGAGGCAAGAGACATGAAGGCAGAACTGCAAAAGAAACATTTGGCATATGAAGAATTATTATTTACACATTGCAAAAATTAAGATTTAAATATTTCTCACATCTGTGACTGAGACTGAACCCAAAGCTCTGGAAACTTGATGTTAGACTATTCTTTGCGAAACGACCCATTTTTCTGGATGAAAGAGACCTACTCTATGAGGTATTTTCAAAACTTAACGTAAGAAAAAAAATCCCCTCAAAACTCAAGTATCATTCTTGTTTAATCTTATAAATGGTAAAAGAGGAAACAGAAAGCAGACCTGGTGTCAAGAAAACAGAAAACAGTCCTGAGAAAACAGAAACTACACATTTGGATTAAGAAAAGCTAGACTGTAGCTTTGGTTTTTAAATACCTAGTGTTAAAAATCAGCTAGGTTTTGGATTTCTTAAAATAAAAACAGAAAGAAAAAAAACGCACGCAATTTTTAAACTGAACTATACCTTGACAGGTGATCATGAACGTTCGAGTTAGGAAAGCACCGACCACTGAGTCGACCACCCAGCCTTTCCACTCGGTGAAACGCGTATCCCCTGAGAAAATAAGGTAATTTACAATTAGAGATTGGCACTTCATAAATGGCAGCGATAGAAACTTTCCTGATTTTCTGTTTTTTTTTTGGCTCAGGTCTATACTTGTCTCGAAATAAAAAATGCAGTGGCACTTTCATGACACAAGGAAACTTCGAACCTTTTTGTACTGGTAATTATCATCATTCATAATGTTCAATTAGTTGATTTTGTTCTTTGGACAATGAGATAATTAATTACTTGAATCTTAAGCTCTTCCTTTGCATAAAAAAGAACAATACGCGCATATCAAATTTAGAGACGAACTCTTGTATTCACACTTATCTACTTATACAGCTGAACTCTTATTTTAGCAAGCATCACAGTAGGTGCAGACTGAAAAAAGTTTCAATATCCCGCCTGCTCTGAAAGACTAATTAAAGGAGACTACAAGAGATACAATAAGGAACCAGAGTTTTAGTATGGAGGTGACACCTTTACCAATTTTCATTTGGAAATATAGAAATAAGAAGGACCAGCTTTCGGAAAATTAAAACCAGATCTTTCACCAAGAGGCCTTATTTGACTAGTTTTTTATGACAACTAGCAGTTGAAAAGCATGGAAAGCGTATAAGAGAACAGGGCATCTGAAATGACAATATAAAGACTATTTCCTGATCACAAGCTATTTATAAACTTAGCTTTATCCGTATAAGATCATTATCCGCTTATTTTACTAGTTAATGGCCAAGTTACCCAAAGAAGTACCACTAAAATAGTGGCTTTTAAAAACCTGAAAATCTCCAAGTATTTACATAAAGTACAAGTATACAAGTTAATATTAATAGATAACAGATTCCAACGACAAATAGAATAATATATCTGTACATATATTGATAATACGAATGACTGAGTAGCACAACGACTCGCCACTAATTAAGATGATTTTGTTTTTCCAATCAGGGAGGGTGTTTCAGCATAAAAGTATCTAATAAAAGGAGAGAATACAAGTTTATGGATTAGTTAGCAAAGTCAAACAAAACAACTCTGAGGTATTACTACGAACAGTACTAAGCATTGCTTACCACTTTGTAAACAAAAACTTGTTTGAAATTAATATGAAATAGATAGCCATCCGTCTATACATAATACATAATAAAACTGCTCCTCCACAGTCGAAATCCTAGGCGGCCTCTAGACTCTTAAATTAATTACCAAATGAAATTTTAAAAGAAAGCGATGACTTACGGGAATCTAAACTGCAAAAAATATTTAGAATACTATTTCCTGCATCTGTTCCACCAAACACAAAGCTGTTATCGCTAGCAACTGCATAACTATGGTTTTCCTCGGCGTTGGTGGTGTGCTCCTTGACAGGCTCAGTTCCATGCTACACAAACAAAAAAAGAATATCATTATAATAGTGGAAAGTAGAAACCACTTAACGACGAGAATACACAAAAAAGTCAATTCAACAAACTGCGCAAACTTTGAAGATATTTACAAGGAAAATAAAGCTATTAAAAAAATAAAAATAAAAATCCTAGAGCCCTAAGGACCATATACTTATAGCAGAAGCTCTAGGATCTGATCATATATATCAGGAAAAGTATCAGTCTATATTATTACTCACCAGTGTCATCATAGTTATCAGAATAGCTGTTGTGCAAAGCCAAAAGCTCAAGGATCCGGTATATATTATCTGAAAATGGTTTAGAATTATCACCGGACGAAAACTCTTGAACTACATTGTGAACCTCAATCAGACTACACCCAGGTGTTTTCTTCATACTCTTACTTCTCATGAGTTTTCTCATCTTCGACACACCTTCCCATTTTCCAAGTTTCGCGTAAATATTTGATAGCAACACATAATTACCCGAGTCTTCTGGTTCAAGTTCTAAGAGGTTCTCCATAGCTAGAACCGCAATTTCAAGATTGTTATGTGTTCTACAAGAACTCAACAAAGATCCCCAAATGGCAGCGTCTGGTTTCATCGGCATTATATTAATAAATTCAAGGGCTCGGTTAATATGACCAGTTCGTCCTAGAAGATCAACCAAACAACCATAGTGCTCGATCCCTGGCTCTATATTATAATCCTTTTTCATAGAATAAAAAAATTCCAAACCCTCATCTAAAAATCCAGCATGTGCGCAAGCCGATAAAACGCCCACGAAGGTGATTTCGTTCGGCTCGATTCTCGTTTTTTGCATCTCCCGAAACAGCTCAATTGCTCTAGGTGCTTTCCCATGGTTTGCAGATCCTACAATCATAGTACTCCACGAGATCACATCTTTTATTTCCATCTCTTCAAATACTTGCAAAGCTTCGTCAATGCCACCGCATTTCGCGTACATTTCCAACAAAGCGTTTGCTAAACATATTTTCTTCAAGAGCCCGTTTTTATCAGCGTAAAAGTGGATCCATTTCCCCACCTCGAGAGATCCCAAGTGAACACAAGCCGGTAAAACGGACACCAAGCTTACATAATCAGGCTTAACACCCTCTGTTTGCATTTTCCTAAATACATCCAACGCGTCAAAATAAGACCCAATGCGTGTATACCCCGTTATCATAGAAGTCCACGAAACTATTGATTTATCTGGCATATCATCAAAAATCGACCTCGCCTTTTTCACTTGACCAATTCTAACATACCCAGAAACAAGACTATTCCACGATATCACATCTCTCACAGTCATCTCATCAAACACCTTGTGTGCACACTTCAAGTCCTCACATTTTACATACATATCCAACAACGAGTTCTGAATTAAATCGTTACATCTTAACCCATACTTACATACATAACCATGAACTTGCCCCCCTATGTACACACACTTAACACCCCCACATGACCTAATAACAAAAGGGTAAGTGAATTTATCAGGAAAAACCGCGTTTTTCAACATGTTCTTATAAACATCGAGGGTGAATACATGCATACAACTGTGTGTATAAGCTCTAACCATCGCATTGTACAGAAATACATTAGGGTTAGTGACATGATTAAACAAAAACATTGCGTACTGAATTTGTTTGTTACGGTCGCATATATCGATCATTTTAGTGATTAAGAAGTTGCTTTGTGAGAGTGATAGCTTGATAATTTGGGCATGTGTTTTTTTCAGTTTTAGCAGTGTTGTAGACTTGTGTAACAATGGTGCAATCATATGTTCTAAACATATGGTTGTCAGTGTACTCATATTTGCAGCCAACTTATTATGCACTTCTGCAAGACTTAAATTAGGGGGGGAACTGTTTTCCAATGTATTATTTAATTTTATCAATTAAATATCTAATTTTTAAGTTTTATCGATTTGAATCCCGTCTAATAATTTTTGTTTAACAATGAGGGGAATGATCGGACTATTGGTAAAATATAAAACTAGGTACTAAATTATTAAAAACAACAGTAGAGTATATCAAATAACTTTTCCCCTTAAATTAGGTACTTTATGATAAAAATTAAAATATAATTTAAACAAGAAGGAAGGAGACGTGAGTCAAATTTCCTACTTATGTAATCGGTAGAGTAGAACCTGATACTCCATCAATAAACTCTACTTTATATAATAATAAAAATTCTCGATCTCAATTTGCAACCAATTATAAATAGAAATAACATTCACATTATAATAATTCATGATTTTTTAAGATTCTCGCATTAAAAAAATGTACCTTTATATAGTGATAAATAGCATAAATTTGTAAAATTATACATATGTAATTTTTTAAAACGGTTTTCTATGCTAAATTATACCTAGTGTTTATACATGTAAATAGAGTATTAAATAAAATTTAGATGAACACTTTTCTAGATAAATATACACGGTTTTCTAAATAACCATGTACTTAATTTTATTTTATTTAAATTTATGAGTTTATTATATCATGATTTTCGACTTCGTTGAATTCATGGCATCACGTGTTTAACTAGTTGAACTAAAAAAATGTACTTGACTCTTAAATACTTGTACTATTTAGTGAAATAATGTATACACTTACATTGTATTATACAAAATATATATTTAAATAAAATTATTTTTTTAAAATTTTAATTAAAACAAAGTTTATTAATATAAAATGGGATCTAACCCAGTTTTACATTAACAAATTGAAATAAAATTCTTAAGATGAACCTCCACTTAAGAATAATATCTATATATTAATATTTTTTTTCTGATACTGAGATTATGATTGTATATAGATTCTACTGCATGTGTTATTGTTAGTATTAGCCGTAATTATTGTAAATATAATTAGGATTAGCATATTCTTAGGCTGTAATTAGGCCTCCTTAATTGTGCGTATTCTTAGGCTGTAATTAGGCCTCCTTAATTGTATATATACCATACTCTTTGATGTGAATAAAGACACAGAGAATTATCATTCCTACATGGTAATCAGAGCCTTACCTAAATAATCTCTGCCCCTCCACAGCCGTTTCTTCTCCTTTCTCGATCTCCTTTCCCGGTTTCCATGGCCGCAACAAGCAACTCCCACCCGGCTTTTACCGTTCACAACATCCGTTCCTTCATTCCCATTCAATTGAAGAACGACACGGATGAATACGGTACGTGGGCAGAATTATTTAAGATTCATTGTTGTGCTTACCAAGTCACGGAGCACATCCTTCCCTCATCACCACCCTCCGGTGAGAAGGAAAAAGATCCCGCCCTGTGGAATCGTCTTGACGCCATTGTTCTCCAATGGATTTACGGAACCATCGACACTCCGCTTGTCAAGATAATTCTCAAAACCGACACCACCGCCAACAAGGCATGGACCCGTCTTGCTAGTCTCTTCAACGACAACAAGGACGCTCGTGCCGTTGCTCTTGAAAACAGGTTCACACGCGTTCGTCTTGAAGATTTCACCAACATTTCTGACTATTGTCAGGAATTAAAGTCCTTGGCAGATCAACTAGCCAACGTCGATCACCCGGTTGCAGAAAGCCGCCTAGTCCTCCAAGTTATCGCCGGTCTCTCCGATACATACGACACGGTGGCTTCCATCATCACTCAAACCAACCCCTTGCCGTCTTTCTACGACGCCTGATCTCGGTTGTGTATGGAAGAATCTCGTAAGCTCAAGAGCTCAGACACCCAGGCTGCTGTGTTTATTAACACAACTGATTCGCCACCACCGTTCCCCCCTCCGGCGAATCCTCATCAAAACAACCAGCAACGCGTCTCAATGAACCGGAATGGTGGAAGGGGAACTGGTCGTGGTGGCAGATCTGGTGGACGCGGCCGCGGTCGCCACACACAAACTCAACGCGTTGATGGTGGACAAAATACAGGCACTTGGGCCCAACCTCCCCTTTGGTTCACTCAATGGGCAAATTCCCTTGGGCCACAATGGAGACCACCTCCATGTCCCTACCCCACATCTAATTGGGCCAGACCTCATGGCCAGTCCACCACAGCAGGTGTGTTAGGACCTAGGCCACAAGCTTACCATACTGCTGGCCCGTTTCCACCACCATCGGGCTCCTCGAACCAGTCCACCTATGAGCCCACGGACATAAATGAGGCAATGCACACTATGACATTATCAACCCCTGACGATAACTGGTACATGGACACAGGAGCAACCGCTCACATGACGCCTTCGGACGGTACACTCTTCCCTTATTTTAATTTAAGCAATGTTAAAAATATCATCGTAGGTAGTGGCCAGGAAATTCAGATTCGTGGTTATGGACACAAATCTTTTCCTACCAAAAACCATTCCCTAAAATTAACAAATGTCCTTCATGCCCCTCAACTCATCAAAAATCTTATTTCTGTTCGTCGTTTCACTACCGAAAATAACGTTTCAATCGAGTTTGATCCTCTTGGTTTTTCTGTGAAGGATATTACGACAGGGACGAATATCATGAGGTGTAATAGTACCGGCGAACTCTATCCCATCACGCCCTTCAAACATAAAGCAGTCTCTCCATCAACTTTTGCAGCCATCTCACCCAATCTTTGGCACGATCGCTTAGGCCACCCTGGAAAGGACACTCTATATGTTTTAAATAAAGATAGATCGATTTGCTGTAAACCTTCATCTAGTGAATTTTTTTGTCAATCGTGCATTTTTGGCAAACAAATAAAATTACCATTCCGTTCATCTCTCTCGTCTACATTATTACCTTTTGATATAATACATAGCGATGTTTGGACATCTCCGGTCCCAAGTTCAATTGGTCATAAATACTATGTTCTTTTTCTAGACGATTACACAAACTTTCTTTGGACTTTTCCTCTAACTCACAAATCTCAAGTTTACTCTTCTTTCTCTACTCTTAACTCTCATATCAAAACGCAATTTGCCACTCAAATCAAAAGCTTTCAATGTGACAACGGCACCGAATACCGAAACAAACAGTTTGAAACATTCTGTAACCAAAATGGCCTTGTTTTCCGTTTTTCCTGCCCATACACATCCCCACAAAACGGGAAAGCTGAACGTAAAATCCGAGCAATTAATAATATCATACGTACTATCCTTGCTCACTCCTCTGTACCCACCTCATTTTGGCACCATGCCCTTCAAATGGCTACCTATCTCCTAAACATCCGCCCTACAAAATTACTAAAAAATGCCTCGCCCACCCAATTACTATACCATCGCCAACCGTCTTACAAAGATATCAAAGTGTTTGGTTGCTTATGCTATCCTCTCTTCCCACCCAACGCTATAAACAAATTGCAACCCCGCTCTACTCCTTGTGTGTTTCTCGGTTATCCTACTAATCACCGAGGCTATAAGTGCTATAATATCTCCACTCGAAAAATCATCATTTCCCGCCATGTCATCTTTCATGAAACACAATTCCCGTTCTCCACACAACTCGAACCCACTCTTCAGAATTATGACATTTTTGACCCACCGGTTCGTACAATTTCTCCCACTCCAACCGCTACGCAATTACCCGCTTCACCCTCATCCTCAACTATCCACACCACTCCACCCACCCACAACTCTCCAGCAGCCCACAACCCCACTACTCATCCAGCCCATTCCCCAGTCCAACAATCCACAACCGGCCCAGTCCAACAATCCTCAATAAACCAAATAGTCCATCCCACTCCTCCTTCAATCACCCAAACCCGACCTCCAATACAACAAATTTATAGCCGTCGTTCTCGTCAGCCCATTACTCCACCAACCCAAACCGACTCCAACTCAACTTCACCCACATCTTCCAGCCCGGCCTCTATAACACCACCCGCACCTGCACCCAATCCCCGTTCCATCACGACACGCGGTATGAATGGGATTATCCAACCTAGACGTCTTTTTAACCTTAACACCAACAATACCACTTCTCCACTTCCAAAGAATCCCAAAATCGCCTTGTCCGACCCGAATTGGAAAAACGCCATGCTCGATGAGTTTAACGCTTTAATTCAAAATGAGACGTGGGTGTTAGTTCCTAGGCCCAATAATGTTAACGTTATACGATGCATGTGGATTTTTCGTCATAAAACTAAATCTGATGGATCTTTTGAGCGATACAAAGCTCGTCTTGTTGGTGATGGCAGGTCTCAACAAGTTGGCGTGGATTGCGATGCTACCTTTAGTCCGGTTGTTAAACCCGCAACGATTCGAACCGTTCTAAGCATACCATTATCCAAATCATGGACCATCCATCAACTTGATGTTAAGAATGCTTTCCTACATGGTCAACTACATGAAACCGTATACATGCATCAACCGATCGGTTTTAGAGACGCACAAAAGCCCGACCATGTCTGCTGGCTAAAAAAGTCACTTTACGGTCTAAAGCAAGCCCCCCGTGCCTGGTATCAACGCTTCACAGACTACGTCACCACTATTGGCTTCACTCACAGCAAGTCCGACCACTCTCTGTTTGTATATAAACAAGGCCACGACACTGGTTATCTTCTGCTCTATGTGGACGACATAATACTCACAACTTCCTCCGACACACTACGCACGCACATTATGAAATCTCTGTCGTCGGAATTTGCGATGAAAGACTTAGGTCTCCTTCACTACTTTTTGGGAATATCGGTTACTCGTCATGATAGTGGCCTGTTTCTTAACCAACGGAAGTATGCAGAAGACATTATCGAGCGTGCAGGAATGTCATCATACAAGTCTAGTGCCACCCCGGTTGACACTCAGCCGAAACTAAGCCATTCATCCGATCGGCCCTTCATCGACCCCACGCATTATCGTAGTCTAGCCGGTGCCCTACAGTATTTGACGTTTACACGTCCTGACATTTCCTACGCAGTTCAGCAAATATGCCTCCACATGCATGATCCTAAAGAAACTCATATGGCCGCCCTGAAACGAATACTTCGCTACATTCAAGGTACCTTAACTCACGGTTTACATTTATATAAGTCACCCATCAACCGTCTAATCTCCTATACAGACGCCGATTGAGGGGGTTGTCCTGACACACGACGGTCAACCTCGGGATATTGTGTGTTTCTCGGCGACAATCTCATATCATGGTCCTCTAAACGCCAACCAACTCTCTCACGATCAAGTGCTGAAGCCGAATATCGGGGTGTGGCAAATGTAGTAGCCGAGTCATGTTGGTTGCGAAACCTACTTTTAGAACTTCATGTTCCTATACAAACTGCTACCATTGTCTATTGTGATAACGTAAGTGCAATCTATCTCACTGAAAATCCTGTTCAACATCAGCGTACGAAACACATTGAGATGGATATTCACTTCGTCCGTGAGAAAGTAGCTAAAGGTCACGTTCGAGTACTTCATGTCCCGTCTCGCTATCAAATAGCCGACATTTTCACCAAAGGACTTCCGCGCATACTCTTTCAAGATTTTCGGGACAGTCTCAGCGTACGCGAACCTCCCGTTTCGACTGCGGGGGTGTATTAGCCGTAATTATTGTAAATATAATTAGGATTAGCATATTCTTAGGCTGTAATTAGGCCTCCTTAATTGTGCGTATTCTTAGGCTGTAATTAGGCCTCCTTAATTGTATATATACCATACTCTTTGATGTGAATAAAGACACAAAGAATTATCATTCCTACAGTTAGTTTAAGGATATTGAACCATAGTTTAATATTTTATTTCATTATACTCCTCTGACCAATGTAATTTAAGGATATTAAACCATAGTTTAATATATTGAACAATAGGTGTTTTAGTAGTTTACTTAGAATACCATATTTTCTATTTGATGATATAATATACACTACAAAATAATGTTTGATTTATTAAGAGTCAAAAGCTGTCACAAACCTGTCACTAATTTAAAAAGTTGTTACAAATCTGTCACAATTGACTAAACTGTCACAAAACCGTCATAAAAATCGTCGCTAATAAGCTCATAACAAAAAATACCGTCACTAATCCCGTCGTTAGTTGAGTATTTTTTTTTAGTGATATATTGGACTTTTCTAATAAAAAGATAAACACAAATTGTTTATGACCTATGATAGTTCATTTGATTACGAAGCCAACCGTTCAAACCTAGCCAATTCGGAGTTCGAGAGATCAAGTTTTGAGTGTTTCAAAAAAGTGAAGAATGGAGAGCATTTAACTAACTTGCACGACTGACCAATCGGTCATGGGCGATAAATACGAGCTTTGTCTCACAAAACTAGGCTACATGACGGGTCGCCATAATAGGGACGTTACTAATCAATTAGTAAATGCATATTTAACATTAGCTTTTATAAAATCATGGAAGCAAACTATTTTGGTTTGTCTCACTTCATTTGGGATTGGGGTACTTATGTTATAAATATAGAAATATTCAAGAAATAAAAACATACTCCATCCGTACATAAACAAATGTTTCCTACGAAAATACGTACAACCTTGACTATCAAATTTTTCATATTAAAATTTCCAAAATAAAAAAATTGAAATTTCATTGTGTAGTTCTAACCATGAACTATATTAATGACAATAGTAGTGATGCTAAGAATGTGATCATATCCGATACTTAATATGAGATAACTACGCCACAACAAAATAACAAAATGATAACTTAAATTTCTATCCCATTATCTTTGTATAGTTTGTTAGCAGAAACTATCTCCACACTTTGTGGAATATGAGTTTATCCTTTACGTTGTGTAGTTGGCTATATAAGACACATACATGTAAGTTGTATAAGCAGGAAGCCAATAATATATTTTGCTCTTTATTCCTTTATCTTTCATGGTATCTAGAGCCTATTGACAAACGTCAAATTTTTTCCTTTCCTCCATGGCTCCCAATGTTGCTCCTACTCCCACTTCCTCATCCGCCCCAGAAACACCCACCACCGCTGAAATTTCTTCTCCTGACCATATCCGATACTTAATATGAGATAACTACGCCACAACAAAATAACAAAATGATAACTTAAATGTCTATCCCATTATCTTTGTATAGTTTGTTAGCAGAAACTATCTCCACACTTTGTGGAATATGAGTTTATCCTTTACGTTGTGTAGTTGGCTATATAAGGCACATACATGTAAGTTGTATAAGCAGGAAGCCAATAATATATTTTCCTCTTTATTCATTTATCTTTCAAACTACATGTTTAATTTTTGAAAATATTTTTTTCGGCAATTTAGATATGAAAAAATTATCGATAAAAGTTGCACGTATTTTCGTATGTGGCATTTGTTTAGGGACGAATGATGTATATGCTAAAAACTATTGGGTTGGCTACATATTTTCTATTTTTCCGTTCTCGTTTTGGGATTTCCATTTGTGACGAATGATGTATATGCTAAAAACTATTGGGTTGGCTACATATTTTCTATTTTTCCGTTCTCGTTTTGGGATTTCCATTTGTTCATAACTTGTGACATGCACTCATCTTCTCGCCTTAACCGAGCATCTATCACTATAGACAACTTATCTATCGACGTAGTTACTTGTCTATGTGCCATCTCTATCATCGAGATGGTGTTAAGGCTCATGTACATGAATCCATAGCCGAGACAATAATTAATGGCTTATACTAAAATAACTCAAACCAAAACATTGCGCCTAATTGATCAAATAAGCGTGTTTGACTAGAATATATATACCAGTATGTTTGTTTTTTCTCGTTTTATTGTAAAGATTTGTGAGATCTTGTATTTTACAATTGAATATCCATATGTGATCATGTCGAGAGCGGCACAGACTCAACTCGAGTAAGACTTGATACTTGTGTAATTGGTTCAGGAAAAAATTTACGGGCAACACTCGACTATATATTTAATATACTTGGTAGTTAAAATAAAAATATTAAACACTAATTTGTTTACAATGTGTTGTAATAGTTCAACTGTAAGAGTAGTTTGATATTTTAGATAGAAAATCATGAGTTTGAAACTCTTTAGTTACAATTTAATTGTGTCTTTATTTTGATTTGTATTTATCGAGTAACAAATAAAATTCAAGATTTAAACATTCTGAGATACCAGACCGCCACTAGTCATGTCCCATCAAGACATTATTTATAAGTGCAATTCTAGACAAATTGTATATAAATGAAATTTCCCCAAGAAACAATATGATCAAGCATTTTTTTTAATAAAACTACATATAATTTTGACCTGTCAATAACTTGTATTAAAATTGTCGGAATGAAAATTTTCAAAAGTTAAATCATATAGTTCAAACATTAAATTATATGATTTAGTTTTGAAAATTTTCATTTCAATAATTTTGATACATGTTATAATCCAATCAAAATTGCACGTAATTTCGTAAAATATAATTAAAGATAATTAATTATAAACAAATGGAGTAATAATCCCATGCTGCCCTCTAAATCTAAACGTTTGCCTTTGAAAAAAATTAATGTATACTAGGAGGAGTATTTATAAAGACATTGAAAAAGTGAAAAGAGTTGTAGTTATGATTGTTGTTTTTCGGTTTTACCGAACAATTGTGATATGTTTTTGTTACTCCCTCCCAACTTGTTATAACTATATGAAATTCCGTGTGATTTTAACATAGATAACTTATATCTAATTTGTCAAAAAATCGATTTTTTCACATAGTTCGAATGTTAAACAATAAATTTTAAAAATTTATATTTCGATAAAATATTGTGATTCTGAAAAAAATAAAAATCAAATAAAATAAAATGGAACACTGTTACGTCCTCTAGTAATTTAAACAGACAAAAGTGTCGTCACATGTCCACACTCGGATCGAGCATGCTCGTAGTAGTAATTTAAATACTGTTTTTTCTCTCTCTGTAACACCATCTTCTTCGAAGAGAAATAAATACACATAAATAAACACAGATATTACATATATATATATATATAGAGAGAGAGAGACAGAAAGAGAAAGGGTTGGGGGATGCAGACGTTGCAGGAGAAGGCGTCGGAGTGGAGCGGAGTGAAGCAGAGCGATGCCTTCTCCATTGACGAAACCAATCTCTTTCGAAAGCTCGGTCTTCAATCCTTCATCTCTCTCTCCACCAATTTCTATTCCAGGTCTCTCTCTCCCTATTTATATATATATATATATATATTATTGATAAAACATTGATCGGTTAAGTTATGCTTCGCAACAGTAATATGCTTAGGATGATTGGTAATAATAAATTGGACAATGTTGTCCTTCTTTATTGATCCATTAGATTACAATGCTTCATTACAATTGTATTTAATATTTTTTATGCTCGGTGTAATTCCTCATGTTTTTTACTTTGACTTGTAGTTGGTCCGTACTTCTTTAGTGAGATAAGTGGCGAGCCTAATTTTCTTTCTAGGCTCGGCTTATAGATTTTATTTGCTAAACGCCCATCGGGCCCTACTGAAGCAGTTGACCAAATAATATAGCAGTAATCAATAAAACGGTTTAATATCATTTACCGTCCGAGGCTGCACCGTTCCGACACCTAACCTGTACCCAGCTTACAAAAGAGAAGTGTAATAACAGAGACAATATATGAACGTATATATTATGCATGACGGTACCGGGGTTGGTGTTTTTATCAGGTTGAAGGGTCCGTCGAAATGTTGGAGGCAGCCGTGTATGATAATGGTACGGCGGCCCGTTCCGATGATTCCCGAGGACCGGTTTGTTCAAGTATATTCATTGGATTGTGGTAGTCCATTTGACCTTATACATTACCGGGTTTGGTTCTGGTAGTAACTTAATAATAAGTGACTTGATGACTTAAAGTCCATATGTGAAATACCATGGCAGTGAGGCAAATAATATGTATGAATACCTTCATGGGGTACAACTAGTATATATATATCTGAGTATGTTCACGTATATAAATAGAGAAGAAAAAGGGGGTTAATCACCATGATTAAATGGACCTGCAGTGGGGTCGGTTGAAGGCCGGTTCTCGTAAAGCATCATGGGTGAGGAGGCAAAGGCTTGAGCCTTAATCTGTTGGCTGCGATAGCCGACTGAGGCCTTGTTGCCGGACAGCTCAACTCGGGAAAGCAAACCCCGGTGGCGGACGGTGGAGAGGAGAAGCCAGTGGAGCGCTCGGACTCGCTGACGCCGGCGCTGAGGCTGTAGCTGCCACGTGGCAGCTGATCGGACACCTCCGACTCAGATGAAAAACTCCCCATTCAATATTGCTTGTTCATCATTAATTTATTATCAATTAATGGAGTCTCTATCACTATAAGTATATATATATACCATTTATCTGTCTCCTTTCTCTCAGGAGAGAGAGAGGCCCCTATCTCCTTGGGAAATGATCCGTATTTATAGCATTTAAATGAGTTTTACTATTCACTTGGGCTTTTCTTAATCGGGCCGAAACTATTAACGGTTTTTATAAATGCAGTACAATTTTGTATAAAATAAATACCGTTAGACACGTAAATTAGACCGTTCTAATAAATAGAGAAGGAATACATAAATACCCTCGCCAATAAGCTCTGAAAAGTCTTTGTACCAATCTCCTTTTTTCTGCTTCGAAGTCAGATGTTGACAAGTGTCGTTCTCATCTGTCAACTCATGGACTTTTGACTGTTGGACTTGGACTTTTAACTTCAGTGGATAATTACTCTCATATCTATTGAAGGAAAAGACCACTATGTCCTTATCCCAACTATATTTGCGTTGGGTATCCAGTAAAAACATACGGGTCGGGTTACTTCCGAATATCGCTTAACGGGTATTATTTTCATGTCGTATCAATTATATATATAAACACGGATGTTTGCATGGGAAGCTAAGTGCAGACCATCGGGGGTGTGGCGACGACACCCCGTAATTACAAAAAAAATGAAATTTTAAATTTTTAACCATGCATTTCACTTAAATATGTTAAAAAACGATGATTTTGTACCACTCATTTTTATATTTCACTCAGTTTAATAGTTGATATTAATTTTGCCACCCCCCATAAACCATTCCTGGCTTTGCCTCTGCATGTTTGTCTGTGTTTCAATTCTGATCAAACCGTAACTAAGGATTGGGAGGGGCTGGTGTAGGGAAAATGATCATTTGGTACATAATTTGAGTATTAATTATCAAAAACACATATTAAAATCTCTTTTAAACTTAGGTACAAATGCTACATGATGTTATTTCTTTTTACTTTTTGTTTTTAACTTTGATACTCACTGATGCTACGTTGATATGTAGCAAATCTGGAATAAAGGTTGAGAATGTGGGTTTTTGGAAATTAAGCAAGTTTTTATGTACTAATCAATGGTTCCCGGGCTGATTTACATGTGAACTTTGTTGTGTTATTATGCACCTCTGCAAGACTTAAATTAGTATATTTTTATTATTAAAATAGAAAAAGATCGGGTTTTATTTTATTTTAGGGGTGCTTAGCCTGCTCCTAGTTATGCTCTTGGTTTTGTATGCTGGTATTAGATTATTACTTATGTGATGTAATCAAGTCTCACATATACTACCAAATTAAAAAGAAATGGAACTGTATTGCTTGAGTCAATAATAGTAATACCTAGACAATTGAATCGTACTTGTTGAATGTAATACCATAATAATAGACTGCATCTTTTTTCTTAACAACTGAAACAATTTTAGCTGAGATAGTCACAACCGAGTTAACATTTCATTGCATGAGTAATGATAGACAACAAATAAAATTGCAGACGTATACACAAGTATGTAATCATGAGGATTTGTTTGAGGACATTTGGTCTATGAATAGATAGGCTTGGTTGTTTTAGTGTCATTGGGTTTTGTGTTTTTATATAGTCTCAGATATACTACCTAACATAGGACTTTCGAATGTTGGAGAGAAGTCATTCTTCTTTTTTAACCTCGTGATAGATTTGCTATTTGTAACTGTCGGGGGTTGTATTGAGTTTTGTTTTATCTGACCTTTCTAAAAGCCTAAATTTTGAAAGCAAAGGGTTTGAGATAAAGTTTTGTGTTGATTTTTAAATCTAGTGCTATGTTAGGACTAATATTTGGTATTAAAAATTATAAGAGAAATGAATATAGTTTCTATATGTATAGTAACTTAATCGTAAAAGTTGAATCTTCCGAGATCCCACTTTTTATTTGCTTTTTCCCATTTTTTGATTTTGCTGGGCAATTAAAGAAATACTAGTCTCATCACGTCTTTGCTTGAAAGGTGTCATTTTGCTGTTTTCTGTTCCCTTTCATTTCTTCACTTTCAGTTAAATGTACTCCATTTAATCCTCTGTGTGGTATAAAGAAGTGTGGAAAATATTTTTTGTAAGCCTAAATATGTTTAGTAGTGAATAGTGATAAACTGTTAGTGTTCTTTCTGTTCAAGTGGTTTAGATCTTATTTCTTCAGAGCCAGTGTTTCCCACCATCCTCCGAGGCCCCATCTTAAAAAAGAAGAAGAAGATTTGTGTTAACTTTGCTATCGAGTGTATCTTGAATAAACACCCTCAGATAAATACAACTCTTTCAACGTTTTTGTATTCTTTAGAAAGAAATTTCAGATTCTGGATTAGATTCTGAGTCAAAATTATCAGATTGATTTTTTTGGTACGAAAAACTATCAAATAAATAACGTGCAAGCTTAGTTGATTTGTTATTTTCCCCTTAAACTAGACTTATTGCAAGACATGCATCACATTTGTACTTGTAATCACAAACCAGTGTTCTAAAAGGCCCTCCCAGGCTCAAAGCTCTCGTGAAACGCCTGGATTTATGCTACGCTTAGGAATTTAGGCGGAATTTTGGTCAACGGCGGTCAAATACGTAAGCATGCGTAATTATGCTTAATTAGGCTCATTTTGGCGGCTTAGGTGTAATTAGGCGGCTATGGTGTATTTGGACGTCAAAGGCGGTCAAGGACTTTTGTAATAGAGTTTTATTTTAAAAGGGTAAAAAGTTAAATCAAAATTTGAATTTTTTTATGTGCTTTTTTTTTTCCTGATATTTAAAAAACTAATTGTACTAATGGTTTACAAACAGTTTTTCTGGTATTTTGTTTTTGAAAAAAGAAGAAGCTTTAAGCCTAGGCGCAATTAGGCTTTAAGGAGGCCTTGCGCCTTTTATAACAGTGTCACAAACACATACACATAAACAAAAATAAAAGTTTGGTATTACTTTCAGTCTTCATAGAAACAAAGCTAATTATGTACCAATTTTGTCCTTATTAGATTCTCTTATTGAATTCTGATATACTGCAAGAATCACAGAGGAAAAGATCACCTAAAAACTAGGAATATCTCCTAGCTTTATGTTAAAGACCAGGTAAATATAATTAGGACTCACAGTAAACCTGGGAGGAAAAAGGTTCTGCACAGAGTTTTAGTGTGTGCGTTCTCTTGCTTGTTTGTTAAAGATAAAGGGAAATGTTTGGTACTTGTGAGTAGCTGCAGGGAAAGAAAAAAAAAGGAATTATTTAAGTTACAGTTTGTCAATGAGGACACACCAGAAGCTTTAAAGCTAGGGATGTATTAAGTCTATAAAAAGATTATGTTGGAAATGACAAATTCTGCACCTGATTAATGCAAAAGCATTCGACTAACCATCATACAACTCATTTATGATGCGGGGTCAACCTCTTTATGTGTGCTTAACTTTTTCTTCTTTAGAAGTTATTTACATCCTCTCATACTCCCATTTACCGATGTTTCTCTATAATTTGACTGACCCTCTAATATTAGGGTTTATGACGACGAAGAAGAGTGGTTTCGTTCAATTTTTGCAAGTTCAAAGAAAGAAGATGCGATACTGAATCAATACGAGTTCTTTGTTCAGAGAATGGGAGGCCCTCCACTCTATTCCCAGAGAAAAGGTAACTAACTTTTTCAATAACAAGTACTTTGACTAGATGTATATTTTACTTTTATCGTTAAATCAAATCGTATGTCTTTTCACGAGGAACAAGACGTGAAGATGATTATTGAGCTTACAGAGTGGTGTGTATAATGTGTGTACAAATGTACAAACTCGTTGTTTTTTATGCATGATCTTTTCTTTTGGGATGTAAAGCCAATATGCCAATGAATCGTGGCAAACTTCATCATGAAATCAATTTCTTGCAAATAGCATATGAACTGGTTAAAAAGGTAGGACATAATTAATTAGTTAATTAAATAAAAAAGGAGCTTATTGTATCAGCATCGTTAAGCTTACTAATCTAATGTGATGTTTTAATATGCTAATACTTCCACTAGGCATAACAAATTGTAGTTAATCAAGCATTATTTGATATATCCTTGTTCTTGCAAAACCATCCTTTTGTGATGTTAGTTATGTTAAAACCATTGTTTTAAAAACGTGCTTAGTAGTAAAAAAGATCGATTCAAAGCTTAAAAATAGCTTAAAAGCTTGCTTTTACGCATCTGGCATAGCTCTTGCAAAAACACTTTAGCTAAGATTTCGCTTTCAAAACACTGGTTAAAACATCCTGACGGTGCTGATGCTAGTTTATAGTGTATAATTGTTTGACTGTAGTAAGTCTGGGCCTTTTGATTTGTTTATTATTTGGTTACATGTAAAACATTGTTTGGGTGATCAGAACCTTTTGTAGCTAAGAAGTACACTCTTACCTTCTATTTCACTGAACGCTATTCTTGAGAGGTAAAAGAGAAAAAGATAAAGAGAGAGAAAACCACAAACTGAGGGAGGGTACTTCCTATGTTCTAGGAAAACTAGAAACCTTGATTTCCTGTATTCATCATCATGATATGTTGATTATGTTGTGTAGATTTCGGGTGAACACCATTATTCAACAAATAGCATGGTTAATTGGTTATACATACTTGGTAACAAAATCTTGGGTAGTTGACGCTGTATATTACACCCATGTATCACTGCCTATTGTTTCCTTTAGTAGCAGCTTCACACTTTTTGTTATAATAAATATTCAGAATGATGCAGATTAATTGATTTATTTTTGAATTTTCAGGCCATCCGGCTCTAATTGGACGCCATCGCCCATTTCCTGTCACTCATCAAGCGGCAGAGAGGTGGTTACATCACATGCAACTAGCACTTGATGACATAACAAGCATCGACAACGACTCAAAAACTAAGATGATGAATTTTTTCAGGTCATTCCATTCCATTCCATTATACAATTCGCTTTATAACCAATTGTCCCCACTAAAAATTTCTAATCTTCAAATTATGACTTGGAATTTATTGCTTTTATTTAATTGGTGCTTCAGGCATACTGCCTTCTTCCTTGTTGCTGGAGACGAATTGAAAAATCCGAATAAATCCCCTCCTTGTAAGCAGGGTGCTGGTAAACAAGCTGCCATTTAGCTCCATGAAAGATTTTTCAGAAGTCATGCCAAATAACAAGATGAGGCTATATATTCCCTGTTGAACCATAGTGGTAAACAAGATCATTTGTTATCTCAAACCTGATTTAGGAATTAGGTAATTCAATAAAATTCACATGTTCACAATATGATAACTTGGCTTTTGCTGAAATGGCTAAGGTATACGATTGGTGTTCAGTGACAATACTATACTTGCCTCAATGAACTGATATGCAAAACTTGTATTGGCTTTTGGTCATTTAATTTGGAACTGATGTTGTTTCCAGGTACAAATGTCTCTCATTTAGCTTGTGTCAAGATCATTAATTTACCGTTTTACATGGTTGTGACATTCCATTTCCTGATCTCGGTCTAATGGAAAACATGGAGAGAATAAAAGTCAAACATGGTGGGTAAATTCTATTTCTGAGTCCAAAGATGTGGTGTCAGAGTTTGATTTTTGATTATCAATTCTGAATATCAATGTGAGAGTTGTTTAATCAAACCTGCTATTAAGTTCAATTCTCGCTGGTTTGAGTACATAATAATAATACAGTTAGAATCCAGGCAACTGTCCAAAAGATATTGTGTTCCAGACGAATTACAAAAAATGGGTAATTTTTTAATTCATTTTTAATGCTTTATAAGCAGAATGTGGGGCTTTAAGTAACAATCATACTACTTTGTAAAACCAAAAAGATACTATTTCATATGCCAACAAATTTCTTCTTTCTGTAGAGAAAGTAAGGCAGGGAATGATTTTGTATACAAAGTTTAGTGAGTGCTATGATGATTTGAATGTAAGGAACATGTTAGTAGACTCTTGACTTTCCTGCATTTTCCTTTTTCGTTGGCACGTTATACTTTTTGATTTCATATTTGTGCTAGCATCTTTGGCAATTCACTTTTTAGAGTTTCTTCTGAAGCATTGTTTGACGACATCTTTTCAAGGAAACAAGGTTGTTTAGTATCTGTCTCAAAACTATTGTTACTTACAAAACTGTGTAACTTTGAATTATAAAATTATTGGATCTAGATTTGCGATATGAAATATTTTAGACGATAATCCCATAGTTATATCATAAAACTACTCCATTTAGTTAACTTTGGATTTTTTAGTGTGTTTAATTTGACTATGCAAAGATTATAAAGTTACAAATCAATGCTGCACGCAATTTTATAGGAAACAATGGTGTTGGGATGGAGGAGGGTGTAAGAAAAAGAAGAAGATGGGTTCTATTGGCTGAAAGCTTTTAGATCTTTTCAGATAACAATTTCAAGGAACTTAGCTTTCAGAGTGACAAATAGATGCAGTATAATTTGTAAATCCAAAAGAATGAACCTTAAATAGTGTGCAGTAAACAAGCTTTAAGTTTGTGAATAAAAAAATTAAAATAAAAAGCTTTAAGTTTCTTATTCAACTTTCCGGACCGTATTGTTGCATTTTCAACAAAGCTGAAACGTGTGGCTTTAACGAAATACCTTTGAGAATTTGGTGTTTGCGAATTCAAACTCTCCCTATATACTCCGATGCATTGATCTGCATACTTCAACGATTTTTTAGATTAAAATGCAGTCATCTGAATATTGATGTATTAAGAATAGTATATTTGAATATGCTTTTTTTTTTGGGTCAAACATCTAGACATGTGTGTCACTGAATTTTAATAGATTAGGGCACCACCGTCAGGTTTGCTCTTGCGATGCAAATCGTAGATCGAACAACTTCTTACATTACTTATAGCTCAAACTCGTTCTCAATTCACAAAATATGGAGAGATAAAAGCAGATAAATACAAATAAGCTTATTTTTAAAAAAATTCGTTGAGTTGGTGGCTCTATCCTAATCATGAAGATGAATGTAACTACTTGTACGTGCAATTGACTTTAAAATAAAAAATATAAAATGTGCAACTGTGCAAACACCAATAGGGCCAAATTCGCTTCCAATACACTACGTAGTCATCTTATATAAAATTACGACATATAAGTCCTAAAAATAAATAAATAACTCAAGATGCTAAATTCCGATCTTGCGAGTAAAAAGGTTTACAAGTCAACCCGCACCTGTTTGACCTGTGCTCCCCAACGAACCCGTCTTCAACACTCGCTGTATCTCGAAGACGAACCTTGACCCCAAGGTTCAAGTCTGGGAAAGTAATCTGCAACGAAGCATGTCTCCAAAAGAAAATCGGGTACGGAGATAGATTAAGGTGTTTGATATGGACTTGCATGCAAGTTAGGTAGCTGCATTTTCGCATGGTGTTTACTAACCACAAAAGTCTCTCTTTAACAAACGCGACAAGACTTTTTCTTCTTTTTGCCTTTCTGGTATTATAAAACATAATTTGGTAGACTATTCCGTCTCTTTTATCATTTCATGTTTATATGGGAGGACCAAATCCAGTCTCGTACTGGTTGCCAAAAGATGTCATCAATCTTTATAAATGTCTATTTTTGTAACTTTATACCAAAAAAATGAAATTGTGTAGCGTACCAATGCCCGTATTGGCAAAGAATCCCGATGCTCCTCCAATTTATTATGAAAATTATATATACTACCACAAATTAAAAACCTTTCTGTTTTCACCCTCTCCCCCAAATTAATCCAATATGAGTTATCTCACTATATCTTCATAACGTACCCATTTTTTTTTCCTTATATAATCTACGTCTCCCCCGCCTTCTTCATGCCTTTTTGTACAAGTTACTCTTAAAATTTCACATCTAGATCGGAGGACCAGCACGACCAGCTGGGGACTTAGTGCGGGATATGGAATACAACTAGCTTTTTTTTTGGAAATTGCATGCATACGAAACTTGTCAAATGTCGATTAATATTGCCCAACGTAAAATTTATGCGCATAAGAGTTATTTATAGATAGACTGTACAACAAATAAAATTCTAATTAGCTGTAGTGAGTCATTTTAGTTATCTAAATTATCAACAACAACAACAAAAACTAGTTATCTATATTCCTACTTTAGATTAAAGAAGGAAAGATAGCTCTAAAATGAAATTCGAAAATCATACAGTATGTTTACCCCAAGTGTTATGCTAAATTATGAAAGTTTTGATTTTAAAATACAGTAACAGCTGTTACAACTTGAAATTAACTTTTACACTTATAAAGCAGGCTGAGCTCTAATCCAAATCGAAAATTACAAATAATGATAAAACGATTCCGAGCCACGGGTTTGGGGTTATTTATAATCGCAATACCATGCTATTTTGGATTCTTGAACAATAACCCTTCGCTGCCGAAAATGTACCAAAACATTTTACAAAATATACAGGTTCAAAATATAATTTTTCAACAACCCAACTATTGTATAACCAATTATACATTCGCATTTAATTATCATGGGAACGTAAGTTACATAAACATACCGCACAAATCGATAACCTTGCCAGAAGTTATTTCTTCACGAAATCCACCACTATATTTCTAGAAGAAAATCTCCTAGAAGGGTCGGCGAAACGGGCTAAAAATGACCTATAGAAATGATCAGGCTCGGCCCATTTCGGCCCCTCATCGAAGTTCTTCATATAATTGTCAGGATCATATGAAACTTTTATGTCCGAAACAACCGGTGAACCAGAATGTCCCTTCTTGTTTCTCTCACGTCCCTTTATTTTTCGCCATAGTTTTTGGAAAAGATGGCTTTCCGGGTCAGTCTTTGCGTAATCCTGGCCCAGTCGGAGACTTTTGCTCTTTTTCTTGTGCCAAACTGCAATACCCATGTATGAAATGTGAGCTTTTGTTTCAGAAATATCAAATATATTATGTGTATATATATATATATATATATAGGGATAGAGAGGGCAAGAGAGCGATAATGAGTCGTTGTTAAAATATTCTGTAGGCCATGTGAAAAAAGATTAGGAAGGATAATTTATTAGCTTGGACTAAATAACAGGCTTGTACTAAAATTCTGGTAATAGAGATAGGTTTTGGTTGCTCAATAGATTCTAGTCTATCTATAAGCCTAGTTTCAGGAGGTTAGTTACAAGAATTTCACTTTTATAGTCAAAACGAAACTTTAATACAATTAGACTAATTAAACGGAACTAGTTTTACAGAAACTTCAACGGATGGTAACGTGTGAGCTATGGTTACCCGGAGTCTCGTTTTACTTTAAAGAAAGTTTGTTTTGCCGTTCTCCGCTTCTTTTCGTTTATAATTGCCTATTATATCACGTATATTTTATTTTATTTTTGGTGTAATTTCACGTATATTTTATAATATTATAACTTTCTACACTTTTTGCGTTTTCGTTTTCCGTTGTGTTTCCTCGTTATGTTTCCATTACTCACAAATGACAACTACGATATGTTTATTAGAAACATACTTGTACATCCAAAATTATTTAAGCTATACGAAACCACATGCAAATTTCACGGACAAGAAACTCGTATTTTAATTATATGTGGTATTCAAAATCGATCAGTTTCCAGACGGAACAAATTCAAACTTCTCCTAGAATAGTTTAGCTTTCGGTGTGAATTGAAATGGAAAGATTGCACATCTTTTGGTCCATGAAGCAACTTTATTTTTTAGACGAGGAGAGGGTTCGTCACAAATATATTGAGAAATAGAACCAGAACCTCAAGCCTGGAATCTACCAACTCTGAACATGCACTTTCTTTGCTTAGACAAATAGTATTCAACAAAGACATAATTCAAATGTAAAAGTAAATAATTAAAATTTGAAATTTTTATTTTGACAATTTAGATGCGAGTTTTTGGCGGTTAAGATTACACATCGTTTCGTATGAACCAAAATATTTTGGAACGGAGAGAGTACATAAAAACTAGGTCAATATCAACCTTTAACATTATGAGATAAAATACCCGGGATCTAAGCTGGTTAAACTCAATATACACCGCTAACTGAATTCTATCGCTGCAATGAAAAAATATGTATGTGGTTCATAACGAATATTTACGATGAATAGCAGTGCCGGTCCTAGGTCTATGAGTGACTCAACGGAACTTATTTTTTTGCGCCTTATTTTTTTTTCCGTCTTGCAAAAAAAAAAAACTATAATTTTTTTTTAAAAAATAAATTTGAAACTTAATGCAAAGCAAAATAATCATCGAAAATAGCATCTTATTTGGTTTTTATAAAACAAAAACTTCAATATCCGTATTTTTTCTTATTCTAATGGTTGCATAACTCAATATTAATTGTACTTATATAAATAAAACGAATATTTTATAACAAGGGGTGTAGTTCATCTGATAGAATTATAAGTATGCACTTAAAAAATCTATATACTTCAATATATAGATGTACCTTTTTAAATGATAAGTCTTAACAATTATGCATTTTTTCAATGGATATATGCACAGAGGCGTGACTATAACCAAATGTATGGGATTGTCAAAATAATTAATAAAAACACATAATATTTTTTAAAATATAAATACGAAGAAGCCGGTTTTTTTACCATATTTTCTTCATTTTTTAACCCTGCTTTCTTAATTAAAATATATTTGACCTCTAATTATTATTATTTTGCTCAATTTTGACAATTACAAAAAAAAATTCAAACTCCCAAAAAAATCAACAACAGTAATATCACGTGCAGGCACGTTTCGAAAGTTTTAGCGTTTCAAAATTGACAAAAAAATAAATAAAATAAAACCAAAACGATACAAAAAGGTAATATTAAAAATTAAGAGTAAAAAGATTAAGAAATGAACGTAAAAAAATATAAAAGCTAAAAAAACCAAAGTTATATTAAATACTAGATATATATGAACAATCAAATATTTATTACACAATTTCATTGTACTCACTTCACTTAATTAAAATATAAACCAACAAAAATTCTTTTATAAATTTTATTTTCACTCACCACTATCTGTTATTGTAATTATTATTAGTTTTTACAATTTTTTCAAGATGTGTTACGTGTCAAAATGATAATTTGGTGTAAAGTGTCTTTTATTATCAATTGGCTATATGTTAGTTTTTAAGTAGTACTTATATATTATCATCACATACAAAATCATATTATCTTATTGCACTAACAATATATATTTTTGAGAGTGATTACCAAAAAAAAATTAAACGGTTGCCAAAATACCTTATATATAATTTATTTTTAAAAACCCTAATAAAAAAATTTTATTTTTTGAAATTGTGAGGTTGTCGTGGCTACCCCAGTCACATGTATGTTCCCGCCCATGGATATGCATTTACATAAAGTAGCATGAATTTTCACGGGATATGCATTTCCCGAATATGTAAGTACTTTGTCGAAGCTCTTAACAACGTTATCAAAGGTTCATTAGACATGGGCAAGTGAGAAACCACCAATGAACAAGTGGTGGGGGTGATCTTCGGTGTGGGTAGGAGATAGCTTGGGTAGTTTGTGGTGGATTTGAGACTAAACAAAAATGTATTTCTTAAAAATAAAATATTTAATTAACAAAACATACTACTTTTAAAACTAAATTAATAAAAGCATACCAAAAAAATTTATAATTAACAAAAACATACCAAAAACTTCATACTCTAATTTGTATATTTCATAGAGTTATTTCAAAAGTTTATACCATAATTTATATATTTTCATAATTTTATTTCAAAAGTTCATACACTTATATTAAAAGTTCATATACTAATTCGTAAATTTCATATCCCAATTTACAGAATTCATATACTTATTTACATAATTTATATCCATAATTTTCAAGTTTATACACTTAATTCACGGAATTCATACACTATTTTTCAAGTTTATACACTATTTAACAAATTCAACACTTACCCGTCCTCCGATCTCGAACTTTCATATCGCCGTTGTAAGCCTCTTCTTCGACGACCGCATCTCCGTCGGCATCAATTTTGAGTTTTCGACCTTACTCTACACTCTCGCCGCCCCTCCGACGAATGTCTGCGTCTCAATTTCCACCAAAAAGAGAGATCGGAAAGAAAAAGGGGGAGAGAAAGATCGGAAAAAAAAAGAACGGGGCGAGAGATATCAGAAAGAGATAGGAATGAGGAGAGAGAGATCAGAAAGAGAGAGGAAGGAGGAGAGATCGGAGAGAGAGAGTATAATGATGAGAGAGAGATCGAAGAAAGAAAGAAGAATGAGGAGAGAGAGTGAGAGGAGGAGATAGGGTGGGGAGATTCTTTATTACATATGGTATTTACTTAGTATAACATACGTGGAATTGGCAATCCCACGTCTGCGTGGCACTGCCACATTTTGCTGCCAATTTTATTTTATTTATTTTTCTTTAATTTTTTTTTCTGTGATTTGTTTTAAAATATCAAAAACTTTTCTAATTTTATCCAAAAATTTTTCCAATTTTATCCAAAATTTTTCCCAATTTTATCCAAAAAAAATCTAACCATCAAACTCCCTCATATTTCAGATTAATATATTTTTTTATCAAATCAATTTCACTCTACCACTACAATTATCCTCAATTTTACAAAAAAAAAAATTATCTCCCAATTTACCAAAAAAAAAACCATCCCCAATTTTACAAAAAAAAAACCCTAACCATCAACCATCATTTACCAAAATATCTCCAATTAATATATTTTTTTTCTCAAATCAATATCACTCTACCACTACAATTATCTCCAATTTTACAAAAAAAAAAAAACATATCCCAATTTACTAAAATAAAACCTCCCCAAATTTTAGTAAAAATAAACTCTAACCATCAACCACCAAACTAATTCATATATATAGGAATTAGTTTGGTGGTTGATGGTTAGAGTTTATTTTTAGTAAAATTGGGGAGATTTTATTTTGGTAAATTGGGATATGTTTTTTTTTTTTGTAAAATTGGAGATAATTGTAGTGGTAGAGTGATGATTTGAGAAAAAAATATATTAATTTTGATATACGAAGGAGTTTGATGGTTGATGGTTAGAGTTTTTTTTTGTAAAATTGGGGATGTTTTTTTTTTGGTAAATTGGGATAGGTTTTTTTTTTTGGTAAAATTGGGGATAATTGTAGTGGTAGAGTGAGTTGATTTGATAAAAAAATATATTAATTTGAAATAGGAAGGAGTTTGATGGTTAGATTTTTTTTTGGATAAAATTGGGAAAATTTTTGGATAAAATTGGAAAAGTTTTTGGATAAAATTGAGAAAGTTTTTGATATTTTAAAACAAATGACGAAAAAAAAAATAAAGAAAGAAAAAAAATTTAAATTGACAGCAAAACGTGGCAGTGCCACGTAGACGTGTGATTGCCAATCCCACATCTGTTATACTAATAAGTAAATACCATATGTAATAAAGAATCTCCGGATAGAGTGATAGGAGATGAGAGGAGAGAGTAAACATATATGAGTAATTAATAATATTTTTTGTTTTTTGTTTTTTATTAATTATTAATTGAATTTATGTTTTTGATAATTTAACTTTTGATGGTAAATTTTTGATAATTTAATTTTATGTTAATTCCCCTTTTTTTTTTTTTACAAAAACGCTCCAAATCAATATTTGGTTAATGTAAATATTCACGGTTTCACAACGGAAACACAAATATGCGTCTTTGTTTTTTTTTTCGAGATTTATAATGACATGTTTTGAATTTTTAAATTTTACCGTAATTTCCAAAACATGTCATTATACATCGTGAAAAAAAAAACAAGATGCATATTTGTGTTTCCGTCGTGAAACCGTGAAAATCTGCATTAATCAAATTTGGATTTGAAGCGTTTTTACAAAAAAAAAATCAAGGTTGATGTACATATAACCTTTCTCAATAAATATAGTTTCAACATTAAAACTTTTAAAAAAATTCCTTTATAATACGAATCAATCAAGATAGTTGGATAGTGGACTTTTTTCTTTGAAGCTTTTGCACTCTTTTTTTTCCCGCTTGCGGGCCTGCGGCATCTTCCAGAGAAGCTTACAGAAAAAAGATATGTTCAGTGAATAAATACTTTTGATTTAATAAGTTTTCTTTAGTATTTTAGTATATAATTAAAATAAATTACTAATGAGTTCAAATCTTCTATCTTATTCTCTATCGCTTTTCGTACCGTCTTGTTTATTTTATCCACAAAAAAACTGTATAATTACTATAAAACATGTATCAATACATTTCAAGAATTATTTTTAAAAGAAAATCCACACGCAATTTATTTTGAAATAAATGTATAAATTAGTGTAAATTAAACATTAAATTTTAGAAAAGTTATCTAAAACAATATTATGTCCAAATGATTTAAAATTTGAATACAATATAATATAAAAGCTTATAAATTTGTGGAATAAGTTGTAAAAATTTAAAATTTAAATGAAAATAGATAAAGAAACACGAAATTGATAGAGAATAGGAATAAAATATTTGGGATCCTTCCAATTAATAGACATTGGCACATGTTCATTGTCAATTATGGTAACAGATATGATTAATAAATACTTTCCATTCAAACTTTATTTCCAAAATTACCACCAAAACGTTTCCTTTGAAGTTAAAAAGAGACTTGGATGAAAATGAGTATCCGTAAACCGAATAAAGGACTTAAAAGGCCAAAACAATCTAGGATACGCAACTAAGGTTGTCAGGACCGAAGCCCATGAAGTCCAAGGCCGAGTCCCCGGAATAATATGAAATAAGAATACCTAACCGGTTAAAAACAATACTAGTTTATTGTCAAGGGTGATTTTGGCGTTTCCAGACTCTTTTGTATATGATGTTTATTTTTGTTGTAAAGTTTTTATACATATAATTAAGCTTTGTTTTAATGTTCATTGGATGTTTAGGTCATGTTATTTGTTATTTATAAACTATTGTTAACCGATATCATCTAAAAAAATTATCCATAAAAACTTTCTTGTCCAAAAGAAATTAAAAGTTTATCCATCAAAACAATTATGTCACGTTAATTTACATATCTAGTTAGTTTAAATTCTACAGTTTCTAGTTTATTAACATGTCCTAGTATTTCTTTTCAGCATTTACTAATCATGCATCTGTATTCTAAAATATTGCGTGCATGATGAAGTCAAATTATTACCAATACGATCTTAAAAAATATTTGGAAAGAATCCTAATTTTCTTTCATGATATATCATAGATTCATAGTATTGGTTTTGGTTTTGGGTTGTACAGAGAAAAAAAGGAACTTACTGAATAGACTTTGATTTAATAGTTAATCGGAAAAAATTGGTTTAGTTAGCTCAACTACCATCCATTAACAAAATGGGGACCAATCTATTAACATTAACAATTTATCCACTGAACTATATATTTTTTCTAAATTGGGGACCTTCATCAATTTAATTGGACGGAAGTTAAATTTAAATTACATTTCAGTCCCAAATTTTATAAAGCATATGAATTTAACTCGAAAATTTATAATTTTACATTTTTAACCCGAAAAAATATATATTTTTAAAAAAATTAACTTATTTTTTGAAAAAATTAACTTAAAAAAAACAAAAGAAGTTGCTTTTTTTAAAAAAAAAAGGAACTTTTTTTAAAAATATTAACTTTTTAAAAAAAATATTTTTATAAAAAAAGTTAAATATTTTTTAAAAAAGTTCCTTTTTTAAAAAAAAAGCAACTTCTTTTGTTTTTTTTAAAGTTAATTTTTTCAAAAAAGTCATTTTTGTTAAAAGTTGATTTTTTCAAAAATAAGTTAATTTAAAAAAATATATATATTTTTCCGGGTTAAAAATGTAAAATTACAAAATTTTCGGGTTAAATTCTTATGTTTTATAAAATTTAGGACTGAAATGTAATTTAAAATTAACTTTCGTCCAATTAAATTGACGGAGGTCCCAATTTAGGAAAAAATATATAGTTCGGTGACTCAATTGTTAATGTCAGTAGTTTGGTCCTCATTTTGTTAATATATATATATGCTAGTTGGTGTTATTAAACCAATTTTTTCCCAATAATTAATTGAATTAAAACAATTACCTTCTCTTAGGAATAACTAACTAGGAAGTAACCTTAAATTTCAACTATTCATATTCGTGAATAATTATTCAATGCATCTCAAAACTATGATATCACATCAGATCATATCATATTATATATTACTCATTTACATTTATTCAATTCAAAATATAAAAAACACATAAAAATCATGATCTTTTCAGAAAAATTATAATGCTATACCAAACAAAATCGTTTTACGTGTATTTTGTATAATAAAAACGTTATATTACTCATGATTTTTAATTTAATATATTCATTCAATCAATATATTTTTTAAAAATTTATTTACCCGGATTATATATATATATATATATATATATATATATATATATATATATATATCACGCATTGCATACGCAAGGCGTGGTTAACGATTAGTAAGTACAAAGAGACCAGAAGGGAGAAACTAATCACATCAAGCATAAAAGTTTCGTCAGTTCAAGATATCTTAGTGTGTGTTAGTATTATTTTTCTAATGTTCTAGACATTAAGTCCTAGTAATTCATTTTTTTCCAACTTTCGTTTGTTTAAAAAATGAGATCTGCCCATTTTTTTGACGATCTTAGCGAGACTCATGTTGGTATGACCGTATGAGTACAATTGAGTCACATGTCTGTCCATTCTTATATATATCTCTTTTTTTTCCAGAAAATTTCGTGTTCCCATTTTCAAGACAGTGGACACAATTGTCTGTTTTATTATTGTTGGTGTTGCTTCTCTGCCTATGCTTGACAAGATTAATGTGTACTACATTTTGCTTTCGATTTTCAGTTAAAAGCTAATCTAATGCTAATCCTTTTGTTTCAATTAGGCCCTAGTCAACGTGCTTTTGCTCTTATGTGTTGCTTTGAGTGGCTTAACATCTAGCTTAGCAAAAATATTCGACGTGACCAAATATGATGCTGTGGGAGATGGAAAAACGGATGATTCACAGGTTATTATCACATTGTTTAATTTGTGTATTGTGACTTATATTTGAAACAAACAGGTCATAACATTATTCTTGTAAACTTTTGAGATCGAGGAGAAAGGATTACAATGTATTTCCATATATACATGCTCACTTAGTTATGAAAAATATTCTATACTACTATAATTGTTACTAACCCCATTATCATACTCTGATTATCATGCTCACTTAGTCTGATATATCTATTCATTTATATCCTTCATCTTATCTGAATTAACTTAAATCATCTGTTTTGTACTACAAAACAGATTTGCAAACTCAAAGAGCCACTAATCAAATTTGGAACTCTCGCCATAAAAATATTTAAAGCCACATTTTTTTAGAAATTAAATTGTAAACGTGAAAAGACGTGGTCATGTTTCAAAAACATTATAGTCGATCAAATAAAATTGAAATTCCCAAACAAATTAATCCTACCATACATCACCAGACCAAAAAACCGCACTTTGTACTTAACTGAGTTTTTCTGTTTTTAATATCCTCTATTAGACCTTTTTTTTTATCAATTTATTTAATACCATATATTATCATTATTTTTTCCAAATTTGTATCTTGTACTATACAATTCACAAAATTAATTACCATGCCGTCAATCAAACTTGAAAATGTGCATATATGTAAAGGATACTAATATTGAAAAAAAAAAACAATCAGAAGACACAAATATAAAGTAGAAATTGATTTGTTTTCCCAAATAACTAGTACTACATAGCTAATGTTGCATCTATTCTAAACTTGTATAGTTTGATTTTAATTTCATGTACTTAATAAAAATAGGCATATTTTTCTAATGATAGGCTTTCCTAAAAGCATGGGAAGCTACTTGTAATTAAAGCCTCTGGAGGTAGACCAATCCTAAACGTACCAAGCAATAAGACGTTCTTTCTAAATCCGTTGGTGTTTGCAGGCCCTTGCCAATCATCGGCTATTCAAATACAGGTACCGGTACCCCAGTATCTTAAATTTCTATTGAGTAAAATAAATTATTGATGATACTGTATGGTAATTACTTAAAATGACAAAAATTTCTTTTTGTTTAAATAATAATTAAAAAAAAACTTGGCATTCTAATTAACTCAATATCACTTGACATGCTGCTTAAAGCTAATTTCTAAATTTAGTTTTTCGCACAAGGTAGGTAGTCGATAGTAGAAAAATACACATTAGCTTTTTGTTACAGCTGTGACACTTTATATTTATGAGGCTTTTACTAAAGAAAAAACAATTTGTCCTTGGATTAATGCGGGTTTCACTTAGAATAATTAATAAATCACTATATTGTGTTTGTTCATGTATGATTTATGAAACTAGTCTCTGTATATTATTTTCCATACAATACTTAAGTTGCTACATATGGTATTTTCTTCAATTATGTGTTTTCTTGAACTACTTCGAAAAGAGAAGCAATATTTTTCATTTCATTAAATCCAAATATTCAATTGAGACATTATATTTGGTGCAGATTGATGGGGATGTGGTAGCACCAAATGGTAAAGATGCATGGAAAAACTGCGAAGCTAATAGTTGGATAAGTTTCAAAGGTGCATTTGGTCTGAACATCCAAGGCAAGGGAACCTTCGATGTTAAAGGCTCCGTCTGGTGGGACGAAAAAGCCCAGAATCCCGTATGTTTTTTGCACTTACCACTAGCATTTCATAAATATAGAAATAATTATTCACAATATTAAATTATTTGGTTGAAACCGAACGAACAAACTTGATTAGGTTTAAGAAAACCTCATGGACACTCCAATGTTTTTGTTTTAATTGTGAAAAGCATTTTTATGCCATTTAAAATTATTCGCCATCAAAACATAGTAGGAGTTATTACATTACATAACCCACTGTGATTACTTTACCACAATACTTGACCTATTTTTTTTTTAAAACACTTGCATGCGATTTTTATTTTTGATATGATTAAACAAGCAGCAGTCCCAGGAATTGAAGGTTTATTCTTAGAAGGGTTATGAGACACTATATTTTTATCCAACTTAATTACAGTGAGTCAGTGACTGACACTGTTAAGAGTAAACTTAATTTATTTTTTTAACATGGGAGTAAACAAAAAATGCCTCTTACAACTATATTATTTTAGATCAATGGGTCTGTTCATCTATAAAATGTTGTTTTTCTACTTTCTGCACAACGCTGATAAATATTCTTTTTTTCTTTGTTTGATGTTTGAATTTCAGCCTGAAGGTGTATGCAATAAGCCAACTGTAAGTTAATTTCTTCTTTCAGGTTTCGGTCCTGCGTCAATTTGCAATCAATTGCTAGTAGCTAATTATAAACTAAAAAAGTTTATTTTTTCATGCAATGCAGACATTTCGTGTTACAGATAGCAATTCAACTCGTTTGACGGGGTTGGGATTCCTTAACAGTGGAGGAAGTCACATTAATATATATAATTGCAATGATTTAATCATAAGCAAAATAACTATAATTAACCGCGCCTGAAACTAGTCCTAATACGGATGGGATTGACATAAGTACTTCAAGAAGTATTCAGATTCATGACTCCAACATTGGAACAGGTGAGATTTACAACATACAGCAGTATACATTAATTTAAGAATTATATGTAGACTCGTTGATCAATGTAAATTATGGGGTTGAGTCGTTGAGACACAATCGATAACAATTAATCCCCATATAGGTTTGGAATGTGAGTAGTAAATTTTCAAAGATATATAAAATCTAACTAATTGCCCTTAGGCATTGATTAAGGTTATTTGATATGCATGTTTTATAAGGTTTATATACTACTACTCCTGTATTGTAATTCATTAATAACATTTTTTCGTTTAGAAACATAATTTTGTTAAAACTATAATTAAATGACAATTTTTAACATTATTAAAGCTTATAAACGCTACAACACTATATATTTGCATGATTGCATCTTCATGTACTGTAAATACATTCCATATTCGTAAACCAAAACCGATTTTTTTAAGTATTTTTGAATTTTCTTTGGTTTTCTCTAATTTTCTTAAGAGAATGATGTTCAATGTGCTTTTTAGACAATTTCGTCTACGTAAATGAAAACGTACACTTTGATACGTCGGTGTTCTTTAATATGGTTCTCTTCATATACGTATATTTCTACAAAATAATGAATTTTTTGGGTAAAATATCAACTATGATCAGGAGATGATTGCATAGCCATTAATACCAATTGTTTCAACGTCAACATCAGTGGGATCGCATGTGGACCAGGCCATGGTATAAGGTACATGCATAACATTACTTGTTCTGGTAATTTTTAAATATTATGATGATTTAACTTGAGTCACGATCATGCTTTACCAAGTAATAAATGGAGTAAATAATAAAAGGGTGAATCATTGATTACTCTATAAATACATACTTAATTTTAAAAAAAATTGTTTAACATTTAGTATATATAATATAGTATAGTATCATGTATCATCAAAGTTAAAATTAAGAACATTAGTACTAAATTTTAAAATAGACTTATGATATGTATATTTTCATAATTAAGTACCAATAGTATGTACTTTTTCATCATTTTCTCTAAAAAAAAAAAACCCAGCTAGCAGTCTATATATAGTTTATCCTTTCAACAAACTGATATTACGCCAGTTTTATAGTAGTATGAACATTCGGTGATGAAGTTGCTTGATGGTTGCATCATATCATACTTAAAATACCAGAAAAACAATTAATATGATTTTCATACTTGAAATACTAGAGATCCAATATGAATTATTAGGATTATAGAGTTATTAACTATCAAAACTTTTAAGTTTAACCCGAAGTAGTAAACCTTCATGCTATATATGATAATGACTACAAAACAAAGTTAAAGTACAGTCAAAATCAATTAATAATTGAAATATCTCCCGAAAAGGCGCACAAATTGCCTCAAGAGTCACGAAAATCGTGGCCAAACAATGTGTCACAAAAACATCCATCACTATATTTTTTAATGCATGTTGTACAAAAGTTCTATTTTCAGTAGTCCTAGACTCCTATGAAATAAGACAATTCAAATCTAATGATATTAGTCGTATGTTCTCACATGTAGAGATCATTACATGTAAAATTTTCAATATCAGATTTCTACATGTGCACCTTATTACATGCATTACAAGTGCGCGTAGGGTCAAGAACCTCCCACATATAGGGCTTATGCTATGGCAGTATCTAAACTCAATATTTTTTTTTGCAAATCATCTGTTAATTTAACTTGGATCCTTTTTTTTACTGTGTGAAATCTTAAAATTCTATTGATTAACCTGACCATATATGCTTCTAATGTACAGCTATAGACAAGCTGATATCTACACCATGGTCACCTATATATGTATGTATTCCGAACTAACTCTCTTATTACCTTTCAGTGTTGGAAGTCTTGGGAAATATGGTTCTGAGGCTGCAATAGACGGAATATATGTACAACATTGCACTTTCACAAAAAACAGAAGCTGCTGCAAGAATCAAAACATGGCCGGTACACTTTTATTTTCTTTAATCTTTACATTTAAAGAACGACAATTTAGACTTTTTATTAGAATTTTAAGAAATTGGAGAAGACTAATTATCACAGAATGGAGTCCTTTTAATTTGATTGCTTTGAGGAGAAAAATCCCGCTTAAAGTTTAGTTGAATATTCTGTATTTCTTCCCGTACTATATATATATATATATAACATTAAATTATGGTGACTCTAACTCAGTATTACACTTGTACGTACTTGTAGGGAGGATCGGGGTTCGCCAGAAATATATTCTACGAGCACATCACGCTCAACGACGTGACAGGCGTTATCACTATTGATCAGCACTATACCTTGATACTAAAGAGAGGTAAAAAGAGAATAGAGCTATGTAAAGCGGTAGATTTATGGAAAAATATATATTACAAAAACAATTATAAAAAAAATTCTTTTCTATTCAGTCTTAAAATAATAACAAATCTTCTATTTCCAAAGACGTACTCCTTACTTTGGTAATTTCTTGATTGAACGGAATTAATTGACTATTTAATGACATAATTGATTTTCTTTTTATGAAAAATACATGCTTAATTATTTGATTGTTTTTCGTTTTTGTCCATACGAGATGAGTTCAAATCTTCTACCCCGTATTATCTACCCATTTTGTGCCCCCTTGCTTATTTTCACTCAAAATTTAAATTTTCACAACTTATACCGCAAATTTATAAACTTTTATATTATATTGTATTCAAATTTTAAAACATTTGAACATAATATTGTTTTAGACAATTTTTTTAATATTCAATGTTTAATTTATACTAATTTATACATTTATTTCAAAATAAATTTTGTGTGGATTTTCTTTAAAAAATAATTATTGGAATGTATTGATACATGTATTATAGTAATTATACAATTTTTTTCAAGTTTTTTTTAAATTTTTTTTAAATAAAATAAGCAAGTGGGCATGAAAGAGGATAGAAAAATGGGTTAGAAGATTTGGAATCATATGAGATAGGCTACCCACATTGTGTTTATGTTAATACTTGCCTGCTCATTAAATTATCTTTATGCAGGCAAAAGCAGTGCAAGTGAGCGGAGTACATTTTGTTGACGTGCACGGAACCGCAGAACAGATTTTGTTGGACTGCAGTGCAAATGTACCGTGTCAAAAAATATTTCTTCAAGACGTGAACATAGCCTCGTCAGTATCTGGTCAAGCAGTCAATGCAACTTGCCGCCATGCCAACGTAGCGACATCAAATGTTACTCCTCAACTTTCATGCACCAAGTAGAAGCCGCACTGTCTAAAGAAACAATTGATAATTTTTTTTATTCATGTACGCACTGTTGATTCTGTTGAATGAGTGTAATCCTTTGATCATTAAACCAATAGTGGGCAAATTTTCAATTTTCTTTAGTAGTTGTGTGATCTTTTGTTATATCAGTGAGCATTGATCTATTTAACAAAAGTATGGCATGTTGAGGCCTATTTCTTTCTTACTTTTACTAATTAATTTCATTCAAAATATGCTTATGTACGGGTATAAGGGTGATGTTGTCAGAAGTTGTTCAAGTGCTCGTTTGATTATCATGTGTATTTCACTTGATTATAACTTCCTTAATCGGGTTACGTACAATTTTTTGTTGTTGTATTATCTTGATTTCGCTTAGCATGTGACAAATTCACTCCCTAAAAAATTTCATGCATGTACAATAATATCTTTTTCTTTTTGTAACCTAAGCATGTAGTCGGAGCAAATTTCCTCAAGTTCGTACGGTCAAATTTTGGTCAGATTATCGGTTTTTTCATATGTATTCGTAATAATTTATTTATTTTTTGTAAATCAACGTATTATTTTATTTCTAAAATGTTTGTTAAAAAAAGATAAAATTTGACCTTTTATATTTTTTATGTTTAATTGTTGGTTTAACAATTTATAAGGTAGTAATATTAATAAATACCAAAAAATATATAAAATGCCAAATTTTATAGATTTTTTTGAACAAACACTTTAAAAATAAAATAGTACGTTGATTTACAAAAAAAAGATCAAAAAATAATTATGAATGCATATAAAAATTCGATAACCTGACCAAAACTCGACCATATAATAAACTTGAATAAATTTGAACCCGCCTATAGTCATATACTAACGAGCACCAAAGCAGAACAAACCTCTTCTTAAGGGCAAGGCAGTTTAAATCAATAAAAAAAAAAAAACAGATACACAATCACTTCTCAACTTAACCTGATTGCACTAGTGGAAGTGTTTTATTCATTAGAAAAACACCATAAATCTTTAAAGATCTTACTTGATACTATATTTTCTACCTTCTCATTAGTTTCACCAGACCAGCACTACAAAATAATGTTTGATTTAGTGAGAGTCAAAAACTGTCACAAGCCTGTCGCTAATTTAAAATGTTGTCACAAATCTGTCGCAAATTGACTAAACTGTCACAAAGCCGTCATAAAAACCGTCGTTAATAAGCTCGTAACAAAAAATACCGTCACTAATCCCGTCGCTATTTGATTATTTTTTTATAGTGCAGTCTCTCATTTAACACCACAAGGCTACTAATAAAAAGATAAATAGTATAAATAAATTTATAAGTACATTTTGAACAGTGTTGTTTACAACAATTTGGAGGCTAAAACCTTCAATATTTACTTTAACTTAAATACTATAACATAAAAGATATTAAAAAAACTGTTTACTACTCAAATTGAACATTGTACAAGTCATTCGTATATAGACGGTGGATCTAAATAACATTAAGATATGAATAACAAGAAAAGTTCAAATCGTAATTCTTATTACTTTTTGATGAGCTAAATTAGTGAGTAAATCCGCAATATCAAGTTTAGCCAAAATCTTTTTTCCAATAGATAATGCACCCATTCAATCTCTCTTAACACAATTCACCGAAGAATTTCTATATATCTCCAAGAAAATGATCCCCACGGACATTGGAGTCCAAACCCGATGTTTCACTTCCTTCCTGCTTTTGAACCGGTAGATCATTTTCCTTCAAGTTTGATTCCCTTGCACACATTCGGAGTAAATATATTTTTACCTCTCTTATACTTCTGCTTACATTTCTAATTGTAAGAGCAGTGATGACAAAATAACAGTTTTGTTATTTAGCGGTTTTCGTATTCACTACTCTTACAAGAAGTGTAAGGATAAGTGTAAAATGAGTGAACGTAGCATTACTCCATATTTTCGTGTTTTTTGTATCATTCTCGTAAAATCCCTTATTTTTTTTCCTTTTATATTATGGTTAGTAATAGTAATTACTTAGAATTACAAGATTTTCATTTTGTGATCAGCATTAATAATATTGACTTGATGTGTTGTTTGCTAAGTAATAAGTATGATCATAAGTTTTTATAGGTATATAAGTAAAACGGTAATCAAATAGGTATGGGTTTAGAGTCCAAATCTTCTACCCCATTTCTCTACCCCCTTCCGTGCCCTCTTGCTTATTTTATCCAAAAAAAATTCTAAAAAACTTGAAAAAAATTGTACAATTACTATAATACATGTATCAATACATTCCAATAATTATTTTTAAAAGAAAATCCACACAAAATTTATTTTGGAATAAATGTATAAATTAGTGTAAATTAAACATTGAATATTAAAACAATTGTCTAAAACAATATTATGTTCAAATGTTTTAAAATTTGAATACAATATAATATAAAAGTTTATAAAGTTGCGGTATAAGTTGTGAAAATTTAAAATTTGAGTAAAAATGAGCAAGTGTGCACGGAAGGGGATAGAGAATAGGGGTAAAAGATTTGGTTAATGACACATTCATTTGAAATAAGTTACATATATACTCACTAAAATATGTTTTGCATAGGATTTATCATGTATTGAAATGCAGCATTTATTAATTAGCAAAGTTACGAATGTAAAGGAGAGCTAGAAACGGAAAATCATTTATTTTACTAGCCATATAATGCGAAGTATAATTAAACGTTAGTTTATTTAGGAATTTTATTGCTCTTAAAATGCAGGAGTCTCAATACCTATTACTATATATACCTATACAAAAATAAAGAAATCTGGTGACATATTGTCTTTTACTTGTGTCAATCTATTCTATACATAGCATTCTATATTAAATATACATACGTAACAATAGAGAGAATCATAGTTAGGCGTTGGCAAGGGGAAAAGATACAAGAAGAAGGTTAAAATGTCATAGTAGCTTTTCTTAATAAAATGTTTCAAATTCCGTGTCCCTATTAATGTGATTGAGTTTTGTATTGCTATTATAAAATCTCGTTGTGTTTTTTGTTAATGTTTTACGGTCTCATATTTTTCAAGTACTATTTATACATGTAAACATTGATTTTATATTATTATGAAAACAAAGAAATATCGAAAGAAAGAAAAGAATAAAAAAAGTGATTTATATAGAGTGAATTTGTATAAAAAAATTTATATCTTATAAACATAAAGGTTATATACAGTGTATTTATATAATATTTCAAGATTATTATTTTTATGATTTGCTTATGATTTGTATTTGGTATCATGAAAATAAGTCCAACGGAGAATTCCCGAATAAGGGGAAGAGAAAAGTGGGGTGACGTTGGCAAATAAATGAAAGAGTTTAGTTCTCAACGGTTAACTTAGCGACTGTACATAACTTCGTTAACCGAAACGTTTTAACGAATAGACTCAGCCGTCATACTGCGGTGACCTTAATTACGTAGTGCATGTATGGTTTATACACCTGAGAAACATATCGATGGTAAAGAGATTGAGGAAGTCAATCGGGCATGTTAACCTAAGGTATATATATTATCATATTTGTTTTTATCATAAAAAGAAAGAAATGGATTTTATTATTATTCTGTGATTGCTTAAAAGGATTCAATTTTGATGAAAGAAAAAAACAGAGTTATTTATCTTGTTATTCCAATTTTATTTAAGTTTTGATAATTGCATTGAGAATTTTTATTCAAAAATGCATTATTATTATTTTAGAAACTGAAAAGAAAAATCTTATTTTCGAATCATATTATATATTGTGAGGCTTTATCTCTCATCGATTTAAAATGTTTTCAGGTTACAAGCAGTTAATTATAGTTGATATCGAGTCAGTTTAGGGCCCAGACAAACCTTTAAAATTATGTGTTAATTCCGATGCGATTAAGTTTTGAATTAGCATGTAAGAATTTAAGTTCCCTGTAATAACGTGAATTTCAAAATTGTTGTTAGTAGATTTTTAATAGAAATTGATCATTTTCATTGTGTATTTTATAAATGTTTAAGTTAGTTTTTGTTTAATATGTGTCGTCACACGTGTTATTCGGCCGTGTGACTCCCTATCATGTCTGGGATGTTACAATTCTTATATTGCGTCACGTCTCTTAGTTAACTTTAAAGACAAATAAAGGCTTGCACCAAAAAGAAGGAAACCCAATAACCAAGAATTCAAAGATTAAAAATTAAAATAATGATAAATGTGAACCAAGTATCTCTGTGACTAAAATAAGCATTAATATACTTTCACATTTATTTGGTAATTATCAACAAACTCACTAACGACTCTTTTACTATGATACCTTTTAGGGTTAATTAAAAATTGGTTTATAAAAACAAAACTATTTAATGATTGGTCACCCTATAAAATATAATTAATGATGGGTCAATTATTTATAAAACTAATTAAGTATTGGTCCACCAACGTAATTACCCAATAAAAATAAAATGAAAAAATAGGGAAAACTCAAAAAATAAAAAATAAAATCAGGAAAAAAAAACTAAAATACCAAATAAACTGAAAAACTTTTAAAAAAGTCGAAAATCCGAAAAAACCACAAAAAATGTTAAAATACCAAGAAAAATCCAAAATCACAAAAAAATGAAAAAAAGTTCCAAAAAACCCAAAATTGGTAAAAATAAAATAAAAAAAAGAAACCTAAAAATAAAAAAAAAATCAAAAATCACAAAACAATGAAAAAATGTTCAAAAAAGTCGGAAACCCAAAAAAACCAGAAAAATGGTAAAAAAATTTAAAAAAAAAACCCAATAAAAATCCAAAATTACAAAAAAAAAAAATACGTTAAAAAAAGTCGGGAACCCGAAAAAAATCAGAAAAATGGTAAAAAAAAAACAAAGAAAAATCCAAAATCACAAAAAAATGAATTTTTTTCCTAAAAAGTCGGAAAAAGCCGAAAAGTCCAAACAATGTTAAAAACTTTAAAATAACTTGCAATTGTTTTCAAATGACTCAAAATGACTGAGTCTGTTTTTAAAATTATTCGATTTGTTTTTTAAAATGACTCAAACTGTTTTTAAACTTACCAAAAATGACTCATAATGTTTTTCAAATGATTTAAATATAACTCATACTGTTTTTAAAATGACTCAAAATAGCCCAAACTGTTTTTAAAATTACTCACATTGTTTCAAAATTACTCAGGCTGTTTTTAAAATGACTCAAAATGACTCAGACTGTTTTTAAAATGACTTAAAACGACTCAGAATATTTTAAAAATGATTTAAAATGATCCAGTCTGTTTTTAAAATTACTCACACTATTTTCAAAATATTTTAAAACGACTCAGACTGTTTTAAAAACGAATTAAAACGACTCAAACTGTTTTAAAAATGAATTAAAACGACTCGGACTGTTTTTTAAAATGACTCAAACTGTATTTAAAATGACTTAAAACGACTCAGAATGTTTTTAAAATGACTTAAAACGACTCAGACTGTTTTTAAAATGACTTAAAATGACTTAAAACGACTCAGACTGTTTTTAAAATGACTTAAAACGACTAAAATTGTTTTTAAAATGATTTAGACTGTTTTTTAAAATTACTCAGACTGTTTTTAAAATTACTTAAAATGACTCAGTCTATTTTTTAAATTACTCAGACTATTTTTAAAATGACTTAAAACGACTCAGGCTGTTTTTCAATGACCTGAAACGACTCAGACTGTTTTTAAAATAACTTAAAACGAGTCGGTCTGTTTTTAAAATTACTTAAAACGAGTTGGACTATTTTTAAAATGACTTAAAAAGACTCAGACTGTTTTTAAAATTAATTAAAACAACTCGGACTATTTTTAAAATGAATTAAAATGACTCAGACTGTTTTTAAAATGATTTGAAATGACTTAGACTGTTTTTAAAATTAATCAGACTATTTTTAATATGAATTAAATCGAGTCAGACTGTTTTTTTTGTGTTTTTGAATTTTTGTTGATTTTAGATTTTTTGGGATTTTTTTGGGATTTTTTTATTAAAAAAGCGTGTTTTTTCGGGGTTTTGCCTCTTTAAAGTTTTTTTCCCATTTTTTCTTATTTTTTCCATTTTAATTGGTTAGTTAGGAAAAATGGACCAATCATTAATTAGTTTCAGTTTCATGGAGTAATTTTTAATTAAGTTGTAGATAAGTTAACAATCTAAAATTTACCCTAAATTTTAGTGTTCTAAAAACCTAACGAGCCTTCGTAAAATTAAATAATTGTTGACACAATATCTGTTAGGGCCTATTTAATGGTCATCTAATATCATTTATTGTCATTGACAAATTTTTAAAGTTATCGTCTAATATGTTGGTAAGAATATGCAGAATAGTTTTGTTAAGTTTTTAATGTTAAATAGTGACACATTATCGTTTAAAAAGATGTTAAATGACATATATCCATCTTAAATTTAATAATCACATTAGTTTCACGTTAATAATGTTATCAATTTTTAATTAACAATTTTTCTTTTATTTTACTGGTCACTATTCTTTTGAGAAAAATTTATAAGAGATAAATGTTAATTGTGGGATGTGTTTGCAATGTCGTCAGTTACAAACATTAAAAACATTGTTAACTTTAACAACTTTTTTAACATCTATAAATATAACACATATTTTAGCGCAACTAATGGAGATAAAAAAATGCATTGTTACAATAGAGATAAAAGACGGTTGCAACTCACAAACAAGCAGTTCTGCTCTACAGAATATGAACGTGATTAAGATAACAAGATTTTAGAGAAATAATAGGAATGAAGATATGGGAGCATCTCAAATCTACACATGTTGCGCCTTCTGCACATGTTGCGTCGGATCCTCTCCATAGGTAGAATACACAACCAATGTTATGCCAAGAAGAACGGGCATCCATGGGTACAAGGTAGAATACACAACCAATGTTATGCCAAGAAGAACGGGCATCCATGGGTACAAGTAATGGGGGAAAACTATCATAACAGTGAATACTCTATCAACTGAGTGATGAAATCAATCAATAGCTCGTACCGACCCAAAAGCAGCATGAATACATAATATGACCATCATACAAGTACATATCATCACGCTAGCACCAAAACTTCTACCAACCGCTAAGACTATGGTAATTTGGGTGATCACATTCGTAGTCATAGTGACAAACTCCATTATTAAATATGGTGTGTCATTTAAATTCTATCAATTTATGTTATTCAGTTGCATTTGAGTTACAACACAGTTGCAGCTGAAACTGTATAAATGCGTTCATAACTTTAGCGTTTGAAATTTCAATATCCACATATTTTGGGTGAGTAGAACCATTTTCATCAAAAATACAGACAACTCTATTCAGGGGCGGATGTAGTAAGAGGCATGAGTGGCACATGCCCCCCCTAAATTTTTTTAATTTAAATTACTATAATACCCCTAGTGTGTTATATAAATTATAAAAATTTATCTACTACTTGTGTTTAATACGCATTTACTTACTTTTTATTGATTTGTTTCATCTACTTTCTTTAACTAATTAAATTATAACTGTGTATTCTCTTTTTTTCCACTGAAATGAATAAGATTGTCAAAAATGGTAATGTTTTCTGTAAACGGCATTTGTAACTTTTTCGGGATTAATAACAAATCTATAAATTTTTGTTATCCTATCAAAAAAATTATATTAGCATTGTGCCTCCCAAATTAAAATTTCTAGATCCGCCCCTGACTCGCTCTCATTTATTTTCAGTCGATTCACCCAACAAGGGAAACACCGGTGTCCTTTTATCAAAAAATGACTCAAATTTATGTGGTTTATATTTAGAAAAATTAACGTTGGCTTTAAAATGGTGCTTCTCACCTACACTACGATTGGTGGTGGCGGCGGAGGGTCGAAACCCTAGCTGGTGGAGGGGATAATTTCCTTGGCCGGTCTTATAACAAGAGTGACTGTAGTATTTTGCAAAGTTAGTATATCATTTGTTTATTAAAATAACAAAACAATTCAATCTAATTTAGTTTACAAAAGGCCACAAACAATGTTTACAAGTACAATTATATCTTTATTTTTTAAACTTTGAGAAACCATACAGACCGACTCGAGGTTCAACTAAGTAGAACTAAAATTAATGAATAGGATTGTAGAAGATGAACTAAATGCATTTGTATTAGTTAACTCATTAATTGGTTTTGTGTATTAATCATTATTGGATTATACTAGCAGTAGTGGGGTTGGGGTTTGTGTACTTTTTGATCATTAGAAATGGCTCAAGTGCCCGATTGAGATGGCGTTTTTTGAAATCTTGTTTTTTATGATTTGGGACTTTTTGAATTTTTTGAATTATATATTTTAATTTTGTTTTTGTTGTGTGACATATTAGCTCGTTATAAATATATATAGAGATATGTATAGATATAGAGAGAGCTATGAAAAACAACAGACGAAATATTTATTCATTAATATGATTGTACAGAGATATATATCAAGAGACCCCTGACGCTCTTTATATAATAGATGGTAGGGTTACATATGCTAGGAAAACCCAAGATAGGTCCAATAATATCCTACAACACTCCCCCTTTGGACGTCTTGATTTCTTCGTCTTCATGATGTCGATGTGAGTCGAGTTCATTCGCAGTGCTAAACATATAAAAACCTTTGGGCCGGAAAACCCAGTGTGGGACAAAACCGGTACCTAGGAGAAACTGTGTAGCCGAATGATATAGGCCGAAATTCTATGTAATTAACTAACCACAAAACAATGTGTCTCATCAAAACCTTGCCAGAGCAAACCCAATGGGAAAATCTCTGATCGAAGGAAAAAAGAGTACAACAATTGTAGTAGTAGTAGGGATCAACCACAAAGGAGGTGCCTCATCAAAACCTTGCTAGAGTAAACCCAGTGGGAAAAACCTCTAATCGAAGGACAAAAGAGTACACAGTGGTAAGAAGTATACAACATGATACTCCCCCTAATTTCGGTAATCTTAAGTGAGATATGATGGGAACGTGTCTCGCTAAAAACTTTGCCAAGGAAAATCCAGTGGGAAAAAAACCTTGGTCTAAGGACAAAAAGAGTACACGAGCATGCGACTGGATGCTCCCCCTCACTTGCACACGACAGGATGCGAGAATTTCGACTAAGTAGTAATTAGTGCAATAAGCATTCACCTGGATGCTCCCCCTCACTTGCACACGACTAGGTGCAATGATTTCATATTCGAATAAAGAGTACGAGCATTCGACTGGATGCCTCATTTACTTGTACACGACTATATGCAAGAAAAGATAACGTGGAATAAACCGAGCATTCGACAGGATGCTCTTAAACTTCATATGTGAAGATTTATTTCGGCAAGAAATGTTAAATAGCATAATCTAGTCATGTCTCTCTTGATCGATAACAACAAGTTGTCCTCAAATAAGACAAGTGTTTTATCTGGATCGTGAGACAGAGCATATGTAATTCAAATATGGCTAATACGAGCTCGAAGCCATATACACTCTCTAGTCGTCTCATAGAGCACGAGTAGATCAGAGTGATTCGTTTGGAGTCATTTCAAGACCTCCAACATATTGCCTTATTCCTAATGGTAAAGACAGACCATGTTAGGAATATCCCTTATGCGGGTCTAATAAGTAACCAGTATCGGTATAACCGAAAAAGGGTTGCGTTAATTCGAGTACCGAAGGGGGTAGGTACACTCGATGACGCAAAATGGGATAACACAAGCCCTCATCCACAGTTACCTTACGGTAATGGGAAAATGTCTTTTATGCCATTTCGATGGCAGCGTGTTAGCGCGATGCTGTGTCGGGCTATACCATTCACAGCAGACGAGATGTTCGTCCTAGCACATTCGACCAAGTGCAATGATGCGCTTATTGTACTTAGATATGAGCATCATGATTTAATATCTCTTCATCGTCTCATCAGGGACGGACTAGGTCTATATCAATGTCTAGTGATCGAACGATCATGGGAGAATCTGACGACTTAGCGTCATGATGACTAAAACGTCATAACACCTTCTGGGTGTAGTCTGAATCATGGACTTAGATTCAATCTTTACGGGACTCGATCATCAGGCCGAGTCACTACCGTGTCTTCCCAAGATCCTTCATCTCGAAGGCAAATCCAAAAAAATGGATCGCGCAATAAAACACGCAAGGGCATAATACTTGTTCAAGTATCCCAAGCTAAACAAGTACTCACTTAGGCAGGTATACCACATCCGCTCGGATTATATTAATCCATATAGTGAACGTCTCATTTAATTGAGATCGTGTTCCGTGGTCAGGAACTACTTGATTAAAGCATATAAAGTCACACAGGGACCTTCATCTATATCTCTTTGTCTAAATTCTCATAGAGATAAAACAGTGACCACAATCACATGCTGCATAATCAGTTTTTGGGAAACTACTAAACTGATAAAGTAGGGGACCGTTATAACGTCCATTACGAGGAAATCAACCATCTCGCAATCAATTCCAAGATGTGTGAGAAGTCTTGCGCTACTAGGCGAGCATTCTACAATCTCATTATCCTCATCACTTTTCCTTACGAATAACCAAATAAACAAACTCGTTTAACATTGGTGGTGTTAGAGCTACAGGTCCGAACACACTTTCGCTAAGGAGTCTACTTGGATTGCAAGTTTCCATTAGTCCAGTCTATTCTACGTTGACTTCAGCCAACGGTACATGGTTCTCTGTCATAATTTACTCATATTATCAGTCGTCACTGAATATATGAACAAGTAATCAATGACAGTCTCGTTTCGCTTCAATATCGTCTAAGATATCATGATCGACAGATATTTCGAGATTCTTAGGATGAGGAGGAAATCACACATCTCCTTGATCCTTTATAATCTTGTGCGACAAACGAGTTTCAGTTCACCACCTTTGGGGCTGAACGATTTAAGAACCGGTCAACTTCCTCATATCTTAGGAAGGACGACAGACTGACGGCCGACGGCAGCGTCCTTTGCTTGGCGGGTTCGGCCAAAGCAACGTGTTACGACAGGAACACGACGTCCGACAGGGACGTCTATCCTTGCAAGCATTTTGCAGCAGGTATAAATGATCTCATGACATCTCATAAAGTCATTAAATGCGTCTGGCATTTAGTTAGACTTGAGGGAGTCTATGCACTTACTTATCACCAGGTGCAGTTTTGGGGATCAAGCTAAGACTGAGTGGGTTATGCCACGTTACTTCACGTCGTTCCTTATCAACGGTAACGTGCAAATCTCCCCCTAACGACGGGGAGAACATTCTTAGCGATGTCACTTTCGCATATCATGCAGTAAATAGATCGCTTGCCAAGGTTACTCTATCAAATGATAGGCAGGGGATTCATAATCGACTTATGTCCCCTTCAGAGGTCCATATTTTGAACCCTATAGCGGCTCAATCAAAATATTAAGCACTCAAACACGCGTTCATATGAGGAGTCTGGCTCATAACCAGTAACCAACTAGTGTGCATTTAGTGTTTTGAGTGACTATGGGCCTCAGACGGACCAATACAACAAAATAGCATGACCCCACACGGAAATATAAATCTTGGTGCGCAAGACCAAGAAGTGCATGCAACCATTTGCAGTCGCATCATCAAACTTTCCGTGAGTTCATTTGGGTCTGAACATAATCGACAGGATGTTCAATTTCAATTTCCAAACTCAAGTAATTCAAATCGAAATTTCGATTCTTACTCTTCGGAATTATCAAGTCGACTAGACTTTTCAGGATAATCCGGATCATGAGCCATCAACTTAATGATAGGGCTAAAAGTTTGGAAAGTGCTGCATTTATGTGGACAACATTAAAATGTGACCATATTGTCGATGCATCAACCATAACCATTTAAATTTATGGTCCGTCTTATGGTTGGATAAGCCCACAATAACTCCTTCAATTCTTTACAAGAATTCTACGAGTTCATTTCGTGATCTTTACACATACTAGTCTTTCAAAGTGCGCATTAATGGCATGAATTTCGGATTAATCGCGAAATATATTCTCAGAGAGAATCCAAATGCGATGCGATTATAAATCAAGCATCGTCTTTTGACCCGGGAATATCTCATCCGGTCAATGCCACAATATCAAAATGCTCTAATCAATCGACGACAGGCGAATGATAGTATTGACAATCATGTCTTAGCATCTAAATCATTTATCATTTCGACGACAGGCGAAATGATAAGGTAACTTTAAATGCTTTTAAAAATTGTGGTAGAAACCACTTGAAAGACATTTCAACCCCTCTAAAATACGCTTTTGATCGTATTGAATGGAGGCTATGTAAAGAAATTTTAATTCTTTCATGAGCTATTACCAGATAACACTGGTTTTCTCGAATATTTTATGACTCAACAAGGTACGGCAGGAACTACATGAGTATAAAACCTCATATTTGACAAATCAATTTGGTTTTATGAAAGATTTTGATTTGGAACGACAGGTCCAGAATCGTTGTCACTGAGTACTATTTTAGGCAAATAGTTGGTAAAATTATGTGGTACACTGTTACCCACTATTTCCAAAAAAAATCAACTATCCCACAAGTATTGCCTAAAATTTCATAATTTAAAGTTTGGTCACATTTGTCAAAGGAATTTGCTCAAAACACTTTAAATTATTTCGAGAAATTTTGTAAACAGGCAAACAATAATCCAAAAGTATGGTCCAAATGGAAAATTAATAATCCAAATGGAAAACATAATCCAGATGAGCGAAAAAATGGCTCAATGATTTATCAAAATCAATAAAGAAATGTCCCAAACTCATTTGAGCCACAAAACCGGGGTTCTCAAGAGTTTCCTTTCAGATAGCTTTAACCACATTAGCATCGGTTTTTGCACCTTTGTAATAGTTTTGAACTATTTAAGGAGTAACCGTGCATGACCTTTGTCTTTATAGCATAGAGTTGCCTCATTGAGCATTATCTCTTACTTTGTGACAACGGGCCATATTGTTCCTTTCAATTACTGTCTTGGAGCCACATGTTTTCGATTTTGACGATTGTCTAAAATCTCGCTTGGCTAGGCGATTCATTGGGATTGCGACAGTTCGAGACAAATAACACTTGTCTCGGTTCTCGATTCGTGGAAAAAAATGTACACGAAGAGCATTAATATCAGGCAAACAATTCGCTATTGACCCAATAGGATTAAAACTACTCACCGGGTAATTTTCTTATCCAATAACAGATGGGCGATAAAGGAACATGGTGAATATAAATTCACGATACTGATTATGCAATACAATTTCCAAGCTAGTATTTTGGTGAAGGATAGCTCACATATGTCAATTTTAGACATTTGTTCACCATAGACGGCATCACGTCTCAAATGTGGCGGCAGAATAAAATCAACGCCTTAGCATTCATCCTGATGGTAACAACAAACTCGTGTTTTACTCATCAAAGATGGCATCCAAAATTTTGGGCATCACATTTTCACACATCACGGTGAGTAACATGTGGTGACGGATTAAAATCAACGTTTAAACAGTCATTTCTCAAGTATGTTTTTACGATTTTTCTCATCATAGATGGCATCCAACATGTGTTGTGAGTTCTGGATTATTTATCATATAAAATGACTGGTTTATATGTTTATGGTTTGCACAAGCATAAACTCTATTTTGAAACAACAGGTTCGAAAAATAGTTTTGCTTTTAATGTGAATGGGTTCTCATTGATCGAACGACATGTCAATACAGAGACACCAATTCGGCGAAACATACATCACTATATAAACACACTCGGGGAAATTATTATTTAGTCAACCCCTTTCGGTAGCTCTACTTGAAAAACGACCAGGAAAGACGGTGAGGGTGGAGGGCACGAATGCCACTTAAAACCCGACCTCATTAGGATATCGACTTCCGCCTATATCTTTCCTAGACATCGTATCCAAATAGGTGAGCCTATTTAGGGAAGATTCATAATTTTTCCAACTTAAATGTGAATATATATGATTTCGCAATTCTACCATTCATGGCAATAAATAACATATATATCTATTCTAGATAACCATAAATATATAAAAGGCAGTATAAAATATATTCGTGATATATATCTAATCGTGCAGTAGATTTGGTGATAAACTAAATCAATTCAGGATTATCAATCACACAAATTATATCATACCAAATCAAATCAAATCAATTAGATCAAATCAAACAATTAACTGCCATATGGTATATTTATATCTATGATAATATCAAAAGATATGTTGATTATACTAACAAGATATCAATCAATTATCTACGGTTTATTTCCATATAAGTAATTCTATACATGGTAGTTTTAACATGCAAGCAAGCAATATATTTTTAATTACCAATTAATTCTATATATGGTAATTTTTAACATGCAAATTGGTTAAATATACATGGAAACATATCAATTTATTCAATTAACATGCAATTTTTATTCACTTGCCTTTTTAATAAATATATATATGCATGTGGGTGAATATTTAGACCGAATATTGACTTTTATAACACATATATACTTTTTTTATACATGTAATATACTACAGGGACTATCCGTGTAATTACAGCAAACTATATATCTATTTACAGCATTATTACAGCTTCAGTCCATAATTTCAGACAAGTTTCAGTTTAGTCCTTTAGTAATTAACATGCACAGTCAATAGTTTCAGCGAATTACAAAACAGTCCTACTGTTTTCAGTTTTTTTACAGATTTAATCCCACAGATTAATACATGTTATACAGTAAAAAAAATCTATCATGCATAGTTTTTTTTCCTTCAACAAATACATGCTATTTGAGTTATTTTGTTACGATCATATATAGTTATCCATACAAGTAACAAATTCTAATACGCATGGATTATATACTACGGGATATTTATCATGTTTTAGTTATCCATAAAATAATACGTGCGATCACATATATGGAATAAATTAAGTTTTGAATTCGGTACCTTACGCACGGTATGTTGGTGAATATCGATATAGCAAAACCCTAAAAATCCGGATAAACCTCAAGGTTTATAAATACCCAATATCCGTGCATTTACCAAAAATCTCCAATATCCGCGAGCGTATATCCTATTCTCCGCGAGCAAAGTGTCGATAACGTGTGTGTGACATATTAGCTCGTTATAGATATATATAGAGATATGTATAGATATAGAGAGATGTATGAGAAACAACAGACGAAGTGTTTATTCATTAATATGATTGTATAGAGATATATATCAAGAGACCCCTGACACTCTTTATATAATAGATGGTAGGGTTACATATGCTAGTAAAGCCCAAGATAGGTCCAATAATATACTACATTTTACCTTTTTTCTAAGTTTTTTCGAGCTTGTTGGGTTTTTTAAAGATTTTTTTGAAATTGAATTTTTTTCCTTCCAATTTTCTATTCTTAGTTTTAAATTTTTTGACTTAAGGTCATGTTAACATATGCCCCATGACATATGTTAAACCTTTTAATGTGTTACTAAATAGTTGAAATACAATTATAATTTAACTAAATGGCACAACGAAGCATTTTATAGATTTTATGAATAGTAATAAATCATTACTTTAATTGCTATTTATGAATAATCAATAAATAACTCTATATAATTTATTCTAATCATAAAAAGGAGAGATTTTGAGCAACATTTTAATGACATATATATTATTATTTTTGATCTTGAAATTATTTTCAAAATCAAAATCTTGATTTTTACTCGAAGCACCTTTTTAACATGAAAACTAAAATACGATTGTGATACTATAACAACTAACTTAAATTTATCAAAAGGTCTGATATCATCGACTTAAAAAATTCCTGAGCAAACTTGGGATAAATCTAGTAAAAGAATTTACCAAAGTGCATTAATTAAACGCTAACAAGTGTTGAAAACATATCTAAATTATACCAAAAACTGGGTCGGTTATATGAACCATATATGAGAAATCATTGGTTGGGGCAACAAATGATTTCTTATATGGCTTAAAGATAAATATATATGATGAATAATGATCATAGTTGTGTAATACTTGCTAATCACCATATCATTTATTTTTCTAAGTGTTAAACCATAAATATAGTGCATTAAAGGTCATATTTGTGTAATATGCGATGGTAAGTATTTACTTCAATTTTACTGCATGGTACGTATTTGATAAGTGCAACTCATCTTTTATGACGGTACTGTTGGTATCGATAATCTATTAAATTAAAGTTTTCTTAGAGAATAAAGATTTCCCAAATTACTTCCCTTTCTTAATTAGAAAAGATTTTAGCAAGAATTTTGGATGCATTTGATGCTATTGAAGCATGATTTAACGCATCTGAAACATAGGATGTATAAATAGGACTGAACGGGAGAAAAATAAGCTATACAAAATCGTGTTGGTTCAGATTAAGTTTGTGTTAAAAATGGTTAGTATTATTTTTATACTGTTTAAATCATTAAAATCCAGTACCAAAATTTCACTTTTGCATCGGTTTTAACTAACAATAATATCTCTCATCATCTTTAAAGTTTTTAACCAATTTTTATGTTGTTGTCCGTACAACCGAGTCGCATGTCTATCAGTATAATTATAAATTAATTCATGTAGAAGAATGTTTTTTTCCATTATCGAAGCAGAAACATGTAATTTGCGACGTGAGTTTGTGATCTGTGGTTGTCTACGTTGTTGTTTTCGCACAATTCTCACTACATTTACTTTCAATATTTGCTGAAAATCTAATCAAACAATTTTTTTCATCAAGGCACTAGTCAAAGTTCTTTTGCTCGTCTATGTTGCTTTAAGTGGCTTAACAGTAAGCATGGAGGATACATTCGACGTAACCAAATATGGTGCCAGGGGAGACGGAAAGACAAACGACTCTCCGGTATTATATCATACCATCCTTATGGAAGTTTATTTTTGAATCAAATAACTTTTAACATTGTCCTTCTAAGCTATTTTCAAACTGCCTATGATCACTTACCATTTATCCTGGGACTTATCTGAAATTGCACAAATTCTAGTAATATATATACAGGATAAACTAAAATGCAGAACAGAAACTCTTAACTTTTTCTGGTAGAAATTAAAACATCTCTGCTATAATCGGACATCGAGATCTCATGAGAAGCAATCAAATTTATAACTAAAAGTTTTGCTTAATCTATCATCTACCTAACTTAATGTTCTCGATTTTCTTCATGTATCTATGATTCTATTGGTTCAGTTTACTATTTATATTGTAAGATTGATACCCGACTCTCTTTTTCTTTTCATTTTCACATGAATGACCTTACCAGGGAAGTAACCAGATGAAAACAGTCGAGGCTCCCCCCAATATTTTGATAAAATTTGATGAAACTTAATTTTTATTAAAATCATCAAAAAATACTGTTCTTGCCCCCAAATTACCTGAAGTGGCATTTTGGATGTGTGTGTGTGTGTATGTGTGTGTGTGTGTGTGTTGGGGGGGGGGGGGGGGAACAGTTTGGCTAGTTTTTCCATTTTTCACTTAAGTTTCCAAGTGAGAATATAAGTTTCATATTCAATCGGGAGAATTTTTATACAGCATGACTTCCAGTTTGATTAGGGCTGTAAATGAAACGAAACGAACCGAACAATCCTCTGTTCATGTTCAGTTCATGAACTAAAACTCTTGTTCATGTTCGGTTCATGTTCATTTAAATACGAACGAACATTTGACGAACATGAACCGAACATTTGACGAGCCGAACACGAGTTGTTCGTGAACATCTAATTTCTTCCAAAACATTTAATAATTGAAAAAAATATATATTTTTCTTTCTTTTTAAAATATATTTTTCTTTTATCATATATTACTATATTGTTAACTAGAATAAACTACTTCACATATAATTTAAGTTTATATATTGTATAAATTCTTTTTTACATACGTATGATTACTTTAACGAGTTGAATACTTAATGATAAAATCGGTGACTGTATTTATAGTATGATGATATAAATTAACATAATAAGTTCAAAATAATACAAACATATCATTTATATTATTATAGCATAAATAAGTTTATTAATTGTTTAGTGATATTAATTTTTGTTACATCTTTAATAGATTTATTTATTTTATTTTATCAAACTTTATATATAGTTACACGAACACGAGTTTAGACGAACCGAACAGAGGGTTGTTCATGTTCAGTTCACTTAATAGACGAACACTATATTCTTGTTCATTATCGTGTTCATTTATAAATGAACGAACATGAACCGAGCATTAGCCGAGCCGAACACGAACAATTTCACGAACAGCTCATCTCATTTACAGCCCTAAGTTTGATAGTAAATAATGCAACTTTCTCAGACAAATCCATCGAAACTTGCTCCATTCCAACCAAAATACCACAATCTTAATTATTTAACTTTAACCATGTGCACGTAAAATTGTTTAGTTGTCAAAGATTAGTAAATAGTAGGTGAAAAACTATTGTTGCTGCCAAACCTGTGTGTAGGGTGTTTCTAGAAAGTAAAATACTTTTGCTAACACATTTTTCCTATTTAAAAAATCAACTCACATTATATGACATATTTATCTCATCAAAAGTTTTTATTTTTATTAATATTAGATTTAACAATTTTTTTTTTAATTAATATTTAAATTTAAGGTAGATTTAACTAGGGTTCCATTATATTTTTATTTGAGTTTTTAGTGTATTGTATTTTTAGATTGAACAATTTTTTTAATTTTTAATTTTTATTTAAATTTAGTGTTGACTCAACTAGAGTTCTATTATATTTTTATTTGAGTTTTTAACAGATTGAGTTTTTATTACGTAGCGTGATTTTTACTGCCATCTTCTAATCTTTTATTTATTTAAACGTTAATGTCAAAATTTGACCACAAGTTTTTCAATAGGAATACAAATAAACGATATGTATAAATGAATAACTAGAAGAATTAATATAATAATTAGTGTTAAGAATGACATGACTCTTTTTTCTTACTAGTAACATCATTTTTTTGACACGTGTTAAAAAAAAGTGACTAGGATTGTTTCATGTCATCGGATATACTTTATGAGTTTCTATAACATCACTCTTCTATAAATAAATAAAAAATGCATATCTGTAGGCTTTCCTTAAAGCATGGAAGGCTGCTTGTGGAGCATCGCGAGGAACACCAACTCTAAACGTACCAAGCAGAAAGACATTTTTTCTAAGACCGTTGGTGCTTACAGGCCCTTGTCGATCGCGCTCTATTCAAATAAAGGTACTGCTATATTATTTTATTAAAAAAACATGTATATGTGAAAAAGCTTGGATTTAACTCAATCAATACAATGTATCGTATAATTAAACAACTGAAAATTAATTTCTATATTTTAAAAAAGTTTGAGGTTCTCTAACTTTTAGTTTTGTTGTTGTCGTTGCTCGCTACTCAATTATATAATACACAAAAATGGTAAGACATACCTCTTTGTTTCCGATTCCGACTACATATATTCTAAGACATTTAATAACTAAACAAGCAACTCGTCATTTAAGAAATGCAGTAGTCAATAATCAGTAATCACGATTGATAGCAGTGTTTTCACCTATGTCTTTTAATTATCAGTTGCTATATGATTTTCTTGCTTCAGTTATGGTACCTTTGGAACATAGTTACCGAAAAACTCTGTTTAGGTAGAAAAGTTTCCCCGGAAACTCATTTCGGAGACGAAAACCATACTTTTTTAAAATTTTAGGAGAAACGTTTCTGAAATGTGAGGGAGACATTGTAAAATATTAAATAATATTTTTTCATAACTCCAATAATACGAAAGCTAAACTTTACTGAAACTTTAAGTAAGCTTTTACGATAATATTTTGCTAATAAAGTAGAAAAAAATTGCATTAAAACATGATGAAAACAAATTAATAAAGGAGAATATATGATATTTAAATAATTTATTTGTATAATTTTTAAATTTTAGCCATCAAATTGAATATTCATTCGCATTATAATTGTGGAGTCCATAAATTAATGTAAGTTGCGTAAGTGTTGTAGATTTTTTATTTTTTGACAATACCGGCGTTATCCGTTTCACATAATTTTAAACTGTGTTTCCCATATCCGTTTCTTGTATTGCTTCCCGCTTTCCGTTTCCCGAGTTAGCAACTATGCTTTGGAAAACTATTTTTCGACCAACCAAAACCTTTTTCCGTGCTTAATTTTCTGGAGAACTATGTTGTGCAGATTGATGGGACTATAGTAGCACCTAGCCATGTACGTGAATGGAGAAATTGTGAAGATAATTCTTGGATATACTTCAGACATGTAAATGGCCTTAATATCCTAGGCCAAGGAACCCTAGACGCTAGAGGCAAAAACTGGTGGAACCAGGCAAAACGTCTAGATATAGTATGATTCTCTTTATGACTTGTGATTGACTATTGTATTTTTGATTATGAGTAGCAAAAGTAAGTATGTTGTTTGACTGATACCGAAAAGTATACTTATTTCTTATTTCGAAACAAAGAAATATAATTAATTTTAAGTAGCGATTTTCATAATTTTCCAAATAAGTATACTTAATTTTTAACAATAATATAGTAATACCAACTAATTTTCACCACTCATGGTATACTTTTTAAAATTTTAACAAAAAACTTACAAATACTTATAAGTATAATTTTCGACCTCCATAATAAAAGTATACATTTGTACTTATAAGATGCGACCAAACACAAAGCCTACACATATGATAGGAAGTGTACAAAAAACTTACTTCTTTATGATCGAACTTCGAACACTATATAATACCCCTTTTATTTTAATTTTAAACAAATAATCATCTAAACAATTTCTCAGAAAAACAATCTACAAATTTCCATGGGATGAGTTCATCAAGTGTTGTTTATAAACAATACAGATCAATAAATCACGGATATTGTGCTTTTATTTTCTACAAAATGTTGATATTGTTGGTTTTTGGTTTTGTTTCGTCTTTTAATGGGTTCTTTTTCTTCTGTTTCAGCGTAACGGTGAATGTCATAAGCCAGTTGTAAGTTGTTCTTTTACTTAAAAAGTGATACCCAGTTAACTGGTGATAATAAACTAACAGACTGGTGATTTTTTTCTGTCATACAGACTTTTCGTCTTTTAAATAGCAATTCATCTAGGCTGACGGGGTTGAAATTCGTCGACAGCGGAGGAAGTCACATTAACATAGTTGGTGGTAACGATTTGTTCATAAATAAAATAACTATAAGGGCACCTGATCATGCTCATAACACAGATGGGATCGACATAGCATCTTCAAGTAGAGTTCAAATTCATGACTCTAACATTGGAACGGGTGAGATTTCCAACATATATATGTGAATCGTAGACTGATTGATTTATTATTTATTTAAACTCACAAGTATTTTATATGAGTTCGTATTTTATTTATTGGGATTCCGAACACGATAGGAAAACAATGATTTGTGGTCGGGACATACTAATAAAAATATAGAACAACGGCAGAACGCGCACAAGCGAAGTAGGAACCCTAACTATGTTAGTGGTGAAATATACCAATAATCGAAAACAGGGGCGGAGCTAGAATTAACATTTCGGGGTTACACAAAACAAAATGTTATTTTAAGGGGTTGCAAGAATTATCGTTTTCAAGTTATTTAAAAAAAATTGTATAGAAAAAACAGCATTTTTGTAAATTGTGGGGTTGCTCCTGCACCCCTTTGTTATTATATACATCAGCTCCGCCCCTGATCGAAATGCCATACTGGTGTCGGATGCCAAATAAAGATCTAAACTGCTGCGAGATCTGTACCATCAATAAGCAATTTGAAATATCTCAAGAGGAAGCCATCGGCACCCGCTTAGGGAACTTGCTCGCATTAGTCTTATTAAGGGGGCCCTTGTAAGGGCCTTAGTCCTAATAGTGGTCAACAGGCCTGACAAGGGTTCCCCTGGACTGAAAGAGGACACCATCACTTTCATCCTCCTTGGTTAGAATTGTGAGGCACTAACTAAGAGCGATGCCTTTGTAGGAAACCAGAATCCCTAGGAATGTGGTAGACCACCTCTGGAGGTGAACTCTAAGAGCTAGAGGGAATCGCATGACCAATACCCTCGTTAACAACAACTAACTCCCCTAAAAAAACTGTCTTTCAGATCTTGAGCATGAATAACTACTCGAAACCATAAACATGTATTTAATTCTATCAAAACATGTGTTAGTTGTGGAAACCCATCAATCTCCCTAGGCTTCTAGTGACCTACGCACAAGTGTCATTTGTGTGGCCAAAGAGAGAGCATGTCGAACAATGACTAAGGACGTCCTCAACCTCAATCTTCTAGAAACACCTTCCCCTTCAATCCTCCATCCAAAAACATGTGGTCCTAGTTGACATCGTAGTCGATTTGAATCCTAGCTAATGGCTTTGACGCAGTAAAGGAAGCCTCGTCTTTCCTAATAAGAGTCACCACCTTATCAAAAGAAAAAGAATCTCCGGGTTAATTACATGGTAGGATCGCGAGATAGGTAAGATAATATAACTAATTGCAATATGTGATTTCTTTTACGGTTAAAATCAAGGCTTCCACCTTACATTATTCATTATGTCATCGGCCAAATACCATATTTGACCATCATCAATAAGCTTACATTTCACTTGGTTTTTAACTTCAAATTAAACATAAATTTAAGAATCACGTTAGTTAAACCAAAACCTATTACTTTTATATTTTGGATTTTTTTAACTAAAATTTCATGTGACATGTGCATGTTTTCGTCCTAAGTAAACTATATGATGAAAACATAAACTTTCAGGTGATGACTGCATAGCTATCAATACCAACAGCTTCAACATCAACATTAGCGGAATTGCATGCGGCCCAGGCCATGGTATAAGGTACAAGATATTATTGTCTTTGTAATTTTTAACCTTTATGATGACTTGTTAGGAAGCTAATCCTTAATGTAGCCTGATAGGAAGCTATTCCTTGTTGGCTAAAGGAATAAGAACTAGTTTCTTGGTTGGGTTAGAAAGTATTTCCTATCGTTTTATGATGTGTTTCTAACAAGGTTTAAGAACCTCTTGGAAAGAGTTTCTTATCTATCTTAGGACTGATACCGGACCTATAAACAAAAGTGTTAGGGTTAGTTCTAAAAGATGGAGAAAATAGTATGAGTTGTATTGTTTTGAAAATTAATATTCTTAGCCTATGCCTAAAAGGCTAAAAGGTGTTCGGGTTAGTTCTAAAAGGTGTTCGGGCTAGCCCTAAGGATAGAGAGGGAGAGAGAGAAAATCCAATAGTGGTTATTGTGTTTTGGTATATATTTAGACTTATTTTAGACATATGTTAAAAAAGATTAGTTAGTGTTTTCGGATAGATTTTGTAGAGAGAGATAAAGTGGAATATTACCGTTTTATTAAGCTTTAATATCAAGTAAAGATATATGTTTTCGGATCGATTTCTTTTTTTCTATTCTTCTTTACATTCGTTAATCCCACTAACTATAGTTCTTGCACGGTCTATTTGTATCATACGTATTCTAATGTATCTTTATCGTTGATTTAGTGTTGGAAGTCTTGGCAAAGGTGGTTATGCGGCTGCAGTCGACGGGATTCATGTACAACATTGCACTTTTACAAAAACGCTGGCATCTGCAAGAATTAAAACATGGCCGGTATGCCATAGTGTTTCTATCTAATTGTATCTAAATTTGCATGATTCTCATTCTTTTTTACTCCCGTACTTGTAGGGAGGAGCAGGGTATGCTAGTAATATAATTTACGAGCACATCACGCTCAATGATGTAACAAGTGGCATAGAAATTAACGAAAAGTACCACGCCGCTGCTCAAAAGAATGTAAGAAAGAAAAAAGAACTAGTTTAATTGGTAGTTCATTATGTATACAAGTATTTTGTTAATATGAGGGAGGTCATGACATCCTTATATCAATATGTTGTTGTCTGACTTACTTTTATGCAGTCTGCAGTGAGAGTGAATCAAGTACGTTTCATAGATGTGCGAGGAACTGCGAATAGTATTTTGTTGGACTGCAACAAACAGATTCCATGTCAACAGATTTATCTTCAAGATGTGAACATAGCACCGGCGATAGCTGGTCAGAGGGTTAATGCAACCTGCAATCATGCCAATGTTATAACCTCCAATGTTAATCCTAAGTTTTCTTGCAAAAACTAGACTCGCATTTTTTCCTTCTTTGCTAGGGAAATTGTCAACAGTTATTATTATTGTAATCGCTCTTGGTGCTAATGAGCTAGATTACAAATTAAATTAGCACCGCAAGTTATAAAATACATTTCAATGTCATTATATCTTCGTTATGCAATACTTATGAATGAGAACAATTTAGCAGCATTAGGGGTAGCAGCCAAAGGCTGCATTCACCTGAAGTGGCAAGATTTAATTAGCATCATAATAATTTCTTCGCCCTCCTAAAATTCCGTTTATCATTTTTTCCTTTTCTGAGGTTTTCAACGACATTCTTTCTCATTTATTCTTAGTTCGATTATCAAGTTTGTTACCACAAACAATTTTTTGATTGCCTATTACAAAATTTGAGGCAGTTAATTGGGTTACTCAACAATTATAAAAAATAACTGTCTATATATATGATTTAAATTTAAAAAAAGTTGGAAATAAATAATTTATATCATGTACTATTATAATAAACCAAGCCAAGTTAAATGAGTCTGTCCAATTTAGCCATTTTTTTCAAAAATACTCATACACCTTTATATTAATTACAATAATACCATACTCTCATACAAATATAAAAAGTAAAAACTAATAAAACTATTTATCACTCTTTAACAAACAAATATTGTTTTAAATTTTAAACTATGTTTTTTTTGTATTATCCACATATTTATATCATTAACTATACATATTTTCTATATTTCGCGTTGCACACACAACGTATGGGGCACGATTAATAGTATATATATACAAACACATATTCCACTTATGGTGTGGTACGTTTTTATATGATTTTTTATTTATTTATGAAAAAGACATAGCCACCCGTCACATAGCACTATAGGAGCATCCACAATGGTTCCATTATCCTAATTAAAATTTTAGTTAACAAGCCATTTTTTCATATTAGTATGTTAAATCACAAATTAACTTTAATGTTGCTAAACAAGTTGTTAAATTTAACAAGCTATTTAATAGACGTGGTGGCAAAAATAATTGACCAGTTCTATGATTATCTCCTCCACAAAAGCTACGTTCTTTTTCCTATACATCAGCTGCTTGCTTCTTTGCTGTGTTTTTTTTCGAACCCTCATTATTCCACCAATATGTCTTTTCGTTCTTCTTCTTTTTGTTTCCATTTTTTTGTTTTTTAAATGTTATCATCCTTGTTGAAATTACAAATATTAATAATGTACTATTCTGTCATCAACTATATTCCATCTAATCTACAAAACAGGCCATTATCTCATCCACTCAATTCATGACTAAATTTTAATTTCATGCTCATATCATATATATAGTCGTATACTATTTAGTCTGTCTCGTCTTTGTATATATAGTAATAGCATAATAGATAGTAGTGGGCTGGCTATTAATTAGTAATTAATTGTTAACTTATAAATAAATAACTTTGTTATATAACATACACACGTGTCATTTAATATGTAATTAATGTCATCAATTTAATATGTAATTAATGTCATCAATTTAATATGTAATTAATTGATAACATGACATTACTAAACATGTTAAAACTAATAAAATCATTGTGCATGCTCTAGCCGCAAAGAGAAATTTAAAAGAAAGATTACCCGGTGTTTTGATTGCATTTGAAAATTAAAGATGTAACGAATAAAATATGCCATGTCATGGGAAGGTGCATTTGGTTGCACCCTTGGTTGCAGCTAAATTCATCTCGTTATTTAATACTAGTAATCGTTATCCACACATTACGTGTGCGACACGTAGTGACATAAATATGATTCCGGAAAAATAAAGTTAAGATTTTCAAAAAAAATTATAAAAATGATGGAATAAATATAGTAAATTAACAAATCGTATATAAGGAGTAATGTAATGTTTTATTGTTATACGAGTATAAAAATACATATATAATGATTTGTTTGAGTGATGAATTGAGATACGTGGAAATTAGCATATTTATTAATTATATATTTGAATTGCATTAGGTATATTGGTAACTAGTAAAATGATAATTAACAAAAACATACCCTAGACCTATTATATTAACACAAATATACCGTTAAAAATTAAATTATCAAAAACACATATTTCATTAATAATTAATAAAAAACAAAAAAAACTCATTTATCACTCTTGATCTCTTTCCTCTCTCTCTCATCCTCTCACTCTCTTTCTTTAATTTATCTCTTCTCCTCGCTCTCTCTCCAATCTCCCTCTGCTCATACTTCTCCATCTCTCCAATATCTGATCATTGCTCTCTATTTCCGATCTCTCTCTCCTTCTCGTTCTCTTTCTCCTTCTCTCACACTCTCCTCTCCTTATTATTCCTCTTTCCAATCTCTCTCTGCTCCATCTTCTTCCTCTCTCATCCTTCTTCTTCTTACTCTCTTCGATCTCTCCTCATTTTGCTCTCTTTTCGATCTCTCTCTCTCCTCCTTGTTTTTTCTTTTCGATTTTTCTCTGGTCCTCCCTCTATCTCCCTGATCTATCTATTCGGTGGAGATTGAACGGAGACATTCGTCAGAGTTAGCGGCAAGGGTGTAGAGCAAGGTCGAAAACTCAAGATTGATGCCGACGGAGATGCGGTCGTCAAAGAAGAGGCTTACGACGACGACATGGTATTTCGAGATCGGAGAACGGGCAAATATTGAATTTGTTAACTAGTGTATAAGGTTGAAAAATAAATGTATGAATTCCGTGAATTAAGGGTATGAAGTTGAAAATTATGGATATGAATTATGTAAATAAAAATATAAATTTTGTAAATTTTGGTATGAACTTTGAAAATATTGTTGAACTTTACGAATTAGGTTATGAACTTTTAAAATAAGTATATAAACTTTTGCAATAAAAGTATGAAAATATACAAATTAAGGTATGAACTTTTGAAATAAGTGTATGAACTTTTGGAATAAGGGTATGAAAATATACAAATTAGGGTATAAATTTTTTGAATAAGGGTATGAAATATACAAATTATGGTATAGACTTTTGAGTATGTTTTTGTTAACTATAAATTTTTGGGTATATTTTTTTTAATTTAGTTTCAAAATTAGTATGTTTTGTTAATTTATCCTACACATATTATATTAACAAAAATATACAATAAAAAATTAAATTATAAAAAATATAGCTTACATTAATAATTAATAAAAAATAAAAACCTCATTCATCACTGTTGATCTCTTTCATCTCTCTCTCCCTGCTCCTCTCACTCTCTCTCCAATCTATCTCTCTCTGATCTCTGCTCTTTCCTCTCTCTTTCTGATCTCTCTCTGCGCCTCTCATTTTCTCTCTTCATTCTTCTCCCTCTCTCGTTCATTTTCTCTCTCTTTCCAATGTTTATCTCTCCCTCATTCTAACTCTCTCCGATCTGTTTTCATTCCGATCTCTCTATCATTCTCTCTCTCTTTCTGATCTCTATCTACTCATTCCTCTCTCTTTCCGATCTTTTTCTCCTCTCACTCTATCTTTTCGATCTTTCTCTCATTCTTCCTCTCCAATCTCTTTATTCGGTGGAGATTGAAACAGAGACATCCGTCGGAGTGGATGTCGAGGGTGTAGAACGAGGTCGAAAACTCAAGATTGATGCCGACGGAGATGCGGTCGTCAAATGAAAGGCTCACGACGACGACGTGCTAGTTCGATATCGAATAACGGGCAAATATTGAATTTGTTAACTAGTGTATAATGTTAAAAAATAAGCGTATGAATTTCGTGAATTAATGGTATGAATTTAAAAATTATGGATATAAATTATGTAAATAAGGATATGATTTCTGTAAATTAAGGTATGAACTTTGAAAATAAGGGTGAACTCTACGAATTAGGGTATGAACTTTTGAAATAAGAGTATAAACTTTTAGAACAAGGGTATGAAAATATATAAATTAGGGTATAGACTTTTGAAATAAGAGTATGAACTTTTGGAATAAGGGTATGCAAATATACAAATTAGGGTATGGACTTTTTAAATAATGGTATGAACTTTTTGAATAAAGGTATAAAGATACAAATTAGAGTATGAACTTTTGGATATGTTTTTGTTAATTAAAAATTTTTAGGTATATTTTTGTTAACCGTAAGGGCCTTAGTCCTAATAGTGGTCAACAGGCCTGACAAGGGTTCCCCTGGACTGAAAGAGGACACCATCACTTTCATCCTCCTTGGTTAGAATTGTGAGGAACTAACTAAGAGCGATGCCTTTGTAGGAAACTAGAATCCCTAGGAATGTGGTAGCCACCTCTGGAGGTGAACTCTAAGAGCTAGAGGGAATCGCATGACCAATACCCTCGTTAACAACAACTAACTCCCCTAAAAAAAACTGTCTTTCAGATCTTGAGCATGAATAACTACTCGAAACCATAAACGTGTATTTAATTCTATCAAAACATGTGTTAGTTGACTGGAGACCCATCGATCTCCCTAGGCTTCTAGTGACCTACGCACAAGTGTCATTTGTGTGGCCAAAGAGAGAGCATGTCGAACAATGACTAAGGACGTCCTCAACCTCAATCTTCTAGAAACACCTTTCCCTTCAATCCTCCATCCAAAAACATGTGGTCCTAGTTGACATCGTAGTCGATTTGAATCCTAGCTAATTAATGGCTTTGACGCAGTAAAGGAAGCCTCCCCTTTCCTAATAAGAGTCACCACCTCCTTATCAAAAGAAAAAAAATCTCCGGGTTAATTAGATGGTAGAATCGCGGGATAGGTAAGATAATGTAACTAATTGCAATATGTGATTTCTTTTGAGGTTAAAATCAAGGCTTCCACCTTACATTATTCATTATGTCATCGGCCAAATACCATATTTGACCATCATCAATAAGCTTACATTTCACTTGGTTTTTAACTTCAAATTAAACATAAATTTAAGAATCACGTTAGTTAAACCAAAACCTATTACTTTTATATTTTGGATTTTTTTAACTAAAATTTCATGTGACATGTGCATGTTTTCGTCCCAAGTAAAATATATGATGAAAACATAAACTTTCAGGTGATGACTGCATAGCTATCAATACCAACAGCTTCAACATCAACATTAGCGGAATTGCATGCGGCCCAGGCCATGGTATAAGGTACAAGACATTATTGTCTTTGTAATTTTTAACCTTTATGATGACTTGTTAGGAAGCTAATCCTTAATGTAGCCTGATAGGAAGCTATTCCTTGTTGGCTAAAGGAATAAGAACTAGTTTCTTGGTTGGGTTAGAAAGTATTTCCTATCGTTTTATGATGTGTTTCTAACAAGGTTTAAGAACCTCTTGGAAAGAGTTTCTTATCTATTTTAGGACTGATACCCGACCTATAAACAAAAGTGTTAGGGTTAGTTCTAAAAGATGGAGAAAATAGTATGGTTGCAGCTAAATTCATCTCGTTATTTAATACTAGTAATCGTTATCCACACATTACGTGTGCGACACGTAATGACATAAATATGATTCCGAGAAAATAAAGTTAACATTTTCAAGAAAAATTATAAAAATGATGGAATAAATACAGTAAATTAACAAATCGCATATAAGGAGTAATGTAATGTTTTATTGTTATACGAGTATAAAAATACATATATAATGATTTGTTTGAGTGATGAATTGAGATACGTGGAAATTAGCATATTTATTAGTTATATATTTGAATTGCATTAGGTATATTGGTAATTAGTAAAAGTAGAATTAACAAAAACATACCCTACACCTATTATATTAACAAAAATATACCCTTCAAAATTAAATTATCAAAAATGTTGTAATACACTATTAGCTACGTATATAGGGAGACAGAAGTAGAAAGAGGGGAGAACAGTATAGTCTTTATTATGAATGAATATCTGAATGAATGAATAAATATAAGACCCCATAGCCCTCTTTATATAGATAGAAGGGTAGGGTTACAAGCCCACTTGGGCCCATAAAGAATAAGCCCAATAGTCCAATAATCTTACAACACTCCCCATTTGGACGTCTTGAATTGTTCGTCTTCATGCAGTCGATCTGAGTCGAGTTCATTCGCAGTGCTAAACACATAAAAACCTTAGGGCCGGAAAACCCAGTGTGGGACAAAACCGGTACCTAGGAGAAACTGTGTAGCCGAATGATATAGGCCGAAATATCATGTAAGTAACTAACCACAAAAACAGTGTGCCTCATCAAAACCTTGCCAGAGCAAACCCAATGGGAAAATCTCTGATCGAAGGAAAAAGAGTGCAACAATGGTAGTAGTAGGGATCAACCACAAAACAGGTGCCTCATCAAAACCTTGTCAGAGTAAACCCAGTGGGAAAAAACTCTGGTCGAAGGACAAAAGAGTACACAGTGGTAAGAAGTATACGACAGGATACTCCCCCTGATTTCGGCAATCCTTAGTGAGGTATAATAGGGAACGTGTCTCGCTAAAAACCTTGCGAAGGAAAACCCAGTGGGAAAAAACGTTGGTCTAAGGACAAAAAAAGAGTACACAAGCATGCGACTGGATGCTCCCCCTCACTTGCACATGACCGGGTGCGAAGATTTCGACTAAGTAGTAATTAGTGCAATAAGCATTCGCCTGGATGCTTCCCCTCACTTGCACACGACTGGGTGCAAAGATTTCATATTCCAAGAAAGAGTACGAACATTCGACTGGATGCCTCATTTACTTGCACACGACTGTATGCAAGAAAATATAATGTGGAATAAAACGAGCATTCGACAGGATGCTCTTTAACTTCATATGTGAAGATTCATTTCGGCAAGAAATGCTAAATAGCATAATCTAGTCATGTCTCTCTTGATCGATAACAACAAGTTGTCCTCAAATAAGACAAGTGTTTTATCTGGATCGTGAGACAGAGCATATGTAATTCAAATATGGCTAATACGAGCTCGAAGCCATATACACTCTCTAGTCGTCTCATAGAGCACGAGTAGATCAGAGTGATTCGTTTGGAGTCATTCCAAGACCTCCAAGATATTGCCTTATTCCTAATGGTAAAGACAGACCATGTTAGGAATATCCCTTATGCGGGTCTGATAAGTAACCGGCATCGGTATAACCGAAAAAAGGGTTGCGTTAATTCGAGTACCGAATGGGGTAGGTACACTCGATGACGCAAAATGGGATAAGACAAGCCCTCATTCACAGTTACCTTAAGGTAATGGGAAAATGTCTTTTATGCCATTTCGATGGCAGCGTGTTAGCACGATGCTGTGTCGAGCTATACTATTCACAGCAGACAAGATGTTCGTCCTAGTACATTAGACCAAGTACAATGATGCGCTTATTGTACTTAGATATGAACATGATGGTTCAATATCTCTTCATCGTCTCATCAGGGACGGACTGGGTCTATATCAATGTCTAGTGATCGAACGATCATGGGAGAATCTGATGACTTAGCGTCATGATGACTAAAACGTCATAACACCTTCTGGGTGTAGTCTGAATCATGGACTTAGATTCAATCTTTACTGTAAAAACCCGGATTTTCGTAGAAAATACCGTGGTAAAGAGAAGTGAGCTATCCCACATCACCTAGATATGTAGTACCTATATGGTATATAAGTTAGAAGTATCCTCCTTCTTATCACCAAGGCCTTTTAAAGCCGTGCGGCCCAATAAGCGAGGACGAAATTGGGCCAAAGCGGACAGTATTGGTGTTAGGAAGCAGATGGTGGCGGTCCGGTCAGAGGACCGGGTCGTTACAATTGGTATCAGAGCCGCTATCTAGCCGATGTGGGCACTGGCAACCCCAGAAGGACGGCGTGCCCGACGAGGACGTCGTGCCTGAAGGGGGGAAGAGTGTAAAAACCCGGATTTTCGTAGAAAAATACCGTGGTAAAGAGAAGTGAGCTATCCCACACCGCCTAGATATGTAGTACCTATATGGTATATAAGGTAGAAGTATCCTCCTTCTTATCACCAAGGCCTTTTAAAGCCGTGCGGCCCAATAAGCGAGGACGAAATTGGGCCAAAGCGGACAGTATTGGTGTTAGGAAGCAGATGGTGGCGGTCCGGTCAGAGGACCGGGTCGTTACATTTACGGGACTCGATCATCGGGCCGAGTCACTACCGTGTCTTTCCAAGATCCTTCATCTCGAAGGCAAATCCAAAAATGGATCGCGTAATAAAACATGCAAGGGCATAATACTTGTTCAAGTATCCCAAGCTGATCAAGTACTCACTTAGGCGGGTATACCACATCCGCTCGGATTATATTAATCCATATAGTGAACGTCTCATTAAATTGAGATCGTGTTCCGTGGTCAGGACTACTTGATTCAAGCATTATGAAGTTACACAGGGACTTTCATCTATATCTCTTTGTCTAAGTTCTCATAGAGATAAAACAGTGACCACAATCACATGCTGCATAATCAGTTTTTGGGAAACTACTAAACTGATAAAGTAGGGGACTGTTATAACGTCCATTACGAGAAAATCAACCATCTCGTAATCAATTCCAATGTGTGAGAGAAGCCTTGCGCTACTAGGTGAGCATTCTACAATCTCATTATTCTCATCACTTTTCCTTACGAATAACCAAATAAACGAACTCGTTTAACATTGGTGGTGTTGGAGCTACAGGTCCGAACACACTTTCGCTAAGGAGTCTACTTGGATTGCAAGTTTCCATTAGTCCAGTCTATTGTACGTTGACTTTAGGCAACGGTACATGGTTCCCTGTCATAATTTGCTCATATTATCAGTCGTCACCGAATATATGAACAAGTAATCAATGACAGTCTCGTTTCGCTTCAATATCGTCTAATATATCATAATCGACACATATTTTGAGATTCTTAGGATGAGGAGGAATCACACATCTCCTAGATGCTTTATAATCTCGTGCGACAAACGAGTTTCAGTTCACCACCTCTGGGGCTGAACGAATTAAGAACCGGTCAACTTCCTCATATCTTGGGAAGGACGACAGACTGACGGCCGACGGCAGCGTCCTTTGCTTGGCGGGTTCGGCCAAAGCAACGTGTTACGACAGGAACACGGCGTCCGACAGGGACGTCTATCCTTGCAATAATTTTGCAGCAGGTATAAATGATCTCGTGACATCTCATAAAGTCATTAAATGCATCTGGCATTTAGTTAGACTTGAGGGAGTCTATGCACTTACTTATCACTAAGTGCAGTTTTGGGGATCAAGCTAAGATTGAGTGGGTTATGCCATGTTACTTCACGTCATTCTTTATCAACGGTAACGTGCAAATCTCCCCCTAACGACGGGGAGAACAGTCTTAGCGATGTCACTTTCGCATATCATGCGGTAAAGAGATCGCTTGCCAAGGTTACTCTATCAAATGATAGGCAAGGGATTCATAATCGACTTATGGCCCCTTCAGAGGTCCATATTTTGAACGCTATAGCGGCTCAATCAAAATATTAAGCACTCAAACACGCGTTCATATGAGGCGTCTGGCTCATAACCAGTAACCAACTTGTGCGCATTTAAATTTTTGAGTGACTATGGGCCTCAGACGGACCAATGCAGCAAAATAGTATGACCCCACACAGAAATATAAATCTTGGTGCGCAAGACCAAGAAGTGCGTGCAACCATTTGCAGTCGCATCATCAAACTTTCCGTGAGTCCATTTGGGACTGAACAAAATCGACATGATATTCAATTTCAATTTCCAAACTCAAGTAATTCAAATCGAAATTTCGATTCTTACTCTTCGGAATTATCAAGTCGACTAGACTTTTCAGGATAATCCGGATCATGAGCCATCAAGTTAATGATAGGGCTAAAAGTTTGGAAAGTGCTGCATTTATCTGGACAACATTAAAATGTGACCATATTGTCGATGCATCAACCATAACCATTTATATTTATGGTCCGTCTTATGGTTGGATAAGTCCACAATAACTCCTTCAATTCTTTACAAGAATTCTACGAGTTCATTTCGTGATCTTTACACATACTAGTCTTTCAAAGTGAGCATTAATGGCATGAATTTCGGATTAATCGCAAAATATATTCTCAAAGAGAATCCAAATGCGATGCGATTATAAATCAAGCATCGTCTTTTGACCCAGGAATATCTCATCCGGTCAATGCCACAATATCAAAATGCTCTAATCAATCGACGACATGCGAATGATAGTATAGACAATCATGTCTTAGCATCTAAATCATTTATCATTTCGACGACAGGCGAAATGATAAGGTAACTTTAAATGCTTTTAAAAATTGTGGTAGAAACCACTTGAAAGACATTTCAACTCCTCTAAAATACGCTTTTGATCATATTGAATGGAGACTATGTAAAGAAATTTTAATTCTTTCATGAGCTATTACCAGATAACACTGGTTTTCTCGAATATTTTATAACTCAACAAGGTACGGCAGGACCTACATGAGTATAAGACCTCATATTTGACAAATCAATTTGGTTTTACCAAAGATTTCGATTTGGAACGACATGTCCATAATCATTGTCACAAAGGACTCTTTTAGGCAAGTAGTTGGTGAAATTATGTGGTACACTGTTACCCACTATTTCCAAAAAAAAATCAACTACCCCACAAGTATTGCCTAAAATTTCAAAATTTAAAATTTGGTCACATTTGTCAAAAGGAATTTGCTCAAAACACTTTAAATTATTTCGAGAAATTTCGTAAACAGGCAAACCATAATACAAAAGTATGTCCAAATGGAAAAATCATAATCCAAGTGGAAAAACATAATCCAGATGAGCGAAAAAATGGCTCAATAATTTATCAAAATCAATAAAGAAAGGTAACAAACTCATTTGAGCCACAAAACCGGAGGTCTCAAGAGTTTACTTTCAGTTAGCTTTAACCACATTAGCATCGGGTTTTTTTTCTTTTCTAATAGTTTTGAACTATTTAAGGAGTAACCGTGCATGACCTTTGTCTTTATAGCATAGAGTTGGCTCCTTGAGCATTATCTCTTGCTTTGTGACAATGGCCCATATTGTTCCTTTCAATTACTGTCTTGGAGCCACAGGTTTTTGATTTTTGACGATTGTCTAAAATCTCGCTTGGCTAGGCGATTCATCGGGATCGTGACAGTTCGAGACAAATAACACTTGTCTCGGTTCTCGATTCGTGGAAAAAAAATATACACGAAGAGCATGAATATCAGGCAAACAATTCGCCATTGACCCAATAGGATTAAAACTACTCACCGGGGTAATTTTCTTATCCAATAACAGATGGGCGATAAAGGAACATGGTGAATATGAATTCACGATACTACTTATGGAATACAATTTCCAAGCTAGTATTTTGGTGAATGATTGCTCCAATATGTCAATTTCAGACATTTGTTCACCATAGACGTCATCACGTCTCAAATGTGGCGGCGGAATAAAATCAACATCTTAACATTCATCCTGAGGGTAACAACAAACTCGTGTTTTACTCATCAAAGATGGCATCCAAAAAAATTTTGGGCATCACATTTTCACACATCAGGGTGACTAACATGTGGTGACGGAATAACATCAACGTTTAAACAGTCATTTCGCAAGTATGTTTTACGATTTTTCTCATCATAGATGGCATCCAACATGTGTTGGGAGTTATGGATTATTTATCATATAAAACGACTGGTTTATATGTTTATGGTTTGCACAAGCACAAACATTTTTTTCGAAATGACAGGTTCGAAAACATTAGTTTTGCTTCTCATGTGAATCGGTTCTCATTGATCGAACGACGGGTCGATACAGAAACACGAATTCGGCGAAACATACATCACTATATAAACACACTCGGAGAAATTATTATTTAGTCAACCCCTTTTGGTAGCTCTACTTGAAAAACGACCAGGAAAGACGGTGAGGGTGGAGGGCACGAATGCCACTTAAAACCCGACCTCATTAGGATATCGACTTCCGCCTATATCTTTCCTAAACATCGTATCCAAATAGGTGAGCCTATTTAGGGAAGGTTCATAATTTTTCCAACTTAAATGTGAAAATATATGATTTCGCAAATTATATATGGCAATAATATTAACAATATAGACAATATCTATCTAGATTAACCACATATATATAAACAGCCAGTAAATATATTTTAGGATCTATCTAATCATGCAGTAGATTTGGTGTTATAAACAAATCAATTTAAGATTATCAATCAATCCATAAAGATTATAACATATCAAATCAAATCAATTTAAGATTATCAATCAATCCATGAAGATTCTAACATATCAAATCAAATCAATTTAAAATTATCAATCAATCCATGAAAATTCTAACATATCAAATCAATTTACATGCAATTTTTTTTATTCGTTTGCCTTTTAATAAAAAAAAAATTATATGCATGTGTGTGTATATTTACCAAATATTGTATCTTTATCAACCATATGTACTGTTTTTGTATAAGTATTATACTACAGGACCATGCGTGTAATTTCAGCAAACCATATATCTATTTACAGCATTATTACATATACAGTCCAGAATTTCAGACAAGTTTCAGTTTAGTCCTTGAGTAATTTACAGAATAGTTTACAGCTTTCAGAGAATTATAAATCAGTACATACGTTTCAGTATATAACATATATAGTGTGACACATGCATATTAGTATGTTTAATAAACAAAATTATAACATAGGTCCTGTTTCTATTTATACATGTTTTAACCACTGGAATTGTAATCATGCATAAGCTGTTTCTATTTACTGGAATTGTAATCATGCAATTCGATACATTTGTAACATACAAACATGCAGTAGTAATAGTTGTACAGTTCTCAAAAAAAATTATATCCGGGTACCTTACGCACGGTATGTTGGTGAAGGTCGATATAGCAAAATCCTAAAAAAAATCCGGATAAACCTCAAGGTTTATTGAATCTATAATCCGTACTTCGATCTCCGAGAGCAGTGCTGATAACGTGTTGTAATACACTATTAGCTACGTATATAGGGAGACATAAGTAGAAAGAGGGGAGAACAATATAGTCTTTATTATGAATGAATATCTGAATGAATGAATAAATACAAGACCCCTAGCCCTCTTTATATAGATAGAGGGGTAGGGTTAAAAGCCCACTTGGACCCATAAAGAATAAGCCCAAGAGTCCAATAATCTTACAACAAAAAACATATTTTTCATTAATAATTAATAAAAACAAAAAAACTCATTTATCACTCTTGATCTCTTTCCTCTCTCTCTCTCTCTCTCATCCTCTCACTCTCTTTCTCCAATTTATCTCTCCTCCTCGCTCGCTCTCCAATCTCCCTCTGCTCATACTTCTCCATCTCTCTGATATCTGCTTATTCCTCTCTATTTTTGATCTCTCTCTCCTTCTCTCACACTCTCCTCTCCTTCTTATCTATCTTTCCAATCTCTCTTTGTTCCATCTTCTTCCTCTCTCTTCCTTCTTCTTCTCGCTCTCTTCGATCTCTCCTCATTTTGCTCTCTTTCCGATATCTCTCTCTCCTTCTTGCTTTTTCTTTTCGAATTTTCTCTGCTCCTCTCTCTATCTCCCTGATCTATCTATTCGATGGAGATTGAAACGGAGATATTCGTCGGAGTTAGCGGCAAGGGTGTAGAGCGAGGTCGAAAACTCAATGTTGATGCCGACGGAGATGCGGTCGTCAAAGGAGAGGCTCACGACGACGACGTGGTATTTCGAGATCGGAGAACGGACAAATGTTGAATTTGTTAACTAGTGTATAAGTTTGAAAAATAAGTGTATGAATTCCGTGAATTAAGGGTATAAAGTTAAAAATTATTGATATGAATTATGTAAATAAGGACATAAATTTTGTAAATTGTGGTATGAACTTTGAAAATATTGTTGAACTCTACGAATTAGGTTATGAACTTTTAAAATAAGAATATGAACTTTTGTAATAAGAGTATAAAAATATATAAAATAGGATATGAACTTTTTAAATAAGTGTATAAACTTTTGGAATAACGGTATGAAAATATACAAATTAGGGTATAAGTTTTTTGAATAAGGGTATGAATTATACAAATTAGTGTATAAACTTTTGCGTATGTTTTTGTTAATTATAAATTTTTGGGTATATTTTTTTTAATTTAGTTTCAAAATTAGTATGTTTTTTTTTAATTTATTCTACACATATTATATTAACAAAAATATACAATAAAAAATTAAATTATTAAAAATATAGCTTACATTAATAATTAATAAAAAATAAAAATCCACATTCATCGCTATTGATCTCTTTCATCTCTCTTTCATCATCTCACTCTATCTCCGATCTATCTCTCATCCTTTCTCTCTCTCCGATCTCTGTTCTTTCCTCTCTCTTTTCGATCTCTCTCTGCTCCCCTCACTTTCTCTCTTCATTCTTCTTCATCTCTCCTCCGTTTTCTCTTTCTTTTCAATGTTTCTCTCTTCCTCCTTCTCGCCCTTTCCGATCTGTTTTCATTCCGATCTCTCTATCACTCTCTCTCTCTTTCTGATCCCTATCTCCTCATTTCTCTCTTTTTCCGATCTCTTTCTCCTCTCACTCTATCTTTCCGATCTTTCTCTCTTCTCCTTGTCTCTCTCCAATCTCTTTATTCGGTGAAAATTGAAACGGAGGCATCCGTCGTAGTGGATGACGAGGGTGTAGAGCGATGTCGAAAAGTCAAGATTGATGTCGACGGATATGCGGTCGTCAAATGAAAGGCTCACACGACGACGTGCTAGTTCGATATCGAATGACGGACAAATATTGAATTTGTTAACTAGTTTATAAGGTTGAAAAATAAGTGTATGAATTCCGTGAATTAATGATATGAAGTTGAAAATTATGGATATAAATTATGTAAATAAGGATATGATTTCTGTAAATTAGGGTATGAAATTTAAAAATAAGGATGAACTCTACGAATTAGGGTATGAAATTTTGAAATAAGTGTATAAACTTTTAGAATAAGGGTATGAAAATATACAAATTAGGGTATGAACTTTTGAAATAAGAGTATGAACTTTTGGAATAAGGGTATAAAAATATACAAATTAGGGTATGAAATTTTGAAATAAGGGTATGAACTTTTTGAATAAATGTATAAAGATACAAATTAGAGTATGAACTTTTGGGTATGTTTTTGTTAATTAAAAAATTTTGGGTATGTTTTTGTTAATTTAGTTTCAAAATTAGTATGTTTTGTTAATTTATTATTAGTAAAATAGAATAAGAGTATTTTTAAAATTTGGGGTTTGTTGTGAGATTATTGGACTCTTGGGCTTATACTTTATGGGCCCAAGTTGGGCTTGTAACCCTACCCCTCTATCTATATAAAGAGGGCTAGGAGTCTTGTATTTTACATTCATTCACATATTCCTTCATTAATAAAGATCATGTTGTTCTCCCCTCTCTCTACTTCTGTCTCCCTATATACGTAGCTAATAGTGTATTACAACACGTTATCAGCACTGCTCTCGGAGATCGAAGTACGGATTATAGATTCAATAAACCTCGAGATTTATCCGGATTTTTTTTAAGATTTTGCTATATCGACTTTCATCAACATACCGTGCGTAAGGTACCGTTTTTCAAAACTCATATGACTGGCAACTATATGTTTGTGTTACTACAGCTGGATGCTATATTTTGTTGAGAAGTTAATTTGCATGTTATGTAATCTTTTTTAAAGTGATGTTACTGGTACTACATAATTCATAACATAACATGTCCATAACTGCTTGTTACTGCTCTTATATATATATATATATGAGCTACTGTAATCCTTACGTTATATATATATATATGAACTGCTTGTTACTGCTTGTTATGTAATTCTTACGTTATATATATATATGTGCTACTGTGCTCTTACATTATATATATATATATATATATATGTGCTACTGTGATACGTCTATTACTATTTGCATGTAATTGTAAAACATGTATTAATCTCTCGGATTAAATCTGAAAAAAAACTGAAACGTTTGTACTGAATTGTAATTCTCTGAAAGCTGTAAAATTACTCAAGGACTAAACTGAAACTTGTCTGAAATTCTGGACTGTATATGTAATAATGCTGTAAATAGATATATAGTTTGCTGTAATTACACGCATGGTCCTGTAGTATAATACTTATACGAAAACAGTACATATGGTTGATAAGATATATTTGGTAAATATACACACACATGCATATAATTTTTTTATTAAAAGGCAAACGAATAAAAAAATTGCATGTAAATTGATTTGATTTGATTATGTTAGAATCTTCATGGATTGATTGATAATCTTAAATAGATTTGATTTGATATGTTAGAATCTTCATGAATTGATTGATAATCTTAAATAGATTTGATTTGATATGTTAGAATCTTCATGGATTGATTGATAATCTTAAATAGATTTGATTTGATATGTTAGAATTTTCATGGATTGATTGATAATCTTAAATAGATTTGATTTGATATGTTAGAATATTCATGGATTGATTGATAATCTTAAATAGATTTGATTTGATATGTTAGAATCTTTATAGATTGATTGATAATCTTAAATTGATTTGTTTATAACACCAAATCTACTGCATGATTAGATACCTAAAATATATTTACTGCATGTTTATATATATATGGTTAATATAGACAGGTACAATCTATATTTAATTTATTGCCATGTTTATGATATGATAATTTGCGAAATCATATATTTTCACATTTAAGTTGGAAAAATTATGAACCTTCCCCAACTAGGCTCACCTATTTGGATACGATGTCTAGGAAAGATATAGGCGGAAGTCGATATCCTAATGAGGTCGGGTTTTAAGTGGCATTCGTGCCCTCCACCCTCACCGTCTTTCCTGGTCGTTTTTCAAGTAGAGCTACCGAAAGGGGTTGACTAAATAATAATTTCCCCGAGTGTGTTTATATAGTGATGTATGTTTCGCCGAATTGGTGTCTCAGTATCGACCCGTCGTTCGATCAATGAGAACCAATTCACATTAAAAGCAAAACTATTTTCGAACCTGTCGTTTCGAATTAAAGTTTGTGCTTGTGCAAACCATAAACATATAAACCAGTCGTTTTATATGAAAAATAATCCAGAACTCCCAACACATGTTGGATGCCATCTATGATGAAAAAAATCGCAAAACATACTTGCGACTGTTTAGACGTTGATGTTATTCCGTCATCACATGCTAGTCACCCTGATGTGTGAAAATATGATGCCCAATTTTTTTGGATGCCATCTTTGATGAGTAAAGCACGAGTTTGTTGTTACCATCAGGATGAATGCTAAGGCGTTGATTTTATTCCGCCGCCATATTTGAGACGTGATGACGTCTATGGTGAACAAATGTCTGAAATTGACATATTGGAGCAATCCTTCACCAAAATACTAGCTTGGAAATTGTATTCCATAAGCAGTATCGTGAATTTATATTCACCATGTTCCTTTATCGCCCATCTGTTATTGGATAAGAAAATTACCCCGGTGAGTAGTTTTAATCCTATTGGGTTAATGGCGAATTGTTTGCCTGATATTAATGCTCTTCGTGTATATTTTTTTTTCCACGAATCGAGAACCGAGACATGTGTTATTTGTCTCGAACTGTCACGATCCCGATGAATCGCCTAGCCAAGCGAGATTTTAGACAATCGTCAAAATCGAAAACCTGTGGCTCCAAGACAGTAATTGAAAGGAACAATATGGTCCATTGTCACAAAACAAGAGATAATGCTCAAGGAGCCAACTCTATGCTATAAAGACAAAGGTCATGCACGGTACTCCTTAAATAGTTCACAACTATTATAAAGGTGGAAAAACCGATGCTAATGTGGTTAAAGCTAATTGAAAGGAAACTCTTGAGACCCCGATTTTGTGGCTCAAATGAGTTTGACACCTTTCTTTATTGATTTTGATAAATCATTGAGCCATTTTTTCGCTCATCTGGATTATGTTTTTTCATTTGGATTATGTTTTTTCCATTTGGACATACTTTTGGATTATGGTTTGCCTGTTTACAAAATTTCTCGAAATAATTTAAAGTGTTTTGAGCAAATTCCTTTGACAAATGTGACCAAACTTTAAATTATGAAATTTTAGGCAATACTTGTGGTGTAGTTGGTTTTTTGGAAATAGTGGGTAACAGTGTACCATATAATTTCACCAACTACTTGCCTAAAAGTGTACTCAGTGACAGCGATTTTGGACCTGTCGTTCCAAATCGAAATCTTTGGTAAAGCCAAATTGATTTGTCAAATATGAGGCGTTATACTCCTATAGGTCCTGTTGTACCTTGTTGAGTTATAAAATATTCGAGAAAACCAGTGTTACCTGGTAATAGCTCATGAAAGAATTGAAATTTCTTTACATAGTCTCCATTCAATACGACCAAAAGCGTATTTTTAGAGGAGTTGGAATGTCTTTCAAGTGGTTGCTATCACATTCTTTAAAGCGTTTAAAGTTTCCTTATCATTTCGCCTGTCGTCGAATGATAAAGAATTTAAATGCTAAGACATGATTGTCTTTACTATCATTCGCCTGTCGTCGATTGATAAGAGCATTTTGATATTGTGGCATTGACCGAATTAGATATTCCCGGGTCAAAAGACGATGCTTGATTTATAATCGCATCGCATTTGGATTTTCTTTGAGGATATATTTCGTGATTAATCCGAAATTCATGCCACTAATGCTCACTTTGAAAGACTAGTATGTGTAAAGATCACGAAATGAACTCGTAGAATTCTTGTAAAGAATTGAAGGAGTTATTGTGGACTTATCCAACCATAAGACGGACCATAAATATAAATGGTTATGGTTGATGCATCGACAATATGGTCACATTTTAATGTTGTCCACATAAATGCAGCATTTTCCAAACTTTTAGCCCTATCATTAAGTTGATGGCTCATGATCCGGATTATCCTGAAAAGTCTAGCCGACTTGATAATTCCGAAGAGTAATAATCGAAATTTCGATTTGAATTACTTGAGTTTGGAAATTGAAATTGAACATCGTGTCGATTATGTTCAGACCCAAATGGACTCACGGAAAGTTTGATGATGCGACTGCAAATGATTGCACGCACTTCTTGGTCTTGCGCACCAAGATTTATATTTCCGTGAGGGGTTATGCTATTTTGCTGCATTGGTCCGTTATGAGGCCCATAGACACTCAAACACCATATGCGTACCAGCTGGTTACTGGTTATGAGCCAGAAGTCTCATATTAACGCGTGTTTAGAGTGATTAATTAATATTTTAATTGAGCCGTTCTAGCATTCAAAATATGGACCTCTGAAGGGGACATAAGTCGATTATGAATCTCCTGCCTATCATTTGATAGAGTAACCTTGGAAAGCGATCTCTTTACCGCATGATATGCGAAAGTGACATCGCTAAGACTGTTCTCCCCGTCGTTAGGGGGAGATTTGCACGTTACCGTTAATAAGGAACGACGTGAAGTAACGTGGCATAACCCACTCAGTCTTAGCTTGATCCCCAAAACTGCACTTAGTGATAAGTAAGTGCATAGACTCCCTCAAGTCTAACTAAATGCCAAACGCATTTAATGACTTTATGAGATGTCACGAGATCATTTATACCTGCTGCAAAATGCTTGCAAGGATAGACGTCCCTTTCGGACGCCGTGTTCCTGTCGTAACAAGTTGCTTTTGGCCGAACCCGCCAAGCAAAGGACGCTGCCGTCGGCCGTCAGTCTGTCATCCTTCCTAAGATATGAGGAAGTTGACCGGTTCTTAATTCGTTCAGCCCCAGAGGTGGTGAACTGAAACTCGTTCGTCGCACGAGATTATAAAGGATCTAGGAGATGTGTGATTCCTCTTCATCCTAAGAATCTCGAAATATCTGTCGATCATGATATCTTAGACGATATTGAAGCGAAACGAGACTGTCATTGATTACTTGTTCATATATTCGGTGACGACTGATAATATGAGCAAATTATGACAGGGAACCATGTACCGTTGCCTGAAGTCAACGTAGAATAGACTGACCTAATGGAAACTTGCAATCCAAGTAGACTCCTTAGCGAAAGTGTGTTCGGACCTGTAGCTCCAACACCACCAATGTTAAACGAGTTCGTTTATTTGGTTATTCGTAAGGAAAAGTGATGAGAATAATGAGATTGTAGAATGCTCGCCTAGTAGCGCAAGGCTTCTCTCACACCTTGGAATTGATTACGAGATGGTTGATTTCTTCGTAATGGACATTATAACAGTCCCCTACTTTACCAGTTTAGTAGTTTCCGAAAAACTCAATATGCAGCCATGAATGTGGTCACTGTTTTATCTCTATGGGGATTTAGACAAAGAGATACAGATGAAGGTCCCTGTGTGACTTCATATGCTTTAATCAAGTAGTTCCTGACCACGGAACACGATCTCAATTAAATGCGACGTTCACTATATGGATTAATATAATCCGAGCGGATGTGGTATACCCGCCTAAGTGAGTACTTGATTAGCTTGGGATACTTGAACAAGTATTATGCCCTTGCGTGTTTTATTACGCGATCCATTTTTGGATTTGCCTTCGAGATGAAGGATCTTGGGAAGAAACGGTAGTGACTCGGCCTGATGATCGACTCCCGTAAAGATTGAATCTAAGTCCATGATTCAGACTACACCCAGAAGGTGTTATGACGTTTTAGTCATCATGACGCTAAGTCGTCAGATTCTCCCATGATCGTTCGATCACTAGACATTGATATAGACTCAGTCCGTCCCTGATGAGACGATGAAGAGATATTGAACCATAATGTTCATATCTAAGTACAATAAGCGCATCATTGTACTTGGTCTAATGTGCTAGGACGAACATCTCGTCTGTTGTGAATGGTATAGCTCGACACAACATCGCGCTAACACGCTGCCATCGAAATGGCACTAAAGACACATTCCCTTACCTTATGGTAATTTTGGAAGTGGGCTAGTTTATCCCATTTGCGTCATCGAGTGTACTTACCCCCTTCGGTACTCGAATTAACGCAACCCTTTTTCGGTTATACCGATGCCGGTTACTTATCAGACCCGCATAAGGGATATTCCTAACATGGTATGTCTTTACCATTAGGAATAAGGCGACATCTTGGAGGTCTTGGAATGACTCCAAGTGAATCACTCTGATCTATTCGTGCTCTATGAGACGACTAGAGTGTGTATATGGCTTCGAGCTAGTATTAGTCATATTTGAATTACATATGTTCTGTCTCACGATCCAGATAAAACACTTGTCATAGAAGACAACTTGTTGTTATTGATCAAGAGAGACATGACTACATTATGCTATTTAGCATTTCTCGCCGAAATTAATCTTCACAAATGAAGTTTAAGAGCATCCAGTTGAATGCTCTTTCTATTCCACGTTAGATTTTCTTGCATCCAGTCGTATGTAAGTAAATGAGGCATCCAGTCGAATGCTCGTTTTCTTTCTTGAAATATGAAATCTTTGCACCCAGTCGTGTGCAAGTGAGGGGGAGCATCCAGGTGAATGCTTATTGCACTAATTACTACTTAGTCGAAATCCTCGCACCCTGTCGTGTGCAAGTGAGGGGGAGCATCCAGTCGTATGCTCGTGTACTCTTTTTGTCCTTAGACCAAGGTTTTTTTCCCACTGGGTTTTCCTTGGCAAGGTTTTTAGCGAGACACGTTCCCATCTTATCTCACTTAAGATTGCCGAAATTAGGGGGAGTATCCTGTTGTATACTTCTTACCACTGTGTACTCTTTTGTCCTTCGACTAGAGGTTTTTCCCACTGGGTTTACTCTAGCAAGGTTTTGATGAGGCACCTGTTTTGTGGTTGATCCCTACGACTACCATTGTTGCACTCTTTTTCCTTCGACTAGAGATTTTTCCATTGGGTTTGCTCTGGCAAGGTTTTGATGAGGCACACTGTTTTGTGGTTAGTTACTTACATGATATTTCGGCCTATATCATTCGGCTACACAGTTTCTCCTAGGTACCGGTTTTGTCCCACACTGGGTTTTCCGGCCCTAAGGTTTTTATGTGTTTAGCACTGCGAATGAACTCGACTCAGATCGACTGCATGAAGACGAAGAATTCAAGACGTCCAAAGGGGGAGTGTTGTGAGATTATTGGACTCTTGGGCTTATACTTTATGGGCCCAAGTTGGGCTTGTAACCCTACCCCTCTATCTATATAAAGAGGGCTAGGAGTCTTGTATTTTACATTCATTCACATATTCCTTCATTAATAAAGATCATGTTGTTCTCCCCTCTCTCTACTTCTGTCTCCCTATATACGTAGCTAATAGTGTATTACAACAGGGTTGACTTATTATAATAGTATGATATCGTACATGAAATTTGTCTCGAATATTAATATATCAGTAAACTAGAAAAAATGTATTAAAATAATAAATTATACTAAAATATAGCAGAAGAAGACAGCACTCCAAGAGAGAAATTAGATGGCCACTTAAACATTCTAAACAAATCACCTTCAATTTCATGATTATTTCTAGTCGAAGGGGTGAAAATATAGCAGAAGCTTGACCAATATGGGGGCAATAATAAGTAAAAGACACCATCACAATTTAACTATAAACTTAACGCGGTTGTACACTTTTTTAATTCTAATTTACAATAAATATACTCTGTATAGTATAAAACTGATAAACATAAAAAAAAAAGTTTCAATATATAAAAAATCATTTCAAAGTTTACCTTTAAGCGAACAACACCTAACTTTCTCTCACGAGTTAATCAATTTGGTCCTCGCACATACTTTAGTTTTCATACCTATCGAGAATAATTAAGGTCACGGTTAAAAACTCATAAAATATCGTAACAAATTAGAAGAGTGTACTTTTAAAATTTAAATTAAAAGAAATATTGCAAAAAGGAAACCAACACTTCCGAACATTGTTAAAAAATCAAAATAAATTTTAAGCTAGGACAAATAAATAAAAAATTTACCACCTTTGTAGATATATTACAGAACACCCACATGTTTAACTATTTAATACTACAAAAGACACTATAAAAGGGATTTCGCTAGTCTATACTAATGTGTTGTTTGGGAACCAAGTGATTCTTGAAAAAATAATGTCGGATAAAGTGCTGTTGAAAAATGACTTCTGTAAAATCACTTTAGGAAAAAAATAGCGTCTGCTGTAAAAGTGATTTTGATGTTCATAAGTTCTGTGTGCGTTTGGTATGTATAAATTTTAAATGACTTAATAGTACAATAATTGATATAGTATGAAAAACACACTAACAATATTAGTAAGTTCAATATCACTTTAAAACCAAATATTTAAAAACAATTATAAAATAAATAAAAAACATCGATAAAACTATTATTTCTAATTTAATATGCAAAAACGACCTACTATGAACAAATTTTTTATTTTAAAGAAACAACTTCAACAATTATTTCAAGATTCGCAATTGCAATCCGAGTATTATCCATTTTCAACGATATCATGCGTTTGTTCATCGCTTTCAGATTCATCATCTGAATTCAACAACCGCCCACGATAAACGATTAAACAACTGGCATAGACAATTGAATACAAATGAGAATTAAAATACATGAGAATAAACAACCAACTGAGTTTATTAAACATGAGTAATTAATAAACTTGTTCAACACAAGAGTTGCCACAAAAAAACAAGATCGACTCAAAACATAATCAGAAACTATCTGTTCACAACCACATTAGTACTAATAAAAGTACCACTAAGAAATCATATAATAAAAAACACGATTGACCAAGTGCAGGTAGAACAGCTTAAGCACGTTCAACCATGATCCTCCTCGTAAGTTGTACATCTTTCGGCATAACAGTCACATGCTTGACATGGATGGCTCAGAGGTTAGTGTACTCAAAAATACGCACGAGATAGGGAAACACTTATATAAACCCGGTGCACTATGATTAAATATGTGTCAACCAATATAATTTTTTAGTTTTAATTTTGTTGGCCCGTGTGCTAACCTTAGAGGGGGGTGAATAAGGTTTGTGGCGATTTTCGCCTAATTAAAAATTCTAAACAACTAACACCCAACTTATGCAAATTCTAAACTTAAGCGTTTAATATACTTAATGAAATGCTAGAAATCATAAACGCAAGCAAGAATATAAGCAATAATAAAGTTGCGGAAAGTAAAAGTTTAGGGAAAGAAGATGACACCAAGATTTATAGAGGTTCGGCAAACGGCCTACGTCCTCTCCTCGGTACTACCGAGTAATTCACTATAATTCTTCTTTCGGATTTTACAAACCCTATCGAGCTCAATCGACCGATTGGCTCACCCTCTACCCGGGGTTCCTACTCTTGATACAAGTGCAAGAGTGCACGTCTACGAGTCTACGACTCCCCCTCAATTTATGAGTACCCGAATGAAAAACCTAGAGCTTTTAAGCTTCACTTGCTTACAAAGCCTCTACCCGATCACTCGCTCACAAAAATTGAGTTTATAAAATACTCGATACAATTTTTGTTACAAAACGTAACTACACTCACTATTCTAATTGCTTCTTAAAAAGCTAATTGGTGAGTTGTTGATGATGATCGAGCTTGAATCTCTTTCTCTTTGATTTTCCTCTTTCTCGAATATATATGCATCAAAATGGTGATATTTAGGGTTTTTAATTGAGAGAGGTTTTAGGATAATTGATAGTGTGATTGGTGAGTATAGAAAGAGAGATTTGGATGTTATGACCGTTGGCAGTGGTTGAGGGTTTTAACAGCTATTTTCCAGAATAAGCTGAAAAGCTGTTTTCAAAAACTGCAGAAAACGATCGGTCGTTTTCTACAGTCGATCGGTCGTTTTCCAGAAAACGATCGGTCGTTTCTGAAAAAACGATCGGTCGTTTTTTCGACCTGCTCACTGGAAGAAATCTGTACAAAAACGATCGGTCGTTTTTGTTCAGTCGATCGGTCGACTGTTCTTCTGGCAGTTTTTCCGGTCTTCTTCGAAAGCCCATAACTTCTTCGTTTTAGCTCCGATTCTGGTTCCGCTTGAACCTGTGGCTTCGTTTTTCCGAGCTCTATCTTTCTGGTGTTCTGCAATTTACAAATTCTCTTTTTGGAAAAAAAACAAGCATTATATCATCGAAATAGAGAAATCGTAAAATCATTAAAAACATAATCAAAGTTATAATCAAAATCAATTATTGAACCCCATGGTTCAACAAATTTTTAATTAATTTTAGTCTAATTATTTTGAGATAATTAATTAATAGATTTTGAGTTTTTAGTTGATTACACAAACTAAATTATAATGCACCGGGTTTACGATAATGTTATATGAGCACCCAGCCTTCCAATGGTCAAAACAAACGCATTCAATTACCCCGTTAGAAATAGACAAATAACTACTGATATTGTACAACTGTTAGAGGTAGATATAAAGTGAGATGCTAGTCTCACAGGTTAACAAAAGACAAATTAGGAATGATCAGACCCTCATAAATTAAAACTTTGAAAATCATAAGTACCAAATCATAACGATAAATAAAGCGTGTCATCAAAACAAATAGCATTGACAATTCAAAACGATGCAATAATCAAACAAATAATGCTAAGTATACCATAAGCTGACTAACATTATGGAAAAAAAATGATAAACTAGTATGCAATATATATAAAAACATCAAATTCCAAAACTGAGTTGAAAAACTACAACTTCACGTAAGAATCTTCCGTCCTTAATTATTGTACCTTTATATTTTGCACAAATATTAAGGAGGTCACTTGGCTATGTATCACATTTATCAAACTAGGCCATCTTTATTTCTATAAGGGGTTTTATATACATCAAATTACGTGTTTTTAACTATTTAGATAATCCTTTTTTAATTTTTTTAATTTAAGTATCACATTATAATAAACTTTTCAATTTAGGTATCATTGTCTAAATTAATAACGGAATCATGTTACGTAGTAGCACGTGTTTGACACACATTAACGTGAGAAAGTAATTTTGTCACTCTGTACCAAAATATATCATCCTGAAAAAACGTTTACACTCAATTTCACACATAACAAAAATCAGCACATAGTCCAAATTGAGAAAAAACGTTGTTCTAGCATGATATATTTTAGTGCAGAATGATAAAATTACCTTCTTACGTTCAAGTTTATCAAATATGTGCTGTCATGTGACATGATTCCGTGATTAATTTATACTGTGGTATCTAAATTGGACAGTTTCTTATAGTGTGTTACCCAAATTGAAAAATTTGAAAGGTGAGTACCCAAATCGTTAACAGCAATATAGTTTGGTGTAGTAAACGTATTTTTTCCCTTATATCAAATCATATAAAAAAAGTTAACTTAAATAATTTTCTATGGTGAAGTCAAAAGGGCAAAAAAAGTAATCACTTATAAAGTAATTTACTATTTTCGGAAAGTAAACAATTATTTAAGATGTTCCTAAATAGAATAAAAGCTTTGTTTATTTCAAGAGAAAAATGGTAAAGGAAAATATTTTTTCGAAAAATTGAATTTTATGGATGATTGGTTGACAGAAAAAATAAGAAAAATATTTTCTATTTCTCTAGAAAAACAAGGAAAATTGATTCAACCCAAAATTGGGCGGAAAACATTCTACTTTATGAGAAAAAACATTACGTTTCCACGAATACATATATATTATCCTTTTTATCTCGTTTTGTTTTGTTTTCTAATTAAAAAAAAAAGTTACATGTGTTTGATATATTAGTTTTTTTCGTTTTTCAAAAGCTATTTTTCACAAAAAAAGCTAAAAATCAGATAAGTTAAAAATTTGGCTACTTTTAGCTTTTACGCATAAAAATCAACAAAAGTTAAAATTTCTCAATTAAATTATTTATTTATTTCTAAATCATCAATAAGTTAAAATAAGTGAAAAATAACTTATAAACAAAAATAAGTTATAAGTCATTGATAGGTAAACAAAATCTATAACTGACTTATTTTAAACAATTTTGTTCTCATTATTTTTTAAAAGCTGTTTATTTTGAACAAGTTTTTTCTCATTGTAAAAACAATTTTTTAATTACAAAAATCGATGCCAAACACGCAATTAATAAAGAAATTTTAATGGAAAGTCCAAAAATCGTTAAACGCTTAATAGGTTAAAGAAAGGTACAAGTGGCTTAATTTAAGCATTTTTTTTTCTATTTGTACATACAATTTTCTGACTATAAAAATCGATACCAAACACACCATTAATCAGAAATTTTCATGAAAAATCCAAATGTTCCCAAACACTCGATAAACAAATAGAATGAAAACAATTTAAAAAAATAATAATTTCACTGAAAAATAATTTTCCCGAGTAAATATTTTCCACTAAACAAACAGAGTCTAAAAGACAATCGTTTAGGATGAAGGGAGTAAGTATTATGCAAACGCATCGTGTGGAGTGCCTCTTTGGAACCGTCAGCTTATTTGACTGTTTATGATATAGTCAGTTTAACCACCGTTAGATTAGAAAATGAATGGTTAGATATATTTTTCAATAACTAATTTATTTTTTCTATTTAAACAAATTAGAATTTGATAAATTAAAAATAAATTGTACAACACGCTAAAAACCCAAATAAAAATATAGAACCATATTGAGGCCTACCCTAAACTTAAATATTAATCAAAAATTAATTTTTTTTTATCCATCTGACACCTTTTTATGCAAACGGTTTGTGAACCAGTCATATAGACCGACGGTTCGTTAGTAATTCCCCATCGGTAGTCGTGCACTAGTAATTTATTTATACTTTGTATTAAGGTCGGGCGAAAAGATGAAAAACCGAACCGAACAAAAAAAGATTGAAACCGAAAAACCGAAACTTTTTCGAGTCGGTTTCGGTTTATAGTAAAATCGGATAAAAAAAACCGAAAAAAGCCCGAAAACGTGAAAATAAAACCGAAAAGACCGACAACCCCGAAGAAAAACCGAAAGAACGAAACCGGTCCGAAAAATAAAAAAACCAAACCGAAAAATCTATCCGTTTCGGTTTCCATTTGGAAAAAACTGCCAACCCAACCTCGTCTGTGTATATTGGGCGCTAAGTCCCGTTCAAAATTAAATTAAAACCCCATATCTTCACCACCGCCATCGACGGAGAGAGAAACTCATCGCCGATCATGGCGTCTGGCTCTCCTCCGAGATCCCGTATCGATCAGGTTCTCTTTCTCTCTCTATATATATATCTATCTATATCTCTTCTTATCTCTCTCTCTCTCTATATATATATGCTTATCTTTAAATGCATTGCAGGTTTTGAATTTAGAATCATAGTTTAATGATCTTGGGTTTTCTTATTTTTATTTTTATTTCATATCTGATATAGTAATCCGGGTTGATAAGCGGGGTTTTTGTTTTTGCGGAATTTTGTTACTCCTTATTAAGAAACGGATGATATTTAGGGTTTATTGATTTGGGTTAATTCTTCATTTACATGAATTTGGGAAATTAGGGTTTGTTTTGTTACACCTTTAAAGTTTAATTTGTTTTCATATAAGTGGTTTTTCTTATAGTTGACCAATCTTGATTTTTCTTTTTCCTTTTGGCCCGAAAAAACAAAGTCTTATTCAGAAATTTCTGAGATTTAGGGTTTATTGGGTTGGGTTAATTCTTCTTTTACAGTACCAAATGCATCTCGAGAAAAGTTTACAACTTTAATATCCAAGTGTTGAATTGAGTACTATAACTATGCACAATCTTTACTTGGTTTATATGGATTTTTGTCAAATGAATCGAATGTGAAAAGGGAATATTCTGTTGCGAGCTGATTCGTGTTATTTAATTTGGTATTTTTTCTGCGTGCACAGTTTTTTGCTTCGAAGAAAAGGAAGAAATTTCAGTCGCCTCATCTTAAGCTTGTGGGAGATGAAAAAAGTCCAAAACTTATTAAGTTGGAAGGTTCTCCTAGCGGAAAAGGTTCTCTAGAAAACTTTTTAGTTGCTACACAAGATAAGATACGTGAGCCACTACAAGGGTCACATGTTTCTGTAAATATAGACGGTTCTGTCAAGAGAAATCTAGCACATGATCTTAGTTTACTACCTCACGTGGAAAATAAAAGTTACTTTCCGTTGGTGACCGGGCAACCTCAAATATCTGAGGATGAACAAATAAAACAGTCTCAGGATAGTATTGAGGTTGGAGATGTTATAGCTAGACCTTCAAATTCGAACCCCGAACTTAAGCGATTCGCAACAGATTTTTTGTCATTGTATTGTAGGTAATGCTCCGACAGATCACGTTTCACTTCTTAATTATATTGTGTACTATGCTTTTTGTCAATAAGAGCCAAACATATTGTCCAATCGTGTTCATTTAAATTTTTATTTTGAATTTGAAATGCAGTGATCTTTCTCCTAGTATAAGCACACTACCAGAGCCCAAGGCACATTTATACAAAAGGCAGGGTAGTTCTGAGCTATTTACGGAGGATAAATCCTCCAAGAGAAGGCATTGCTTTAGTAGAGAAACTACTCAGGATGGAAATTTTGTTACTGATTGTTATGATAAGGATTTACAAGATACAAAGCCTTGCATAATCTCTGGACATGGATCTGGAAAAGTCGACCGTTTAAGTGAGGTAACTTTGGTTTATATCTGTTTTGATATTTCTCTTAAAAAAAGGCGAAGATGCTGTGCTCGGTGCTCTTATGTTTGTATTTAATAAAAATGTTACCGCTCTACTGAAATTCTTGTGAAAAAACAAGGTTTGCTTTTTAGTTTTGGTGTGGCTTTGTCAGAGTCCTGTTAAATTGTATATCATTATCCCACTCATTAAGCCCTATTAGTGGTTTCAGCTACATATTGATTGGGTGTCATTTAAAAAAACTTAAACTTGGATCCTTTTATTGGTATGTTCCAAGGATTGAGCTCATATTCCACGTTTGTTTTATAATAAACAGTAAGCAATTTTTCAGAAGAGCGTCATGATAGTTGAATTCCTACCCCCTAAAAGTTACGTTTGACAGAGATGCAGAAGATTAATTCTATAGTGGTATTGTCGTATTTAAACTACTTTTAGATTCAAATTCATTTCAACTTCGAGGAACTTCCCAAGACATCCGATTGAGTTGAAATAAGTTTTTGCATTTTTAAATATAAATTTCATTTTGTTGATAAGTTCAAAGAGTGTATGTAGAGCGGTTTACAAATTTGTAACTTTTAGAAGCTATGTTCTGGCCTATTTTTGTCTTTTCTTTTGCTGCTTTTTAATGGAATCTTTTTAGCAGATGATTGTTGGTACCAGTCCTTTTGAACTTCAGGGAAGCTTGAGAAAATGCAATACAACATCAGTAATTGTCGAAACTCCAAAATCAGCTCGTGGAAGCTCCATGTTTTCGCCAGGAGAAGCTTTCTGGGACGAAGCAATCGAAGTAGCTGATGGCTTATTTGTAAAAAAGGAGAATTTCTCTTTTGAAAGAAGTGTTGCGAAGGTGCAGTTTGATAAAAAATCAAATATGGTGCGTGGTGTGGATTCACATGCTTCTGTGGGGAGGAACTGTGGAAAAGATATAGGTTTGGATGTGGAAAATTCGCCGTTTCCTGTGAAACATTTAGATTTCTCACTTGAAGATAAAAATGTTGTTGGAAGCATTCCTTTTTTATGTTACGAAGATAATAAGCAAAACGAGTCTGCTAGCAGCGGTAATATAAGTGAGAGGGAAAGTGGTTCTGTTAAGCATGAGAGTGGCAGCATTGCGTTTAGTACACCCAATATTGGATTTGGAAATGGGAAATTTGAGCCGAATTGTACTAATGAAGATGGCACCCCTTCAAGTTTTACGTTGTCTAGAGATCGATTAGATCTCAGCCATTGGCTTCCTTTGGAATTATGCAATATATACAAGAAAAAAGGGATATTGAAATTGTACCCATGGCAGGTAATTTTAGCATCTATGAACATATTGTTTTCTGCTTATTAGGTACTAAATGTGATTAAATGGTAGTGTAAATGCTAAGTTTTTTTGTTAAAGTTTCTATGATATGCATAAATATCTTCTATTGTTCATTTTATTTATTTCTATCATACACTGAGAGAAACTGATCAATTTCAGTTGCTGGACATACAACTACCTTTTTTTTAAAGATACTTGTCATTATTTCTTCGGTGTCCTATATAATGAATTGCTTTTGCTCTTTCTGATCCTTTTGTTACAGTAGTTTTCTGTGAAGGTGAACATTAATCTACTTCTGTACTATATTTATCTTTAAAGAGGGCGATAATTTACAGTAACATGCTGTATAAGAGTGCTGTATGGAAAGTTTAATTACTTCTTCACTGTTAAGATTTTATTATCTAAAAAGACCTTTTTATAGACCATAGTGGCAATCTATAATAATATCTATGAGAATGTAAGTGAATCGTGAGTGCTACCCAAAAATCTTAAATTGGATGTGTAAGACAGAGATTATTTAAATGTATAGATGGGGCCATATGTATGAGGTATCATCTAAGTTATGATGACGACCTCCTCAATTTTGACCATATGGATGAGTAAAAAGTCCAAATAATCAGAACTCCACGAATAGTTTGAGCAAGAAATATGGATAGTTTCCTCAAATTTAAATGTATAGATGGGACCACATGTACGAGGTATACATTTATATTTCTTATCATCTTTCCGGACCATTTTTTTTCTCTGATATTTCCTCAGATTCAAAAGCATTTAACTTGCCAGACCACCCGCTGTAATTCAGTTATAACCTATGTACGGTCATGCGTTACGCTTTACTCACATACGCCTAATCAGTAGTTTCTCATCGTATTAGTTTAATTAGCAAAAAAAGATTTTCTAGACCGACTCCAGATGTTATGGATGATCTGAAAATAGACATGTTAGATGATTTAATTCTCTCTTTTTCTTGTTCTATGAAATTATTTCATTCACCCGAAAACTAATAGTACTTTCTTTCCTCATAATTTTTCTCTTCCAGGTCAGTTGCCTTATGGTTGATGGCGTCTTACAAAGAAGGAATCTTGTGTATTGTGCATCTACTAGGTAATTTTTCGTGACTGCTGTGTGAATCATGCCACTAACATCGAAGAATTTTGCAGTTTATTTAAAATCACGATGTATCTGAAATTGAAGAAAATTCCATTTTATACTTCACTGCTAAAAGAAATAAAATATCACCATGGTTGAAAGTTATTTATGCTGTTTTGGGTGTATAGCTTTTATAACATAGTCGAGGTTGTATACTTTGGCAAAAATTAAAGAACATTCCATGATGTATTTTAATGTTGTTAAGGCGTGCCTCATGAAAGTTATTTATGCTATCTTGACTGTAGATTTCATATAGCATAGGTCAGGTTGTAGTTTTTGGCAATATATGTTAAAAAACGCAAGAAATTGCCGTCTTTTGCTGACATAAAAAACTTCTCAAAAGAAAATGTGCTTCTATAGTCAAGAATTCATTATTGCCAATGTTTGCATCTCACTGCGTATCTTCCCAGCCAACAATTTTTTACCAACACTCTAATTTGCTCATTTGTGCCCCTGGTAATTTTTATTTATTTATTATCGCCAATGTGCACCATTTGTTTCAACTACGTAGAAATGAGCAATGCAAAATGCTTCTTGGTTTGGATGTAGTGGTGATTAGAATTGCCGTTTACCTATCGCTGCTTCATAATAACGTGTCTGAGTGTCTCAGTTTTTTGCGATGTTGGTTGAAAATTGTTTTACTATTGTATTATTGTTTCTCAGCTTTATTGGAAATACTCCAATAGAGCTTCGATGTAATATGGGCTCTAATATAGTATCTTTTTCACAGTGCTGGTAAAAGTTTTGTGGCTGAAATTTTAATGTTACGACGAGTGGTATCAACGAAAAAGATTGCACTTCTGGTGCTTCCATACGTATCAATTTGTGCAGAGAAGGTTTTCATTCTTGCCCTTCTGAATGAGTTCAACAAACTGGTCAATTTTATTTTAAACATGTTCTTTTCTGTCTCCCAGACTGAACATTTGGAGGCCCTTCTAGAACCTCTGGGCATGCACGTTAGAAGTTATTTCGGAAACCAAGGTGGTGGGACCCTTCCGAAAGATACATCTGTAGCTGTATGTACAATAGAGAAGGCAAATTCTTTGATAAATAAATTGCTTGAAGAGGGCCGTTTGTCAGAAGTTGGGATAGTTGTCATAGATGAGCTGCACATGGTACCAATTTTTAATGTCACTCTTTAAATATTAGGGTAATGTGTAAATAGCTTCATGTTCTATGGTTGTTTTACAACTGCCACCATGTACCTTGCTTGCTAGCTACTACACCCTATGTTCTATCTAACTTTGCAATCAAACTCCGTGTCTAACAGTAATTTTTTTAACTCTGAGCTCGTGGTCTGATCTGGATAATTTTTCTTTAGATGCAAGACTTGGTCAGTATATACACAACTAAAATAGCGAACAAAAAAGGCCTATTAGAGCAGTTTTAGTTTTAAAATGTCTATTATAGCGAAAAAATGCATCTCTACAAAAGTAAAGCACACTTTTTCTTGCGGGGTATAGAAATCGACAAAATTCATTGATAAAAATAGAATATTCAAATTGAACCACAGTGCAATGTTGTGTCGTTTTAAAATCAGACGTGTTGATTGCAAAACCTAATCATGACCTGGGGGTTAATTGCAATTACTTGAAGCATGTGGGGGTTCTTTCGCAGACCACCCATAGTATATTGGGGGTTATTTGCAACTACCTTTGTTATTATATTTATTGACTATTTAAGCATAAATATCTGTTTTTTTGAGAATGGCTCTAACTTGTCAAGTTTGAATGTCAGGTTGGTGATCAGAGTAGGGGTTATCTGTTAGAGCTTTTGCTGACGAAGCTTCGTTATGCAGCTGGTGAAGGTACTACTTTAGAATCTTCTAGTGGAGAAAGTTCAGGGACTAGCAGTGGAAAGAACGATCCTGCTCATGGTCTTCAAATTGTTGGTATGAGTGCAACTTTGCCAAACGTGGCTTCTGTTGCTGATTGGCTGCAGGTATGTCTTTATTTAATTAGATTTAAGTGGCAGCTTTCTTGAAAGTGTCTACTTATTGATTTGCCAAGCAATGAATACAGTCCATAGGGTTCGTTTGGTTGTCTCTTATAAGTCAAAAGTTTACTTATTTTGTATAGGTAGAAGAGTATACTTTTAACTTATACTGTAAATGTGACCATATGTTTGGTAAATCTTAAAAACGTATACTATTTTGTACTGGAAGTTGTGAAAATTAGTTGATTATAGTTCTAAGTTTTTGAAAACAAAACTTTTTTGATCAGAGTAAGAATCTGCTACTTAGAAAAAAAGATATGCTTTTCCAACCCTTGAAAGTAACCAAGTCTTACTTTACTTATACCGTTACATCGAGCAAGGTGATAGATAACACTCTATTGTGAATTTTCTTACATACTTGCCATATTGGATCATTGTTGAAATCACCATGCGATTCTTAGTAAGTCAAGTATGCAATATGCAAAGTGCTCTTCACTTTTTATTTTAAAAACTCTGCATTACAATCACGATCCAGAAATTGAAGTTCAGACTTCATTTTCCTACTTGTTTTCTCTAAGAAGATTGGACCTTAAATTGCTATTGTTCTCTTGTATGTTACTCGTCAGGAACCATGTTTTAGTATGTTAGATAGTGAAACAAAGCACACATGTAAGAACATAAAAAATAAAAGAAAAAGTCAGCTTGCACAATTTGTCATTTGCAGAAGAAGATTTGTTGGTGTACATGTTCATTGTTTATTGATGTTTTTTCATTCCCTGGCTTGTAGGCAGCTCTATACCAAACTGAATTTCGACCAGTTCCACTAGAGGAGTACATTAAGGTCGGAAACACCATATATAACAAGGAAATGCACATTATCAGGTCAATCAAAAATATAGCTAACCTTTGTGGTAAAGATCCAGATCATATTGTTGAATTGTGCAATGAGGTGCAAATTTACCCCTTTTATAATTATAGAAGCTTGATTTCTACTTGATTTTTTTATTAACATATATCATAGTTGTTCTGTATTATCAGGTTGTTCAAGAGGGTAACTCGGTGCTGATTTTTTGCTCCAGTAGAAAAGGATGTGAATCTACAGCTAAGCATGTTGCAAAGTACCTAAAAATTCCTATTAGTGTAAACAATGATCCCGATGGCTCATTTGATATTAGTTCCGCTATAGATGCCTTACGAAGATCCCCTGTGGGATTAGATCCTGTTTTGGAGGAATCTCTTCCTTGTGGTGTTGCTTATCATCATGCTGGTCTTACTGTAAGTTTATTAGTACTCATTTACACACACACACACACACACACATACATATGAGGAAGAATCAAGGGACATTATAGTTAGTGGACATCAAAATAAACATCGAAATCTCAACCCTTATTTCACTCAACAACTCACTCACCCACCCTAAAACAGAAATACACAACATCTAAGATTACAATTACAGGGGCTGCACTTTGTGCGAGATTTCTGCCAACAATAATTCGTGATGGTTTAATATCAGTTGCAGACGAGGGTGTGGGTTCAAATTTATATTTGTGTATTAACTGTTTCATGAAGTTAATACTAAGTCTGGCTTTCATGTGTGTTTGATAACAATATAACATCTACGGGTAATGCAAAAAAAAAATGTAGAAAAAAAATGAGAAATTGTTGCAATTTTTTTTTTATAGAGATACGGAGAGGAAATGATAGGATGAGGAAGAGACAGCTATTCAGAGTTAATTATTTTATTTTTATTTTGTCCGAGTTATTAGATACATTGGTCACACTAGATGTCCTTGTTTAATTTGAGTCTTTTATTGGAAAAAATGAAGGGTTTTTATATGTGATGTCTACATTTTGATGTTCAATGTAATGTCCCTAGATCCCTCCCCTATACATATATATGTGTATATATATTGGTCTAACTGTGAGCGTGTGTCACGCAAAATTGGAAAGTACCCATGTCCTTTTGTGAACATGAAATTAGTAAATTACTAGTATGCAGTTAACTGGCCATTGTTGAATATGTTTCTGAAGATGGCGTTTTCCAAAGAGCCCTAGCTGAATATTCTTGCTTTTGAAGGAATTTCTTTTTGTTCTGCACATCATTTCGTCCAACTTCCAGTGAAACTATTAGTACTGAGATGTTATTTTCAAATTAAAATCACTGTAATTGTTCAATCACAGTGTGTACTGAGCTCCACTATAGAGTCTACACTAAATTGAACAAATAGTACATCAGTGTCAAAATATACATTAGCGTTCGTGATTTTGTAAAATAGGTGTGCCAATTGTGTTTGATTTTTATAACATTGGTGTCTAAATTGTGAGTTTTTCTACTTTGGTTTCGAGTGTGATTTTGTGTAGATTGGTGAGTAAATTGTGAAATTTAATAGATCCTCTAATTGAAGAAAATTGATAGATTGGTGTTCTACTGAAGCCCAGTGTTTTTCAATTTGAAGTACGTATGAAGAAAATAGAAGTGAACACCATTAGAAAGCCGAGTTTTTTTTTTTAATGACATCTTAATCTTTGTTCTACTGAAGGTCGAAGAAAGAGAAATTGTTGAAACTTGTTATCGTAAAGGACTTGTTCGGGTCTTAACTGCTACGTCTACTTTAGCTGCTGGCGTCAATCTACCTGCCAGGAGGGTTATATTTCGACAGCCTCGGATTGGTCGTGATTTTATTGACGGGACAAAATACAGGCAGATGGCCGGTCGGGCTGGTCGTACTGGAATAGATACGAAAGGAGAGAGTGTATGTATATCATCCCCCCATTCCATGAGTATCACTTTTTTTTGCTACTGTCCTGTTTATTTGAACTTCTGTTATTCTCAGCGTGTTCCCTTTTTGGCTGGCTTTGATTACTCTTCTCCTAATGACTTTACAAAGACTATATTCAGACACAGTTTTCCTGTAAAAGAATGATGTTGCACGATACTGATGTAAGATACCAAAACCTAATAACGATACTGTTACAGATCTTCGAAATCAAACCCTGATTCTCTGATATTTACCAAAAGGGGGATCTTTCGGTACCAAACTCAAGTAATAATAGTAACAAAACGGAAAATCCTCAGTTTTGTTCCAGTTAGAACTGAACTTTTGATTACAACAATGTTCCATTTATAATTATTATAAAGGACAGCACTAGAACACTAGAAGTTAGTACAATCATTCTAGCAGACAACAATTAAATGGGTAACAACGTCTATTAAACCAAAAGAAATGAAAAGACATTATTTAAGGAATAAAGCAAAAGCAAAAACTATTTAGTCAAAATCTGCATGAAATACCACTTGTTAATGATATAGGCAAAGATTCACCACCATTGTTAACGGTTTACACTGTTGTCGCAAATTTGTTATAGTAGCAAAAAAAATTTAATTCTTTTTATAAGTGCAATTACTATTATGATTACATATTTCTTGTTCCGACTCTAATTCCATTTCTTGGTTTAATTTTTTAGATTTTACTGTGTAAACCAGAAGAAATTAAGAGAATTACGGGAATTCTTAATGACAGCTGTCCACCATTGCATTCTTGCCTCTCTGAAGATAAGAATGGAATGACCCATGCGATACTTGAAGTTGTAGCTGGTGGTATGGTTCAATCTGCTAAGGATATTCATAGATACGTTAGATGTACCCTTCTTAATTCGACACAGCCATTTGAAAAAGTGGTGAAATCGGCACAAGATTCTCTCAAGTGGTTGTGCCACAGAAAATTTGTTGAATGGAGTGAAGAATCGAAGTTGTATAGCAGTACGCCTCTTGGTCGTGCTTCTTTTGGCAGTTCTCTAAACCCTGAAGATTCCCTTGTATGTGTGTACTTGTTATACATTCCGCATTTCCAATATCTGTTTTTCAGTAGAAATTTATTTGTTATTTATGCATATTGGTAATATTGGGTTCTATATTTCTATTTGCTTTAGAGTGAACTGCAGCAATGGTTCCTATACTTAATCGATTTGATTCCCATAGTTTCACTCGCAACTCTGTGTCCTCATAATAATAATTTCAATCTCAACTGTCGTGGTAGTAGTAGTTTCAGTAAGTTATGCAGACGGCTCCTTCCCGTAAGAATTAATGGTGTTATACATGGGTACTAATTGCTTAACCTATGTAAAATATTGGGTCTGTTAGTGTAACTAACCTAAACTGGGGGGATCAATATTGTTATATTATAAATACAAGGACCTAATAGACTGACTATCTTAAGTGTATGGACGGTTAGCGTTGCATTTGAAACTATGACGACCAAATGGGAATTTGGTCTGGAGCATGGGGACTATTGATCTACTATTTGAGGTGCTATGGTGAATAATTTGTCATTTTTAGGCATCTTACTAAAAATCTCTTTCATCGACAGATTGTGCTGGAAGATCTTTCAAGGGCTAGAGAAGGATTTGTACTTTCATCTGATTTGCATTTAGTATACTTGGTTACACCCACAAATGTTGGAGTAGAGCCAGATTGGGAAATATTTTATGAAAGATTCATGCAATTGTCTAATCTCGACCAGGTACTTGTTTGCTTTTTTCTGGAACCCCAGTGATATTGATTTCTCCATCTTCACATTTGTGCATCTGTTCTTAACTCCATTTTATTGACACTTAAATTTAGTTGAGTCAACTTTTAACATGCAAAATGGGTTAATTTTCTCTAATAACATGTTATATGTTGCACACACCTTTGCGGTTATCAATTATTAGGTTTCGTGTTGTTGAAACGTCGTGAATTTTTACATATTTTTCCAAGCTTTAGCAAGTATAACTTCGGTAAAAACCAGGATGAAACTTTTTGCTATGCCTGAGAATATGAAAGCTTTCTTATTATTGGAAAAATGGATGCTAATTTTTCTATAAAGTTACTGATTGATGAATCCAAAATAGCAATATAATCATATGGCTAACTCATAAATAATCACTCGATGTATATTATATGTTTACTAAGTACCAATGATGGGGAAAATGATTAAAAAAAATGAAAGCATGCTATTTTTTCCCTTGCTCATGTAAAATCAAATCAATGTACAATTTGGTACTATTTGTGCCTCAACTTGAGCCATTTATAGTAATTGAAGGAGGTTTAATCTCAACTTTACATCATTAATTAACTAACTGATAAAAGAAGTAAACATAATTCTACATATATTACTGTGTTTACTTCAGATGCTTATGCTACATCCACATAAGAATTATGAATCAGTGGGAAATTACATTAATTAATTTCCACATGTTGTCTTGGAATTTTTAAAACATTAACATCCCCATTTTTATGTCTTGCAGTCAGTTGGTAATCGAGTAGGAGTTGCCGAACCTTTTTTAATGCGTATGGCCCACGGTGCACCAATGCGCACTTCAAGCACAACAAAGGATAAAATGCTTTCCAATGATCAAACACTAAGAGTTTGCAAACGCTTCTATGTTGCTCTTATCTTGTCAAGATTAGTTCAGGTAACTGCCTTATCTCGCACCAAAATTTTATAGGACAGCGTGCTTGTTTGATTGATGACTCATAAATGTGCTTTCTGAATTTTGGTCCACCAGTACCCAAAGAAGTAAAATTCCATGTACTTGATGTTCAAAATTCTATATCTACAAGAATCAGGATTTTCACTAGTATCAGTACTAGCATCCCCCCTAGTCGTATTAGAGATAGAAATCTGCACCCTTATAAGCAGATTAGTTTGTTCAATTTTTCCCTTTTAAAATATATTTCAGAGAATAATGTTTTGTTTGATTGACACCAATTAAGCAGTATAAGTTTTGTTTTTTTTAGAAATGAGTTTTTTTTTAAATTATTTTTTTTCTGTCCAATATCAAGGATATTATACCACTACAAACTGTGACCTTGAAGTTTTCATAACTACTACTTGTTTCATATACTATGAGCGAACCGATAATATCATGTCCCAAAAAATGTAAGTACACACCCCACAATATCAACTTTGGAACACTTGATACTTATGAGATAGAACCAAACAATTTTAGTGAGCTAGATGTTTTTATCATGTCTTCCTCTATTTAATGATTTTATTTCCTGGCCCTTGTTTTTTTTTCTTTCCCAAATGATTAGCATAGTTTTCTTAAACTTGTTTACAGGAAGTACCTGTGCCTGATGTTTGTGAAGCCTTTAAAGTGGCTCGAGGCATGGTTCAAGCTTTACAAGAAAATGCTGGAAGATTTGCGTCTATGGTCTCTGTATTTTGTGAGAGGCTTGGTTGGCATGATTTGGAAAGCTTGGTTTCAAAATTTCAAAATCGTGTTTCATTTGGGGTTCGAGCAGAGATTGTAGAGCTAACCACCATTCCCTTTGTTAAGGTATGTATACTGGAACTATCATATTGCTGTCTAAAAACTGTAAACGTTGATGGATTGAGAAAGTTCAGTTTCTTAAGATAAGAGAAATCCATAATATGCTTAGATGAACTGTATCCACATTTGCATTGTTTCTCCGTGATATGGTAATTGGTGTTTTTGATCTTTTATCACTCCTGTTGCTTGTGATATAGTGCATTTAACACCGTGAGTCATAAAAGTGTTATTGTAGTCAATTCTGTTGTATTATTTTGCAAAGAAGCACTCGAAAGCTTCGTTGTTATGGTTGTAGTTTGTGTCGAGTCTGACATCATTTATATGTTGACTGAGCCCTGTTTTATAAAGAGTTGCTTTCACATAAGTAGTTCTTTTATGGATGATATATGGGTTATGGCTGTTGATGTTGAGCCCTACCTTTATTATATATGGAGTAAGCATATGGTCGGGAAGAGCTACCTTCCTTCTCATATCCTATGGGCCAAAACATCTTGAAAAGCCAAAGTTTCTTTATTTTGTTTTTCGTTAAATGGAACATGCAATTTAACCAGACGGACGCAATATTTTATCAACGAAAACAAAATTCGTTTAAAAGTGGACAATTGGTAAATAAGTCCTTACCAGTGGACACTGATATATTATTATGGTTTTGTTTTATTGAGAGCGTAGAGTCAACTTAGCCACCTTTAATTTTCGTAATGTCTCTTTTTTAGGGTTCCCGCGCAAGAGCGCTGTACAAGTCTGGTATGCGCACACCTCAAGCAATTGCAGAAGCATCAGTTTCTGAAATCGCAAAAGCCCTTTTTGAATCTTCGTCTTGGGCTGCACAAGGTAAAATTTCTTGTTAACTTTTTTGGATTATTTGTTATTTAGTTATTGGTGAAAAGGGCTGTATTTTTCCCGTAGCTTTTGTTCACATATGTCCTTTCTGGAGCAATTATATATTAAACTTTCACATCGTTTCATCCCCTATGATCCTAGTTTAAATATTCCCAGAAATTTCTTTCTTTGAATGACCATTTTTACCTTGAATTGTTAGAACAAACTTTTAGTGGCTCGTGGTTGCGTGATTTTCATCAACCTAGGATTATGAAATTATTTTCCAATATCTTGTTACTAATTTTAACGTTATATTTCTTTCACCAGAAGATTCTGCACAACGTCGGGTACAGTTAGGTGTTGCAAAGAAGATAAAAAACGGCGCAAGGAAAATCGTCCTGGAAAAAGCTGAAGAGGCAAGGGTTGCTGCATTCTCAGCCTTTAAGTCTCTTGGATTTGATGTTCCCCAATTTTCCCAGCCTCTAATATTAAATCATGCGAATGGAGTTTCTCATAAAGAAGCCACTGTATCCTCTGGAGGAGAAAATAGTAGTGGTTCTGTGGGCAAACCACCTAGAAGTTTAAATGTTTTACCCAAGCCTTGTATTGAAGGATCTAAAAATCTTGACAGAATCAGTTTAGAAACTGAAAAAGACAAGTCTATAAAAGTAGTAAACGATGCTCTAAACAAGGCTCTTGTTGTTCCACAGCTTACTGTAAAGGAAAATCACCATCTCAAGGGAATTAGAAATGATTCTCCAAAAGGTCCTCTGAATGCTGTTAATACCCCGGGTGGAATTGATTCTTTCTTGAATCTTTGGGAGACGAACCGGGAATTTTATTTTGATATTCACTTTAATAAACTCTCTGGGATGAACTCTATTACCCCCTTTGACATTCATGGCATAGCAATTTGTTGGGAAAATTCGTCTGTATACTATATTAATCTTCCCAAGGATCTTTTTTGTCATAAAAACAAGTCAGTTGAAGATTCTTCTGATCTAGCACCGGAGGTTCAGTTAAAATTAGCACAGAAAAGATGGGATAGGATTGTCAAAATTATGGGGAGAAAAGATGTGAGGAAATTTACTTGGAATTTAAAAATTCAGATCCAGGTGCTAAAACAACCTGCGGTTTCTATTCAAAGATTGGGTAGCCTTGGTGTTGCGTTGAAAAATATTAATCTCGATGTTGTTGATAGCTCGTATTATAAATTATCGCCAGCTTACATAAGATGTTCATTTGACATGTCTATTGTTGCATGGATTCTATGGCCTGATGAGGAGAAAAGCTCTAATCCTAATCTAGAGAAAGTAAGATTTAGTTGTATGTCGTCACAAATGAACTATACTTGTCATCTTTGCTTTTTTCGAAGGATTTTTTAAATAACTCCCATGTACGAGAAGTGTCTTACAGGTAAACGCCAGGTACTTTCGGTACTTTGAGTTAACTCGCATGTACAGTACTCTTCAATTGTTTCAGTCAACCCTAATGTCCAAATTAATATGACTTCACTGTGTGATCGTTAATCTGTTTGGGATAATCTTTTTTTTTGGGTACACATAACTTGTCAATATCTACGTGATAAAGTAGAGGTCAACAAAAAGCTTAATGTAGATAAGCTTTAAGACAAAAAACTGAATAATAGAAAACTATGTTTTTATTAAAGTATTGCTATTGAATTGTATTTGGTTGTCTGCTATGCTTAGATACGATAAATTATCTAGAAAAAAAGGATATATCATTCCAAACAGACCATCGAATGCAATGTTTTGCGATTTTATATAGGACATTAAGGTTGATTGCAGAACTTATATAGTACATAGGGGTTGATTGCAACAATTGGAGCATGTGACTTTTTCTTTGCAAACTAGCTATAGTACAAGAGGGCTATTTGCATTTTTCTTACTTTAAAAATATAATAAGTAACTAAGAGGCACTTTAAACTTATTTGTGTGAACTTTTACTGATGCAGGAAGCGAAGAGAAGGTTATCAGATGAAGTTGCAGCAGCTGCTAATCGGTGTGGTAGGTGGAAAAATCAGATGCGTAGAGCTGCACATAATGGTTGTTGCCGTAGAGTTGCACAAACCCGAGCGTTATATTCCGTCCTTTGGAAATTATTAAATTCTGAAACACTAGTTGAAGTACTTACTACCATCGAAATGCCATTGGTAATATACCTCACACTGTTATTCTTTTTAGCATGGTAAAATACAAATAACCCCCACCCCCATGAACCCACGAATTACGGGTATTTTTCAAAATGTTCCTAAGTACTTCAGAAACTTGCAATTAACCCTTATGTATAATGACATAACTTTGAGTATGTTTTTTCGGTTTGGATATTTTTAGTATGTGTAGCTTGTCAATCTATAATGTGCAGGCAATTGAATGCAGGCTGGCTCCATTTTTTTGTGAAAAACACAGTTTTCTGCTTGAGTAGGATTTGTTTGGTGTACAATTGCTTATATATGCCTTTTTTCATAACTACTACTTAACATGCATATACATTACATTGCCAAAGTATATTTATGAAAACAACAGTAGTCCAAAACGGGTCAATGTAAATGAAGGCGTTCTTTTAGTAATTGGTGACTGTGGTTATTTGCAAAAAGTTGATAGTGCATCAAAGAACACCGTACCCCATAGAGTTATTTGCAAGCTTCTGAAGTACACGGGGGTTATTTGCTAACACCCTTACCAAGTTACCATACAGTTATGTTTCAATTTACTATTTTCATCATATTTCTCTAATATTATGTGCTACAAAGAACAGAAATTCTGATTCTGTACATTAATTGGTATTTGGTAACGAGTGTCTTTTTTTCATTTTTAGTTGTCTAACTGTCATTGCCTCGTTGGTGATTTCCAGGTCAATATACTTGCAGACATGGAAATGCAGGGTATCGGAGTTGATATGGAGGGATGTCTTCGGGCCAGACAAGTTTTAGGAAAAAAATTGCGATTTCTTGAAAAAGAAGCTCACAGATTTGCTGGTATGACATTTTCTTTATATTCAACTGCTGACATTGCTAATGTACTCTATACACACTTGAAGCTGCCAATACCTGACGGTTCTGAAAAGGCTAAGCAACACCCAAGCACCGATAAGCATTGTTTGGATATGTTGAGGTACTATGATACACGTTTACTTATTGTTTATTAAACTTTGTTGAAGTGGACTTAATTGATTTATGGGGTATACGTTAGGTACCTTATATCCAATCTTTTCTAGTAAGAAATATTCAGTGTTATGTAGGTAATTGGATTTCCATTGTTTTGCTTATTTTTGGAAATTCTAATAAGGATCTTCTGTAACTTTTGGTTTAAATACTTCTATTAGCATTAAAAAAATTCAACTACATTGTTTCATTACTATCCAAGTTTATCTAGAGAATTAACTTCGTGTTTAAGTAATTTTTTCCGGTGAAGAATGAATATTTCAGCATGATTTTCTAAATCACAATATTGAGAGTTGTCTAAGAAAGCTGTGTCAATCAGCAGCCAAATTTCTAATTTCTTGTCTGTTTCCTCAATATAAGATATATTGAAATAATGCTCAACTCTACGCAACTAGTTCTCTTATAGATTCTCAAAAAAAAAAAACTAGTTCTCTTATAGATAGTTGTACTCTAATACAAACACTCTTATTGTACTGATTATATTTTTCTGTAATAGGTGGAATGTTTAGGAATTTGTACTTCTTACAGAATCATGGCTGATAAAAAAAATTGTATTTTAAAAGCATGTCATTATGCATATGTCGAGTTTATTGCTTACTCTTCCTCTTATAATGGTTCCCAGGCATGAGCATCCTATTGTTCCTGTAATTAAGGAGCATAGAACTCTGGCAAAGCTTTTGAACTGTACTCTGGGATCAATTTGTTCTCTCTCTAAGCTTTCAGTGAGCACAGGGAAGTATACGCTCCATGGTCATTGGCTCCAAACATCAACTGCTACAGGACGACTGTCCATGGAAGAACCTAATTTACAGGTTTGGTTACTTATTTACCTCTAGTCCAGTTTTACTCATTTTTAAGCTTCTGCTATCTATGTACTGTTTTTTTACTCTTTATGTTGGCTATTTACTATTTTTTAGACTAGTGTGCCATCAAGTTTTGATTTTTATACAGAAATCTATAAAACCTAACAATTAGTACCCCTAACCTAACAGTTCTTTTTGCACTACACTGAGAAACACATAGTTTGAGGACTGAACTAGGAAAAGTTTGATATGACAGTGTATAAAAGCATTTAAATTTTATAAAGTGGTGTACTTAATATTTGGTTTTCTTTATTAGTACCAAAAACAAAGACCACAAATTCCGATTTGGTAATAGTAATACTAAGCGTACCGAATTGCCAACAACTAAACGTTAGTGTATAAATCGCCAATTTTTAGGTTGGTGTACAAAATCAGCTCACTGTTTTCTTCTTCTTCTGTGTAGTGTGTCGAGCACATGGTCGACTTTACAATCAGTAATGATACCAAAGATGGAGATAGCTTAGATGTGGAAAGCTATAAAATTAATGCTCGTGACTTTTTCCTTCCCACTCAGGTATATTGCTTTCTTCAAGTGCAGACCGATGTTTGTATTAGTTAAAATCCTTTGACTTAATTTATTCTCGAAATATTATTGGCAGGAGAACAGGGTACTCTTAGCTGCAGATTATTCTCAGATAGAGTTACGACTAATGGCCCACTTTTCTGAAGACACATCCTTAATTGAACTCCTTAGTAAACCTCACGGTGACGTCTTTGCTATGATAGCTGCAAAATGGACTGCAAAAGAGGAATCTGTTGTTACCTCTCAGGAGAGAGATCAAACTAAAAGATTGGTGTATGGTATTTTGTATGGAATGGGTCCTAATACCCTTTCTGAACAACTGAACTGCAATTTAAATGACGCTGTTGAGAAAATTAAGAGTTTTAAATCGTCTTTTCCTGGAGTTTCTTCCTGGCTTCAACAAGCCGTTACAACTTGTCGTGAGAAAGGGTGAGATTTTTTGCTAGCTAATGTCTTTTTTTTTTTGCATACAAATGTAAAGGGAAAGAATTAGTGGTATATACAACCTATCAGATTTTTATAATTAGTAATGGCAAAATTTAGTCACTGATCTACTGAAAATCGAATAATTGGTTCACCAACCTATCAAATTTCACATTTACTTACCAACCTACAAAGTCAAACTACTATTGCACCAACCTTTCAAAATTAATCATAGCTTAAAACTTCAAATGTCGCTGGTCGGTCAGTGTTCTGATTTCTCCAATTCTTATTGACCAAATTTTAGTACTGCCTAATCAAACAAATTGTACCTATATACTGCTTTTAAGTCGAATTTTTTTGCTATTGTTTCCTAATACTTTGACTATGTCAAGATTTCTCTTTAAATTGTGAATTCAATTTCTTAAAATAATAAATGGTTTAAAGTTTATCTTTTGGTGTACAGATTAATAATTATCCCAAATTCGAGTCTGTATCTTCTTCCCACTAATTTGAACCCTTTTCTATGCCCCTTCGCTTATTTCTGCTAAACTTTCAAAGCTTTATTATTTTGTTTGTATGTTTATAAAGTTAATAATATATTTTTTCATAAATAACATAATTTTGTACAAAATAGTTATAAAACTATTTTTTTAGATTTCATATTTATTTCAAATTATATTTTGTATAAGTTTCTCTTAGGAAAGATTTAATGGAACGCATCAATAAATGTATGAACTCAATTATAAGATTTTTTACAAGATTTTTTAATGAATATTTTGAGCTAATAACATAAGGAAGCATAGAAGGAGGTGCAAATTAGGGTTAGAAGATTCGGATTCCCCAAATTTAGATTGGTTGTTTGTATGTCAAAAGTTTTTAATACATGCGACTTGGTAACTGATTAGGCTGGTGATTTCATTGCACCTTCAATCCAAAATTAATTGAAGTCTTTCTTCACTACTGGTTTTCAAGCATTTTTCCTCTGGCATTTGACATATCTCTCACCATTGAAATTTTTTTTCCCTTCATAATTATGTGAACTCAGAGAAAATATTTTGTTTCTCAGGCATGTGGAGACTCTTAAAGGAAGGAAGCGGTTCTTAACAAAGATAAAACTGGGAAATAGTAAAGAAAGGTCTAAAGCGCAGAGACAAGCTGTAAATTCTATTTGTCAGGTATCCCTTCAATATTGTTTATTTAACTGGGCTGGTTTATTTATTGGTTGCTGGGATTAAAAGGAAAGCCTAACCTCATTTTTGCCTTATTTTTAGGGGTCTGCTGCTGACATAATCAAAATTGCAATGATAAACGTACAGTCGGCAATAGTTGAAGAATTGGATAAACCTCACCCTACCTCCGAATTTGCGGCAGAATTTTACATGCTTCGAGGCCGCTGCAGAATTCTTTTACAGGTTTTTTGGATCTCCTTTTTCTTTTACATTTGTGGAATAATTTGTTTGAAAATGTATTTGGTCCGATATCATGTTAATGAATTTTTATGCAATGAGGAAAAAATTGCCAAGTTATAAGCCATGTTAACAAGAGTACTTATGGGAGTGTGGTGTAGGATATTTTTCTTATAGTCCTTGCCGAATGGATTTTTTTATTATATATTCTTTTGCTTGGAAAGTCAAGTCATAAAGTCCAGCATTCTTATGCAGATTATTTACACCTATGACCTATGGCACATATGCCATTAGTTGTTTTTGTTTGGTAGCAAAAACATGTTTAAAATTATCAAATGCAAGGGGACATTATTGTAGTGCCTTTTTCGTAATACTTTGTGTCAGTATATGATCGGTCTTGCATTCACTTCCATTTTTTAGTTAAGTCTGCTGAAAAACTGTGAATTTGATAATCTATTCTTGCTATATAGGAGTATTTCTGTTAAAGTCCTGCACAGTGAGGTTTTAGATCTGCTAACCTATGGTTTGCTTGATTTTTTAATCTGTTGTATAGGTACATGATGAATTGGTAATGGAAGCTGATCCCTCTGTATTAAAGGAAGCTGGGTTGTTGCTTCAGATGGCCATGGAAAATGCTGTATCACTTCTTGGTACTTTCTTCTACATTAAGTCACCAAATTGTAGTCATCGTCACTTGTGCTAAGTTTGATTATTTGTTTCATATTCTTCTAGTAAATTCTCTGCTTGACTTGTCAAAACTGTTTTGGTTTATGTTTTTCAGTTCCTTTGCGAGTGAAGTTGAAGGTCGGAAGAACGTGGGGATCTTTGGAGCCTTTCTCTCCTGAAACATATAGAGATGATTTTCAAAACCCAAATTCGTAGGGTAAAAAGTGTTGCTTTCCTTCTGAAATAAGTAACTTCATGATATACCTAAGGATACTTGCAACAAATACTTCGGCAAAGTGTTGGTAAGTACCCTAGACGTGCTCTTTTACTTTTGCTTGTATGACACTATTATTTATGTGGAATCTTCACTGGAACATCAATTAGAACAATCTGGCAATATAACATTCTTGGATACTACTAGTGAGTAAGATATGTTTTCTCTATCATTAGATTTACCTAGGCAAAAAGCAGAAGTAGATTTGTATTACGCCACATATGCTTTTAAAAGTATATCGACTGCAACTCATATATGCAATGTATTTTGACGTATTCCCAGTATCCCACATAGCATATGCAGATGGTTGTTTTATGATGATGTTTTTTGAAATTCTTCTTCTACGAGGGGTTGTTGAATTACTAATGAAAACTTGGCATCTACATCTTTGAGTGATGCATATATTCCCATCTCACTTGTTTATGAAAGTAGATAGTGATTTGAAGAATTATGCATACATTTTCTACGATTATGTGTTATAAATTAAAGGGGACTAATTTTTTTTAGCAGGGACGCAAGTCAGCCAGATTCTGGAGAACTGATGTACCTGATAAATAAATCTGCAAACATGTTTTTGGAACATGTCTTGTGAGCAAGATCTCATCCAATGACCAGGATGTGAAGTTTGTGGCTGCATTTGAACCCTTAACGCCATCAGCACCACACTCATAAGTAGCAGTTCTGGGTCTACTCTTGGGCACAGATAGCCGATACCTCCGCCCAGCTGAGAATGGATTCACAAGGCACCGATCAGTGGGCTCAAGCCATGGATCAAGCTGAACATATATAACGATCGTACATTCACCTGAAAGTAGCAGCCTTTAGGATGATGGTGCGTGGCAGTATAATGGCCCGGTCACCGGATCAGTTAAGACTGACAGTTAGAGATTAGTTAATACTGTAAATTAGATTATAAATATTGCAGCATTGGTAAGAGTTTAGCAGCTTTAGAAACAATATAATTTTCATTTGTGAAAGGAGGTTGGCCCATGGCTCGACGAAACACATGCTTGTGTTGCTTAACAATACATTCGTAAACTTCCTCACTCGCATTGGTCTTGCAGTTTTTATTTTTTTTGAAATTTTATCTTATGATTTTCTACGACGTTTCTATATTCAAATGTCGTACTTGAAGCTAAGGTCTTATATTGTTGAAACCTTCATGCCTGAATGTTATTCTTTTAATTTCTTATTGTTATAGACTGTTGTGATGTTTATATTGCACTCCACTCTTATCATATGTGAATTATCTACTTTAGAGATAGGTTAACGGGCGGGGTTCCCTGTCTTGGGAACTTAGAAGAAGGGAGGGAGGGGATTAACAAGCAAAGCAGAGGCCGGATGAGACTTGCGTCCGGTGCTTCCCAAAGCCAAAGCAAGAAAGGGAGCTTGCATGGAGAGGTGAAGAAGAGAAGCAAAGAGGGGGTTGTTAAGGGAAACATGAAGTAATTAATTTACTACCCCTTTGATTTTTTAAAGACATGTTTAATTGATTTATTTCTTCTATTTAACTCTTAAATCTTAGCGGGCCACGTACCATTTTGAATTTGATTTCTCTTTTTTTTTATATCCAAAACAGTATTAATTCTTTGAATTTCTTGTCCCGTGAATATTTTATTACATTTATTTTAGATTAATCTTAACCGTTTATTTCATAGTAAAAGTTTTATATGGGAAAAATATTTTCATGAGAAAGTTTTACACTGAAAACTTTTGTTTGTTTTTCATTTACACGCGGTTGGTGTATAAAAAGTTTTCCATCTAAAATTTTATACAAACTCAAGTTTTTTTTACAAATTGTTTTTTTAACAAATAATTAGTAAAAATCTCAACATGTATAGAAAACTTAAGCTAAACATATATTTTATTTCATATACATCACTTATAATAAATTATAAATTTTCAACCAATAAACTCATAAAATTATAAGTATAAAAGATAAAATTATAAGTATAAAAGATATTATTGCCTTTTTTTTAACTTTTTCAAATTTTCTTGGGTTTTTTAGATTTTTTAAAATATTTTATTTTATTTTTTCCATTTTTTGATATTTTTTTCCTATTTTTTTATATTTTTATTTTATTTTTATTGGTTAATTAGATTTTAGTTTTTTCAAATTTTCTTGGGTTTTTTAGATTTTTCGGTTTTTTTATTATTTAGAAATTTTTCTTTTGTTGTTGGTTAGTAGATGGAATTAGACTAATTATTAAATAATTTTGAAAGACTGGACCTATAATTAATAATAGTTATAATACTAGTATTAGAAAGAATATAGAGAGATGCTCCGTAAACCGTTTACAACTTTATTTGCGGGGTAATCGTTTTTCCCAATTATACTGGATATGTGAAAAAAGTTTTCAAAAAAAAAAGTTTTACGGTAAATCAATCACCCGAAAAATCTATTTTGCCCGTAAATGTTTATTTACACTCATCTTACGACAAAACAAACAGATAGTTTCAAAGGAAAAATGCACACTGAACAAGTGGTATTAAATAATTCAAAATGTCGGTTATTAATTTTGTTGCTACCTTTCCCTTCTTCCATTAATCTAAAATTTTGGCATTGCTCCCTTTCTCCTCCATTAATCTCCATTTTGTAGTCCTTTTTAGTAAAATGCCATTGGATCTTTTACCTATCTTTTAGGTAAGTAACCCCTTTTATTTATCTTTTTGACAAAAGTATGCATTGGTGGAATATCCAGTTTAACTAAGAGCTAAAAACAAAACAAAAAAGGACAAGTTTCTCAACTGAGCTATAGTAGATTCGTTCAACCATACATAGCAAAGGTTGGTGAAAGTGATACATGCAGCTTAGTATTCTACTCCTTCCAATACTTTTTAATTGTGTTCTACGAAACTATATGTAATTTTTGTGTCACAAATAACTCTTGATTGAAGCAAAAATATCGACAAGATTTAAGAACTAAAATTTTTATTGATCATGATTGTTAATTACACGTATATATTTTCTTTTCCAGTTTTGATGAATGACTTATAAAATATAGGTACACCGTACACATTGTGTTTAATTAATTAATTAGGTTCTCCATTTTGCAGTTCCTTTATTCGTTACCGACGCCATTGGATGTCATAAATAGCTTTTGACTTTCGAGAAGGTAGGATCTTTGAGTATTAACAAAAAAAAATTTGTTCAGAAGAAAATCCAAAATAATAGAAAGAACTAGTAAGGACAAAAAGGTGGAAGAATGCGAGAAAGTTTCTTCAATTGATGTAGATTTCTGAACCATGATAGCCATTAGCGTGGGGTTGTGCAAACGAATAGTGAATTTATTTTTGGTCACCGATTTTTTAAATGTAAAGATATCCTATAAAAAGTATCATAAAAATTCGCAATTTGAAAAGCTATTCCTAAAGGGCCCATCGAATTCCTAATTAGCATTAGATCATTTTTTTTTTATTATTGATTCTTTTATCACATTGAATGATTTTACATCATTGAACGGACCCATTCGAAAACAATTGGATGATGACAAAATTATCAAAGCTTGGCAGTCCTTATTTCTATTCAATAACGTATGAATAGTTCCGTGATTTTGGTTAAGGGATTGTTGAATCTGTATCTTGGAATACAAAAAAGTGGAAGAAAATTGATTGATCTTGGTTCGATCTGATCCATTATCAGGGATCAATCCGGAATCTGAAAGGTCATTTCTTTTTCGAGTATACGAAATAGAGGATTTGACTAAGTCAATTCTTAGAAAATCTCGCATCAAACCATTTGTCCGTATTTCAACAAAGGAGGCGCGGGCCTCTTCGATATAACGTGCGTGGCTTGAAAGGATGATGCTAATGAGTCAAATATACTCAACCAGACTCTCAACACACTAGTTGTTAATGCAAATTTAGAATTTCATTTTCACCCAGAAATTTAAGAGTCTGCTATTCGGCTATATATTTAATATTGTTAATTAATATTTAAGTTTAAAATAGTCTCAAATAGGGTTGTATAATATTATATTTGAGTTTTTATTTGGTTAAATCGTCAAATAAAATATATTAAAATCATTAAAATTTTAATTTTTTTTAATTAATATTTAAGTTTAGGGTAGTCTCAACTAGGATTTCATAAATATTATATTTGTTGTTTTATTTTTGTTTTGGTTGTGTGTCAAAAGAATTTTAAAAATTATATAGAGGACTTTTTGGTAATCTGGTTGAGTCACTCTGGTTTTATAGTATTATTACTGTGGCTTGAAATGCTAATTTCAATTTATTAATCAGATGGTTGTCTTCAGTCTTCACCAGTTCTTTTCCAGAACGTAGATTCAGGTCAATATTTTTAATTGAAAACATTTTGTCCATATATTCGGAAAAATTGAGGCCCAGACTTTACAAAGCAAATTATTTAAGTTTTAGACTCGCTCCAATATTCTACATAACTTGTTGTTCTCCCTGACACCTTTAGGCAATGTCAATGAAAAATTCACCGGTAGAAGTTGACGATGTTGGGGGCTTAGACGACGATTTCAAAAAATCCTTGAATAGTCTAATCCCAACACTACATAGCAGACTAAATTTTGGTTGCAAGTTATTTAGGCCGACCTTTTTTATTCTTTCCTGACATTTTCTTATAGATTATAAGTTATTTTTTCTTATAGTCCACAAGGTTGGCAAAGGGCCCAATCAAGATGGCTAACTATCAATTGTTGGAGATTGTTGCTTGTCGTCGTCTTCATCTCTTCAAAGCCTGTCATATGATCCTAGAGCTCTTCACAAGTCTTTCTGAGCTAACTACAGGTCTTATAAGCTTTTTGAAAATCGTCGGTGAATTTTTTTGAAGTTACCGGAGGCTCACTAAAGATGGTCAAAGTTCACCAATCGTTGGTGTGCCGAAAGCTTTCTATAGCTTCTTGCAAGTCGCCAGACCTCTCTGAATTAGCCCTGATGTCTTTAAAGCTTGCCGTAGACAATGTGTGGCTTGCCAAAGGTCGTTAGAGTCGGTCGAAGGTCAGTACATATCTAGCAGAGCCTATTGCAGGTCTATAAGAGGTACCGAAGTCCAGTAGAAGACATATTATAAAATTAAAGAAACACCGTTGCTATCATGATGATAAAATGGATGTTAGTAAATTTACAACAAAATAACAACTTGTTATGTTGTTACTATTGTTGCTGAATTTAGCTTTACTATCAGGATAATAACATTGGCGTTTGTTGGCATCCAGTCGTGTACTTATTAGAGGTTCTCCGGAGGTTCAACAAGGATGGATGGTAGCGACATCGACAAGCGTGGCAATAGCGCAGGTATTGCCACAATGGTGTTTATGGTGATAGATAGGGAGAAAAAGTTTAAGTTCTTATTATGTTGGGGGTTAAAAAATGACATTTTTGTAACTGGACAAATAAATAAATAAATGATCTTTTGTGTATTTGCTTTTATTGAAGGAAAAGTTAAATATCTATGGACAAAATGTCAAATTTCTTAGTTTTTTTTGTCCGAAGACAACAGCCCCCAGGTTGCCCTTATTTTTATGTTAGGCGCAATGTGCTAATCTGCACAACAACGGATCTAATTTTGCAAACATAAAATTAGGGTCTATAAATATTAAGTGGCTCATATTTTTCTATATAATATATTAAAATTCATAATTACTCTTATTAATTTTAAGGTTAAAAAATGGTATGCATTACAAACACTTTTGTATTGCGCATGAACTGCATAGCATCAAAACAAAATTCTACCGCCTCCTACTTTTTAATGGGTTTTTCTAAATTTGTGCATTGACTAATCTAATAATTAAATACTAAAAAAATTATAATTTCAGTTTACGATATATGTAGTGATTTTCTTCTCATTTATTCATTTAATTTTTGTCTCGTCTCAACAATTCAGTTCTATGTTCGATTTATTTTGTACCATCATTTTTTGTGAAACTTTTAATCACGTAAAAATAAATAAAGTAATGATATAAAGATTCAAACACATATCGACTATAAACATAATGTGATTTCTTGGAAGAAATGCATAAGTATTATTTTTAAAATGATGCTAATATTTGAAGCCTGCTTTTAAAATTCGATTTGAACCTCCAAAATATTGGAGACGGTACTGAATCTACGATCATATTTAATTCAACGCATCGCTCAGCTTTGAGTTGTTTGTTGAATCTAAAATCAATACTCTTTTAAGACTATTGCAATTTAACAAATTTCTTTTGATATATAATTCCGATGAGAAAAAAACCGAGTTGTTGAACTATTAAATACCAACAGATGTAAAGCTTGTGGTCCTTGATTTATAATTAGTAACGCAATCATTTCAATAATAGACGTTTCAGAATTATGAAGGTTGAAGGAATATAAATGCTGCAGAGATCATGTACAAGTTTGGTACTAAAGAAATTTCACTATCGATTATTTAATAAGCATTCATGTAGACGTACCCAGAATTTTCCTCCATACATTTTGAAAACGAATAAATAGGAGTAGACACTAGATAGGATTGTTGATTGTTATCTTAAATCATAACCCTATGTGAAATTTTGTTTGATGATCACAATCATATATCAAACTTTCAAACCAAATATCACTTATAAGCCACTCTTTATCGCTATAAAGTTAAAACTACAAAAAATGAGAGACAAACGAACAAAACAAATTAGAAGTTTTCAAATATCATAGTGGTAAATTCTTATTTGTTTCTTTTATAAACCAAATAAGTTTAATCACTTCAGTTTATTGAGTTTTTGTATGATAATTCGTTTCATTATCATTAGGTCACCTGATATATTTAGAGAAAATTGGTAATGTACAAGATGTACAAAAGATGAAAGGTATAGCTGAGGTCCCCGTAAAAAAATAATCAATAAAAAAAAAAAAAAAAAAAAAAACTCACTCAAAATCTCCAACCTTCTCATATAAAGCTGATTTTTCCCCTTCTCGTTATCTCATAGTTCCAAAACAGCGAAAAGTCTAAGATCGACTTTCAATTAAACACTATTAGTTAGGATTAATTTAAAACAAGATCATGATTGTGTCGAAAGATATTTCTCTCCAACGGTAGTAAATGTTTCACCTCACTTTTCCAACATATTTGAATATCTTCCGCGATTCTCTTAGCATCCATTGACGCCCCGAGCAATCCACGCTTCGTATACCCTACTGCATATAACCCCCTTTCCCCTTTCCAACCATTTGGGAATGGCCTTAGGGGCAATCCGTCTTTTTTTGAAAACATATATTCATCCTGGATTGAGAATTCAGAGAATTAAGAATATATACATCACTTCTTCAGTAATGGTAACTTTAAGAGCTTTTTATTTTTATAATCAATAACCCTAATTTTGGAGGTAGTCTACTTATAAGACTTTAGTATATCAATCAGTGTATTACTAAAAGAAAGTACTGTTCTTGCAAATTCCACTAGTATCGCGAAATTTTATTTTTATTAGTACTGTCTGAAACATACAAAAAAAAGTACTTTAGATAAAGGGGGTTCCTTGTATAATCATAGGTTTTCACTAATTAAATAACTCTTTGCACTTCAAAGTTTCCTAATGTTTTCTCCTGTGAGATTATAAAACAACAATTGTATTTAATAGTCATACCTAAAGTACTTCAAATAGGTGAAAACACACACGATAGGATATACGAAATGGTACCTTTAGCCAAGAGGGTACATTACTTTTGTAACCCGTTGCTAAGATAATCACATCAAAATTGTCGTTTCTTCCGTCAACAAACTCTACATTGTCACCCTTTACTCTCCGAACTGCTGGACAAATCTATAAAAGAATCACGAAAGGATCTCAAAACCCAAAAGAAAAATAAATAAATTTAATTTATATGATATAACTTGGTGATTATTGAAAGCTAGGGCACACTGGTCATTATCGTAATGATATGGACATTTTAGTTTAAGACTGAATTCTTTTTTCTGTTTTTTGTACGTTTACCAAAATCTGAAGATATATCCACATAATATAGTCTTTTATTGAATTTATAATAAAAATTATTGGGCAAGGAGAAAATTATTTTCTTTGAACTAATAATAACAACGTATAAATTAATATTTTTTCAGACGACATAATTTTCTGTTGAAGTAATATGAAACTGCTATATTATTGATTTGTTACAAATTAAGATAGAGAGGGAGATCAGACACATGTTTAAGTACCTTGATGTCTCCACTTTTGATTTTAGCAAGGGTGCCTATGTCTAGGACCGGTGTTTTCCCCGATAAGTTTTTAAGTTGTAGAGGGCCTAGTCGAGGGCGCTTAATACCTAATCTTGTTGGGTCACCAAGCATGAATCGAGACACTGCTAAAAGAAAGCGGTCGACAAGGGTGATGGGAAGCCATTTGAGGAGCCACATAGACAGCCCGAAAGTGGATTTCCCAAGCATCTCTCTTGGTAATACGTGAACCTTTTTCCACAAAAAATTAAACAAGGTGTTAAATATTACCAAGCTTGAGGTGGAATACGGCATAGGACACTATTGAAGAATAAAAAAAAAAACTTAAAGGTGAGCTTCAAAAAGAGCTGTATTTAACCAGGCATGACTGGACTATTTTCAGAGAGAGATTTTCATTTTTCAATAATCTTCAGTGTGATTATTAAATGAAGAATATGCCTCTATTGTGCACGCTTGAGAATCCCAAGAAAGTAAAGTAGGTCAAGTTTTTTATGCAAAAAAGGAAAAGAAAGGAATGCTGTAAATCTTAGGTTTTGATCAACTTCGAGAAACTTTTTGGAACTTGAACTATCATTTTTTTTTTTAATTCATGATTTTATGAAATGTAAAACATTCATCAATGAATATCTTATTTAGAAAATTTAATTCTTTTTTAACATGCAAAAGTGCTAAACTCCAATTTAAGTATATGTAGAGACAAAAGACAGGAAACAGAGAGAACAGGAGCGAGAGAGACTTAAAGAAAATAATTAGTAAAGAAAATCTTCAACAAAATAGGATAATCTAACCTCTTCTCAACTCTTTTAAAAAGAGCTGAAAATTCTAATTATGTGATTTCGTTATAAAAATTACCAATTGGGGGTAAACAAGTTCATTTGTGCTTCACTGTCATTTTTAAGTTGAGAAAAACTGGTGAATTCAACAACTCACAGTTGAGGATGTATTCCAAAGTTTCAAACACTCACAAAATGGACTTTCTCAATTCCCTATCAGTTGGGAGTATATCATAACAAAATAAATCATGACATTGCATTGACCTAGAGAGAGCTAGAAAGGTTAAGAAAAGGAAAAAATATTAAAATTATTATTATATATTTTTAGTTTACACGAAGACAAATCAAAAGATTCTATGCAATAATATAAAAACAGCTGATCAATTCTAACCCATCAAAATTAACATGAAAACCCGAAGGAATTTCAAAATTCGTGTTTTAAAGAGATTTTAAACATGAATTTTGAAATTTAATCATACAAAATTCATGTTTAAAATATCTTTAAAACTCGGTAATACTTAATGATACTACTTTTTTTTTTAATTTGATGCTCAATAATGGTAAATTTATAAGTACCAATTTTTAAACAAGAAATATAAACCGGGGTTTTTGATAATTAAGTTCGAAACTATGTATTAAGGGTGGGTTAAGGTCGGAACCCGACCCGTAAACGATCAACTCGTATCCCGACCCGATTACTTTTGGAAGTGAAAAAAAATCCCGATCCCGACTCGACAAAAGTCGGGACCCGAATTTTCGGGATCCCGTAGGGTCGGGATAGGTTTATCCCGAATCTCCCCACATATTTTTTTTTTATTTTACGACGACGTCATTTTTTATTAATAATTTTCATTTTAGAAGTTTAAACATGTTATTAACACGAAATATAGTAATAGTTTAAAAATAACATTACTAATAAATGAAAAAAGAAATTAACATGTAATAGAAAAAATAGTGTGAAACTACAAATAATGGAGTAGATAAAAAAATTGATACGTTTTTTATCAGGTTCTTTTAGTATTTAGTCTTATTCACACAAACAACAATTATCATACTAAATAAGATACATTATCATTATAATTTTTATAATCGGAAAATAATAATCATTTATTTTTCTTGAAAATAACAATATAATTTTTTAATTTAATTATATTTTTTATTTTAATAGTTTCATATATTCAAAATTATAAATTTATATTATACTTTTATACTTATAACTAATATATAAAACAAAAAGGATTGTAACTCATATGGTAGAGTGTTTAGATTGTATGTTAGATGTAAAATGTTTGATTCTCATCACTTGCATTTGATATAAATTAATTAAAAAATCGGATCGGGTCGGAACACCCGACAAAATCAAAATTGTCCCCCGATCCTGATCCCGAAGTTTGTCAGGTCGGGACAAAACCCGACATTTTCGGGTCGGGACTATTCTCGGATCGAGAAATTTCTGGTCGGGTGCGGGTCGGGACACGGGTCCGGTCGGGATTTCGGAATTTTTTACGAGCCCTACTATGTATTAAACATTAACTTTCCTAAAAAATCTTAGAAATTTTATTCATTCTCTTCAAAAATAGCTTTACTCAATACTCTACCATAGAAAAATCATAAAAAACCCAAAAGAATTACCGAAAGAGTTCAAATAGATCTGAAAGGCACCATAAAAAAGAGATTAATACTGAAATACCCCTCAATCTTAATTCACGTAATGCTGATTTTACTATCCCAATAAATAGTTCTACTCACTTCAAACACACAAAATGAATATAAAACCTCCAAAAATATAAAAAAGTAAATAAAAATACTCAAGAAAATTGTTGTATTTTCTTGAATTAAACGTCACTGAAATAAAAAGTATAACGTTGACTCCAAATAACCGCAAACATTTTTAGCATCAGAATCGCAACAGAACATCAGTCAGCGTTATGGCTCTTTCTAGTAATGAACTCTAGAGAGAATGAGAAAGGTTTTTTTTTTTTTTTATTAACAATAACATACCAGTTTTTGTTTGAGAAAGCTTACCGACTCTCTAACCACAAGAGAAGGGGTCGCACCGTAATTACACAAATCCAAACAGACCTCCATCCCCGAGTTCCCACACCCCACCACCAAAACCCTCTTCCCTTCAAACACTTCACCACTCTTATACCGACACGTGTGCATCACCTCTATCCCCTCCTTCTCCCCCATCCCTTCTATTTCTGGCATCACCGCCTCTGCATTCTCTCCCGTAGCCGCCACCACCCATCTACTCACATACTCCCTCTCCTCCCCTCCCTTTGCGCTCCTCACCCGCCAAAGCCCTATCCCCTCGTCGAACTCCGCCCCCACCACAGTCTCCTCAAAACTCGGCTTTATCTTGAACTTACGAGCGTATTCTTCCAAGTACTTCACAAACTGTTGTTTCGTGGGGTATGTTGGATATGTCTCGGGGAAGGGCATTAGAGGGAGCTCACAAAACTGCTTGGGCAAGTGGAGAGAAAGGCGGTCGTAAGTCCTGAGCTGCCATAGAGAGGCTATGCAGTTGCACCTCTCTAGGATTAGACTCGAGACGCCTTTCTCTCTCAAACATGCGGCCATGGCCAGACCTGAAGGCCCCGCCCCGATGATCACTGGACCAGGAACGTATACCGTTTTTTTAATATTTGGGGAGAGAAAAAAATTGTGGTGAGGGACGTCGTGTGAGGCTTTGCTTTCAATCTCTCTCAAGTGGTCATGTTTATCCATTGATGATGTATTGTTATGAACTATTGTTTAGGGCTTTTTTATTTTATTTTTGGTTTTATCTAGTTGAAAGAGAGAGCAAAAGAGATAGTTTGTTTGTGTGCGTAGTTTTGAGTATAGCTATGTTGAGTATTGGAATATAAATTGGGAGGATTAAACATTCATTCAAAACCAACTACAACACATGGTGAGCAAGGGAGTGTGGGAGTAATAGGAAAGAGATGGGTGATGTGCTTTTATATCTGTTTATGAATATTCTTATTGTTTCTTTATTTTTCCTTTTAGTGTTGCTTTCTCTATAATATTGAAAATAAGTTCAGCTCAAGAAGAGATATGAGCAACTACATCGAATTTATTATTCAAGTTGTGAGTCAGCTATAAAATAGACCTATATAGGACTACATTATTTCAAGTTGCTCCTGTTTTGGGGCCAGCAAATTTAGATTCACGACTACTATACGGATATGGAGTCTAATTTCAAAGAAAAAAAATTATTATTTGGATATGTGGCAAACTCAAATACTAGTGGAATCACAAATCAGATCTTAAATGAAAGTAGAGCATCACGAAAACAATTATTTTACGCGTTTCACCAATTAGCCACATTTTGTAGTTCTTGCTTTAAATCCTTTATAGAAATATAGTACAAATGTACGATTATTTCCGTTGCAAAATCTTTATCATACTTACCGACTTCAATCATCCTTTATTTTGAGCATTCACTTTGACTAGCCCTCAATTTTCTCATTAGCTTCTATTAACCAACTTCCCTTGTATCTTTCTACAAAACATATTACAAGGACATTTATAGCACCACCAATACTCATAAATCAATAGACAAGACACAATCACATCACACAAAACATCAATAAATCTAGCTACGTACATAAGTAAAATCTGACAAATCAGATGCACAAACTAAAATACCCTTTTTGGTATTAGCAAAAGTACAACCTCGCATCGAAATACAGGAGACACAGGCATGCAACATCATAAACCGCAAGTAAATAGAGGCAAATGAGCCTAGAGAGTATCCCAACCAATCTGATATTATAGTTGCAACCGAGGTGTCAACACACTTTCATTACCTGATCTGTTTAAGTGTACTAAAAAAAAACTTAATAAGTGCCCATCTCCACACCAATACTCACAACGGATTTACCCATCAATTGTAGTCAAGATTCTTTGATTGCAATCATGCTACCATCAAATAGGGCAAACATTTAATACTTAGTCAAATCTAAAAGAAGGAAACCGTCAGAGAGGAAAAAGAAGGTGGTCGAGTCTCACCTAACGAGGCTAGAATAAATAGAGGCATAAATGGTGGGGGAGAGAGAAGAGAAAGGAGGGATGATATGAGATGAGATGAGGAAATCGGAGAAGAGGTATGTAAGAGATGAAAGTGGGAGAGAGAGGGGATCAAAAAGAGGTAAGGTGAGAAATGGGGAGAGAAAAGTATCGGGATGAGGAGAAACTAAGGTGAGAAGGAAAAGGGAAGGAGAGTTAGGTGTAGAAATGAGGTGGGGCGGTGGAGGTGAAGATGTCTGGGGGCAGGGGTGTTGCCGCCTTCCCCCGTCCCAGGTTGGCGGTTATAGAATAAAAGATTTAGGGTTTGGAGGGTTAGGAGAGAGTGATAGTTCTACTTTTTGCTTGTCTTAAATTCTTAATAGTTGACAATATAAAGTTGCGTTAATAGTTTTAAGTGAATTGTCATTCATTGCATCTCAGTTGCAAATTCAGTTATAACCGAGAAAAGTATCTAAATGGGCAGATAGAATTATTGTCAACTCGATTTCGGAACATTTGATAACTAGATATCCATACATTTTGAATATTTTTATTACGGATGCAATTGGAGTTAAAGACATTTAAGGAGATATTATGTAATCAAAATCAATAATATAAATTAATGATTTTTAAAAATTAAGAATGAACGATCCTTTTTAATATAAATAGTGGAAAGTCCTACTTTTTCATTGATTAGGAAATTCCAAATAAAAACATAATAAATCAAGGGTAAATTTTGTATTGCTACATTATCTACAACTTAATTAAGAATCGTTTTATGAAACTAAAATTAATTAATAATTGGTCCATTTTACCTAACTAACCAATAAAAAGGTAAAAAATAAAAAAAATTGAAAAAATTCCAGAAAATAAAAATGGAAAAATGAAAAAATAAAAAAAAAAGAAAAAATCCAAAAAAAAATTAAAAGAAGCGGACCCCCGAAAAAACCCGAATAAAATTTTAAAAATTCCAAAAAATCCAAAAAAAATCTCAAAAAATCTAAAATCAACAAAATTCCAAAACGCAAAAAAAACATTATGAGTCGTTTTAAATAATTTTAAAAACAGTATGAGTCGATTTAAATTATTTTAAAAACAGTATGAGTCAATTTAAGTCATTTTGAAAACAATATGAGTCGATTTAAGTCATTTTAAAAAAAGGATGAGTCGATTTAAGTCATTTTAAAAATAGTCTGAGTCGTTTAAAGTCATTGTAAAAACAGTTTGAGTCGTTTTAAGTCATTTTAAAAGCAGTCTGATTCGGTTTAAGTCATTGTAAAAACAGTCTGAGTCGTTTTAAGTCCTTTTAAAAACAGTCTGAGTCGATTTAAGTCATTTTAAAAAAGAGTATGAGTCGTTTTAAGTCATTTTAAAAAACAGTATGAGTTGTTTTAAGTCATTTTAAAAACAGTATGAGTCGATTTAAGTCATTTTAAAAACAGTATGAGTCGATTTAAGTCATTTTAAAAACAATATGAGCTGTTTTAAGTCATATTAAAAATAGTATGACTCAATTTAAGTCATTTTAAAAACAGTATGAGTTGATTTAAGTCATTTTAAAAACAGTATGAGTCGATTAAAGTCATTGTAAAAATGGTCTGAGTCGATTTAAGTCATTTTAAAAACAGTATGAGTCGATTTAAGTAATTTTTAAAACATTGGAGTCGATTTAAGTAATTTTAAAAACAGTGGAGTCTATTTAAGTCATTTTAAAAACAGTATGAGTCGATTTAAGTCATTTTAAAAACAGTCTGAGTCGATTTAATTCATTGTAAAAACAGTCTGAGTCATTTTAAGTCATTGTAAAAACAGCCTGAGTCGTTTTAAATCATTGTAAAAATAGTATGAGTCATTTAATTCATTTTAAAAACAGTATGAGTTGATTTAATTTATTTTAAAAATCGTATGAGTCGTTTTAAGTCATTGTAAAAACCGTATGAGTCGTTTTAAGTCACTGTAAAAACCATATGAGTCGTTTTAAGTATTTTAAAAACCGTATGAGTCGATTTAAGTCATTTTAAAAACCGTATGAGTCGATTTAAGTCATTTTAAAAACCGTATGAGTCGATTTAAGTCATTTTAAAAATAGCATGAGTCGATTTAAGTCATTTTAAAAGCAGTATGAGTCGATTTAAGTCATTTTGAAAACAGTATGAGGCGATTTAAGTCATTTTAAAAACAGTATGAGTCCTTTTAAGTCATTTTAAAAACAGTATGAGTCGATTTAATTCATTTTAAAAACAGTCTGAGTCGATTTAAGTCATTTTAAAAACAGTCTGAGTCGTTTTAAGTCATTTTAAAAAACAGTCTGAGTCATTTTAAGTCTTTTTAAAAACAGTATGGATCGATTTAAGTCATTTTAAAAAATAGTATGAGTCGTTTTAAGTTATTTTAAAAACAGTATGAGTCAATTTAAGTCATTTTAAAAATAGTATAAGCCATTTTAAGTCATTTTGGAGAGTAGTACTAGTCTCCCTAAATATAAATAAATACACCGACTAATCATTAGTCTTAGATAAAATAGTTTAAACCTTACAAATGATACATTAAAATAAACATTCTAATCATTACGATATCAGGGGTCACTAGGAAAGGGAAAAGGAAAAGCAACGCACTTTGGAGTGCTTAAGTAAAGATCGATTAATCACTGAGGCATAATCGTAAAAGTAATGAAAAATTCAAGCAATGCATAAATCTATAGAATTAAGTTAATTAAAGCTATGGTAGTGTGAATATCTTTTTGATATTTTATTTTAGTGTCAATATGCACCAAAAAGTCCAAAAACTTCATTGTGAAGCTTCGAACAGGTCCGAAACATCAATAAGTAAGAAAAACTTAATGGTAGAATTTTGGTTTAGTTTTTTTATACAAGAAAAGGTTAGCTCCTGATTGTTCCTCTTTTCTTATTTGTTTCGTCTTTTGAAAAGTACTTTATTGCTCAACCAAGTTAACAAACAAAGCCATTAAACATTACTTTTATCATTGTTAACTTGTTTAAAAATTAAACAACCTATACAAATGCTCAAAAGTGACCTATCTCATATGTTTGGAGCACCCATCTTTCACTTTCAAAACCTTGGTTCATCAACTTTAGTTTCTTCAAATTTTGAAGAGTTTCTCTAAAAACTTAAGCACATTTGACTCATAATCAACTTTCTATTTTTAAATATGACCATCTCATTATATTTTGAGAATTAAAAACCAAAACCATTTGGATTCTATTTCAACTCATGTGTTCATTCTATCTCCAAATTTAATACTAATAACAATTAGTTATTCATAGAGATGATGTTTTACCAAGACTAAAAAGACATGTAACTTGCTAATGTTTTTGTAAATGCTATAAATACAATTTCCGCCTCCATTTTAAAAGATTTATGATGAGATTCTTGCACCTCCATTTTAAAAGATTTATGATGAAATTGATGCAGACGCTACGTTTTTTGTCATTGCAAATTATCAAATTCTTTTTAAAATAGCACATGGGTGTTGGAAACACATTCGATTTTGCAGCGAAAAACTGCTATTGGATTCTGATTATGGTGTATATGAATTTTACAAAAACGATACAGAAATACCTCACGGGTTAGTGTTCGATCACACATGATCTTCTGACTGTATTTCTATAATACTTCTTACTCTTTAGAGAGATGCTCTCAAACTGTTTTATGAGACTGTGTTTTTTTTTCATAGGATGGAAGTGGATTTTTAGGCTACAGTAGAGATCTATTGCACAAGAAAAATAAGAGTTATAATTAAAATAAATGTCTAAAACACTACTTAGATTATAACTCAGTTAATAAATATTATATAGTATAATGAAAAAGCCTAATATAATATTATCTAATTAATACTTTTATAATCATAGGTTAATCTATCAGTAAATTATATTTATTTTCATTAGAGAATATAATTACACTCTTAATTCTTTTCAAAATAATATTTGATAGCACATTATTAAATACTCAAATATCTTCCCACGTTAAGATTACAGAGATATCCATCGGGTAAATAAATTACTGACAATTATTTTACTCGGCATATTATTTCCTCGCCCTTACTACTTAACTTATTTGTTGTGTCGTATATAAAAATCCACTTGCAATATTTGACACAAACAAAACTTATAAATTTCTCCAGTGGATATCATCAATTCTTATTAAAAGACGTGAATTTCTTCGATCATAGACACACACCATATAAATAATGTTACTGCCTAACGTACGGGTTTATTGACCACAACAAATCTCACCAATTGCAAATCAAAGCAGTATACATTATAAATATGCGTATCGAAAATAATATAGAGATTAAAAGTATAAGTAATCATAATAATTCATTAGCTATAATTATTTTATTCCGGTCAGTACCATAAAATAATAGCACTTTGTTATGTTCAATATACTCTAAGTATAATAGAACAAATAGTCGGAACTCAACCGTTCACTATAGGCAAGACAAACCTACTAAAACTCTGTAATACAATTATACTGATGGTTGTCCATTGCATCTAAATATGTGAACGATAAAATATATATATTCCGTAAGAACCAATGATTTGATATTCCGTGGGTAAGTCGTACTCTACACACCAAATCATTTACTATACAAAATAAAGACACATATACAGATAAATAATATGTATAACATTACTCACATTTATGCTCAAATAAATCATTCATTGTTAATAAATAAGTATTAAAACCGGCAAATTTTTTTTTTAGTATAACAATCGAAACTTAAATTGAAAGCATTTGAAGCTTTCAATTTAAACTTCCCATGTGCTAAATCTTTCAAAACACTTTTTCATTACTTTTTTTTTCAGTAATAAAACAAAACGTGGGTTTTCCCAACAAATATATACAAGAAAAATCTTTGTAAACACGTTCATCTATGTGGCGTCACGTATGTCACTCTCTAGTGTCGGTCTTGATATAAGCCAAGTGACCCAAGCAGTTTATGCGACGGTACTTTAATAAACACTTTTTTTTTATTTGTGCATAGCGAAGTCGTTTTCTCTGCCTATACAATACAAGAACTTGTTTTATTGTATGGTCTAAATTGTTTAATGTAAAGATAATATTTGGCTTTATTACGACAAGGTTTGGACTTTGTAATTTTTTTTAGATTTTTTTACGTATGGTATGAATTTTTTCGGAAAATGTTAAAAAACGCCTAAAAAGTTATACGACTTAGGTGAAAAAAAACGTCAAACCGACCCTCTATCTCCTGCAGTTTTATCACCATCGCCATTTCGATCAGCTCTGATGACCATCCCATCGACACTATGCAGACCTGCTTTCTGAATTAGGTCAAATCACTATTAGGTCGCTGAATATGTGTGGTCCAAGACACAATCGATGATCAATCGACCCCTAACATCCATGTGGACCACAATAGCCATATCCATATGCATGGGGGAGACAACTCAGATCAACATGGAGGAAACTGTACGATCCGTCGACTTTTGGTTATGCATCTAGCTAATCATAATGTCAAGAACTCCAACACAAATAATGATTTATGGTTTTGCTACTTGTGTAAGCTCCTAACAAGCTCAAACAACATTTTTATTATTGGATATACTACACGCACATAGGGGCGTAGCTAGGAAGGCCGACAAAGGCTAAAGATAGTACTTGATTGTTAGGAAAAAAAATTAAGAAACAAAACTCAAGCAGGCTCCTAGAAAAATTGATCTCTTTGGGAACGGAAACTTGCCCTATAACAAAATGTCAGGATATTATCGAGATGTATATTGAAAAATTGAGTGTCGTTAAATCTAGCAACAAAATAGGAACTGAACAACATCAATAGATTTTGTTGTTACACCGTTGTTAAATTTAGCAACACGCACTTTAAATCAGATTAACAACTGAATATCTCTTGTTATCTTCGACTTTTTTTAGTGTTCTATGGTAAATTTATATGCATTTAAGACGTAAATTAGGTCATAATTTATCCAAAGGTACACCATTTACACAAGTCTAATAACTAAACTCGCATTTATTTTGGTAATGTGGAGGGTAGTATGTATTTGTTGCTTGTATATCAGAAATGTTATTCATACAGAATGGTTTTATCCAGAATGAAATACAACTCCATTCTGACCGTAGCATTGTAAGATCTGCTAAATGCTTTCTCTTTATTTTAAATGAAAAGAAAATATAGCAATATACTATTACAGTAGTGATCCAAAAATATATAATAAAACTCTCTCTTCCCCTCTCTTCATAGTCCATATCAACCTCCACCCTCCTCAGAAATTCCATTTTCCTCCACAAATTTGACTATTTTTTAATCTATATTCATCAAAACGAAATAGCAAACTGTATTCATTTACACCTAGTTGGTTTATTTTTCGTTTGTTGGAGAAAATTGGAGCCTTTTTTTTGGGTAAGTAAAAATTCAAGACTAGCTAGTGAAGAAACAAATTTTCAAATTTGATTTCAAGAACGTTTCTGGATCAAAGATGAAAATAATAGCCGTAGTTAGACCGAGTAAAAAAAAATTCTGATTTACTAATTTTGATTTTGGAAAGAAAATTTTATGATTTACTAATTTTGATTTAGGGTTGATATGGACTATGGAAAGAGGGGAAGAGAGAGTTTTATTAGATATTTTTAGATCACTACTGTAATAGTATATTGTTATATTTTCTTTTCATTTAAAATAAAGAGAAAGCATTTAGCAGATCTTACAATGCTACGGTCAGAATGGAGTTGTATTTCATTCTGGATAAAACCATTCTGTATGAATAACATTTTTGCTTGTCTATAAATCCGTTTGAGAGGCCCATGTTACAAAATCAAAGTAATTGTACAGCATCTTCTTTTTTGCATTTTTTTTATTTAATTTGTATAGTATTTAAAGAATAATTATTTGCATATTGTGCTGATATATCCTTTAGTCCCCTTTTTTGATAGACGTTGTGTGTAATACACAGATGAGAATGGCCGGCCATCATGTACATCCACTGTTAACTCTTTTTTGTGTTCTTAAAGAAATCCATTTCTGTTTTTTAATTGTGTTTTATAACTTAAAAGAGTTTGACAAGACGTAAGTAGGGATGGTACTTTCCAATGATAGAAAGTTCAGTTGTCCACAAAGCTTTTTCGTGATTAGGATGAACTAAACGAAGGTTATATATTTATTATCCACTTGCTTTTATACATTTTACTAGTTCTTTTGCTTTTAAAAAATCAAGATTTTTCTAATATTAGAAATGTTTCTATTTATGTCAGTCGACCTTTTTACACCTATAAATTACTATTATTCAGTTAGCGCGGATGGTACATACTCGTTTTTTTAGGTTAAACTATCGTATAGTTAGAATTAAATATCACCAAATGGCTCCATCCGACAAGCAACTGCAAATGAAAAAAAAAACCACTGGCTGGATTATAAAGGTAATCTATTGGAGACTAGCCAACTATATGTATGATGTATGGACACCCGAATGAAAAAAACCGTAGAGTCGGTCACGCGTCAGACACGGTAAATGCATTGTCCGACACGACATATTGGCTTGTTTGTTATTAATTCTCTTTTAACCACTTGGATATGCATATCATACACGATTCAACAATAACATGACACAGCTAGTTAAAAAAATGAGTTAAATCAATTGACATGTTTTTATAAATCACATATATATAACAAATTATTATTGTTTGTTTATATACAAATATATATGTCACGTATACGAATTATAGACAGTGATATACTCTATTTAATATCGTGTCATTGCCAAATCGTATCCTAAATTTTAAAAAATTGTCGTTTTGACGTGTCTGCTTCTGTGTCGTGTCGTGTCGTGTCAGACACGCAAACTCATGTATGTGCAACATATGCCACCAACAATGCATTTGGGAATTAGTCTATAAGTTTCTAATGAATTTAGGGGTACTTTCCAAAAGTGTCAATTAACAAGTTATATTATCCTAAAGTGTTACTTATAAACTTTTCTTTCCAAAAGTTATCATATTCTCTCATCGTATATACGATTGTTTATGCACTTTACACGATTGTGGCTACAATTTACGATTGTGTATCCACTTCGCATGAGGTTTGTTGGACCTCCGGCGACCTTTGTCGGTGACCGAAGACGAGAAAGGGTATGCACTTTGGATTAATTTAGTTGCGTGATTATTAATCTCAGGACTAGCAATGCAGGTCGGACTCATAGTCTAATCTCGAATTACAAATGTGCGACCAAACAAGGCCTTTAAAAAAGGCATTCGTTTTCCACCAATGTGTTTGCATTTCACGATTGTGTATGCAATTTGTTGGACTTTTGACGACCTTGCCGAAGGTTGGTCAGACCACCATCGTCGCCGCCAACCCATGAGTAAATGGTAGGTGGGGGTAAGAGGGAGAACCCTAATGTGATTGTAAATTCATTTGGCATCAGGGGGAAGCTAAGTGGGGACGATCGGGTGCCACGGCACCCCCCATAATTTTAGAAATCTCAAGTGACGCAATTTGTTTTTAATACAATTTCTTTTTAGGTGTAGATTTGGCACCCCCAATAAAAATATGTTACTTGTACATATATTTTGGCACCCCCCATTTACACATCCTGGCTTCGCCCCTAATTGGCATAGAAAATTAGGATAGATTGTGATGGGTCTGAGATAGCGAAAGAGAAAGTTTCACTTTTGGAGAAAAAAATGTGGAGATAATACTTTTCGTAAATAGTTTTTGAAAAGTGAAACTTTTTTCGGTTTTTTATAAATTTATTTCTTTTGTAATTTAACACATTATGTAACTTGTTCATGATATTAACTACGTAGAACTCAATTAGCTTAGAAACTCGTCTCGTGAAGGCATAAGTGCCTTCATAAAACATATGATCCCTTAGAAATAAAGTCCATCATAAATCTATTATTATTCTTATTTTCATGAATCTATCAGCGTTTTTCAAGAAAGAAATGGACTAAATTAGTGGCTGAGTTTCAAGATTCAAATCATTGAAACTAGGTCAGAGCCTATTCCGGGGAGAAGTGTGGGCTATTTGGGGGATTGGACGTGGCCTGAACCTTAAATTTTAACTGTTAGAATGACGATTAATTCATGTAGGGCTATGAATGGATTAGATTTGTTAGCATATATACTTAACGTTGGCAAGGCAAAAACATCAGGAAGAACTTAGATTGTTAGTCGAATTTACTTGGCATGCGGCACGTCAAGGCAAAACAGAATGTACTTCGCAGAAATCAGCAAAGTACTTGGCTGGTTGGAAGACTGTAACGACTCGGCCCCACGGACAGAACCATCGTCATGTCCGTATCAACAATATTGTCCGTTTTTGCACAACTTCCCATGGGGGTTACCCATCCTGGTACTACTCCAATCTAAGCACGCTTAACTATGGACTTCCGTCATTGCTATTGTGCAGCACGGCTTTAAAAGACATTATAGATAGGAAATGGATCTTTAACCTCATATACCACACGAGTACTCTCGTATCTGGGCGATGTGGGACTGACGCACAACACCTCACCACAGAAATTCCTTCCTGGAAATCTGGGTCGTCACAATCACCCCCTTTAGGCACGACGTCCTCGTCGGGCACGTCGTACTTCAGGGGTCCACACACACGTGTTATTCCTCATATTTCCGGCCAGATAGAGGCTCTGATACCATCTGTAACGACCCGGCCCCACGGACCGAACCGTCACGCCCGTATCAACAATATTGTCCGTTTTGGCACAACTTCCCACAGGGGGGCCACCCATCCTGGTACAACTCCAAGCTAACCACGCTTAACTGTGGAGTTCCGTCCTCGCTATTGTGCCGCACGACTTTAAAAGACATTGTAGATAGAAAATGAATCTTTAAGCTCATATACCACACGAGTACTCTCGTATCTGGGCGATGTGGGACTGACGCACAACACCGCACCACAGAAATTCCTTCATGGAAATCTGGGTCGTCACAACGTTCTTTGAAGCAACTTGACAACAGTTGTCATCTTTTACAGCGAATCGTTGGAAATTGGCAGGTTTAATTGGTGAAGGGATATTTCTTAGTGTTTGTTGCTGGAATTCGATCAACTGTTACAACAAAAACAATGGCAAAACGCAACAACTGTCCAGATAGCGTTTTGGCGGAAACGGTTTCTTTTGAGCAGATTTCAATAGTGCATCTCGTGGGATAACTGTTGAGAGCTATTAGTGATACTTGGCAACTCGTTTTCTCAAAATTCACTCAAAAATTTGCCAGGGCCAGTATGTGGCTTGGCAGTTCCTTAAATTAGTTTTGTAACTGTCCTTGCACAAATAAGTGCAAGGCATAATAGTATTTCGTTGTAAATCGAGTTTGAAAGAGATTGGGCAGAATTTCTCTTCTTATTCTCTTGGGAACATTTCATAGACCGAGTCCTTTTTAAGTATAATGTACAAAAGGGCCAATTAGCCGTAATTTCAGTGTTCATTTACTTATGTTTGCTTGTCTTCGCATGCTGTGTTTTCAGTCATAAAACTCGGGCGGCTTTTCATTGTTGAAACGGACTACGTTTGCAAGCGCTACACGAGAAGAAAAAATGCACTGGAAATGATTAATTAACTCGATACATTTATCAATGCTCATTGTTTCTCTACAAGCCAGTAGCCATAATCATTAACCTGTGCGCTAAGAAAATCGTCTTAGAAGTCCTATGAACTAATAATAACATTATATTTCAACAAAAACCCATGCAACACGTAGGAATAAAGCTAGTTCATGTGAAAATGAAATCCTCTTGAGAGATGAATTTTTCAGGGTCAATTGATAGTCTTTCGAGTTTAGTCTCTTTTCTTTTGTATTGTAGATGTATCATCCGCGTCAGGTACAGAAGGAAATCGGCTTACAAGCCATATGAGAAATACACCTATTAAAGCACCAGATAGGTGTGCGATATGATTAACACTATTTAGAGCATTGGAGCCACGCAAAATGCCTGACATTGCTACAGACGCTTGTGCTTCTTCCATCACCTGATACATCACCACACAGTCAAATAATAACTTACTTTCTGTTTAGGAAAGAAAATAATCTTTTCCTCCCTTTTGGATGTCATAACAAGCATTATTAAAAAAAAACTCGGTCCAGTAACAGATCAATTATTTTATTCCCTTGAGCATTTAATAAGAAAGGAATGATAATTAATCAATAACATCGATTATAACAATCATATTAGCTACGAAACTTCACAATATGCCATTTCTAGAGGAGAGTAATTTATATCTAATTCATAATTTAAGTTTTCCTATTCTGTATTGTGATTTGCTGTTTGCATCTAGAGTGTTCCTATATTTGTGTGTCGACTTTGCACAAAAACTAGCTAAATTGAGCACTGTAGCCATGTAAACTTGTATGACGGAATTTCTCAGAAGGCAGATCATTAATCCTCAGAAGGCAGAACATAAAAGAACTACATGTATTGAATTTGGTGCCCGGCAAAATAAAGCGGCATGAACTCTTACCACAAAAGGGTAAAATTTTCAAAAATAACTAGTATCAGCATTTGGACAAATTGTTGTTATAAGTTTAACCACCACAATTTGGTTTTTATGGTTTCATCCGTGTAGAAGTTTTTCATCTCTTTCGAGGCACTTTTGTCGAAATTTACTTCACTTTTCTCAGGAATTATACTAAGCTGAAAGTACGTAAAAGTAATCCTCAGGAATTTTTACAAAGAGTATTAAAGAAAAGTGATCCTAGAGTTTCTACTAGAACTAGTACTCAAATAGAGTAATAACAAACTATTTACTGCAATATTTTTTACAAAAAAAAAAAAAAAACTATTTACTCACCCTCTTTACAACAAATTGTCCCAGAATGAGAACTTCAAGGATCTTTCTCCAATCCCAAGACATCTGCAGTTACACCAAGTTGCTAGAATAATGTTAAACCGGTAATTTACAACTCGGGAAATGTTCTTTTACACAGATCTCTAAAGAGCCCCGTTCTCATATTCGTGATGTGGTTGTGGTCCCACACAAATTTAAACATTTTGACCGGTTAAAATTGTGTAGACCCCTCTGCCACATCACAAATCTGTGTACACATCTGGCCATCTGGGTACACATCATTGTTGTTTACAATGTGGGTACATTAGCATCAAATGAAATTACCTTGACAAGGATGCTTATCGCAAAGAGTCCAAAAACAGCACCAGATGCTCCAACAGAAACAGCATTTCTCGGTAACACTAACCAAGAAACAAGATTTGCTCCAGCACCCGTTAATATATAGGAAAGCCACACACCAAAGCTTCCTTCCTCCTCTTCAACGAGCTTTCCTGTTCTAGTCAAATAAATTTAAAATTTCCATCTAATCTTCTTTATATTAAGGTTGTTCGGGTGAAACTTTCCCTAAAATTCTACAAAAGCTCTACAAAAAAATAATACTCGTAATTTTAGATCCGAACAGTTGAGTAAAGTGTAAACACAACAAAAAAGAAATGTGATTTTACACCAAAACTTAGTCCTACAAGTATATGCAATTGTCCCACAGGCAAAGCTGAACAAGATTTTACATAGTGTTGAAATCACTTCCACAACTTGAAAAGGCTAATACCAGAAAAAATGTTTGAAATTTTACAATTTTAAAAAATTGTTTTTTATATAAATAGGGAACTGTAAACCAAGATTTTACCAATTTAACGAAAGAACGAGATTTTTACAGATTTTCTTATTATCTTCACTCCTTGAAATTGCAATATTAATAACAAAATAGAAATAGATCAAGATTTCAGAAACCACTGGAAATAACCAATGCACCCGTATGTAAATTCTGGTGAAATGAAAGTCGGTATCATACCAAAAATATACAAAAAGAAGAGGTTGCTGGATAGATGGGCCCTGCCAAGGATACATAACAAGTATGAGTTTCCAGTGCGAGCAATGTTAGATATAGAAAGAGAATACTTCGCAGGAAACAAGAGACTTCTACCCAACATCGTTTCTAAAAAATATCCTGCTTAATTAATGTTCTTACCAATCAGCGTGACAAAATGTTGCTGTTACAAACTGGAACCAAGCAGGTCGGTTATGGTAGAAATACAAGGATTTCATGGCTCGAACCTGAGAAAATTTAAAAATCATTAGCTCCTAAACCTGAACAAGGTCAATTTTCTATGGGCTTTCAAAGGGATTTGCTTTTAATAATTTTCTATGAACATGTTAACTCAGCTAATTTTGGACGATCGTTTGAAAACCTGGAAGAAGTGATCAGCCACAAATATTCCAAGATTAAGAAGTATAATCCAAAATATCCCATTCACTTGCTTATCTGGCTTTCTCCTCTCTTCTGACTTCCCAAGTTCAAGCTGAGATATCATATCTGCAAAAAGAGGAAGAAAAAAACATGAACTTTATTCAACATAGTTTCTGAAAATCAGAGTTTCAAGAATCCAAGTAATAGGAAGAAACTAGGTGATGGCACAAGCGGAATACAGCTCCGCTCCATATTCAGAAAACAACCAAAATCCAAAAGAAGGCATGAATCTTTCTTTTGAACCAGCCTCGAGATTTGACAAATTTGTTATCAAATTCCTAATTTTCTATAAAAACTTTTCAAAAATGAATTTTTAGTCGGAACCAAGTGGAAACTTAAATACCTTTGAAGCACGGTACGTGTACAATAATACGACAGTTCTTACAAATTTTAAGGTACAGGCAGCAATTTATATATAGATAAAAGGCGTAAAAGAACTAAAAAGATATTTGAAGCTGCAATCGTAGTTCTAAACAATGTTTTAAAGATACTGTACGTTAATATATCTAGTTTTAATGTTAAAACGTAGAATCTAAACAACCATAAAATAACCATACAAATCTAAAAAAATCATAAAATGTTTGAAAAACTCTATACATATACACTGAATTCCCTATTTGTTGGAATTGTCCAACATCACTTGAGCATTATCAAAGCCAAGTCTTAATATATGCCTCTCTCCTTCATCCTTCATTACTAATAGGCCTTTTAGTGGGGAATGGACGGACTTCTACATGGTATCAGAGCTAAGTTCGTTGAGACAAAAAGATGTATAGAGCGCCAGAGCGATGGTTCTGAAGACTCTTCTGGAGTCTCTCAACCAACCCCTAAAAGCTCACACACTGCAACTTTTCCGACATACGGAAACCCTACAAGCTCACACACTGTAGCTCTTCCAACTCTCTCTGAAAATTCTTCTCTACAACTCACAACCACAAAACTAAACTATCAAAACTTCCTTCAATGGTCTCGATCTGCTCTCATGGTGATTAGAGGACGAGGTCGTCTAAGTTATGTCGATGGCTCGACAAAAAAACCTATGTTGCAGATCCCTTTTATCCTATTTGGGATGCACAAAACTCGATGGTTATGGCATGGATTGTGAATTGGATGGAGGAAGATATCAAAATGTCATATCTATATTATTCAACTGCTAAGGAGATGTGGGATGCATTGACGCTAGCCTACTCGGACGCTGAGAACTCAACACAATTGTTTGATCTCCGAAATAAAGCACGTGATCTTAAACAAGGAGATCTTGACGTTTCTCAGTACTATGTTGCCTTGACTCGTTCGTGGCAAGAGATCGATTCATTTGTTCAAATTAACTGGTCATGCTCGGGGGACACTGAGAAGTACCGCAAGCAAATCGAGAAAGAGCGTATTTATGATTTTTTGGCTGGGTTAAATTCTGACCTCGATGATGTCAGGGGTCGAGTTTTGGGAACTAAACCCTTACCAATGATTACGGAAGTATTATCTGAAGTTGGAAGAGAAGCAAGCCGAAAACAAATGATGATGGGTGGATTTAAACCAATCCAACCCGAAATCTCAGCTCTTGCAGTTCGCGGCCAAGAACCTTCAAAAACATCGAAGAGAAACAATCTTTGGTGTGATTTTTGCAAAAGAACAAATCACAGTAAAGATCGTTGTTGGAAGCTACATGGAAGACCACCGTCGAATGCTCAAAAATTAAAAGATAACAGATTTGGACAACAAGATGTTGCTGCTCTCCAAGTCTCTTCTAAAAGTCCCAGCCAACCAAAATATAATGATCTCTCAGGTGGTACTCAACTCTCTCTTACTAAAGATCAAATGGAGCAACTTTACAAATTGCTTACTCCGTCTGTGACAAGTACATCTTTGGTAGCTCAAAGAGGTAACTTTTTCTCAGCCCTTACTAGTTGTAGTTATGCTCCAGAACCATGGATGATCGACTCTACAGCTACAGACCATATGACGGATTGTAAAACATTATTTTCTACATACGTTCCTAGTTCGGAAATTCTAAAAGTTAAAATAGCAGACGGATCTCTCTCGATTGTGGCAGGAACCGGGTCAATTAGGATTAGTCCGACTATCGAACTACAATCTGTTTTACATGTTCCAAAGCTGTCTTGCAATCTTCTCTCAATTAGTAAGCTAACAAGGGACTTGAATTGCAATGCTTATTTTTCTGAGACTTTTTGTGCGTTTCAGGACTTGACTTCGGGGAAGATGATTGGCAATGCTAGAGAACGTGTAGGACTGTACTATTTTGAGAATGAAGTCAAATTGAATAAACAAGCTCTAACGACAAACTGTGGTTCTTTATCGAGAGAAAAAAGAGTAATGTCGTGGCATCGTAGGCCAGGGCATCCAAGTTTTTCATATTTGCGAACTTTGTTTCCATCACTATTTCATAATAATAAAGATTCATTTGAATGCAAAATCTGTCAATTAGCCAAACATGTTCGGTCCAATTTTCCTTCTCAGAACTATAGAGCCTCGTCTCCTTTTACGTTAATGCATAGTGATGTTTGGGGGACTTCAAGGGTAAAACACTTGACAGGAAAAAAATGGTTTATTACTTTTATTGACGATCATACTCGTATTTCTTAGATTTACCTCTTAAAAGAAAATTCTGAAGTCGAACAAACTTTCAAAAACTTTCACTCGATGATTAGAACCCAATTCAAAACTGACATTCAAATTTTGAGAACCGACAACGGCATTGAATATTTTAAATCTGTCCTAGGAACTTTCCTATCTGAAAAGGTCATCATACACCAAAGTTCTTGCATAGTAACTCCACAACAAAATGGCATCACCGAAAGAAAGAATCGCCATCTCTTAGAAGTATCTAGAGCCATCATGTTTACAAATAATGTCCCAAAATACTTATGGGCGATGCTATTCTCACCGCCTGCTATCTAATAAACAGAATGCCAAGTCGAGTTCTTAATAATGATACACCATTGAATCATTTTCTCAAATCTTTTCCTGATGCAAGATTTCTATCATCAATGCCTTTAAAAAAATTTGGTTGTACTTTTGTCCATATTCATGACCATGAGAGAAGCTCGATCCTAAAGCTAAGAAATGTGTTTTTTTAGGATACTCTCCTACTCAAAAGGGTTATAAGTGCTACTCACCCGAAACACAAAAATATATATTTATATGGATGTCACATTCTTTGAAAACCAACGTTATTTTACCAAAACTTTACCCCAGGGGGAGAAAGTTGATGAAGAAAATCTTTTGGATATTGTTTCAGCTACACCATCTCAGATTGTACCTTTACCACCAACCGAACCTATTCCGCTTCCGCTAACTGAAGAAGTTTCATCTCCGATAAAACCCATTAAGCTCCCTAAATCATCCGATACTGATCCAACTGTGCCGGAAAATTCTGAGATAGGGGGAGATTCGCAACTGAAATCTCCTGAGATACTTGTTTATTCAAAGCGGAAAAATTCTCAAAGAGTAGAGCATCGCACCGATCCATTGCAGAGCCATGAATCTGAACCTACATATACCCACACTATTAGTTCGCAAGTTACTATTAATATTATTGATCTTGATGTTCCGATAGCACTAAGAAAAGGAAACAGGGTTTGTACTAAACACCCGATCTCCAAATTTGTTACGTATAGCCATTTGTCCTCCTCAGTCCAGGCACTTGTAACGAATATGTGAAGTAAAGAAATCCCGAAGAATATAGATGAAGCTTTGTCCATACCAGAATGGAGAATTGCGGTAAAGGAAGAAATATTAGCGTTAGAGAAAAATGAAACTTGGGATGTCGTGTAGATGCCGAGAGGAAAATCTGCAGTGGGTTGTAAGTAGGTTTTTACTGTCAAGTATAAATCGGATGGGTCAGTTGAACGCTATAAAGCAAGGTTGGTTGCGAAAGGTTTTTCACAAACTTACGGAGTTGATTATCAAGAAACATTTGCTTCCGTGGCGAAACTTAACACGATTCGAGTACTCTTATTGGTTGTTGCTAACTTAGATTGGAAGCTGCAACAACTCGATGTCAAGAATGCTTTTCTAAACGGCGAATTAGAAGAGGAAATGTATATGGAATTGCCGTCGGGTTTTGATGGAGACAGAGTTCATGGAAAGGTTTGCAAACATAAAAAGTCACTTTATGGACTAAAACAATCCCCACGGGCCTGATTTGGAAGATTTACTAACACGATTCTTCATCAAGGATATCAACAAGCTCAATCTGATCACGCTTTGTTTTATAGGCATAGCAATGGTAAAATTTCAATTTTGATAGTTTATGTCGACGATATTATATTGACCGGTGATGATATTGTAGATATGGAAAGACTAAAAAATACTCTTGCTGCGGAGTTTGAGATTAAAGATTTGGGCTCACTAAGGTACTTTCTTGGTATGGAGATAGCAAGGAATCGAAACGGGCCCAGAGATAGAAAACAGCTTTTAAGCTTGCCAACAAAATGCATTACAAATGTAAAGTATGAAAACCAAAAAAGACGAGTACTACATTGGGCTTTGTCTGGTTGCCTCTTTTAAAGTCAGCTTCTTTACTTAATTACTTGAAAATTAGTGTTCCAAGTATTTGACTGGTCAACTTGAAAAAAAGCATTGAGTGCTTTTTTTCCCCTGGAAAAAGCTAGACTTTTCTAATCAAATAAGCTCGCTTTTCTTCTCACACTCAAAAATAACAAACCAGCTTGTTAGACAGCCAGCCAGAGCCCCAAAAACACCAAAAAACCTGAACCCTTAACACTCGATCATCATCACATTAATCAAGTAATCACTGATATCAGCCAACCAAATACAATCCGAAACTCAAAACCAAACGTTAAAAAAACACGGTCTACTGTGCCACGACACCCCCTGTAATTGAATTAAAAAAAGACTTATAATTCACTTTTATTTAGAAGAAGAAGGAATTGATTTGGCACCGCTCATAAAAAAACAATCACTTGGTATATTCGATTCAATTCCGGAAAAAACTCAATCTAATCATGGACCATGGTAGTGGTAAACACGTAATTTCACTTAAATATATAGATACATACAAACGGAGTATATAAATATAACAAACGAGCTTATTACACAGAGCCAAACAAAAACCTGAACCCTTAACGCTCGATCATCGTCACGTTAATCACGTAATCACTAAAATTAGCCAACCAAATTCAATCCGAAACTCGAAACCAAACGTTAAACAAACACTGTCTACTGTGCCACAACACCCCCTGTAATTGTATATAGTAAACTAAAATTTTCTCATCTAATTTACTATTTTCTAGAAGAAGAAAAAAAGAAAAAACTTGGCACCCCTTATTAAAAAAACACTTCGTATACTCTATTCAATTCCGGAAAAAACTCAGCCTCGTCATGGTAGTGGTAAACACGTAGTTTCATTTACAATAGATACATACATACATATATACATACATACAGTGGCAGAACTATGAACTTATTTTTCCGTAACTATGGGGGTGCTGAAATGCTAAAATCCATGAATAAATAAAAAACAGGATAAACATTAAAATATCAGTTTTTTCTCGATATGTGTGGGTGTTGGAGTCCCTTTTAGCCTATTATTAATTCCTATCCTTGCACACATACATACATATATTTATCCTTTATTTTTTGTAATCCATACATATATCTATCTGCAGTAAAACCTCTCTATAGGAATACTCTATATAGGAATAATCTCTCTATAGTCAAAAAAATCTTCGGTCCCAAGTCGGGCCAGTTATAAATAGGAATAAACTCTCTATTGTCATATTCCGTAATTTTTGGTGGTCCCGTTAGTTATAAATTCACCTCCTTATAGTAATAAATAATATTTTATTAAAAATATATATATGTTCTTCCATCAAATTTGGATGATTTGAGAACATTCAAATCCATTTAGCGATTGTAATGAAGTTGTATGATTTGATTACTCATTTGTGTAACTAATCTTTGATTTTCTTCATCCATTTTATGTGTAGTTAGTATTTCATCGAGATGTCAGTAAAATACAAGCTACATGGTGTAATTTTGCAAGTTGTTATATACATTTACCTTATAATATGTAAATTTTTATAATTTTTAAATTTGATGTATTTGTATATATGACCTCTACTTAGTAATAACCTATCTACTTTAGAGAGAGAGAGAGAGACCTGAGCGGTTAGAGTTGCGTAAGAAAGTGGAGGAGCGGAGGGGAACGGTTAGGTGAGGTGGGATACATGATAATAAACCCCGGTGAGGATAAATATATGATATTTTCAATGGGGATGCTAATAATAATGGAGATTGAGATATAAGATTGTGAGGTTTTACAGGTTTGTAAATATTATGACACCAATACATTCTTGACATTTTCTTATGGCTTTCTCAACCAGAGCAGAGCAGAGTAGATAATTTTAATTTAGTTAGAAGGTGGGTTTTTTTTTTTTGCTTTTTTATTTGACTATGAACCCAAACCGACTTAATATACGGGTCGGGTCTGTTTAGAATTTTCTTAAACTGAACTCGAACCCAGCTGCAATATAAACTACACACGGGCCACGTAATGCGAGCCCGACCAGAAAATAGAAAAGAAATAGGATGATTATTTAAATATGTAGAAAATAAAAAATATATATAGAATTTGAGATGAGAAGATCTAAAATAAATAAAAAATTGTGTAGTTTGAGGGAGAAAATTTATTATTAGTTTTTACTTTATTTTTATAAGAGTATAGTAGTATGATAATTATTAAAAAAAATAATAGGTAATTATTATTTTTAAATAACAACCATTGCCAGTTTAAAAAAAAGTTTGAGTTGGATTATAATAGTTAGTGTGATAACAAACTCATTAAAATCTAATATATTTTTTTATCCTTGGTAATAATACCCAATTTATAGCATCCTCAATTCTCAATCTCCCCATCAACATTATTTGTCTCGAAGTCTCAAAATCTCAATCTATTATTCCATCCGTTAACATTATTTACTCAATTTAATATTGTTTTTACCCTTCAAATCTACATATGTTGTATGAGTACGTGTGTGTATATATATATATAGTATGATATTAGCAAACATGCCCAAATGATGTTAGGTGTAATGCGTGAATTCGTGTAACGTCTATATGATTTCCGTAATTATCCGCAAGATTTTTATATCGATTTTGCTTCCTTTGAAAAAATTTATCTTTGCATTGTCCTCCTCATCTAACTGACATTTCCTTTCACTTTGTGATTCTTCTTTGGTGTGGAATTGGGACAAGAGCCGATCAAAAAAGGTTAAACTCGTATTCCGATCCAATAGTTTCGGATATTATTTAAAAATGCCGACTCGAAAATATTCGGGTCCCGATAATATGGATTCTCAATAATTCGGGATTCCGAAAGGTCGGGACGAGATTTCCCTATACTTCATACTACTAATAAAAAATTGTTAAAAAATTATAACATAACTAGCAATTTTATTAAAAATTTCGTTAGATTTAAACAAAATAAAAAATTGGGACAATACTATGTTGATATTGTATTCGTTTAAAAGATTAATTATCAAACAAGACAACTGATTATAATTATTTTAAAAAAAAAATAAACAATAACATAATTCAAAGTAAAAGAAGGAAACAAATGTTATAATTTTAGTTATTCAATATTAAGATGAATACACAACATATGTAACAAAAAACTCATACGAAAATAAAAAATGTGTTATTTAGTAAATAAAGTAGATGTGAGAGTAATTTCATTTTTTTTTAATAAATATAAACTGTTACTATTCATAATAAGATTTTAAAAAAATATATCTTTTAGAAATATCCACTACAAAATAATGTTTGATTTAGTGAGAGTCAAAAGCTGTCACAAGTCTGTCACTAATTTAAAAAGCTGTCACAAATCTGTCGCAAATATAAACTGTTACTAAACTGTTACAAAACCGTCACAAAAATCGTCGCTAATAAGCTTGTAACAAAAAATACCGTCACTAATCCCGTCGCTATTTGAGTATTTTTTGTAGTGATCGACAACTAAACAAACTTATATTCATATACAATAGTTAGAGTTTTTTGCCAAAATGGTACAGTGGAGCGGATTATTTCCCAGAATGGGCTACCTTTCTTAAATATTCCCAAAATGGTCTACTTTCGAAAAACGACCGATCGAAATGATTAAAACGACCGGTCGTTTTATTATTGAACTCTCTGGAACAATTTGGACAATAAACGATCGGTCGAATTGGACAATACGACCGGTCGTTTTAATCATTTCGATCGGTCGTTTTTCGAAAGTAGACCATTTTGGGAATATTTCAGAAAGGTAGCCCATTCTGGGAAATAACCCGCTCCACTGTACCATTTTGGCAAAAAACTCTATCCACTCAACAATTATATATATAGAGAGAGGGAGGAGCGTTCAACGGAAATAAAAATAGACATCAAAATAGACATCATAATCTTGACCCTTCATATCAATGGATGAGATTAAAAGTTGTTAAAAAACTTGTGCACTTATTTTACCTAATAATCACTCACTCCAAAACAAAATTCCAACTTTGATTTTTAATCTTCAATGTGTTCCTGTGTTCCCGTGAACTCTGTTTAACCATAAATAATTAATTTTGATTATAATTTTATGATTTAAATAATATATATTTTCACTACTTAAAATTATAAAACATTCGCTAACGAAAGTAACGGTTTAAACCGGCACATGCCAACACCTATCTTCCCCTTTTTTTCATTTTTCTTTTTGTGTGCATTAAAAGTAACGAAATTGACGTACATATAGAAAATAAATCTATTTTTATAGGACACCCAATATCATAAATTCCTACTTAAAACAAAAGCTGAAATTTTCATATTAATTTTTAAACCCAGAAATCTAATGGCGCTATTACTTTCTTTGTTTGCTATAGTGAATTTTGAAGGATTATTTTGAATTTGATTGTCGAAACAGAGAGAGACAGATATGGAGAGAGAGAGACAAATATGGAGAAAAAGTAAGTCCATGGATATGTTTTAAACCGAAAGTCCTCATCCTCGATGCTTTCGTTAGATTACCCTAACTAGATTACTCTTGAATATAATAAAGATCTATGTTTTTAATTACTAATATATTTGATTGACTGAAAGATAAAGGAAGAAAATGAAAAAGACGATGGGGATAGATGAGGCCTGACTGTATGTTACTAACGCAGTGATTTCTTTTCATTTAAAGGTAATACTAGAAAACATATTTATGCATATGAGCATATTTATCGGTTGTTGGCCGTGGTGTGCGGAGCTTCGTGTGGTGGGCAGTCCACCTTTATTTATGGTTGGTTGTGGTTGCCGTTGCTGCAGAATTTGGCTCCCCCCTCGATCTCTGTTATCGCTCCGTTATCGCTCTCTTCTATGTTTTTGTTTCCCTGTAATAATATATGACTGACTCCTGTATTAATTACAGAGCAGTCCTTATAGTTTTAAGTTTAATTAAAAAATAGAAATGGATCATTTAGAACTACAATATCATTCAGAAACTTATTAACAAGTCTGTAACTACGAATTAAAACAAGTCCGATCCTTATTTAATAACGCGGACCAGTCCCTATAGTTTCAAAAAATTATAACCAATGTTTGTAACAAATATTTGAATAATTTTTTTCTTCTGAATATTCTTTTTATTATACACATAATCTTAAATGCATCAACGTAATAAAACAATGTTTTCATTTTTATATTATCTTATATTACACAAGATCTTAAATTTATAGTTTTTTAGTTGTCAATTATTTAGTTTTTATTACAATGATAACTGTTATGACTTGTTTACTATAACATTCAAAACTGCTATGATCTATTTAGTAATTACAATAACATTCAAAACTTAAACCAACACATCAATAAACTTGATACGTCGCTTTTTACAAACCAACACCCAAAACTTAAATTAAAACAACACTTTAAACCGATACTCGTTAAACATGCTTTAACTAACTGTTATTTCAAAAAAAAAAAAATGTATTAACTAACTGAAACAAAACCACTAACTTTATCTATGTCCTTTCAAAGAGGAATTTTTGTTTCATAATTACAACTCAAAAATGAAGGAGTGGCACCAGACTCCCCATTTGGGGAGTTACCGGACCTTCCTCTCCGTTTTCACGATTCACAATGATTTTTTAGTTACGCTTTTTGTATCAACATTTTGTTTTATTTCGAAATTGTTTATTCAAAAAAATTTGTAAAATATCAACTTCTATACATTTTTTTGTTTAATTGTTTATTTGGCAATTTATAGTTTAGTAATACCAAAAAATAAAAATAAAAAAGTTGAAAATTTCCAGAATTCTCTGAACAGGCTGTTTCGAAATAAAACAAAACGTTGATAAAAAAACGTAACCGAAAAATCATTTCGAATCGTGAAAACAAAGAGAGTTACGGTAGCACCCCAAATGGGGGAGTCGGGTGCCCCTCAAAAAAATGGAGTGAATTTGAGTTAAGTGAGGAGACAGATGATATAAATGCAATTACAAGTCATGAATTTAGAAGTTAACTAAAAGAATCCAAGAGTTTACGTTAATTTCTCAAATATGATCCTTTCATTTCTTTAACGAGTTTTGTATTCCTGGATAACTAAGGACCGATAAGATGTCAATCTAAATAAAAACCGCGATGATCCAGATTCCAGACATATATAGTAAATGATCGGGAAAAAATTGGTTTAATTACCTCAACTATCATACATTAACAAAATGGGGATCAAACTACTGACATTAACAATTTAGACACTAAACTATACATTTTTTCCTAAACTGGGACCTCCGTCAATATAATTGGACGGAAGTTATGTTTAAATTACATTTCAGTCCCAAATTTTATAAAATATATGAATTTAACCCGAAAAATTTATAATTTTACATTTTTAATCTGAAAAAATATATATATATTTTTTAAAATGAACTTATTTTTTGAAAAAAATATTTTTTTTGAAAAAAGTAACTTTTTAAAAAAATGACTTTTTTGAAAAAACTAACTTTTTTTTTGAAAAAATTAACTTTAAAAAAAACAAAAGAAGTTGCTGTTTTTTAAAAAGGAACTTTTTTTAAAAATATTAACTTTAAAAAAAATATTTTTATAAAAAAAGTTAAATATTTTTTTAAAAAGTTCCTTTTTTAAAAAAAAAAGCAACTTCTTTTTTTTTAAAAAGGAACTTTTTTAAAAGTTGATTTTTTCAAAAAATAATTTACTTTTTTAAAAAATATATATTTTTTCGGTTAAAAATATAAAATTATAAATGTTTCGAGTTAGATTTATATGTTTTATAAAATTTGGGACTGTAATGTAATTTAAACTTAACTTCAGTCCAATTAAATTGACGGAGATATCAATTTAGAAAAAAATATATAGTTCGGTGCCTCAATTGTTAATGTCAGTAGTTTGGGCATTATTTTGTTAATGTATGCTAGTTGGAGTTACAAAACTAATTTTTTTCCGTAAAGGATCATATCCACAAAAATATTCCACATTATAATTTTGGAGAATAATTGAAGAATTGTCCAGTCGAATGAGCATGTTAACAAAACTAAGAAACAAACATTAAAGTACCTAAATTAACAAACAAATGTAAAAATTGGGGAGTAAATAAACTATACATATATAAAATTATGAGGATAACCATCCATTCAATTAGTGATACAATGATTTTACAAAAAGAAGGCTAATTGAATGATAATTTAGGACAATGCTACTTAATGCTTATTATTGAAATAAAAAGAATATTAGCTAGAGGTCATCTTTTATAATATTTTTCGAATTAAAGTGCTGTGCCGAAACTAATTTAAGTTTCAGTCACCCGGTCCAATAAAAAGATATTAAAATCTGTTTTTAAGCTTACAAAATAACTTATAATCTATACGAGAAAGATATTAAAATGTAAAAAAGAACTTAAAAGTTGTTTTTAAGCTTAAAAAAATATAATCTACATGAGAAATATATTAAAGTGTAAACAATAATTTTTAGTATTAGTTTAAATTATTAAGTAAAAAAAAAGATAACAAAAACTTACGAAAAAAATATATTTTTTATCACTTGTAAGGTGACATAGACTTAAAAATATTGTGAGGATAGTGAAGTATGAACAAAAATCTTCTAAAAAGGTGAACGGTCACCAAAGAGACCGGTTTATAATCACGTGGATTAAGGTGATTTTAATAATCACTTATCAAACTTATAATTAAATTATCAAAATAGAATCCATTTTCTGGTGAATTCGGTCATCGTCAATGATAACTAATGGTCAGTGTTTTAAAAGGTGTGCCTATACGCAAATTAGGCGTAGCCTAGGCGGTATACGCAGTCTAAAAGCCTAAGATATCAGACGGGATAAAACGAAATTAGGTGTTAAAATATTACCGGTGATCATAAATTTAAAAAAACGCTCTTTTTTAAAAAAGTTACATTTTGACATGAGTCAACTAATACTAAATTTGTTCATTTTCTAAGAAAAGCATACAATAGAGTTCTACATCATAAATGATTTTTAAACCTTCCATAAATCAACGCAATTTGGGATATACATGGAAGTGAAAAAGTGATAAAGAGATAGACCATCTCCCTTCCATAAATCAACGCAATTTGGGATATACATATGGAAGTGAAAAAGTGATAAAGAGATAGACCATCTCCCAATGGAACACAACAAAACACATCCCACTGTTTTTAGTGCGATTTTCAACGGCACTCGAACATATATATCACTAAAATTGTGTAATTTCAACATCATTTTGGAATAAACTTTTAATTACTATAATACTATAATACATGTATCAATAAATTCCAATAATTACTTTTAAAAGAAAATCCACACAAAATTTGTTTTGGAATAAATGTATAAATTAGTGTAAATTAAACATTGAATATTAAAAAAATTGTCTAAAACAATATTATGTTCAAATGTTTTAAAATTTGAATACAATATAATATAAAAGTTTATAAAGTTGCGGTATAAGTTGTGAAAATTTAAAATTTGAGTAAAAATAAGCAAAGAGAGACGGAAGGAGGTAGAGAATAGGGGATAGAAGATTTGGACTCCTTTCATAGAGATTATAAACATCAAAAGAATTTTGTGATCAGTTTAACTCTTACGGTTCAGGTCCTTAGCTCTTTTTTGCAGAATTCTAAGTTGTTCACTACGAAAATATTATTGTAATGTGACTGTACACTATTCAAATCTTTAAAAAAAAATTATTCTATTTCTTAAATTCATATAAACCTAATTTTCACATATTTGTTGCTTGTCAATACTACACTTATTTAATATGTTTACAAGTTTTTTTTGGACAATATGTGTTGTAAAATATATCGCTATTTATTTTTTCTTGGCAATAAATTTAATCATGTATGTTTAATCATGTTCAATCATTTATGTCTAATCTTGTTTGATCATATTTAATCATGTCTAATCTTGTATATTTAATCATGTCCAATCATGTATAATTCTGTTTGATATCATGTATAAATTTTTTGATTTTTTTTATATCTTGTTGTTTTTTATGATATATGTAATTAATTTTAAATAATTATATGAAGTTAATTGTAAAAAAGTACATTTGTCTTTTGATCTTCTTTCCCTCGTCACCGTTTTTTTATTATAATTCGAAGATATCATAGTTAATGTATGTCGTGTAGTAAACTAGCAGTTATATCTTCTACATTATAGAAAGATATTCTAATGATTTCTTACCTTGTCGCCATTATAGATGTATAATTACCAAAATTGAAGGGCACCATAACAAATAAATAAAATCTAACAAAATTTAGTTACATAAATAAAAAATAAGTGTTTTTTCCCTAACATTAAAAAAAAACTTTGCTTTTATTATGATTTTATTTTTTTGGCATTAAAAATAAGTGGTTTTTCCCTAGCATTAAAATTTTAGTTATTTTGACTAATTTGATCATTTAACAATTTGAATTCGATTTTAACACTATAGCGAGAAATAATGATGAATAAAATGTAACAATCTTTCCTCGTTAACTATTATTATGTATATAAGAAGGTGAATAAATTAAATATGAGGTTATTTATGTTTTTACATAAGCAGTTTATAAGCAAAGAGAAAATAGATAAATGTATGTATTTATACTATTTAATGACAAATAATTTAAGATGGGAGAGAAAGATTTAATAAGGATATAATCAGATAGGAGAGGTTTTAGTAATGGTTAACTCTTAACCAGAGTAATTAGTGGCTAAATTAGTGGGACACATGTCTCTTCTTTATTTGTCTAGAGTAATTAGAGATTTTAGTATGTTAACACTTAACAGCATGATTTTTACAATATTAAATGTGAACCCGAGTTATGAGGATACCAGTGAAAATTATTTAATGATGTGGTTAGTGAAGGTGAGATGCCACGTGGGTTAAGGACACGGTAAATAAAGTAATCCTTAAAGTTAATATATACTTAATCACGTCATGTTGAGTAACGGGTGCAAGTGTCCAATTGTAAATAATCTGTCACACCATGTCATACATCTTATGCGGTAGGACGGGTCTACCTAATAATTACTCCTCGATAAAGTAGAGAAGATTGGTCTCAATTTTAAACTAGTAAGCTGGCGAGAAAATAAATATTATGGGCTCATCGAGCATGGATCGTATAGGTTTTAAAAAAAGGTTACACATTTATCCTGGACATCAAAATTGATTAAAAAGTTAGACATTTATGCTGGCTATCAAATATATTGCTATTTATAAGCAAAATGAATCCATGTAAAATTTTGCTATCAAAACACTAATAATTAGGACTCAAAGGACCATGTGAACGACAACCATTTAAAATAAATAAGAGTACGAAAAATAATTGAAAACTCCATTAACATGCATTAGCAAACTATTAAAGGCAAGGCCATGATGGCCACTCAACATGGTAAAATTTGTACGCATATGGCTTGATAAAGGGAAACCGTTTCTCCCTCTTTGATGATCTGATTTCGATGATTTCCTCGTCTAGATTATAGGATAAAACCTCAATATTACTTTCTATAAAAATAACATTTGGATTCTTAGGGTGAATGTCAATAGCATGTCCAAAGTAACAATCTGCATTGGGTCCAAAATCAACATAATTTAACCCTAGTGTTTCGAAATCAATTTTATGGGATAAGGTCCATTGGTCGCGTTTGATAATATCTTCATCTAAATAGCTCCTTCCCTCGTATTTGCTTCCTAGAACCCACACATCAATTCCACTAAAATATTCGTCAATACATAGTAGTCTCCCGCCTTGTGTGCCTGTAAGAGTTGAACGGTTCAACAAGGGATATTCAATTAATGTTACATGCCCCATGGAATCCTCGGGGTCATAGGCAGTCGCACTGTTGACCCGCCGATTTTTCCAGTGAAGCACGCCTCCTATCACCTTTGCTGTCCAGTGGGGGGTTAAACAAAACTCTAAAGCACATGTCATCACCGATCTATGCCACTTTCCAGTTTCTGATGAATAAGTTTCAACCTTGTACTTTGTACTATCTACCATGGGGGTTAGGATTCCAACACGAATTACCTTGTAAGTCATGTAAGAACTACTACCCGTCATACTGTTTGAACAATTTTGTTCACGTTCTTTGCATATAAACCCTGTACAAACAAATTTATACTTTTTAAGTATTTTGGGAAGTTGAACAGAGGTTTTGGTGAGGGGATCAAACACATGATAACTCATAGGGTTGCGGCTAAGGAGAATAAGTCCTTCGGAGGAGCCGACTATAAACCCAATTTGTTGCATAGCTTCGCATAAACCTAGATCTTCTTTCTCAATAGTGGACGTGTTGATGAACTTTGCCTGGCCATGAACCGGCATACATGGATTACACGGAGTTTGTTTTGGAATAAAATGACAGTTTTTGTGATGGTAAAACAATCCACAAGGACGTGTATCCTTACGTTTTAGAAATTGGTAGCGCATGCGAAACTCGTTGCAAGATATGATGTTTTTCCAATCCTTGGACACGCACTTGAATTTTGTGATGGTTTTCAGTGGCAATCTTATAAGTAATTCCTCTATCATCTCCTTTGGAAAATCCATCTCTCTGCTCTTATAAAATTATGTTAGAGAAGAAACACACATATAACAAGAATATGATTGCCCTAATAATAATTATTAGACAAAAATATGTCTCTTTCTTGAAATCTGCTTGAACACGGGGCAATTGCTTTTATATCCTAAGCGGAATAGAAATCTAAAGTTGGAAAGAATACCAAGAGATAGGTAGTTTCCAAAAAAATAAGAAAAAAACAGAATAGTATGCCGTATGCGTACGGGACCATTGTTTTTCTATCCTAAAATAATTCAAATCTTAATTAGTCTGAAATAATATTACGAGGTACGTAGCTTCCAAGTAATTAAAGGAGAAAAGAAAGAAGGAAATCATATCATATCATATATATAGAGTTAATAAAATGGATAACCTAATTAATCTTAATAGGGAAAATCTATTGTTTAGTACTGCTTTTTCTACTTAATTTGCTCAAAGTCATACGAGTTCAAATAGTATGTTTCATAATAGGGGTCCCCAAATAAAACCTTTATAAAGGGAAAAATTAAAGGTCATACACTAAAAAAAACATATTATTTAGGCTTTAAGCTGTCTCCAATACATATTTAAGAAATAGTCCATTTTTACAAACTATTTTAAGTTTTAGTATATTTGAATTAATTATTAAAGGTTTCAAAAAATAAGAAAAAAACAGAATACAGTAGAAACTCGATAAATTAATACTCGATTATTTAATAAACTCTCTAAGATAATATTTTTGGCCGGTCCCGACTCGGGAATAGGGTGCTAAATTAATAATTCGCTAAAATTATAAGATAATACATTTTTGATAATTTCTTTAGACCCCATATAAAATATAAATTAATAATTCCTTATATATAGCATATTACATGAATGATTTACGAAGGTTTCTTGAAAAATGACTCAATTGTCTTTTGTTTTTTATTGAAATCAATTTCCCCTTAAATCTCGTCTCTAATTTTCCTTAGCATGGTAAGAACTTCTGGTGTTGTTTTCTCATAGCTCAACAAGAAATTGTTCAATGTGATTGCCGCTTTAAGTGGAACCTTGAAAGGTGTTTGTAAACTAACTATTTTACTATAAATTAATAAAATATTAATTAATATATAAATTAATAATTATTAATTTATCGATTAATTAATAACTCTTTTAATTAATAAATTTTGGTGGTTCCAAGTGTATTATTTTATAGAGTTTCTACTATAGTATGCCGTATGCGTACTGGACCATTGTTTTTCTATCCTAAAATAATGGAAATCTTAATTAGTTTGAAATAATATTACGAGGTACGTAGCTTCCAAGTAATTAGAGGAGAAAAGAAAGAAGGAAATAATAATTGTTTCTGAAATACGTACGTGTTTGCAAAGTTGCAACTTATACCTAATTAAAAACTTTTCCAGAGGAACACAATATCAATTAATCATAACTACTGCGAAATTTATCTTGAAATCGTTCTCTTCTCAATTTTCGATTTGTAACCGCTGAAATCATTCTGGTCTCATAACAATCGGTTTGTAACCTTTATTACGTCGTTACAATAAATCGCAACTATGTGCCCGTATGGCCTTATTCCTTATATTCACGAGTTATGTCATGGGATTCATTGCTTGTAAACCAAAATCATATCATATATATGTTGGTTTCCGTGTACGAAATAACAATTAACAATAATTAAGGACTAAACAAGAATAAACAAAAACCAGTGTAATCTTTATTAATTTCGAATTGGAATAGAAATTAACGATTACAACATGTAGGTACTGAATAGTAAATAAAGCAAACGTTATCAGATTATTATCAATTAATAATCTGATGTACTGAATTGCAATAAATAGAAACTGCCGGACTGGAAAGTATAAACTTAACAGCCGGACTGTTCTGATTGAAATTGAAATTACATGACTAAATTGAAACTATTCTAATTATTGAATTAAATTACAGAATAGAAATTACAGCAAAAAAACAGAACTTTAAAGAAATTACAGAAAGGTACAAACAGAATTAAAAGCTACAGCTAAAGACAGCAAATTAAAATACTGAAATAAAAATACAGAATCTAAATAACATAAAAATTAAAATAGACGATGCTACTGTTAACAGTATGCCCTTAACCGGTATTCGCCCAACCACCTTGATGTTTCTGGTTGCGTTGGCGCTTCGATCCCAATGTACAACGTCTCGGATTACTCGCCGAAAACTGGCGACGAGTCGATTTTCGTGTGTGTTATTGTGAGGGGAAGACTGCCTCTTTATAGAGAAATTCTGAAACCGCGGAATTAATGTGGTCATTTAATTCTGGGAGTTACATCCCCAAAATCCGCCTCCATAACTGCTGGAGTTTCAAACTTTCTGAAACTCTATGGACTTCTCTTGTAAATATACAAAAGTCCCTTTTTCAGTAATGTCTCGGATTACTCGCCGGAAACTGGCGACGAGTCGATTTTCGTGTGTGTTATTGTGAGGGGAAGGCTGCCTCTTTATAGAGGAATTCTGAAATCGCGGAATTAATGTGGTCATTTAATTCTGGAAGTTACATCCCCAAAATCCGCCTCCATAACTGCTGGAGTTTCAAACTTTCTGAAACTCTATGGACTTCTCTTGTAAATATACAAAAGTCCCTTTTTCAGTTTAGTATCAGACCCGAGACAAATCCCGCGTCCCGAGACCCGAGCGAGCGCGCGTGTGTGGTACACACTAACCCACTCATGGGTATGTGGACTTGATTAGTTTAACAACTACATGAGATGGACTTGTATTTATAGTGTAAAAATCACTATTGATTTTACAATGTGGGATAACTCTCACGGTTTAATCCCACTTTCTTTTTCATTTTCCAGATTTCGTTTTATTGCCTCTTTCGAGTACCAACATTCGAGTCCAATTATCATTCACACCCATTCTTTGAATAGGTCATGCGATATACCGTTGCGAAGCTTGTCGTACGAGCTACTCAAACACTTTGAGTATGGCCTCAGAAAATCTGAGTAGTCGCATTGAATATTGACTCAAAGATGATTCCTGACCACTCGGAACAATCATGTTTAAAATACATGTTTTCTAACAATTTTTCCAACAATATATTGAGTTAATAAAATGGATAACCTAATTAATCTTAATAGGGTAAATTTATTGTTTAGGACTACTTTTTCTACTTAATTTGCTCAAAGTCATACGAGTTCAAATATTGTGTTTCATAATAGGGGTCCCCAAATAAAACCTTTATAAAGGGAAAAATTAAAGGTCATACACTAAAAAAAACATATTATTTAGGCTTTAAGCTGTCTCCAATACATATTTAAGAAGTAGTCCATTTTTACAAACTATTTTAAGTTTTAGGATATTTGAATTAATTATTAAAGGTATCAAAAAATATTTTTTTCATTTAATTGTTAAAATCTCTCTCTATCTCAAATATTTGTATGTAGGGATCCATCATCGCCCCGCTCCGCCGTCACTGCAACTCACTTCCAACGTCATCGTGTGGTGGGAACTTCAAAAACATTGCTATGATAGTAAAAGGATAATGACGGTTAATTTTCTAACAAGTTGTTTAGTGACTACTTTTGTGATAGTTTTGTGACGGTTTATTCGATTTGTGACAACTTTGTTACAGAATTTTCAATTTTTGACAAGCTTGTGAAATTATTTGATTGTCACTACATTAACATTAATTTGTAGTGAAGCCGGTCTCCCACGAGCACACTTTGTGGGCGCTCAGTTTCTCTCTCTCCGATGAGCACAGTCAGATCTCCGACGAGTACAACCAGTATCTGCAAGCACAATCTGATCTTCGATGACGACTTTTTGAATACCATTTTCTATCTCTGATAAGAGAAACCTCTATCTCAAGTATCTCTCTCAGTCTCTCTTCCCTCCGTTACGCCATGCATCTGTCGCCTCTCACCAGGGCCACCGACGCATCAATGTTATCGAATCCTATAATCTAATAGAGGCATGAACTGATTTTGTGAAATAGATTAAATTGATTAATTGCTAACCTGGTCTACTTTATTCAAATCTTGGTGCTTAGACCCCTCGATTAATTAATCATGTAAAATGTTTTAAAAAATCACTTATTCGCACATATTCTTTCATAAATAATTACAATTCCGACCATAAATTGTTTTAAAATAAAATCATATATTATTTTTAAATGGTCATAGGCTACGGCAAAAAACAATTTTCGAATGACCATAGATTGTTCAAAATGACTCCTACTATTTTCAAATTACCATAGACTGTTATACAATAATTCATATTGTTTTCAAATGAACATATATTGCTTTCAAACGACCCGATACTGCTTCAAACGATCACAAACTGTTTTAAAATGACATAGCTTGTTTTTAAATGACTCGAACTATTTTTATAATAACTTAGACTGTTCTTAAAATGAGTTAAACTGTTTTTAAATGACCATGAGTGGTTTTACAATGAATAATGATTTAGATTGTTTTCAAATTACCATAGACTATTTTAAAACGACTAAAATTATTAATAATGAATGACTCAGACTATTTTAAATGACTCAAACTGTTTCTAAAGACCATAGACTATTTTTAAATGACCCCGACCGTTTTCAAATGACCATCTAGTGCTGTCAAATGACTCCAACTCTTTTCAAACAATGATAGATTAGACTATGTTAAAGATTACCATAAAATGCTTTCAATGACCTTAAACTACCATAAACAGTTTTCAAATGACGGAGACTATTTACTTTCGGTTAATGCCTCAGTGATTTTGTCGTTTATATTGTTTTAGGATCATTCTAAATGACTCGAAGTGTTTTACTATAGAGTTATTGCTGTGTTTTTTTTGTCGTTTAGACTGTTTTAAAAATAGTTTAAATTATTTTATTCTTTCTATTTTTGTATTCTATGGTTTTTAAAGTTCTTTGCCATTTTTAGACGTTTTTTGAACTTTTCGGTTGTTCCCGCCTTTTTTGTAGTTCTATTTCATTTGTTAGTGATTTCGTTCTCCTATGATCTTATCATATTATTACGCATTTTTAAATATTTTGTTAGCATTTTTTTTCAGGAAACCTTCACAAAATACAAAACATAATGAAGAAATAGCATTTTTTTTAAATGAATAGATAGTAGTCTTCTTTAAAAAAAAATAGCAGTCTGAAAGCCAGAAGTCCAATACTGGGTCGAAACGGTGAATTATACGATAAACAGTATATTAGTTTAGACAAGTTGCATGTCTATCAAATTTCTACTTAAAAGCTAGATGGCTATAAAGCTTCTAACTTTAGCAAATGAAGAAAATAATATAATATTTACTACAGAAACACACACCAAAAAATGAAAAGTGAAGGTGGAATTGGTATGATACTGTTGGTATTTTTATTATACCGTTATCGTACCTGTATGATATGAATTTTCTTCGTACCATTATCGTATCACACATTCGGTATACCACACTTTTGTTATTCCGTATATTCGGTAAAGTAATGGTATGACACATTAGCAACATAAAATAGCACATAAAAAATGTCGAATAAAACCATCTACAACTAATAACATTGATAAAGCATTAACTTTGGTCGGTTAAATTATGCTCGTCAACGATAATAATTAATATGATCGAATATAATAAGTTGGACAATGTTATCTTTTTTTATTGATCGATGAGATTACAATAGATTACAATGCTTTGTTACAAATATTTTTAGTATTCTAATGCTCGGTGTATTTCCTCGGGCTTTTAACTTTGTCTTGTAGTTGGTCCGTACTTTTTTAGTGAGATAAGCTCTGAAAAGTCTTTGTACTAATCTCTCTTTTTCTGCTTTGAATTCAGATAATCCCATTGTACTGCTATTTGACTCTATTTATAGGGGTATGTACTCCCTAGGATGTTGACAAGTGTCGCTCTCATCTGTCAACTCATGAACTTTTTGAGTGTTGGGCCTGTTAATTGAACTTCTAACTCCAGTGGATAATTACTCTTATAACTATTAAAGTAAAAGACCACTATATCCTTATCCCAACTATATTTGCGTTGGTTATCTATTAAAAACATACGGGTTGGGTTATTACCGAATATCGTTTAACGTATATTATTTTCATGTCGTATCAACCTTTGTTACGCTTTGGAAGAGACAGAGACTATAATGTGTTTTTTTCTTTATTTGAGAATAAAACTTGGATTTTTTTGTGGACAGTTGTATATTAGTAATAAAATAAAATGTTATAATTTCTTATGGGTATATTAGTAATTTCATATATATAAGAAAAAAAATGAGCCCCTATAGTTTTGGCTCAGTTTTATGCTTTCAAAAGGGTTTTAGGGCCGTTCCTGTGTAAATCTAAATAAAAACGGCGATGATCCCATATTCCAGACATATATAGTAAATGATCATATCCACAAAAATATTCCACATTTCCACATTATAATTTTGGAGAATAATTGAAGAATTGTCAGTCCAAATGAGCATCTTAACAAAAATAAAAAACAAACATTAAATTACCTAAATTAACAAGCAAATGTAAAAATTGGGGAGTAAATAAACTATACATATATAAAATTATGAGGATAACCATCCATTCAATTAGTGATACAATAATTTTACAAATGTTCATTAATATGCTTTGTATTCTATGATTATTATTGAAATAAAAAAAAATATTAGTTAAAAATCACCTTTTATAAGATTTTTCAAATTCAAGTGCTAAGCCGAAACTAATTTAAGTTTCAGTCATCCGACCCAATAAAAACAGCTTCAAAGTGGTTTTAACCTTACAAAATAACTTATAATCTATACGAGAAAGATATTAAAATGTAAAAAAATAACTTAAAATTTGTTTTTAAGCTTAAAAAATAGATTATAATCTACCCAAGAAATATATTAAAATGTAAAAAACAACTTTTAATGTTTGTTTGAATTATTAAGTAAAAAAAATACCAAAAAATTACGAAAATAATATATATTTTTTATCACTTATAAGGTGACATAGAATTAAAAATATTATAAGAGTAGTGAATTATAAATATAAATATTCTTAAAAGGTGAACGGCCACCAAAGAGCCCGGTATATAATCACACCCAGCGGATTAAGGTGATTTTAATAGTCATTTATCAAAATTAAAATTAAACGATCAAAATAGAATCAGATTTTCTGGTGAATTCGGTCATCGTCAATGATAACTAGTGGTCAGTGTTCTAAAAGGAGCGCCTATGTGCAAATTAGGTGTAGCTTAGGCGGTAGGCGCGGTCTAAAAGCCTAAAATATTAGGCAGGATGAAACAGAATTAGATGTTAAGCGGCCAATTTCGCCTAAAATGCGTATTTGCGCCTTTTTAAAAACATATCAGTACTAGTAAATTAAAAAAACGCTCTTCTTTTAAAAAGTTACATTTTGACAAAATGTAACTTTTTAAACCTTCCATAAAATAGAGAATTTGTTCATCTTCTAAGAAAAGCATATAATAGAGGTCTACATCATAAATGATTTTAAACCTTCCATAAATCAACGCAGTTTGGGTTTTACATGCAAGTGAAAAAGTGATAAAAGAGTTGGACCATCTCCCAATGGAACACAACAAAGCACATCGCACTGTTTTTAGTGCGATTTTCAAGGGTACTCGAACATATCACTAAATTTGTGCAATTTCAACATCATTTTGGTTCAAGTGAACATTGTTACATTATATTTAGTGTCACATTATTCATCCGCACAATCTTTCGTGTATATTAACAAAATTGAAAAATAAATTTTATAAAGAAACATTACAATTAAGAAGTCTGATTTTTATACTACACTTTTTTCTGAAAAAACGCACAAACCGTACAAAAAATGTACGGTTTGCAGTGATTCAGTGCAAACCGTAAATTAAATCTATGGTTTGCAACTGTGTAATTTTTCAGTGCAAACCGTAGATTAAATCTACGGTTTGTACTGAAAAATTACACAATCAGTCCTTGCGTCAAAATTACACAGTCAGTCCCTGCGTCAAAATTGCACAGTCAGTCCATGCGTCAAAATTACATAGTCAGTCCATGAAAAAATTACACAGATTTTTTCTTTAAAACCCCAAATAATCAAGGACAATAACCATCAATTTTCTCAACAAAAAAACCTTAAATCATCAATCAAATTTCGCCTACAAAAACCGCAAATCACCAATCAAAAAATATACCTTAATTCAAGGTATTTATTTATTCCCTAATTTATTATTTATTTTGTGTAGTTCAATTTGTAAAATAGGAAAAAATATATAAAATATGTCAATTGATTATTCACTTAGCGATTATAATTTCTTGTTATTTGTTTATATTAATTATAGAAAATTAGAATTGTTGATATTTGTCCCATTTTATAAAAAAAAAATAGGGTTTTTATTCAAATTTTTTTATTTAGATATTTATTACTAATTGTTTGGTTATTATGTTACATGTCTATGTTCCTTATTTATTTTGATTGGGAAAAATAAAAATAGTTAGGCTTTATTAATATTTACCCGTTTTGAAAATTAGGTGTTTTATAAAATTAGGTTTTTTAATTAGTTTGTTTGCCCAAATCACCGATCAAAAAAAGATACCCTAATTCAAGGTATTTTTTTATTCCCTAGTTTATTATTTATTTTATATAGTTTTAATTTGAAAAATAGGAAAAAAGATATAAAATACGTCATTTGATTAATTGATTATTCACTTAGTGTCATTTTTCAATACCCAATTTGTCTACTCTGGGATCTTGTACACAATTGACTAGACTAGTATTTATTTCTTTAGTATTTAGTCTTGATTGGTTTTCAAAAAAAAAAAAAAGGGTCTTGATTGGTTGCGACTTTTAAGCTCGATATCTTTAAAAATATTAATATCAAGCTGGAATTGCATTTGATTGAACATGTTATAGAAAAAAACGATTAGTTGGCGGCTTAGGACCCATCTCATATGACAGATTAGCCTCATATTTGATGCCTCAAATCTTTTACTATTGTTGCTAATGTGGAGTTCAGTTACCTCATCTCGTACAAGCTTAATAAAACTTATTAAGTGTAGAGGATACGAATATATATGTGGCCAAATGACTAATAAATTGAAAGGCAAATTTGATGAAGAAGTACTTGCGTTTTATGCCTCTGAGCTTTACAACCTTGACATTATTACTAATCAAGCACTTTAAACATTGATAGAGTTTCGACGAGTTTGCTTGCTCCTTAATTTCAGTTATGGTCGTCCCAACTTTCTTAAGAAAGTAGGATTTCTACATATGTGTTTCTAGATTCTAAACCTTTCTGGGGGTTCCAGTCATTTTCCAGTAATGTTTTGATGTCAGTTGATTCGACTCATGGTGTATGTCATGGTGATCATCATCTTATCAAAATATGCTTAACTACTTTGTCATTCACTACATTAATTGAACATTGTTTTAATAAGTCTCGATATTAATCACTTCGGATTTTGTCTTGGTTGTATCTAGGAATCGTCTCCGGTATGATCTTTCCTCCGATTTATGTGAAGTACGGGGATAGAATCAAGGTATTAGGAGAACGTTCAAGGCTTCAGTGTAAACGTATATACAGTTGGATGGATGAAAAAGCATTACGAAGAATCAAGGAAAAGGTTGCGGGTGGCAAGAAAGAGAAGGAAAAGAAAATAGAGTAGTCGGCTTAGACTCTCTGCCACTGTGGTCATAACATACTTCAACAACTCATGTTCCTTTTAATTTGTATTAAATAAATTTGGAAGTCTTGTGTAAATAAGTCGAGTATAAACAAGGTGTGTACACATGATTACTAGTTATTACAGGAGGTTGATTATATTTTAGCAATTTTTGTTAGAGTGGATTTTTGGTGGCCAACTCCAAGAGGAAGTTAAGTTGGTTACTATCGGGGATTATATCACCCCGTGATCCCCGTAGTATTTTTTTAACCATAAAACTTGTTGAAAATCCAGGAGGAAGCTAAGTGGAAGTTAAGTTGGTTACTATCGGGGTTATATCACCCCCGTGATCCCCGTAGTATTTTTTTTAACCATAAAACTTGTTGAAAATGCAGTTTTGAGACCTCTCACGATTTCCTTTTTACGCTTCTAACATAATAGTTTATGTAAATTCGACCATTTTTTGCTTCGTTCCTATATGGCTCAATGGTAAGGCATCTGATTTCAGATATAAGGTTGCGTGATTCCCGTCGTGTTGAAAACTGTCTCCACAAATTGTTGATGCATTAGTTTTGGTGAGCTTCTCTGCAACTCCACTCGGAACTTTTTACCTTTATTAGTATAAGCCCAATTTGATGCCTTAGTAATTGACACAGCCTACTACTTTGCTCCATAAGAATGGCCCCCATACTATACTATGCAATGCTTGTGTACCAGGTCGGATAGCGCTTAGCAGCATTGAACACGGTGTCTCAAGCTGTGAACGATTCATCGGAAAGAACAGACCTGGATGAACATGTCATTCAGTATAAAAATTCTAAATGCTAAAATTGCACATCCAAACAATTCTAATTAAATTGAGACAAAGGTTTAAAATTTAAGTAAAAAATTCCGATTCTTCATTTCTTACATTGAGCAAAAAACAATTACGTTGAACAAAATGTACAAAACAACTAAATTAGAACTAAAATGGGTTACATGTGATTTTATACCCAGTTTTTTCTTCTTCTGAACTTGTACTCCCAACTATTTTTTTATGATTTACTACCCAGTTTTAGAAAAAAACCGTTAAATGTAAATTGTGTATTGATTAAGTATGCAAAGTGACTAAATTTATATAAAAATTCAGTAATATCTCCTATATTTTAAAATATCAGTGTAAAAGTTGTAATTTATCATTTAGATATATCTAGTCATGTATATAGTAAATATTGATATAAAAAACTTCATATTTTTCATCGTAATATTGATTAAGTATGCAAAGTGACCAAATTAACCATGCAAATGGATGAAAAAGTTATAGTTGAGGGGATTAATTTTAAAAAAATAAAGTTAAAAACATTTAATCATGCTAAAGTTATAGCTAGAGGTAATAATTAAACAAAACAAAAGTTGGGATACCGAATATAAATTGTTGACAACTTGGGATAAACTAAAATCTATAAAAAAAAATGTGTAATTTTGACACAGGGACTGACTGTGTAATTTTGACACAGGGACTGACTGTGTAATTTTGACGCAGGGACTGACTGTGTAATTTTTGAGTACAAACAATTACACAGTTGCAAACCGTAGATTTAATCTACGGTTTGCACTGAATCACTGCAAACCGTAGATTTTTTTGTACGGTTTGTGCGTTTTTTCAGAAAAAGTGTAGAATAAAAATCCAGCATATACAATTAATTAGAAAGAGGATACTAGCTATACATTAACAATAATATTGACACAAAAAACTCATTTTCATAGAGATTATAAACAGGGACGGTCCAGTATTTTTAGTTGTCCAAGACTGTCTCCCGATCCTTACTAAACTTAGGTCTCTCTCCCCCCCCTTATAAACATCAAAAGAATTACGTGATCAACTTACTACTTCTTGAGAACTTCCACCATGGAATCATTGGACTCCTCCACTTTAAAACTCTTACGGTTCATGTCCTTAGCTTTTTTTTTGCATAATTCTAAGTTGTTCACTACGAAAATATTATTGCAATGTGGTTGTACACTATTCAAATCTTAAAAAAAAAATATTCTACTTCTTAATTAAATTCATATAAACCTAATTTTCACAAATTTGTTGCTTGTCAATACTACCCTTATTTAATATGTCTACAAGTTTTGTTTGGCCAATATGTGTTGTAAAATGTATCCCTCTTTATTTTTTCTTGGCAATAAATTTATTACTTGATGTGTTTTACCTTTTTCCTAATAGATTTGACCCACGTTGGTTTGTAGAATATCCTAATGATGTTTTTTTGTAATAATTTTTTTTATGGAAAAAATAACTTCAAAATTTTATTATTTTATCTACAATTACTAATAAAATATTTAAATTACAGGAGTTGATAATATTATTTTCTTAAAATTAAAAAGAGTGTGTTTCAAAGAATATAGTAGTTTTTAGTGTGAAATTTGTTAAGGATGAGTTGAGGATGAAATATTGGATATAACATAAAAAAAACTACACTATTGTAGTATGAAAGTTGTACCTATATATTGAGTGTTGCTTAAATAAACAAACACACAACTTTTAAGTTTTAAGTAATTGTTTCTAAAGTACGGAGTAAAATTATCAATGTAACCAACCAATTAGCATTTTATTCGTACAGGAAGATTATTTTACTGATCCCGAATCATGCTTTTTGTTGTGACATAGGGGGACAAAATACAGGGTGAATTCGTACTCCTTCAGATTCATATTAACATAACTAGTACCTATTATTTGTTTAATTTATTCTCATTAATAATGTTAGCCCACCTCAATATATATACTGAACTTCAAAAGGAGACCTTTAAATCATCCTTAAAGAAAATGGGTCATTTTGGAGACAGCTTAGTTACGTGCCAAATCAACTCTATTTTAAATTGATGGCTTCTGAAACCTCTTTTTTTTTTTCTTTTTTTCTTGCAAAATAAATTGTTAATTTATACTAGAAAGTAATATATATGCACATTAAATTGTACTTTCAAAATTTTGAACCTAACGTAGCTCACCGGTTTCTTTTCAGTGTAATGCTCACATAAAATTGCTAGAAATTATATAGCTGGTTCCTCTAAATACAAGTAATATAAAATATATAAAAAGTGTGACAGTTAATTATATTGTATTCGTGCCTCTCTGTGACGGCTATAGCTGACAATCTCATCAGTGATTTACTATCATTACCGAAGAGTGATTGTAGTGCTTCAACGGACTGCTAACGTATGTACTTGTTTATTGACGAGAATGGCGCAAATTTCGAAACGAGTTGTAGTTTTTGATGAGCTGTTAGATCAATTGCTACATGAATTTATTTTATAGTTTGACAGGTGATGCGGAAACTTGCAACCATGATGTTGGTTTTAGTGGAAAATTCTTGTATATTGAAATTCAAGTTTTTTAATAGTACTACGTACATATACTAATTAAATTGGATTATTGTACGTTGAGACTCTTTGTAGAGTCAATTGTTTTAAAGTATGTGACCATTTGGAATCTTAAAGTATGGGAGGGTACATTTGGATATTCATCTACTACTTTTTAATATGATTGCAAAGCCACGTAGGAGGGAAATTTGTGTGAGAAAAGACAAATAGCTCGTTGGTACGTACGTACAGACCCCTATTTTACTAAACACTCTAAACGCATTCTCTATATATACATTATACATATGCATTTCGTTAATACTATATCATATTACATCTGTTCTGCATAACATAAATCTCTCTAGCAAATATGGGTTCAAACAAGAAGACTTTGTGCAGGAACTTGTTCGTTTTGAAAAACTGTGGACTCACTCATTGTCCAGTAAATTTATTTTATTTCTCCCTTGTGTTTTTGTTCATTTTTTTTTTGTTTAGTGGTACTATTATCTATATTCGGTTGTGTGATAGAAATATATGGTAGGCAAATGAGTTGAAGTTGTTTTTATTAGATTAATTTTCACGGTTTAATTTGCTGATATTCATATTAATGATTATGTGCTAGAAACTGTAATGAACTGAGTTGTATATTCAGTTAAGTTTTCCATTTTAGATTGGGTTCTCAATAATACTTGGTGTTTTTGTGGTTTCTTTTGTTCATCGACAATAATATTATTTTAATTATATGCTAAAAGGGTTAGTTTAAGAGTTCATTTTTGTTAATCATTCTTAATGGCAACTGTAACTATATAATATCCTTAGACTCTTAGTATGTAGAGTTGATATTTTTTCATTTATATATGTTTCTCGAATTGGTTGATATTTTTATTTATTGTGTTAATATTTTTATTTAGTACTAGAGACGGTAATGAGCTCACTTGTATTCACTTGAGTTTTCCATTTTAGATTGGGTTTTCAATAATATTTGGTGTTTTTGTGGTTTATTTTGTTCTTTGGTAAAATTACTTTAGTTACTGTATATATGGTTTCATTTTTATTTTAATCATTCTTAAGCGCAACTTAACTACATAATCGCCTTAGACTTAGTATGTAGAGTTGATATTTTTTCATTTAAATATAGTTTCTCGGATTTGTTGATATTTTTATTTATTGTATTAATATGTTGATTTTGTGCTAGAAACGCTCAGCAATGGAGGTTAAACTTTATTCTATCAATTCTTAAACATCTCAATTCTATTTACAAGTTAAACAGTTCAAAATGTGGTTAGAAATTGGATTTGTTGTATGTTTGTGTTTATTGGTATTAAAAGGCACGGCCCAAATGGCCTTTTGCAGGTAGTCCAATGTTTTTGGGCAAAATTTTCAGCCCTGTTTCATTTATTTACTGTATCTTGTATTTTCTTAAATAATGACCAAAAAAACCTTAAATGACACATCCTGGATAACATAAATATATCCAATTTCTTGGAAACTTAAACTCAATTTTTTTTATTGGTACTAACAAATGAGTTTACTTTTGTTTTCATCACTCTTAAGCACATCTTCATTTCAAAAAAAAAAACAAAAAAACTCTTAAGCGCATCTGAAGTTACATGATCTCATTTTGCATTTAGAATTTGTGTTTTTTCATCAGATTAGGTAAGGTTTCGCGGATTTGTTGATATTCTTTTTGTTGGTTGTATTATTTTAACCTTGTGCTAGAAAGAGTTAGCAGTTGAGTTTAATTTGTTTCCATCATTCTTAAATCTTAAGCAGATCATAAGCTACATTTGAAATCTCATTTCCTGTTAACTGTTAATTTTTTCAATTAGATTGGGTTTTCAAACAGTATGCTAGATTGTGTTTTCACGCTTTTCTTTTCTTACTGTAATTGGGTGTTTCATTTATATATAAATCACTTGATTTTTTGTGTGTGTGCGTGCTAGATTAGAAATTGAGTGAAATATTTTTCTCATAATTTTTTAATCACAATCATAATTTTTTTCACTGAAAATTTGGTTAAATTGCTTTCATCACTCTTAACCACACCTGGATTGCCAATCTACATGAGCTCATTTGTATATACAGTTGAATTTATTCTTTTACATGTTTTGTTCATATTTTTTGTTTATTGGTACTATTATTTATATTCAATTGTTTGATAGAAATGGTTAGCTGTAGAAAAGTTTCCTCTCTCTGTTACCTACACGTATCTCTACATTTTCTTTCATTAGCAAATGAGTTCAATTTTGTTTACATCATTCTTTAAGCGCATCCGAAGCTACATGATTTGCATTGCATATACAATTCTAGTTTTTTCATTAGATTAGTTTTCACGGATTTGCTGATATTCCTTTTATTGGTTGTATTATTTTGATCGCTTGCTAGAAAGAGTTAGCAATTGAGTTTATTTTTTCTCCATCATTCTTAAGCTGATCATAAGCTGCAATTAAAATCTCATTTCTGTATACAGTTAAATATTTTCAATTAGATTGGGTTTTCAAACAGTGTGCTAGATTGTGTTTTCACTTTTCCTTTTTACTGTAATTGGTTTTTTTTTTTCATTTCTATATACAAAAATACATCACATAATTGATAACCACATGCAGTAACTTCAATTTGGGAATCATTTCCAATCTAATTTGTATCCCTTTTTTCCTTAAATAGATAATGGGCATGAATGCATGATTGTGATTAGGGAATAAGAGCTATTTTGAATTGCAGAATCTTAAAAATGAAAGTGAATCCAGAACATAGGAGCGTCTCGTTAGTCTGGTTGTTTATATTTTGTTCTTTATTCAATCAGATTGTTAAGTCTCCTTTGAGTTTATTGTATGCGTAAGGTCTAAGGTTGAACTTTTAATTATGTAGAAATTGTTATTATGTGAGCTTTGATTGTCTCAGGTTTTGCTTTACAAGCTGGTTCTCTTGAACTAGTAGTCAGTTTGATGGATGTTAGCTCGAAATTATAATACTGTTTCTTCAAGTTATAATACTTGTACTAAAAAAAGTTTTTTAAAGTGCAGAAAGCTCATGACGAGAAGGAGCTGCGTATTCAAACGATCCCCGCACGTGCAGATTACAAAAAGAAGGTAAATTACATAAAATATATGATGTGTATTTTTTTATAATTTTTTTGAGTAATTGTTCTTTATGTAATTCTCATATACAAAGGTATCGACAATGTTTTTAGCTGCATACAAAAAAATGATAGAACTAAGGTGTGCACAAGTCACCATAGCCTCTTATCCTGATATTAGCATTTACCCCAAACAATCAGGACTTTTATATGCATAGACCTAAGTCAGTACTTTAACCAAGTTTAATAATCTTTTCTCCCGCCCCTGCACCATCATCGGGTTTTCCTGAGCCACTACCCTCCTCCTTTTTCTGTCTTCTTCCTCTTCCTCTTTTTGCCAAATTGTATCACCAAGTGCAAATCATGATCACCACCATTAACTGGCTAGTAAAACCTCATCAAATCCCCAGCTTCCAAATTATGCTCGTTTACAATATCTTCCCATCCATCCAAAATCAAATAATTCTTTGAAGACAACCTCTGGTAAACCATTATCACGTACCAGTCGGCATTCTTCCAGTCGGTCAATTTCACCATCTCCTTGTCACGTCATTCAGCCGACGTTATTCTGAAACCTGACATCTCCAATCTCCCACACCCTACATCAGCCTCCATTAAACACAGCTCCCAGCAAAGCTCCTCCTTACGAACAGGACCCACGTTCTGAGATCTTACTCTTCGTCTCAATTCATGATGGGCAATAAAATTATTTGCACCCCCGATAGGGTGGTAATTTCTGAAAAACCGAATCCTATCGTTATGAATCAAACAGTGATGAGCTGCATACTTATCCCAGCCTCGAATGATAATATAGGATTCTTCATCTTCAAAAACTACGTATTTCCATCTTTCATCTTGATTTCCGTAGTCGGTGAGGCGGAGAATGAACTCATTCAGATGGTGAGGTGGTCGAGGGGCATCCATGCGCAGCCTGTTGCTATGTGAGACCCGCACTTCGAACAGGGATGGCTCACAATTCTTCTGATGATTTATACAAGTCTTTTATGTCTGCTTGAGGTATGGGCATATAGACTCGGATCAAATCACGCGGGACTAAGCGGTTGCGTTCCGTATAGGCATTCAGCCCTTTGTTGATTATATAAGTGTTGTCATTGCTGTTGTAAATGAGTGCCATGTTCCAGCTTTCCCCACGAGGAACGATAAAGTATAAGGTCTCTTCGGGATTGGGAAATATAATCTGAGGGAAGTATTCTGACGCTATCACTAAGGGATGACGAGGCGGTTTCCTTCTGAGATTTGGAGTTCGAAGATGAGCTGTTCACCTGGTTCGATATGTTCTTGTTCGATATCTTCTTTGTTAGCGTCCGAATTGGTGGAATCGGTATCGTAATTTTGGATTTGTATGTCCCCGTCAGAATCCTCTTTGGATGAATCAGCTCTTTCTTCTTTTCTGAACCGGATTCTTGGCTAGTGCAAAGTTATCAAGAGCCTGTTGCCGCTGCTTAATTTCCAATTTCTAGTGTTAATTATGTTTAAAAGAGTAGACCCACAAAAACTTGCAGTATCACAACTAGTTTACTCAATCTAATTGTTCCTTTAGAATAAATGGGTAGCGATATGTAACGTTGATGGAAACTGCTATCCCTCCTACTTCATGTTAACCGCTAGAACAAGGCTTAATTGATAATGCCCTCGGAGAAGTGCACTCATGAGAGTGCAGTCCCCACGACAAGACCCATCCCAGTGGTGGCCTCTGCCACTCACTTTTTGAGTCACCTAAATTCATTTATCAAAAGATTATTGTTATTATTTGGAAGTATCTGATTATTTATTTGCCACATGTACGTTAAATTCTATGTTTTTATTTATTTATTTAGGATTGCTATGCTACATCCCATGGACAGTTTTGCTACTTAGGAGCTGCGTGTCTCGACATCCATGGAGATGAGATGACGTTGGGTGTATGTAAGATGTATGCGAAGACCGGACGCTGTTACTTTCCAACCGACTGCCCCTTACAGACACATACGATTGCAAAACCAGCTGCTCCCTACGCACCGAATCATGCCATCTTTTATAAGCGTATCAATAAGATACCTTAGTATGTTTCTTAATGTCAGCTATTTATGAACATATTATATTTGCGGTTGAGATTGTGCGGTTTAAATTATGTTACGGAATATTGATTATGTTTTAAGTATTTATCTTTTGTGACTTAATTCTATTTGTCTGTAGCTATTCAACCTATGAAAGTTCTACTACTTAAATCATTTGATATCATTTTGTTTGTGCCTGAGGAGTAACTCTTAGTAGACCCACGTCTCTCTCTGTCAATTTGAATCTCAATTAATAGTAATATAACTAGAAATTGAATTGCTAATATGGAATGAAGTATGTATTCGGTAAGATTATTCTTATTAGATTTTCTTCTCATTTTTCTATTAAAACGTTTGTTTCTAAAATATTATTCACTGATTTCTTATCCTATTACAGTATGTTCATAAATTTGCTTAAATTTTTCTTGACAATCAATTTTTTATTTTCTTTTTTATTGATGTGCCGGTAATTAAATGGTATCACTGCATTTTTAGTCTATCGTTCTAAATTTTAATGCAAATAAAACTTTTTTACATTTTTCCCCCTGTAAAATACCGGATTACCAATACAATTGACGGATGATCTAAGCATCGAGATTAACTTTTAATTGTTAACTTCCTTATTTAAAGTATATTATTTGTTTTGGGATAATTTGGTTTCCTATATGATTAGGTTTTTAAATTAAATCGTGTTGTACCAAGGAACCAAATATAACGAAAAATAATTACATGAAAGGTCCGCATAGGTGTCCCAACTAATATATTTTTTTACTTTTAATTTTAAATTAATTTTATTTTAATTATTTTGAGATTTATTAATAGGTGTTGGGTTTTACAGAACGACACACCCTTTTTTTTTTTTTTAGACCAGGTTTAATCAAGAACCTTTTAAATTTTTTTTTGTAAATCTATGTTATTAGAGTCCAAATCGTATACCTCCTCTTCTCTATCTCTTTCGTACCTTTTTGCTTATTTTCACTCAAATTTTAAATTTTCAGAACTTGTTCCACAAATTTATAGTGTTTTATATTATATTGTATTAAAATTTTAAAACATTTGGACATAATATTGTTTTAGACAATTTTTCTAAGATTTAATATTTAATTTACACTAATTTATACATTTATTACAACATAAATTACGTGTGAATTATTTTTTAAAAATAATTATTTGAATTTATTAATACATGTCATTGTATGATTTTTTTAAATATTTTTTAAAAAAATTGGATAAAATAAAAGAGAAGACACCGAATTTGGTAGTAATATATCATTCTATTATAATAAGTGAAACCAACAGAAATGAGTCTGTCCAATTTTGTCCAATTTTTTCAAAAATACATTCGTTATGTTTTAATAATTACCAATATACCTAATCTGATTAATTAACAATTTGTCATCACTATATTTTCCTAATTACGGATCTAGACTAAATTAATTACCAATTTGTTTTAACCTGCATAATTACAATAAATGATACCAAATTTGAATATTATGTTCAAAATAAAATATATTACGATATTTATGACATTACGTGTATCACACGCAACGCGTGGGTAAAATTTACTAGTATATAATATTTGGACTCATATGACTATGTATATACATATTTTCATTTAAGTTTAATATTTACAAATGAACTGGAATCTTTGTTCATGGAACAAAATCAATGGACATGAAGAGGGACAAATTAACAGAATTAAATAATAAATTGGGTGCGAGTTATGAGGGTTCACATTTAATACAAGGGATAACTATGCTGTAACATACTGTTACAACTGTGCAAATAAAAAAGAAACATGTGTACCATTAACTTAGGTACTAATTACCCTAGTCAGTTAACCCATTTAAATGACAATTTAGAATCTTATTTTAAAAAAAACTCGGTTGTTTTGAACTTTCTGACTATTTTACAAAAAAATACGTATTTTTTGAACTTATTTACAAATAGATACATATGTTATTAAAAAATTAAAAAAAAAAAATTTTAAATTAAAAACCAAAATTAAAAAAAATATGTGTGATTCTGTCTGTTTTTGTCTAATCATGTTCAATCATGTATGTCTCATCTTGTTTAATCATATTTAATCATGTCTAATCTTTTATGTCTAATATTGTATGTCTAATCATGTACAATCATGTCTAATTCTGTTTGATATCATGTACAATTTTTTTGATTTTTTGTATATTTTTTGTTTTTTACGATATATATACTTAATTTTAAATAAGTATAGGTAGCTAATTATAAAAAAGTACATGTTGGTAAGTTTTTGTAATTAAATTGATTGCTATATAAATATTTGTAATTCTATGTTAATTCTTTCTTTGTCTTTTGATCTTCTTTCCTTCGTCGCCGTTTTTTTTATTATAATTCGAAGATATCATAGTTAATGTATATCGTGTAGTAAACTAGCAGTTATATCTTATAGAAAGATATTCTAATGATTTCTTACCTTGTCGCCATTATAGATGTATAATTACCAAAATTGATGGTCACCATAACAAATAAATAAAATCTAACAAAATTTAGTTGCATAAATAAAAAATAAGTGTTTTTTCCCTAACATTAAAAAAAAACTTTGCTTTTATTATGATTTTATTTTTTTGGCATTAAAAATAAGCGGTTTTTCCCTAGCATTAAAATTTTAGTTATTTTGACTAATTTGATCATTTAACAATTTGAATTCGATTTTAACACTATAGCCAGAAATAATGATGAATAAAATGTAACAATCTTTCCTCGTTAACTATTATTATGTATATAAGAAGGTGAATAAATTAAATATGAGGTTATTTATGTTTTTACATGAGCAGTTTATAAGCAAAGAGAAAACAGATAAATGTATGTATTTATACTATTTAATCACAAATAATTTAAGATGGGAGAGAAAGATTTAATAAGGATATAATCAGATAGGAGAGGTTTTAGTAATGGTTAACTCTTAACCAGAGTAATTAGTGGCTAAATTAGTGGGACACATGTCTCTTCTTTATTTCTCCAGAGTAATTAGAGATTTTAGTTTGTTAACACTTAAAAACCATCCATAATAGTTTTGTTAACTTTTTATTTTTAACTAATGACATATCATCATTTAAAAAATTATTAAATGACACGTAACTATATTAATTTAAACACCCACATTAGTTTTAACTTTAACAATGTTATTTTTAAGTAAAAATTAATTATTCAAAATATGGTACTATGGATAGGTGTTGGGAGAAAATAAATAGCACTATGGTAGAGATAGAAAATATATGCGTGAGTAACAGTTAATTGTGGGTGTGAGATAGACTTTTTTGTAATGTTATCAAGTAATAACAATTAAAAAGATTGTTATCTTTAACAATATTTTTAACATTTATAAACTTAACACACACTTTAACACAACTAATGAGGAGACAAAATTGCATTGTTAGCTAATATTTTTAGTTAACAATATAGATAACAACATTATTATAGATGCTCTAACAACATGATTTTTACAGTATTAAATGTGAACCCGAGTTATGAGGATACCAGTGAAAATTATTTAATGATGTGGTTAGTGAACGTGAGATGCCAACGTGGGTTAAGGACACGGTAAATAAAGTAATCCTTTAAGTTAATATATACTTAATCAAGTCATGTTGAGTAACATCTTATGTGATAGGACGGATTTACCTAATAATTACTGCTCGATAAAATAGAGAAGCTTGGTCTCAACTTTAAACTAGTAAGCTGGCAAGAAAATAAATATTATTGGCTCATCGGGCATGGATCTTATAGGTTTTAAAAAAAAGTTACACATTTATCATGTACATCAAAATTGATTAAAAAGTTAGACATTTATGCTAGCTATCAAATATATTGCAATTTATAAGCAAATGAACCCATGTAAAATTTTGCTATCAAAACACTGATAATTAGGACTCAAAGGACCATGTGAACGACAACCATTTAAAATAAATAAGAGTACGAAAAATAATTGAAAACTCCATTAACATGCATTAGCAAACTATTAAAGGCAAGGCCATGATGGCCACTCAACATGGTAAAATTTGTACGCATATGGCTTGATAAAGGGAAACCGTTTCTCCCTCTTTGATGATCTGATTTCGATGATTTCCTCGTCTAGATTATAGGATAAAACCTCAATATTACTTTCTATAAAAATAACTTTTGGATTCTTAGGGTGAATGTCAATAGCATGTCCAAAGTAACAATCTGCATTGGGTCCAAAATCAACATAACTTAACCCTAGTGTTTCGAAATCAATTTTATGGGATAAGGTCCATTGGTCGCTTTTGATAATATCTTCATCTAAATAGCTCCTTCCCTCGTATTTGCTTCCTAGAACCCACACATCAATTCCACTAAAATATTCGTCAATACATAGTAGTCTCCCGCCTTGTGTGCCTGTAAGAGTTGAACGGTTCGACACGGGATATTCAATTAATGTTACATGCCCCATGGAATCCTCGGGGTCATATGCAGTCGCAGTGCAGCCCCACCGATTTTTCCAGTGAAGCACGCCTCCTATCACCTTTGCTGTCCAGTGGGGGGTTAAACAAAACTCTAAAGCGCATGTCATCACTGATCTATGCCACTTTCCAGTTTCTGATGAATAAGTTTCGACCTCGTACTTTGTACTATCTACCATGGGGGTTGGGATTCCAACACGAATTACCTTGTAAGTCATGTAAGAACTACTACCCGTCATACTGTTTGAACAATTTTGTTCACGTTCTTTGCATATAAACCCTGTACAAACAAATTTATACTTTTTAAGTATTTTGGGAAGTTGAACAGAGGTTTTGGTGAGGGGATCAAACACATGATAACTCATAGGGTTGCGGCTAAGGAGAATAAGTCCTTCGAAGGAGCCGACTATAAACCCAATTTGTTGCATAGCTTCGCATAAACCTAGATCTTCTTTCTCAATAGTGGACGTGTTGATGAACTTTGCCTGGCCATGAACCGGCATACATGGATTACACGGAGTTTGTTTTGGAATAAAATGACGGTTTTTGTGATGGTAAAACAATCCACAAGGACGTGTATCCTTACGTTTTAGAAATTGGTAGCGCATGCGAAACTCGTTGCAAGATATGATGTTTTTCCAATCCTTGGACACGCACTTGAATTTTGTGATGGTTTTCAGTGGCAATCTTATAAGTAATTCCTCTATCATCTCCTTTGGAAAATCCATCTCTCTGCTCTTATAAAATTATGTTAGAGAAGAAACACACATATAACAAGAATATGATTGCCCTAATAATAATTATTAGACAAAAATATGTCTCTTTCTTGAAATCTGCTTGAACACGGGGCAATTGCTTTTATATCCTAAGCGGAATAGAAATCTAAAGTTGGAAAGAATACTAAGAGATAGGTAGCTTCCAAAAAATAAGAAAAAGACAGAATAGTATGCCGTATGCGTACGGGACCATTGTTTTTCTATCCTAAAATAATGGAAATCTTAATTAGTCTGAAATAATATTACGAGGTACGTAGCTTCCAAGTAATTAAAGGAGAAAAGAAAGAAGGAAATCATATCATATATATATATATATATATATATATATATATATATTGAGTTAATAAAATGGATAACCTAATTAATCTTAATAGGGCAAATCTATTGTTTAGTACTACTTTTTCTACTTAATTTGCTCAAAGTCATACGAGTTCAAATATTGTGTTTCATAATAGGGTCCCCAAATAAAACCTTTATAAAGGAAAAAATTAAGGGTCATACACTAAAAAAAACATATTATTTAGGCTTTAAGCTGTCTCCAATACATATTTAAGAAATAATCCTTTTTTACAAACTATTTTAAGGTTTAGGATATTTGAATTAATTACTAAAAGTCTCAAAAAATATTTTTTTCATTTAATTGTTAAAATCTCTCTCTATCTCAAATATTTGTAGGTAGGGATCCACCATCGCCCCGCTCCGCCGTCACTACATCTCACTTACAACGTCATGGTGTGGTGGGAACTTCAAAAACATTGCTATGATAGTAAAAGGAATAGTGACGGTTAATTTTCTAACAAGTTGTTTAGTGACTACTTTTGTGATAGTTTTGTGACGTTTATTCGATTTGTGACAATTTTGTTACAGAATTTTCAATTTATGACAGTTTGTGAAATTATTTGATTGTCACTACATTAACATTAATTTGTAGTGGACCCAGTCTCCCACGAGCACACTTTGTGGACGCTCAGTTTCTCTCTCTTTCCGTTGAGCACGGTCAGATCTCCGACGAGTACAACCAGTATCTGACGAGCACAATCTGATCTCCAACGACGACTTTTTGAACATCATTTTCTATCTCTGATAAGAGAGACCTCTATTTCAAGTATCTCTCTCAGTCTCTCTTTCATCCGTTACGCCATGCCTCTGTCGCCTCTCATCAGGGCCACCGACGCATCAATGTTATCGAATCCTATAATCTAAAAGAGGCATGAACTGATTTTGTGAAATAGATTAAATTGATGAATTACCGACTTGTTCTACTTTATTCAAAACTTGGTGCTTAGACCCCTCGATTAATTAATCATGTAAAATGTTTTAAAAAATCACTTATTCGCACATATTCTTTCATAAATAATTACAATTCCGACCATAAATTGTTTTAAAATAAAATCATAGATTATTTTTAAATGGTCATAGACTACGGCAAAAAAAACAATTTTCGAATGACCATAGGTTGTTCAAAATGACTCGTACTATTTTCAAATTACCATGGACTGTTATACAATAATTCATATTGTTTTCAAATGAACATATATTGCTTTCAAACGACCCGATACTGCTTCAAACGATCACAAATTGTTTTTAAATGATATAGCTTGTTTTTAAATGACCCGTACTATTTTTATAATAACTTAGACTTTTCTTAAAATGAGTTAAACTGTTTTTAAATGACCATAAGTGGTTTTACAATGAATAATGATTCAGATTAGTTTCGAATGATCATAGACTATTTTCAAACAAACACATATTGTTTTCAAATTACCATAAATTGTTTTAAAAAGACTAAAATTATTAATAATGAATGACATATAATGTTTTTAAATGACTCAGACTATTTTTAAATGACTCAAACTGTTTCTAAAGACCATAGACTATTTTTAAATGACCTCGACCGTTTTGAAATGACCATCTACTGTTGTCAAATGACTCCAACTCTTTTCAAACAATGATAGATTAGACTATGTTAAAGATTACCATAAAAGGCTTTCAATAACCTTAAACTACCATAAACAGTTTTCAAATGACGAAGACTATTTACTTTCGGTTACTGCCTTTGTGATTTTGTCGTTTATATTGTTTTAGGATCGTTCTAAATGACTCGAAGTGTTTTACTATAGAGTTATTGCCGTGTTTTTTTTGTCATTTAGACTGTTTTAAAAATAGTTTAAATTATTTTATGCTTTCTATTTTTTTATTCTGTGGTTTTTAAAGTTCTTTGCCATTTTTAGACGTTTTTTGGATTTTTCGGCTGTTCCCGCCTTTTTTTAGTTCTATTTCATTTTTTAGTGATTTCGTTCTCCTATGATTTTATCATATCATTACGAATTTTTAAATATTTTTTTAGTTAATTAGGTTGAATTAGCCTCAAACTTAAACAGTTTAATAGGGTGGTCATTTCATTAATGTAGTTTGAAAAGTGATACCGGCTACAAATTCACCTCTTTATAAATGTTGGTATTTTTATAAAATACCTCAACCATACAAGAGTAAATAAGTTAGAATCTCTCTAAAAATAGGTTATGTGACACAGCACATGACTGTTTTCTACTAACAGGATGTAAAAACATTAAATTAAAAAGAAACTTGAATAGGGATAGGGGATACTAAAGAAAAAAGTTAAAAATAGAGGGCATAACATGAATAAAATGCAACAAAAGAAGTACACAAATGGTATATAAAAAAAAGGACATTTATTTATCCAGTTTGTCTAAATTTAATAGCATTCATATCTTACTCATTAAATTCTACTTTCTCTATAATTGATGAGTTTTATCTCGAAAAATCAACTAAATCAAACTCACAATCAGCTTTCTATTGTTGAAGAATACCACTATGACTTTTTATAAAGAGAAAGTATATAGTTCTTTTCATCAATTAAAAAACAATTGACCTCACTTTAATAATGTGTATCTTATTCCCCAAATATGAAGTTTACATATAATGTTAAAATAATTAATTATTGAGAAAAAAATATGTTTTAGAGACTATAAAATGTACATGACTCTCTACATACAAAAAAATTGAATTTTCACTCCTCCTTTGAATTTTTTTTGATAAGCCTGATGTGAATGCTCAACAAAGTACGATCAAACACATCAAAACATAAAATAAAATAAGCGTAAAAGGGTAGATAAGTTAAAATATTTCTAAAAAAAGGTTATGTGCACATCGGTTTTATGTTAAGAATAATAGAATAGAATGGAAAAACACCAAATTAAAAAGAAACTTGTATCATGAGGTAGAAAATAGAAAAATTGAAAGTAATGGGTAGAAAATTGGTTTTTCTTTTGTGTAGTTAATCAATTTAACGGCACAAAGTCCCGTTTTTAAAAATAAATATTCAGTTATTTTTTTTTCAAATTTTAATTAATAATTAAATTTATGATAGTATACGTTAGGGTTCTATATTTTTATTTTAGTTTTTATTGTATTGTAAAATTTATTTTTAATTTATTAAATCATAATTTGTCTAATATAAAATAAAAAATAAAAAATTAAATTAATTATTAAAAATGTATTCTCTAACCCTATATTTTTTAATCTGCCACAAAATGGGGACACGTAGGAAACGAAGAAAATGCAACAAAACAAATAATGGTAAAAAGGTAATTAACTCATAAAATAATGGTAAAAAGGTAATTAACTCGTATAATAATGGTAAAAAAAAAACCCGACATTTATCCGTCAGCCATGCCTAAAATTAAATAGTAACAAAATACAATCACTCACAAAAACCCTAAACCTCGCCGTCGTCTCTCTCTCTCTCTCTCTAACTCTCTCTCTCTAACTCTCTGTGTTAAAAATTAAAATAAATGTCGACTCAGATATTAGATGATGAGGCAACAAAGAAGGTCATCCGTCAGGTAAACACTAATTAAAATAATAAACATATCATCTGATTCATTTCTCTTTTTACTGTTTGTAAAAAGTAAATTCTACTTTTCTTTATTTATTTGTTTAATTTGTTTGTGCAGGTTGAGTTCTACTTCAGTGACAGTAATCTCCCGAGGGATAAATTTCTAAAACAAACCATTTCCGACTCCGAAGATGGAAGTATCCTTTTAATTATTTTTACTGTTTTTTATTAATTACTAATTTTGTTTATTAGTATTTGTTAAGGTGTTTTATTCTAAATTATTTTAATTTTTAATTACTATGTTTCTCCGTCTGTCACCCGTTTGGTCGGTCAGGTTAAAAAACGGAAATGACTTTTTATTGTTTTTATTTAAAAATACATTATACGTTAGGATATCTTATTCTAAATTAGTTTCACAATATCATTTTTATTAACTTTGTTTCTCAGTATGTTACCCATTCGGTTAGGGCTTGTTTCGCTTGTTGAAGTTGTGCGATACGCCGATACCTGGTCGGTCAGGTTAAGGCGGAACTGACTTTTTTTTGTTTTTATTAAACAACATTTTAAGTTGGGATATTTTATTCTAGATTAGTCTCATAATCTCATTCTATGTTTGTCTAGTATGTTACCCGTTCGGTTAGGGCTTTTTTCGCTTGTTGAAGATTTGTGACATTTGGTCAGTTAGGTTAAAGTAGAACTGACCTTTCTTTTATTTTTATTATAAACCATTATAAGTTTTGTTCTCAAAAAAGTCGTCGTAGCAACAAGGTCTTAAAAAGGGGGAATAAACGCATAAGTGCTTTTTTCCAAATCATTATTTGTATTGGAAGTATCCCCCCAGTATGCATACTTAAGTTCTACTTTATATTCTTAATGCTTATTGTCTATATGCTAAGATATGTAGTTATAGAGTTGTTTAATTTTTATATTTACGGTGTCACCCATTCAGTTATGGGTTGTTTTCTTGCAGTGACGGAACCAGGACCTCCCGGTATAGGTGGGTGGTTGTTGGGTTTTTTGTTGTTATTATGCGGGGTGCTAAAAGTCTAAAATCGACAATACTTTGAAAATTACTTGCTTAAAAAAATATTTTTCTTAATGCAGGGGTGTTGAACCCCTTTTCAGCGTACTCCTATTTCTTCTTCTGTTTGCTTGTTAAGCTGTACCACATTTAGTTGGTCAGGTTAAAGCGGACTAGCAGAGTGGACCTTTTATTGTTATTTTTTATGAAAAGACTTTAAGTTTTAAGCTGGTTGAACTGAACTTTTTTTGGGTCTACGCCTCTACGGAAAATCCGGATTTTTGTAATGAAAATTGCCTTTGTCAAACTGGTCTTTACATACATATTTTTATTGGTTAACATTTCTGTTGAATTTCTTACAATCATCTTTATCTTTGGTTCTTGTTTGCCGTTTATTATGTACTGTATGTTTCTTGTGCCTAGTTTGATTCGAAGCTGGGATCTGAGGATTTATTGGGTGTTTTGTTAGTGGATGTTTTTGTATATGTTTGTCTGTTTCTTTGTTAGTTCTCAGTGGACGATGTTAACAAGTGTCCCTAGATTAGTGGTTAACAAGCACTTTCCATATCTTGTCTTGTAGTACTTCAGTCTTTTTGTAAAACGTACTTCTAGAATAACAGTTTCATATTTAAGGGGCTCTAAATCAGGCTTCTATGAGATTAGTAACATTAATCCTTATTTTTACATGGGTCGTTTTCAATTTGCAAGGCCCTTAGTTTGTTTTGTTGGTAATGAACATTGGCAAAGAAAATTAATCATCCTAGATGCCAAAGTATAAATTATTGTAGGACTTGGAAATAACTGTAAAATGGTCAATGTCCAATCGATTTTCATCATTTTTGTGTATGGAAAGAATAGAAGTTCTTGGTCTTTTGTTATCTTCCTCGATAGCTCTCTTCTTCAGTTCTTCTCTTGCACTGATTTGAACAACTTTGCATGTCAGTTCATTAAAATCTGTCTTTTTCCTTAATCAACAACTTCAGTGGTCAATTTGGCACTTATATGCTCATTCTCTCGAATGAGGAGCCATCTTAATTTAGGCACTGTTAAGCCCGATGATGTTCCAGAGGATACTGTGCAAGCTGTGGCTAACACTTTGAGAACGTCAACCTTCCTTAAGATATCTGAAGATGGTATGTTTTCCCTTTTATTCAACTGTTCTGTACTCAAAACTATCACAAAACTTCTCTTATTGTAAGCTAATCTATCACTCTTTAACGTTCGATTCACTAACTTCACATAAATAGCTCATCAGGGTACTTCAATCTGAATAAACAGAAGACCTTGCGTTCTTATAATCACTTTTGTACACAAACATTTTGATAACTAGCACTCCTTTAAAATAATCTAGCGGTCAAACATCACTTTTGTGCACTAACCTATTTGTTAAAATCAACAGGATTAGTGATTGATAGATAAATGTTACGTTAGTTTACTAATTACGATATATTGTTAGAGCATGCACAATAGTTTTGTTAACTTTTTAATGTTAAATAGTGACACATCATCATTTAAAAAGATGTTAAATGACACATATGCATCTTAAATTTAATAATCACATTAGTTTCACGTTAACAATGTTATCAATTTTTAATTAACAATTTCTCTTTTATTTTGCTGGTCACTATTCTTATGGGGAGAATTTATAGAAGATAATAATGTTAATTGTGGGTTGTGTTTGCCATGTCACCAGTTACAAACATTAAAAACATTGTTAACTTTAACAACTTTTTTAACATCTATAAAGATAACACATACTTTAACGCAACTAATGGAGATAAAAAAATGCATTGTTAGCTAACTATTTTAGTTGACCATAGAGATAACAACACTATTGGAGATGCTCTTAGTTGGTACGTGATGTGTACGAAACAGTAAATCATTGTTTTTTCTGTTTAGGTTTCTTATGGTGTTCATTATTCCCTTTCATACATGATAACTGTAACTCAAGTTATGTTTTTTTCCCTGTTTCAGGTAAGAAGGTTGGGAGGACCACAGAGCTTCGTGAAGAGGTATTAGAGCAAGTAGATAGCCGTACAATTGCTGCATCACCTTTGGAATATGAGATCAAACATGAAGACGTGGAGTTGTTCTTTGGCCAGTTTGCGAAGGTATTTAATTATTTCTTGCGAAGATAGCACTTATGCACACCTATATACTGACTTTTATTAGATACTACACTATGCTGTTAAATTTCACTATTTAAATACCAATCTATGAGGGCCAGCCTTGGCACAACAGTAAAGTTGCTGTCCTGGAGGTCATAGGTTTGAGTCGTGGAAGCAGCCTCTTGCAGAAATGCAAGGGAAGACTATCTACATTAGGCTCAAAGTGGCCCGATCCCTCCCCAAACCTCATGCATAGTGAGAGTTTTAGCACAGGGTTTGCCTTTAAATATAAATCTACACATAAGCATGTTGTGTCTAGAAAAAGTACAACAAATTTCGCAAAAAAATCCTTTCTTTCTTGAGCTCACTCCTTTCTCATTTATTGATATTTTGAGTTGTTTTCATAGACTTAATTTTAATATGTTAGGTTAATAGTGTGAGGTTGCCACGCCATGTCGCTGACAAAAAGGTGTTTTGTGGGACGGCTCTGGTTGAATTCTCAACCGAAGAAGATGCTGCAAACGTATTGAAAAAGCAAAACGTGGTTTATGCGGGTGTGGAACTTACTCTAAAGTCAAAGTAAGTTTGCACTACTCTAATTTGTGATTTTTAGTTTAAGTTTTCTGAAAGGATATTCACAAGCTTATTCGGTATATGGAATGTGGCAAGTGCGTGCACTTGTGGTGATAGTAAATTTTGTAATGCCGATGTATTCTGATGCATGTGATTCTGCTTTATTGTATAATTTGCTTCTTGTACATATTCCTCGGCATCCTTTACCTTCTGTTAATTGCTTCGCTCGCATTTGGGGATTCTAATAACGCGGGGGTTTGTAGTTGGTTAGATTTATGTTTTGAGCAATGATAGATAAACAAACAAAACTCCGGAACACATTCTCTTATAAAACCCACTACAGATTCCCATGTCAGTTTGTTTGGGCAATTGTTGAGCTTTGTTTGTTTATCTATCATAATTCTTATGGTTTTTATCGACTATGGGACTATGTTGTGAGTCTAATGATTTAGTATTACTCATAATTATGGTGACAATTACAGCAACTTGATGGAGCCAGTGATGTTGTAATAATTGTTAAACTAAATTTCGCATCAGAAAAATATTAAGGAATCTTTTTTTATTGCTTTCTTGTATATAGATGATAATAAGAAACCCCACTAGGAGTAGCCTAGTGGGCTAGAACCCGCTAGGAATAGCCTAGGTACAGGGTTCGAGTCTTGTTAAAGGGGGTAGGTGTGAAATCCCTTGATCCTCTTTAATAAGATTTAAAAAAAAAAAAAAAAAAAAGAAAGATGATAATAAGAACTCAAAATTTAGGACGAGCAAACTTATATTAGGTTATGAGGGTGTTTTATATACAAGTACAGAGACTATGAAAAGTTCAATATCATCTTCTTGTATAGTATTGGAGAATATGGCACTATTAGTTTTCTATTTTACAGCCACTATAACAAAGCTGTAGGAAGTTTAGAATTTGTAATCATTTGACATGCTGTCAAAATTTGAACATTCATAACAAAAGTTATATAAAATTAAATAATGTTTGTATCTTGGCCACAGATATCCTAGAGTACTCCATATCGTATCCCAAAGTGATACCCGTATTGTACAATGCTTGGTAGCTTGGTGTGATAAAAAAGCGAGATCAATGCAACATTTTATTTTACCAACTTCTTAGGTTTTAGTCCGACAAAAGCTCAATGGTTGTTTCCCCAGCATATGTTCCACACCTCAATGATAGGAACTGATCCCTGAAATGTTTTTGTTTTTGATCATCTGGAGGAGCATCCCTGCAAAGCAAAATCTCAAAAGAAGTTACAAAACACGCATGCAAAAGTTTGAAAAGTTACTGGAAACAAACTTACTCTTTAGTGAAGCTCTCACAAAGAAGCTTTAGCTACCGCTTTCAGGTTGTACTACACCAGTTTATTGAGATCCACTGGTTCCGAAATACAAACCTTATCAGCTTGACAAGTGTAAACTGCCTGAAGTAGACCATCTGTTTTGGTATACTTAGTTATCTGGCATGAAGGCATCCTAGGTGTTTATCTGGGCTGGACCGGATTGGTTGTCCAACAAATAATACGGTTTAGTCTAGTGTTTTAAAATGCGGCCGCCTAGGCGCTAGACGGTGCCTGGCCGTCCTGACTTTTGCTAGGTGTTTTAAAATATTTTTTAAATTGGGCCAACCCAAAGTCTGATGGGTCAAAAGGGGTTAGAACAGGTTAGAATAGGTTATAATAAATATATATAGAGCAACATGTATGTTAAAATAGGTTAAAATAGACATTTTCATGACATCTTTTGCTTATGTTAAACTGCTCGAACATTATTATCATAATATTTATGGCTTTGCTATGGTATATCGTTAAGCTAATAGACTTTAAATGCTTGATTTAACATGATAATACTATTTACAACATGTATGCTGCATGAGAATCCAAGAAAAACATATCAAAACGTTCAAAGTCATTTTCCCGCCTAGGCGGTCAGGCGGCATCTCTCCGCTTCATCCCCGCCTAGCGCGTTTGTAAACCTTGGTTTAGTCATCAGAGTTGTGTCCTCTAAGCTTGGAGTTACAAATTGTTAATCTTTGGAGATGTATTGTTGTGTTAATCTTTGGAGATGTATTGTTGCAAACATTAGGTCTCTCATAAGCTGGCTCGTGAATAAGTTAAAATGTTCTGATAATGCTTTGTTTGATCTTTACTGTATCTTGCAAATTGACCATGGTCTCTTTGTTCATGCCATGGTAATAGGCAAAGATTATGACAACATTTGCAAAAGGGATTATCTAGTTGGAACTATTATCCTACTTTTCAACAATTGCCATGTTAATTACACAGAGACATGGATTGTGCTTATAGGTCGACTTTACATGTATGCAAGCAATGCAAACACTTACATTTTTTTTAACACTAAAATATTTCTGTCACAGGAAGGATTATGACGTGGAAAGGGCGTTGGAAGAAGAAACAGTTGAACAAAGGTACCCTCAGGTGGAGGGAAATTCGTGGAACAATGATAAAGTACAGAACAATTCCGAACCAAAGTTGGTGCCTACTATTGAACTTTAATTAGAGTTTTGTACGCTAGCCTATTACGAAATTTCAACTTTTATGGACATCATATTTTGTGTTCGAGTACACTTCCCAACATGAATAGACCGGTCAGGGTACCTCTGTCTAAATTAACAGAAAACCTTTTTTTAAAATCAATATTGCATACTTGATGTTTTATAGAATTTTTTACTTTTTTAAGGCTAACTTACGGGTGAATCATCACTTTCATACACCTACCTATATGCTCATAAGAATTGAAGCGTGCTGTTGAGCACTTAACCTTAGGTTAGTGTACTATTTGAAAAAGACTGCAGGCTGATGTATAAAATCAGAAGAGAAAAAATGTGATATAGAGCGGTAAACAAAAGACCTAAATATCTGAATTTCTACTTATTCATCACTTTTAGCTAATTAGATTTGTTGAATTATTACAGCTACACCCAAGGTTTAATTGTTGCATTTACCTTAAAGAGCAACTCATCTGGAGATTCTACCAAGCAGAATGATACAACTGATGTTACTGAAGAAGCTAAAGACAAGGTGTCAGATGATGTAAAAAATGATGATGAAAAAATTGAGAATGTTCTTGAGGAGGAATCTGGTGAAAAACCATGTGATGCTACTGAGAAGGATGGTGAAGAAAAAGAAGATGAGGAAACTGGGTTGGATAATGCAAAAAAAGAAAATGAAAATGGTGTGAATGGAGAGTGTCTCGCTAAGGAAGTTCAGGACAAGAACGACATTATCACAAGAGAAGATCTCAAGGAAATTTTTGGGAAATATGGTTTAGTAAAGGTATGTTATTAAACTTTTTCTATTTGTTGTTGCGTTACCTCTATCAATTATTGGTCATCTTGAAAATTGTCCTCCCCCTTGTAAATACTTGAGTTTACATGCCTAAATATGGAGTAATATAACTTTTTCTATTTGTTGTTGCGTTACCTCAATCGATTATTGGTCATCTTGAAAATTGTCCTCCCCCTTGTAAATACTTGAGTTTACATGCCCAAATATGGAGTAATATAACCTTCAGTCGTATGAGTTGCTTAGATTATGTGATTAATCTTCTAAATTCAGAGTCGGTATGTAATCCAATCTTAAAACTTGTGATTTTATTTAATTTTATCTCAGGCTTCAGTTTTCAGATACTTTAGGTGTGGGTTCTGTTTTGGGGATGACTTCTAACAAGTATTTTTTTGGTAATATTGTGGATATGGGTATTTAATAGATTGCAAGGTTTGGGCTGATCTGTTTGGTTTGGGTGGATGCATAAGCAGAATTGGGCTAATATAGATTTTTCTTATGAAATAGATACAGGAGTTTTTTAAAACCAGTGTTCTTGGAATGATTCACTTTGTTAGATTCTGCAATGAGCAGAAACTTAGCGGGACGTCTTAACGATGAACTAAATGTACTTTAGTTGTATTATTTTTTTAATAAGTTGCTTATTTGCTATTATTGCCTTATTGGGGTATTACTTACTCTGTGATCATCCCATTTCCCATAAGATATAGTGACTGGGAACACCAATTTTGGCTTCTACAGTTTATGCTAATGTACAACTGATTTTATCAAACACAGTACGTTGATTTCAAGATGGGAGATGAATCTGGATATATCCGCTTTGAAGAACCGACTGCTGCCAAAAAAGCACGTACAGCTGCAGCTTTGACTGAGGAAGGTGGTCTAATTGTCAAAAATTGTATAGCTACGTTAGATCCCATCACTGGTAAGTAATCAACTTTTTAAAGAATTTCCGGGTGATATTTTTCTCAGAAGATGCTTGTAATTTTTTTGCTATAAATGGAAAGTATCACTTTTGTACCATATTATCGACTTGTAACAACTAATACACCAGGCTATTAAGTTTCACAATTTAAACACAACCTATACAAAGTTAACAGAAAGTACACCGCCAATAAATTTCAACCTAAAAGCAAGAGTTGTGTACTTGTTCGATTGCTTTGGTGTACTCATATCGGACAATTAGTACAACGTTAAAATTGTATTTTTTAGTAATAGTGCATTTTAATATTGATGTTACTAACTGCTACATTTTGTATAGATTGGTTTCGAAATTGTGGATTTTGATAGATTAGCTAGTAATTACTTGATATAATGTGTGGCTTATTTTTTGAAATGGTCTACTTATATCATTTAAAAGATGGTATATTGGTGTATACAAACAGATATTTTCCCATCTAGAAATTCTTGCATTTCTTGTAATGTACGTTTCCTCCCATTGCTGTTTTATGTAATTTGTTTTGTTCGTAACGAGTGCGTTAGCTTATTAGGCATGTAGTTCTCATAATAATTAGTACACGGATATTCAGCTTCACATCTGTTTAAGGGTCTAATAAAATTGAGGTGGGAACTCCCTCACAGGTAGTATGCAGAGTAGTCTCTGAGCTACAGGGTCAATCATTACCCAATTGTAGCATTAAGCCAGAGATGTTAAAGACATGACGCCATATTTGTAGCTATAATACTTCTAATTAATAAGAAGCAAGAGTAATATAGAGCATGTCGGTTATTAGTAACACATTTTTGTCATTCTCTTTTGAGTTAGTCTGAAAAAGTTTGTGAAATCCTTTTCCCATCAGGTGATGCTGAAAGAGAATACTGGAGTCTGATTTCTAACCAACAACACAGCCACAGGGATAATAAGTCGAGCAACAGGGGAAGGTTTGTACTTTATTCTTTGTCTTTTTGTGAACCCCCCCCCCCCCCCCCCTCTAGAACTGTCGGTCTTCAATTAAAGAAATCTGAGCGAGTGTTCCCATTTTTTGGCTTTTCTCAGGGGTGGAAGACAGAATAATAGAGGTGGGAGGCAATTCAATGGGAAACACTCCCGTTCTAGAGATAACGACTCAGCTTCTCGTCCTAATAAGTCCCAGAAAGTCTGAGCAGTTTATGGCTACCAAGTATTGATCTTTATCAAGCAACCAAATTTTGTCTGGAACTCCATAAAAGTTGTTTACTCGTTTTGCTTAATCATGAATTTCTCCATGATACACTATGATCGTGTATTAGCTCTCTCCATCCTGCTATTTGGTTTGATATTAAAATTTCATTTTGCTCCTTACACTTCAAACTTCCGATGTTCGGTTGTTCACTATAATTAATAGTGTGAAAATTTAGTTGTGAAACTCCTTAATAACTGGGTTTCTGAAACTCCTTAATAACTGGGTTTCTGAAACTCGTTTACATTATGAAACCAAGTTTTTATTACATTCTATTTTTGGAGCAAAAAATAGTGAAAAAAAATATAATACTATGGAATTATATTACTGACTTAATTATGTCAAAAACTGAGATTTACCGTTGCAAAAAAAAAATCTATATGAACTCTTAAAAGAACTGGGTTTCTCAAAGTCGTTTATGTTAAGAAACTCAGTTTTTATCACATTCTATTTTGAAGCAAAAAAATAATTCAAAATTGTTTTATGTGGAATTATATTGCTTACTATGCTAAAAACAGTGATTTACTGTCACAAAACAACCATACTTAAATTAAATGCGGAAACATTCCGAGCATGAGTGCTAACAAATGTTGTAAAAGGCATAATACGGATTTTAGACGAAATTGGTTTTCTAACGCCTAATCCATCATAATCTGCCGATTTTGTTAGGCGGCTTGTAGGCTCCGCCTATTCTGCCTGATCTTTGTCTAGGTTCGTTTTTAGAACATTGGTTAGCCGTTACTACCAAGGAACATTCTGTAACAGAATTATCTAAATATTTTTTTGCCATCTTCTAATCATTGGTCTCCTGATGCTCTTTATTTGATTCACCATAAGAATACCCAGCAAGAAGCTCGACAACCTTACTCATTGCAGGCCTTGTATTCCGATCATCGCCTACGCATGACATACAAACTCTCACCAACCTCTGAAGCTTTTCATCATCATAACTAACTTCCAAATTTGGATCAATAACTTCTTCTAATTTTCCATCAGTAACCTTCTGTCTAACAAAATTTACCAAATTATTGAATTCATTTTTATTGCCAAAATCGCATGCCTTTTTCCCACTCAAAAGCTCCAACAAGACAATCCCATAGCTATAAACATCTACTTTGGCGTTGATATCCAAATTCATCATCCACTCGGGGGCTAAATAGCCTCTAGTCCCACGTACCCGAGAAAATCCAGATTCCTGATTTTCTTTAAATAACTTTGACATCCCAAAATCGCTTACTTTAGGCTCTAGATCAATATCCAGTAGTATATTCTGAGGTTTTACATCGCAGTGAAGAATCCATTCTAGACATTCCTCGTGTATATAGGACAACCCTTTAGCTGTCCCAAGTGCTATATTATACCTTTGATTCCATGTTAAAGTACTCGACGTATTAGAAAACAAGGCCCTATCCAATGACCCATTTTCCATATAGTCGTAAACCAACATTTTGTGTTCGTTTTCAGCACAGAACCCCCACATTTTGACTAGATTTTTGTGGTTAAGTTTACCAATGATGCCTACCTCTGCCCAAAACTCTGAATCCCCTTGTAAAATCCCTTCTAGTCTTTTTACAGCCACGACTCTTCCATTTTCTAAACATCCTTTGTAGACAGTTCCAAAACCGCCCCTTCCAATCTCTTGCTTGAAATTCGTCGTGGCTTTTCTTAACTCGGAATATGAAAACCGTTTAAAACCCAAGGCTAAAATAACATAACCCATGTTTGTAACGTCTTCATGTGCATTCTTTCGGAGGACAAACCACCAAGCCAAAGTAATGAATATTATTTCTATTACTCCAAAAGAACCAACAAATGCAATGAAGTATCTCACATACCCACGTTTTGAGTCAGCTTCTTCATCACCACTTTCACCACCACCAATGACCAGGATTTCAAGATTTGAACATGCCAATGGACTTGGTTTAACTTTTCTCTGACGGATCGCCATTTCTCTCGGGACTTTAAAATGCATCGTCCTATTTATATTCGATAAATGCTTCCCATTTAGAAGACTCCTCTTCGGATAACACTCCCCCGATCCATCTATCTGATAGGCGAACCCTATGCATTTACAGTCGTTGAGACATGCGTTTCTGCAAGATTCTAAGCTCAAACCAACGCCAAAGGTGTTCAAATCATATCCATAATAATCGGTGTATGGACTAATGACAAAATCCACTTCACTCGCATTACAACTCATGTTAAACTTAGGGTAACACCCTTTTGACCAATCATTTGCGTCATTCATACTAAAACCGAACGGGCACGAACATGTAGGCAACGATTCATAGCTACAAATACCATAAACACCACATTGCCCATGAACCTCACATTGGTTCACACCATCGTTCCACCACGAGATCCCCCAAAAACCAGTTTTATTGTCCAAGCTATATAGCCTTAATATCCCATCATAATCTAAAGTAAGCCGTCGCTTAACTCCGAACCCATAATCAGAGGCATTAAATTTCAAGTTATCACTCGATTTAAATCTTCCTAGAAAATTCATAGCTGCTATTCTAGAACTATTGTAAGGAGTTCGACGGAAGTAGAAAACAGTTTGATCCGTACTAGGCCAATACACACTTGAAACAAGGGGGCCGTTGTAAATGAGGTTTAGTACATTATTGTCATTAAATTTGTAGTTATAGTAACCGGATAAGTATGTATCCTTGCCCCTCATGGACACTAAGGTTGTGTTCCTATCAAGTTCTTGTATTGGTAAGAGAGTATTTGTAGGAAAATCGAAGCTTTGCCATTTGAAATTACCTTCTTGATCGGCTAAAACAAGGTTGCCACTCTCAAGGAGCAAGAGTTGAAGAGTTCTCCCTCTAGAGAATGTGTTTGTTTCCCATACAAGAGAACCATAACCATTCATCAAAATTAAGTTTCCATTTTTATGAAGCTCTAGTTTTGATCTTTTACCGTGAACAGGGTTGTCTCTGTTGGCCATCCAAACTACTGTTTTTTCAGCCGAGTTTGTGAACCATATAGAGTAACAATAGGCGTTTGTGCCCACCTTGTAAAACCCACTAGAGAATGTCCCGTTTGGTGAAATCAGAAAGTCATTATCTCTTTCTACGGAGAGAGATTTTCCGAGGGTTAGGCTAGATAAGTCTGGCTTTTGTGGCCACCCTAAGGTAGTTTCAAGTGAAAGGAAATAACAAACAAAAATTATTATCAAGGTGATGAATTCCATAGAAGTATACTTTGGAATTCTTACAACTGTGTGACAGCAATTTTTTTTATATGTCCACTACGAAATAAGCACACATTTATACTGATAGATCATAGAACGAACACAGTGAGAACTTAGTAAGTCAACTATGAAACAACCCATTATTTATGCACGCTACATTATTGGACGCAGTAGAGAGGGGACCAAGTCATTAATATCTGACGTAAATAATAGTGTATACTAATAAAGAAAGCATCAACTATTTGGTGAATAATAATAGGGTTGCTAGGACCACGTCATTTATCATATTAACTGCAAGCTAAGGCGATGAACATAAACTTTTTGCAAATATACCATAATATTATCTCACGCTTCTGATAATATAATCTTCGCTCTGTCGCTCAATATTTTTCAAGTTTATTTTCTCTGTGTGACTGTTCAGTTTTGATGAAATCAACGTGTCTGGATAAATTATCCACCATATAGTGATAAAATGTATAAAAAAAAGAATCTGTCAATTGTCATGACTATTTGAAATTCTCTTGAAAAATTTAAGCTATAAGTGGATCCCAGATCTGAGATCAAAATTTACCTAAGCATAGCTTAATTATATTGAATAAGATTACTATCATCTACTATATTCTACGAAAAGATTTAGTTGTAGCCTTTTTTCCTTCGAATAATCTAATCAAACTTGACAAAGTAATTTTTACTACATTTTCGATGTTTCTTCATATCCCTAATCCTTTTTCTTCTTATGACACGAATTATATATCTACTCCAAAACATATACGACTGAAAAGTTTCGTAAAAATGTTGAAGGACTCGGTTAGGGATGACCATTGTGCATAGTACGTACCTGCAGTCAGCCGCCACTTATAGGTTATGATTTTTTTGTTATCTGCTCTAGACTTCTTCTTTACCCTGATATATTAAAAGCAGCCATTGAACTGGATAGTTGACAACGAATATTTACGACACCTAAATTTGATAGCTGACACTAGACAGGTTATAGTTTTATAATATCAAGAATTAGTCCCAGTGCTGTTGCTGTAATTACTGCTGAATTGTTCCTTCAATTGTGATGATATCTACAGTTATTTTGTAAAAAAAATTTGGGGTTTATCACAATCATGATGACATATTGACATTCAAGTATAGAAGGAGAGGGTTTTCTTCTACTTACATGACTTGTTCTTATATTGCCAAAATGTCAAATTCAAGGACTTGTAAAAAGTGATTTAGCCACACTATTCAATGAGTTACCGGCTCTTATAGCGGTTTTTTTTTTTTCATAGCAGATCTTTTATTAATTGTAAATAAAAAATGTGTGGTCACTGTGGAACATACCTCCACAGTGACAAGATAAAGAGAATGATTAAAAGTGAAAAAACGATACGAATAAGACTTCAAATACGAATAAGGCTTCTTATAGCCTTCTTATGCGAGTTGCCACTGAGAGTTCTATCGTTTTCCATTTAAATAATTTGCGTCCTCTTATTTTGGTATTATAAAGACTTACACTGGTGGTAAGAATAGGCACAACTAAAAATTAATATGACCTGAAAGGGGAGTTTTTTTCCAAAATGCTCTACTTGCTGCTGAAAAATCTCAGAATGGACTACCTTTCTTTAAAATTTTCAATATGGTCTATCTCTTTATTTTCGTCAATTGAATTGACGAAGTAGTATTTAATTTTTTAAAACTTCGTCAATTCAATTGACGAAGTTGGTAAAAATGTTTCAGACGACCGATCGTTCTGAAAAACGACCGATCGTTTTTTCACTGTGGTCTCTGGAAGAATTTCTTCCAAAAACGACCGGTCGAAATTTCAAAACGACCGATCGTTTTTTCTGTTTTCCAGCTTTTTAAGGCTTAGGCTCCGTTTGTTTCATAGTAAAAGTTTTACATAAGGAAAATATTTGCATGGAAAAGTTTTACACTGAAAATTTTTGTTTGTGTTTCATTTACATGTGGTTGGTGCATAAAAAAAATTTCACCGAAAATTTTATATAAACTGAAGTTTTCTTTACAAATTATTTTTTTAACAAATAATTGGTAAAAATCTCAACATGTATATGAAACATTAGCTAAACACGTATTTTCTTTCGTATACGTCACTTATAACAACTTGTAAAAACTTTAGCCTTTTCAAATTTTATTGGAACTTTTTAGATTTTTCAGATTTTTTTTATTTTATTTTATTTTTCAGTTTTTGTTATTTTTTAGAAGATTTCCAATTTTCTGCTTTTTTTATTGGTTAATTAGATCGAATTAGACTAATTATTAAATAATTTTAAAAGAGTAGACTTATAATTAATATTAGTTATAATGCTAGTATTATAAAGAATATGGAGAGAGTCTCCGTAAATCGTTTACAACTTTATTTGCGAGGTAATCGTTTCCCCTAATTTTACTAGATATGTGGGAAAAGCTGGAAAACAGAAAAAACGATCGGTCGTTTTGAAATTTCGACCGGTCGTTTTTGGAAGAAATTCTTCCAGAGACCACACTGAAAAAACGATCGGTCGTTTTTCAGAACGATCGGTCGTCTGAAACATTTTTACCAACTTCGTCAATTGAATTGACGAAGTAGTATTTAATTTTTTAAAACTTCGTCAATTGAATTGACGAAGATAAAGAGGTAAACCATATTGAGAATTTTAAATAAAGATAGACCATTCTGAGATTTTTCAGCACCAATCAGACCATTTTGGCAAAAAACTCCTGCAAGGGCATGCTGACCATGAATCTCAACACCAATAGGTACCATGAGTCCTTGGTTGATTTCAAGATGGGAGACAACAAATCTAGATATTTTTTTATTAAAGTTTGAAGAAGTAGCGGTTAAAAAGTTGTGAATACTTTATTATTCAAAACTTAAATACTTCCATTTAAAAGAAGTCCATATATATGTACTTCAAATTATACTAGACAAATATCTGATTTCAAAAAAGATTATGTACTTCTTAGTAATTCTTTTCGGATGTTCACGTTGACACCAGATTATTTAAGGTCTAATTTATTCATAGTGCATGCCTTTTTTTAAAAGCTCAAGCAAGACAGAAAAGGTCCAAGTTGTGATGTAAGCTATAATATTTTCATCGTTGAAAAAGAAGCAAGTAATATGCAGGATGCAACAAGTAAATATAAAATGGCAGGATGTGACATGCCTGAGATTCTACTCGTAGAGATGAGAATTTTTCGGATTTTGACCTGATCCGATTCGTGACGGGTCGGGTAAAAATGTAATTATATTCGGGTCGAGTCGAATCGGTCTTAAATGGGTGTGAAAATTAAAAATTGTAATTTAAGACTTTCTCTCTCTGATATACATTAAACTCATTCTGCTATAATAATACATAGCATACATTTCGATAAGTTTATTAAAAAAAATTATACACAATTAATTTATTAATTAATTAAACGATATTTATGGTAAATGTGAATGAAATTTATTCATGTTAATTAATGATTAATATCTTATCGTTTTTATTTATAGAATGATTTACGGAAAACCAAATCATCATATCAATCATATACATTTATATTATATTTTTACATATATCAATGTTTTAATTGACAAAATTAATGAGACAAAATTAATTCAATAAACATGAAAATGTTAAAAATAAGATTGTAAAATTTAAATCACTAAATTAATATGAAATGGTATTTAATGTCACATTAGTATTTATATATTATCTTTCTAAATTAAATGATGTTTTGCTTTATCATACGAGTTTTTAACAAATTCTCTTCAAAATATTGCCATTTATAAGATTTGTTTTTCAAATGGAAAAAAAGTGTTATCAAAAACGGGTCAAATTGGTCGGATCGGGTTGAATCGGATCAAATGAGTAAAAGTGTAACTTTTTATATGGATCGGGTCGGGTTAGGTTTTGAATTACTCGACCCAATTGTCATCCATATCTACAAGTTTTTTTTGCCATATCGGAGAGGCGTAAATGTTAATTTTTAGAAATCTTAATCAGTATATATTCGTAGAAAGAAATTAAGGATATGTTTTTGCCGATTTTATCAAAATGAGAGCGGCCACATCCCCCTGACCCCATGAAGGGAAGAGATATCTACTATTAAAAGAACGCGAATCGAGACTCCTAAATCCTCACGAATAGAATCTTTTACTCACATAATCCACAACAATCGACAAGCTGATCCTAAGCTTGCATGCTGCTGCTCATGAAAGTACTTGCTGAATCACTTGCTCCGCTGGTAATACCGGCAATTGGGCCGGGTTTCTCGAAACCCGACCCGACCGACCCGTTTAACCCGGAATTTTTTTGATAAGTCAAATAAGTGCAAATCATTATTAAGCATCTAACAATAACCATTTAATTAAATTAGAAAAACCTAAAAATCTTATTTTTTTCAAATTTTTCATATTTACCTGGTAAAAATTTATAATAATCTAAATTATTCTTTACAACAATACCCAAAAAAATAAAAGGAAAAAAACTGACAAAAAAAAGAAAATAATAAGCTAAAATAAAATAAGGATATATATATATATATTTATTTATATATAGAGAGAGAGAGAAAGCTAGTACACAAGAGAGATGACTAATTAATTTGGTGAATAAGTATCTTTTAATATTTTATCGTTGATAATTAGCTTTCTATCATATTTTCATCACTAGGCACATATGTTTTATACAGTGTATCTATATATGTATCTGTGTATATGTTAGATAGAGAGGATGTGTCATGTGTGTGTTGGGTTGTGTTTTATTACGGGGTAATTCTCTATATGTAACTCATAGCAACTTATATTACTAATAGATATATTGATAAGTTCATATTCTTCATATGTAGCACTTTTTAATTATTTAGTTTATTTACTAAATTGTTATACAAACCAAAATATAATATATATATATATATTTTATCGTTCTACAAACCCAAAAAAATATTTTTTTATTTTTTTTGTAATTTTTTTAAAATTTTGTGATTTTGTGATTTTTTTTTTATTTTTTTTTATTTTTTTCATTTTTTATAATTTTTTATAATTTTTTTTGTAATTTTTTTAAAATTTTGTGATTATTTGTGATTTTTTCATTTTTTATAATTTTTTTGTTATTTTTTTATTTCTTTGTGATTTTTTTTATTTTTTTTATTTTTTTTTTGCATTTTATATAATTTTATGTGTTTTTTTTTCCATTTTTTATGAAATATGTGTATGGCGTTTTGGTAAATAAAATAAATAATTAAAAAGTGCTACCTATAGGGAATATGAACTTATTTCTAACTTGCACAAAGTTGCACAAAAGTGCAAAGTAACTCAATACAATCCGACCCAAATAATCCTGCACTTTTATCCAGTACCGGGTCGGGTCGGGCCAAAACCCGGAATTCTGCCATCCCAAAACCTATCCGCCGAGTGTCGCTGCCCACTTCTACTAGAGCTTAATAGGAGCAACAGACTTGATGGAAATAAGCATTTTTCATTTTTGAATTGGTCCAACATGGGTTGTATAGTTGTATATATCCTACTTAAAGAAAATATTGGAGTCTAATTTCTACCCATCTAGAAAATCGACTTACTAATAAACTTTATTTGTTCAGCTCGTTAAAGCAAAGCAAAATGGTTTAAATGATAAATTGAGCTGGACATGCATTACTGTTCCGATTCGATTCTTGAGATTCCGAGCCCCGTTAGCTTCTTACTCTTTCTACCGGCATGGCATTGCTGGATGTTTCTGATCAATAGAACAGGAAAAGGAGAATTGGTGTTGACAGTGTCTTAAGTCAGTATTTCGATATTGACAATATCGAGGTATTTTTATACTTCCTCCGTCTCAATTTATAGGCAAGAATAGGGATACATGCAATTTTGCAATGTAAATTTTGTCTTCTTTAAATATCGGAATTATAAATTTTAAAAATTAATCACACCGTTAACATGTTAAATTATATGGAAAAAATTTAAAATTCATAATTCCGAAATTTAAAGTGCACCAATTTTGCATTGTAAATTTCACGTATTTCTATTCAGGGACGGATCTATGATTTTTGTTCAGCGGGGGCACAATACAAATGTACTAATTTATTTAATGTTTACGGATGTATGTTTGGAAGTATAACTCTTTCGGACCATATATAACTAAATATATATTTGTCTCCAAAGAATTTTTTCTACATGCATATTCAATTAGTAAAATATGTTTGAAGGTGGATTATTTCATTATAATTAATTAATAAACAATCCATCGAATAATTTTTTTTGGCAATTAATCACACATTTGATGTATCAATACAAAAATTTAAATAAAGACCAATCTATAAACTATACCCAGATAAAATACTTTGCTTGGTGGTAAATTTTTATGTGTGTTTTTATATATATATAAACTTAAACTATATATTTATTTGGATAGTGCAAATAATATGTTATTATACAAAAATAAATCACTTACTAATGATACTTAATAAAACTTCATTTTGATAACAATTACCCATATGCTTTTACAAAACAAAATATATTTTCGAATTTGAGCATTATAAAGTATTCATTCTGATATCATATTATATAAGTTGAAGAAAGAAACTTAACTAAAGTTATATATTTGTTATGAAAATAGTATATTTACGAGTAAAAAAGAAGAAGAAAAAAGAAATAAAAATGTATCCAAATTAGCAACAATTAAGAGTTGACCCGTGACCCATGACTCCAACAACATGTAATCTAGCAATTATGCTAGCTCAATTATATAAAATATTCTTATTAATCTATTAATTGACTTAAATCTAGCGGAGGCAGTAGCCCCCACTGATTCTTAACTACATCCGTCACTGTGTATATTGTTTCTTATCATTTGGGACAGAGGGAGTAATCAAGACCCAAGAAAATTTGCTATAAGTTCATAAATGTACCTACTCACTGTTGCAAACTTGCAAGCGGTACCTATAAATTAATATTCATGAAACGTGATTATAGTTCATTTACTTTTGCTAAGTAGCCACGGTAAGCTAAGGCTGTTCGTCATGGGATGATCAATTATACATATACTGTTTGCGGCCACTTGTTTGAACATTTTTACGCCATGAATATAAATTTTAACGACACTCTCACATCACTGATTATATGATATTTTGCTACAATATTATTCCAATTATTTTAAAAGTATTAATTGATTCCGTCAATGTAAGTTTGGGCCACTTATAAGGTTGTAACTGGACAAACACATTTTATGTTACACAGACTACATTATGTGTATCTGTAAGATCACTTTAGGTACTCAAATCCCATGATTCAGTGTGTGTATTGTAAAAATGATGCATTTCTCCGCATTGCGATGCTTGGATACATGTACCCATCGTCTATTTTTGTTTTTACGTGTTACGAGTAGGATATAACCGATCGCCTCGAGTTAAGAGTAGGCTGAGTAAGTTAACAAGTACGGAGTACTACTTTAGCATTCCTCAAATTTAAAATAAAATTGAGGGTATGATATTGCTAAACGAAAATTTTCCATTCAGCCGGAATTGTTACAGAACACTGAATCTGGTCTTAGACTGATAAGATCCATTGGATGAAAAATCAAAAACCGAATATAACAACGTTGTGAAATAAATTTTGTAAATGTTTGATGAACCAATCCGACATTCGGTAACAATACATTCGTCTGAATTTCCATTATTCTCATTCCTAAAAATAAAGCCAAAGTTATACTCTTTTACTTCTTCGTTCGAGTTAAATACTGTATTATACTTCGTACTTCGTAGCAGTTGAAACTTGAAAGAATCATTTCTATTTTTCGAAATGGAGTATATTAATAACAAATCGCAAGGAAAAAGGAAAGAATAAAAACACACCTGACCTTGACTACTTCACAAGCACGTGTCATTATGTCGATTATGTCAAAGTGGTTGGGGTTTTGAAAATCCTAAGATAGTCAACATTTAAATAAGTGGAAAGTGAAAACAACCCATAAACTATCTAAACTTTGCAAATAAACCACATATATTTCGGTTGCTTGCAGCTAGACCGATATTTATTTACCTTTACAGCTATGTCAAATATAAAGTTCTCGAAGAATAACGTAAAACAGTCTGTTTGTTGATTTTCTATCGACCTATTTTTTCAACCGGTTAGCGGTAGGCAAATAAAATAATCTTCAAACATAATTTTGTTGACACTCTTATCCGCACCACATTTTCCAAAAATAAATACATACTTATCCACAATTACAAAATCCCGTTCACAATAACAAAATAAATACTTAAATGAAAGTACGAAATTATGATATCAGTTCTTTCTTTTGGCAATATCAAATTTAAAATAATGACTTCAAAATAAGTTTGAAAGAAGGATCAGTCTGGAAGGGGGTTGCTAATAGCCACATGGACTGAGAATCCACCCCATGACGGACAATTTCTGAAAAAAATAAGAATTTATACTATATTTTTTCTCTTCTTTGGATGGGCAAAATATAATTTATTTTACTTTAGACAATCCACAAAAAAAATTATTTTGGGCCGACTTTGGTTGAAAGTGTTTTACAGGAAAAAAGATGAACTAAAAACAACAAAAAATCTAGAATTTTTTTTAAAATTATTCATTTTTTTGTCATGCATAAATAATAAAAGAAATTACAAAAAATGGTTATGAATGGGTGATTTATATGTAGTTAGATTTCAAAGTTGGATGTGGGTTTCTATTGAAATCTTAACAGTATCGTATGGAAATATGAAAGTAATGGAAATAGATGGAGCTATTTATAAATAAGATTGGGATTTATTTGCACTTTTACCGTTTTTAACTTTATTTATTTAACGTAGGGGTTTGAATTCTATTCTCCGCCCCTTTCATTTTTGAATTTCTACTCTCTCTCTTTCTAACTCTCTCTCTCTAATATATCTCGTAAAACCCTCGTATTATATATCTCTCCAAATTCGACGATAATTATTGGCGAAATCGGTGTTTTCGATCTGTAATTGGTAACTGGAGTTGATAATTGATTGATTGGTAAACCCCTTTTCCATTTTCACTTTTTTTTTGTTTTTTATCGTAAAACTCGATTATAACTAGGTTAAATCTTTAGAATTTCTTGCAGTGTTTTTTTTGTGCTCTAGATATCAGGTATGTAGAGGACTACATTTATCTGGATTTTTGTTTTTTTAATCTGATTGTGTGTGCTACTTGTTGGATTTGATTTACTTAGCAACCTCGTTTTCCTTTTTTTTATTTTATGAAATTGGCTTCTTTTTTTTGTCTTCGATCGGAGTGATTCTCATTTTTGTGGCATAATTGGTAAGTAATTAAATAACCCGGGATTTATCGTTTTCCTCTTCGGGGATTTTAATCGGAGATTTTATTGTTGGAATTGATTTACTTAACTACCTCATTTTCATTTTCTCTATATGAATTAGGATTTTATTTTTCTTCGATCGGAACGATGCTCATTTTATCGTTTTCCTTTTCCACCCTAGCTTATTAAAGTAATTGTGATTATTTGAGACAAATTCGCCAATCTAGATGAGAATTATCGGAACGTGGACCTACCATTATGCAATGCTTTAAAGAAAGTTAGCATAAGGGTAATTTGGTCTTTGATCATTTTCATGGGATGATCGTTGTAGGGTTCGTATATGGGGGTGCTGGAATTCCAAAAGAAAATATGAGGGGGCTAAGCCACTACTTTTATAAATTTATATGTAAAACATACACCGACGTATAGTTTTTTTTTTTTTTAAATATTGGGTGTCCCTTCCGACCCCCTTGGTAAAAAGTGAATTTAAAGCGTTTTAGGTTTACAATTTTTCAGGGCGAATAGGCGTGGTTACTTAATGAAAAGCTGAAAGAGGTTGGATATTCTCATTTTAAAATGTAAATTAACATTTGAGTGTTTCATTTAAGACTAACCAATGCTATATTTTTTTAGACTGAGTATCGGAGAAGCTGAACTTTGTAAGTGTATCTTCATGTGATTTAGCAGAATGAATTAGAAGAGGTTGATTTGTCCTCTATTTTGCTTTTGCAGGTAGAAAGTGCAGAGCTCGAAGAACTTTTCTGTAACTGCAAAGAGGGCGTTTTTTCCCACTATTTTTTAGTGCCAATTAATTGTATTGGTTGGATTCATGCAACGGGAAAGGTATGCATAGTAGTGGAAATAATTTTCTATTTACCGATTGATGGTTAAGAAGACAGTCATTCAACTCGGAGAATTAGGTGGTGACTTTCATCTTTTTCAAATATACATATTGGTTTCCCACCTGATTGTTAGAAATCCTCAAAGTTTTTTTTACCTAATCGTTACTTCCACCCAGTTCTCAACCTTTTCACCTAGCTCAAGTTCCCTCCTGAATATTCATGTGGAATTTAAGAGTCCCGCTATCTATGTATATGTATATATATACAGTATATGTATATGTATATGCTATATGTAAACATGTATGAATTTTAGATGTGTCACTTGTAGACGCAACAAAAAATGTTCCTTCACTAAGAACTTTTATTTAGGGAAATAACTAGGTGGTTGCAGTGACTTGTTGACTAAGAGTTCTCTTGATTGCAATTTTGAATCCTTGACATAAGATTTAAAATCTTTAGAATGAAATGGGATAATCACATTTTAATTTATGTTTATGTTCGACTACATGTAAATTAAAAAAATCATATTTCAGGGAGTGACAATGATCTGGGGAAACTATTCTGAAGAAAACTGCAGTGAATCTCGTATTGGGATATGCAGTTTTGTCCATTTACCAAATGATGGAAAACGATAGTGTAAATGCTACTCCTCATGGGGGCGCCAATGGTCAGAGGATGCAAACCTCACTTGGGTACCTTCTCCACATTTCTATCGTTAATATTAACAGGGTTATTTTTCAAGTAATTTTTTTTTGTTGAATTATCTTTTCCTTTATTGTCATGAAGGAACGCACATCTTTGACATTTAAGAATCTTTAGCACTTAAACTTGGTTAGCTTGTTTTGTACCTTGTTATACCATGCAAGTACTCTGGTCCACCAATCAATTTCTTAAGGGCTTCTTAGGTGCTCTAGTAAAGTAACCTTTGTGTTCACTTTATTACTTTTAAGTAAAATGGTTGTGGTACAGTTTTAGAAAGTTTACTTATAAATACCTTTGAGATAGAAAAGCACAATTCTCTTTAAGTTGATTCATGTTTTGATCATAGGTATGCTTTTCAACTATATGGTCGTATAACCAACTACTTTCACTACCTCGAGTACAAAGTATAATTTTCCGCTGTTACCAAACACGCACATAGCATCATACTTTTTAACTTATAAACAACAACCAAACAAAACAAGGCATCATTTTTCCAGTGCTTATTTCATGTTATCTTTGAACTCTGACACAATAATTTTATGCTTTGAACCTTCTATAGGAGGACAAGTGGGCCTACAAGGCGTTCAACTAAAGGGCAATGGACAGCAAAAGAGGTAATATGTTTAGTTTAGCATCTTAATTATATATAATGACTATTTAGACTAACAGCATTTTCTTTTTCGACATATGTTAGACCTGATGATATTAACTTCAAATGCTCTGACCATTTCTCGATTATCTTTTCTAGTAAGAAAGTGTTGCACAAACATTGTTTTTTATGGTTCCATTTGAAATGTTTATGTGGATAACAAATTTGGAAAACTGCTGGGTCTTATTTGTCCGTGTAGAAATATCTCTGTTTTAAAATTCGCGCTACGTAGCGCGAAATAGCGCTTTTTTGGTAAAAAACGCAACGAAAAATCACGATTTTGGGTGGAATTGCGCTAAAATCGCGCTATAGGGGACCAAAAGCGCAAAAAGCGCGAAATTCTGGACCAAAAGCGTAAATAGCGAGTTAAAAAAAAAACAGCGGATTTAAATAATAAATATATATTGTGCAATTTTCATAAAAGTGTCTGCAGTCCAAATGGTTAAGACTGTGCTGTTATTTCCAGCAGACCTGGGTTCGAAACTCACCAACAACAATTTTTTTTTGATTTTTTTTTATTACTATCTAATATAACTATACCTTTTTTTTTTTGTTATATATTCTAAAGTTTAGTGCATATTTAGGCAAAAAAAAATACACCGCAAAGCGCTATATAGCAACGCTTTTAGCGTTTCTCTCGAAAAAACGCTACGATAGCGATAACGCTATTTAAAACACTGAGAAATATGAACTCAAGGTAAGGGAGAGATTGGGAATGTGATAGGTCCGTTTTTCATGTTTTATAGCTAGAAAGTCCAGTAGAAAATTGTTACACCTTAAAAGATTTGATGTTCTCTTCTATCTGCTTTTATGGTTGTAGATTGTACTATTATTCTTTTACTCTTGCAGCAGTAATTTTGGAAGTTATAAATAGTAAAGTTAATGAATAATGGATAAGACCAATCGGGTGTAACATTACTGGTATTAACTTATTAAAACGGTGAGTAACTTTTTATCAGTTCTTTTACCTTTTTATTTTCTCCCTTGCTAAGCTGATAGTTATTTATTTTTTGTCATACAGGATAATTTGTTGTGTGAGGCTGTTCAAAGGTTCAACGGGAAAAATTGGAAAAAAATTGGTAAATATTTTAAAGTTGATCATTCAAGTCCTTACCTTGCTCTCTTCTCTACGGTGTTAATTTCGTCTGTTTTCACTTCCGAATTGATGATGCAAGCATGTTGGTTCTCCTCATTAGAGATGAGAAACTCCATTTCTTTACAATTTTAGTCACGGATCTGATAAATCCTTTTAAACTTTCATGTGTGTTTTTAACTTTTTGGATAGGAAATACAAACTAACTATGAAACAACTTTTTTGGATAGGAAATACAAAAAGCTGCCAGATCTTATTTAATAATTAATTTGTTAGTGGTTTCTTTTCCAGGCATGGGGTGGAAATGTAATGCAGGACTAATTTGTTTACTTTTAGAATATGTCAAAGTGGATGAAATCTTTTGTAACTAATCAACCTCTATACTTGTGTTCTTCTCTTGTCAAATACTTCCGCATCACAACACTGTTTACATCTTTTTTCCCTTTGTAGTGACCTAAGTTACCATCTTATGTTTTCTCATCTACTGGTTGCTTTATCACGTTAATAAAAGAAAAGAAGAAAATTCAGAATATGAAGTAGTTAGACCTCTCATGTCTCAGCTTGGTCACTTGAGGCTTGAGCTTTCAATTATATATCACATCATTATACTATAAGTCATGCTTATTGTTTAATTTTTCTTTGTAGCGGAATGTTTTAAAGACCGGACAGATGTACAATGCTTGCATCGCTGGCAGAAAGTTTTGAATCCGGAACTTGTTAAAGGTCCTTGGACTAAAGAGGTGGGTGGATATTTTTTGTCGTTGTTGTATAATTTAACAGTATATGCCTTCCATGCACTTCAACATGTTATTTGAAAAATAATTATTTAGCCAGTTGAATTTTTCGAGTGTTTTAGCCTTTTATATAGTCAACTTCTAATTTGCTTTGTATTCTATAGTGTTATGTCAAAGAAATGGACTTATATGTACATATATATCTATCCTATTTGTTCATTTAAGTACCCTGAATAAGTTATGGAGATGCATTTCTGTGAATACTACCATACGTGATAAAGTGTATCTGACACTGTCTATACAGGAAGATGAAGCTATGATTGAATTGGTCAAAAAATATGGGGCAAAGAAGTGGTCTACAATTGCACAACATCTACCTGGCCGTATAGGGAAGCAATGTCGGGAGAGGTAATTTTGTGAGTTTGGGTAAACTTTCAACTTTATCAAGGTTATATAGCCTTCTAGAAAAATTGTGATCTTTTGTTTTGTTCAGTTATGCAAGTAAGTGCACAGCTAGTTTAAGTTACCACTGTTAAGACATAAGAGGATCCATTTGTATCTCCAGTCTCTTAGCTTTTTCTCATGTCAACAAGTATTATTTCTGGATCTATTTGTTGAGCAGATGACTGTCTTTCCAACGTGTTCTGTGTTTACAATTTTATGTTATATCTATGATATTCTGTCCCTTGATACAAATGCCTTTTATAGGTGGCATAATCATCTTAATCCTAATATAAACAAAGAGGCATGGACGCAAGAAGAGGAATTGACTTTAATTCATGCTCACCAAATGTACGGGAACAAATGGGCAGAGTTGACAAAATTCCTACCAGGAAGGTACATACTGAAGTTTTTTTTTTTAATTGATCCTGGATCAATGCTTCAGCTACTATTTCGAATGTTCATCTTTTACAAATATTTTTGAAACATTGGAAATGCATCAGGAGTGACAATTCCATTAAAAATCACTGGAACAGTTCAGTTAGGAAGAAAATAGATTCGTATTTCTCTTCGGGTTTACTTGCACAGTTTCAAGGCCTACCTCGTATCTGTGAAGCAAACCAGTCTTTGCCTTCACCATGTTCGACAGTACCTCAGAGCAGTGAAGATGAGAGTGTTATTAGAGAGGAAGCGGAGCGAGAGGAAATTTCAGAATGTAGTCAAAGCTCATCTGTCCTTGGTGTTCGTTCCGTTGACAATATTCTAGTGAGAGAAGATTTCCAGCTGAGTAAAGCACCGACTTATGGGGAAAAGCCAGCTTATTTTGAAGAACATACTGTTTTTTCGGTGCCAGAAGTACCTTATGAAATGGGTGGGTCCTCAAAATATGGGAATACTATAATTTCGATGGATTTGGGAGAGGATTTTTTAATGAACTGCGACTTTAATGTGCCTGAAAATAACGAATATGTTCCTTTTCCTTTAGAAAGTCCAGCCGATATAACTGCTGTTTCATCCATGGCAAAACCAGATCACATTATATCTGAAGATGATTGTTACAGGGTGATATTCCCAGATACAGATATGGATGGATACTGTGTCTCTGCTAATATAAACGAGGGTTCAAATATCAATGATTCAAGCGGACCTTTTCCCGCTCGTACACATTTTTTTACCCATGAAAGTACGCTTTTATGTAGTAGTGAGTTCAATCCTTTCAATGATATTTCTCATCAAAATGGAGATTTGGAGTTGGAAAAAGGCCCAGATGATTTTAAAAGTAATGCATATTACAAGGTGGATGAAAACGAATTAAATGCTGAAAATGATTCTTCGAAGTTGGTTCCTGTAGATATATCTAATTTAGAATCATCGAGCAATAACCAAAGCTTTGCAATGCATCATGATCCTGTCCATTCAAATAATTTGGTGAAGACTATTCCTAACGATGTTAGTATTGACACTTGTCCACCCGAGGTTCAAAGTCTTGATAAAAATGATAATGGGTCATTGTTTTATGAGCCTCCTCGTTTTCCAAGCTTGGATATTCCTTTTTTCAGCTGTGATCTTATACAAGCAGGTGATCATACGCAACAAGAGTATAGTCCTCTTGGTATTCGACAATTAATGATGTCATCGGTGAATTGTTTTTCTCCGATACGTTTATGGGATTCGCCAAAAGAACGGGACAGCAACAATGCAGACGCTGTGTTGAAAAGTGCGGCGAAAACATTTACAATCACTCCTTCGATTCTAAAGAAACGGAACCGTGGCTGTGTGTCGCCATTGTCAGAAAAGAGGAATAAGAATAAGCTTGAAACCGGCATGGATCGGGTTCTATTATCTAATTTGGCTAGAGATTTTTCTCGACAAGATGTTATGTTTTCTCAAAACGGGAACGTTGCTCATGATAAAGAAAATATGAATTGTGTTCCCAATAGTATGACCCATCCACAGACAGAAAATGAAAAAAACATTGGTGACGAGGTAAAGCCAGGAAATTCTGCTGTTAATACCAAAAGCAAAGGTGACCTGGATACCATGGCAAAAGCTGTGAGTGTTTGTTTCCTTATAACAACCTGTGCCTTTCTATTCCAGTGATTTCTTAACATTTATTTTTGTTCTTGTCAGATTAGTTTTCCACAGAGTATTGGCATTTAATCATTCGCTTCTATTAGTACCTGGGAACTTCTTTTCTGCGAGAGTAGCTTCCAGGAGATCATGTTTTCCAGTTAGTTTGATATCCGTAAATAGAAAAAAAAAATTAGGATATTCAGAAGCATGTCACCATAATCTTTATCTGTAAAATAACAAGAGGCAATACCATAATTTTTTTACACAAGGAATTTAGTGCGACCAGAGGAGCTCCTGTAGTTAGTATTATACATCCCCCATGAGCTAGCAGCTGTCGATGGGCTAACCCACTTGTCTGTATTTCGTTTTGTACGAAATAACAATTAATCATACCCTTAAATCAACAGCTTACCAAGAAAATCTCTTTAAGGACATCTTAAGATTAAAAAATAATGAAGGTTTCTGTCTATTTTTCATTTTGGGTGATAACACGCTTAAAATCATTATCTTATCAAAAAGCTCTCCCTTGTGTTTCAGAAATTTATAGGTGCGTTACCTCTTAGATCGCGATATAATGAAATTATAAATTCAATAATGCTTCAAAGTAAAGTTTGAAATGTTGAATGTTGTATACTTATGGATATTAAATTCATTTGCAAATCGAAACTAATCAGTCCAAAGAGCGAGGTAATAGTTATGGATGTTAGGTTGTGGTTTTGGGTTCATGCAAGTTGTTCTCTTGCTCTTTACTAAGAAAAAACGGGTCGTTAATCTTTCGGAACCTTTCTTTTGCTTTTTGCAAAAGGACTATCTTAAGTAAGATACGGATGAAAATGCCAATTGACTCTTTAAACGATGGATAACATCACTTTTACACGGCTGAAGGAGTAGGTGTTTCAAAAACTTCTTGGTTTACTGTGATCTACTAATTTTATTTAATTTTTTACCAAAAACATTTGATGGTGATATGAATGGTCATATGCAGTTACTAAGAAACAAGGGGCAATACATCCGTTGTTACTTGAGATATTGACAAATGACTGCTAATTTTAAACCTAACTTCTTCATTTTTCTTTTTTTCCATTAGGTGCCACAGCCCTTGGGAGTCCTAGTTGAACATGATACGAATGATCTTCTTTTCTTTTCTCCTGAAAAACCAGAAAACAGATCTGATCGTATTTCATATGGGAATAATTGTACTGAAAAGTTTAATTCTTCATCAAGGGATCCATATATCGGTGATGCTGTCTCTCTCTCTCCGTTGGGCTTGAAGACGGATGATAAACGTCAATTGAAGCCTGCTATGTCAGCACAATCTTCTATGGCATTAGATCCTCCCAGGCTTATGGCTCGAAGTAAAGATGTTGCTGAAAATTTGAGCATGTATGATAATTTAATATTTCTCTGTTCTTTCGAACTTTACTTATTGTCATATGAGACCCGTTTGGAAGTTCCTTATAATAGTTACAAAAATATGCATGCATTCGGATTTTTAAGAACATAACAGCATAAACAGAAACTGACGCGCAAACAATTTCAGAAATGAACTGCATTTAGAACATAAGAAAAGTGGGGAACTTCTTGTGTTCTCATTTTTAAATACAGTGGGGTATTTCATTCTTTTCAAGAACTTTTGAGAAAGTTTTATTTGCAGTTTTTATGGCCTTCATGGATTGTAGTAAAATCAAACATTGCCCTGGCCGACTGTATTTTCTTTTGAATTTCCAGATGTGAAGTTATTCTCAGCATAGTATAACTTATGAAACATTTAAACATGTGTTGATTGGAAGGGTTCTTTAGCGAGTTATTGACCACACATTAATGACAAGGTTTTTATGAAATGGTACAAATACCATCAGAAGTAGCAGTTTTTCTATTGTATCTTCTTAACCATTTTTAACGGAGATTATATTTTAGGGCAACTAGCTTTGGGGTAGAAGGACAAAGTTTCCAATGAGCTACTCGTTATTAGGGATCTTTTGTCCAATTTGATTAGATAGACTCTAAATGGAAAAAAGATAGATATTGTATTGGACTTGCAAGAAAATGATTTCCTGTAGTTTGAAATTTGCTACACCTTTATGTTTGTTCTTCATTAAGATAGAATGACAGTTAAATACTAAAAAGCATATGGTTTGTTTTTTTAATTTGCTTTATTGATGTTATGTTTAAAGGTTTGGTGAAACTCCTTTAAAAAGGAGTTATGACTCTCCGTCTGCGTGGAAGTCTCCCTGGTTCATGAACTCTTTTCTTCCAGGCCCTAGAGTCGATACAGATATTACGATTGAGGTAATTGGTTCTGTTAGTGTGAAACTCTCCTTGGTTTATTGAGTATGAACCCTTTTGGGGGGAGAAACTATCACTTTGTACACCAAATTATTAAAATAGCTACAACTAGTACATCAGCCTAGTAAAATTTACAATTTCGATACAGATCTAGACAACTTGGAACTATCACTGCTCCAACCTCTCAAAATTAATAATCAGAAACTAATCTACACAAAATCAAGGAATGGATACACCAGCCTATCACAATTTGCAAATACCTAAAAGCCGATTTTTAAATGTTTGTGTACTAAATTTTCAATCTTGTGTAGTTTGGTGTGTGGTACATCATCTTATCCAAACATTCAAAATACGAAATAAGTGCTTGAAGGTGAACTTTAACGCAGAAGTACTAATCATTTCATTTTGTGTTGATTGGTATGTAAGTTGTGAGATTTTTCGTAGTAGTATGGTGCACTAGTTGTTATAAGGCAATTGGTACTGGTACACAATGATATTTTCTCCTTTACTGACTAGGTCATTTGGATGGTTGTGCAGGATATTGGTTACTTTTTGAGCCCTGGGGATAGAAGTGTTGATGCAATTGGATTAATGAAACAGTTAAGCATGCAAAGTGCAAACGCATTAGCTGATGCTCAAGAAGTTTTGGGAGATGAAACACCTGAAACATATCTAAAATGTAGACGCTCGATAGACAGAAAACGAATCCAGGATAATACTTCTACCTTTCACAGTTCTACTCAATCTCTTTTGGAACCTAATGCCTTGGTATGATTTCTATAATACTCCTATTTCAGACTACCATTTTATAATGATAATTTTGAAATCTTTGACTTTTGAGAAAAAGAAATCGTGCTTGATAATTCAAATTTTATGCACATAGTAATTCCAAGGTATCTATGTAAACCACTGTTTTAGGATTGTAGAACTATGCTACGCAGAGTAAACCCCCAAAATTATCTCCGTAACCCGAGTACCAAACCTACTAATCGTGTCTCCTATAGTTCTTAGTTGTCAGCACCAGAAAAACATATATCAGAGTCATAACCTAATTAATTTTGTTACTTTTGTATCAATGGAAGCATGTCGGATTTCTCGCTTTTGATAACTCCTTTGTTCTTAGAGAATCGTTTCCTCATGCTTTTTAACCTTTAATATTTTGCTGGATCCTAGAAAATTCTTTCGAAGTAAAGATAGGTTCTGCTTCTTCTAAGTTGTTTGTTTTTGTTTTTACTGGTGTCCTTATTTGTTGAAGTTTGGTTGAGGCTGTCAGATAGTTTTGCAAGTACATAGATGCCCAAGAAAAATGAGAAAACTTTGGTTCTTTACCTTTTGATAAGAAGAACTCATACGGTCTTACTAACAACAAATATCAGTGTCATCTGTTTATTTATGTACTTGGAGCTTATTGATATGTAAAAGAAATTCAAACATACGTTACATGGTTATGACTCAAAAGGTTGTATATTCGCAGACAGAGAAGCGTATATTAGATTTCAGCGATTGTGGGACACCTGGAAAATCCAAGGAAAACTCGAAGGTTTTGACGTCGATAGGCACCTGTAGTCCCTCCTCGTATCTGTTGAAGGGTGCCGTTAAGTAGTTTTCTTTTAGGTATAACCTTATCATTTATGTATACAATTATAAAGTTATGTTGTAATTCAGATTTCAAACAATGATGCGTTCTTAACTTTTTTTTCACATATACAGTTGCATTCTCAGAAAATTGACTTTCAATTGGATAATATTTTTGTGGATAATTGAACGATTTATTTTTAGAGGTGCATGACCTTAGTCTTGCTATGTGCGTTGAGTTCTCCCCGATGATTCCACTGCTTATAAAAAAGGGCTATGTTCTTATTCGAAGAATCTAAGATTTCTTACAAAAGTACTCTACAATAAGAGTCTAAATATATTGATTAACCAACTTCTGTACTTACATAAGAGCACCCACACCAGAGCCACATTAATTTTCTTAAATTTTACATTAAATTCACACTTTTACAGCTTTAGTTATCCATTTACAGTTTGGTTGATTTACCAGCTTCCCTATTTATATCTATATATAATATAATATACGTATTATTTATATTGTATGTATAAAAAGATTAAAAAATTAACTCTTTCATGTGATATAGACAAATGCATAGTAATGTCAAATTCTATCATATAAAAACCGTTATCCTGTGACTTAGAATTATGTTAGACCGACCAATTCATTCCTCTACGAAATATGATTTTCATAATTTTAAAGGTAATAAAGAGAATTTGCAACTTAAGAACCTTTCGGAACCAATGATCAGAACTGGAATTTTTTTTTAAAATAATTTAATACTAGGAAACAAAACGAAGTTAAAAGAGCTCACATTAATCTGCCCAAAGAGTCAATCTAATAGATCTCAAATAAATTTTTACAAACGAATTTTAGCAAACAAGCAACACTTAGAGCATCTGCAGTCGCTACCTCAATCATTTCCTCAAACCTAACACATTTTATACCTTTTAATAAACCGTTTACATTTACACAAAATTCCAGATTTCTTATTAATTTACTTATAATAACCCTACATTATTTTTTTTATTTTTTTATTATCTTTTAATAATCATAACAATATTACAAGCACAAAAATGTGGATCCCATGATAGTTTATTACTATTATACTTCCTTCGTCGCTAGACAAATATCACATACGAAAATACATGCAATTTTGACCATCAAAATTTTCATATCAAAATTACCGAAATGAAAAAATTGAAAATTTCATCATATAATTCTAAGCATAAACTACGTGATTAATTTTTAAAATAATTTTTTCCGACAATCTAAATATGAAAAAATTATCGGTCAAAATTGTACGTATTTTCATAGGGGACATTTGTTTATGGACGGATGGAGTATTAATATAGGAAATCATATGCATTCCTCGTCGTATATGAGGTGAATTTTGTGATTCCTTAAATTTAGGGAATTTATAAGGTTACTAATACATGTCACTTTTTATAACATAATGCTTACCTAGTATTTTCGTTGATTTGATCTAACCGGAATTTTTTTTTAATAATTTGACGGGAATTTAACATAAATATACCATACACCTATTATATTAACAAAAATATACACTCAAAAATTAAATTATTAAAAGCATATCTTCCATTAATAATTAATAAAAAACAAAAAACTTCGTTCATCAATCTCTCTCCTCCTCTCACTGTCCAATCTATCTCTTATTCTCATTCTCGCTCTCTCCGATCTCTCGTTCTTATATCTTTCTCGTCCTCCATCTCTCTCTCCTCCGTCTTCTCCCTCTCTCCAATCTTTCTCTCATCCTCACTCTCTCTCTCTCCGATCTCTCTATTCGGTGAAAATTGAAACGGAAACATCCGTCGGAGTAGGCGACAAGTGTGTAGAGCGAGGTCGAAAACTTAAGATTGATGCCGACGGAGATACGACGTCAAAAGAGAGGCCCATTACGATGACGTGGTAGTTCGATATCAGAGGACGGTTAATATTGAATTTGTTAACTAGTGTATAAGGTTGAAAAATAAGTGTATGAATTTCGTGAATTAAGTGTATCAAGTTGAAAATTATGGATATGAATTGTGTAAATAAGAATATGAATTCTGTAAATTGGGGTATGAACTTTGAAAACAATGGTGAGTTTTACGAATTAGTGTATGAACTTCTGAAATTAGGGTATAAACTTTTGAAATTAGGGTGTGAAAATATACAAATTAGGTTATGAACTTTTAGAATAAGGGTATGAAAATATACAAATTAGAGTATGAAAATATACAAATTAGAGTATGAATTTTTTAGAGAAGGTTATACAGATTAGGCTATGAACTTTTGAGTAAGTTTTTATTAATTAAAAAATTTTGCATATGTTTTTTTTTAATTTAGTTTCAAAAGCAGTATGTTTTATTAATTTATCCTTAATTTAATACTGGGAAACAAAGCAAAGTTAGAAGAGCTCATTAATCTCACCACCTTTTGAGTAAAGATGGAGATATGTAGGAAACAAATCGAAAACCATTGCCGAAGGAGTCAATCTAATAGATCCCAACTAAATTTTTACACCCGAAATTTAGCAAAGTAGGATTTTTACCTAGTATTTTCATTGATTTGATCTATTATTATTGAGAAAGTATTAAATTGAGTCTATCACCAATTATGTGAGTTAGGTTCAACGCAAGAAGGAAGAGAAGAAAATTTAGGCAGAAGAATACTAGTACTGCAAGTTTAGTTATGTGGTGGCTCTTTCTCCTTCCTAAGAGACTCGGTGTGATCCTCACTTGTATTTGCAACCAAATACGCTGCAAGTTTGATTCGCTTCATATGACAATTCCTTCCACAAACTAAGAAATTTTTAATACAAAAAACTGGGACGCCCATCTCCAAAATCTAACAAACCTGAAATTACAAACTCTGAATTCAAGCATTGAACAAACAATTGCACCCTCAAAGGTTACCATAACTGAAGAACTTGGTAATAAAAACCGATGGAAAATACTACAGTAAGTAAACTATCATATCTCATAAACTTCAATAAAGTCTAGTACTGCAAATTTGAATCAGGCCTCATTTTAGAGTACATATTCCTGAAGTAAGTCAACTGGTGGATTGCATTATCAAGATTCCCGAAGCAGAAACTTAAAGAAAGAAAATGAAAAGGTGGAGAAACAAGAAATATAGCCAGAGAGGACAAAAAAGAACTGGGTGAAGCTGCCTGACTTATTCCAGTTTCACTCTGTCCATGTCGGTCATCAACCCTTCCAGCTGTACCATAAATATATATATAAAAGAATTACGGTTCTGCTGCCCTGGGGCACAGAAATAAATAGAAAACTGATGACGGGACACGAGAAGTATACCTTAACAATCTGGCGCAAAAAGTAATCCCCATATCTCTTGCTTGGTTTTGACTCAACAACGTGAACCATGTCCTGCATCAACAAAATATACGTCAACTCTACTTACTGGAAAGATGATTCAAATCCAACAGAACGATAATAATGTAAAATTTAATTCTTTCAATAAGGAAACCACACATCATCAATGTAGAAATCGATATCAGCGTTGGAAATGATTTTCCCATCAGCATCAACAGCATGAGTTTTGTGCTTGTACGTCATCAGAATGGTCCTGCAAGACCATAATGCCACAAACTTAAGTGAATGGCCTACATAACATGCATACGAGCAAGTCAGGCCCTGGGAGAGGAAAGAGAAAGGGAGAGGAAGAAAAGCACCTCAAAGTAGGTTCATCCACTTCCATGAAAGTACTGAGCTTTGGAAGAGAAATGGTAGAATAAACTTTCAAGAAAGTCCGGGCACCTGAAAGCAACTGTTGTTGCTTGACTTCATACAGAAACAACTTCAACTGAAGTCTGTAGGCATCCTGAAATATTGGTAATTTTTTGTATATGGTTTAGATAATTGATTCCTCGTGTAAAAGAAATAGCATGCAATAGCAAAAAAAAATATGGATAACATTTCGCTAATTTAGTGAGAGCTAGACCAGGCCTCAACTAAAATGATTGTTGATATCCCACATCAAAACTCAATACATAGAGAAGCTAAGGGTTACCTGATTATAGTTTATAAGAGGCTCATCGTAACTAGGAGCCGAGGGAGTAATAAATTTGGGGCATGCATATGAGAAAAGCTCATCATACAGTGCAAAAGCCTCGTCATCATATCTCTGCATCCTCAACATCTTTTCCCCATATTTCTCCTTTAGTTGTGAGTTCACAGTTTCGTCAACAAGCTTTACTTGAGGGCAAAGCGATAAACAAATTGCCAACAACGCATACATCTGCTCATTCTTCTTCAGTATCTGCTCGTATTGAGGGGATTTCTGGTGGTGTTGCTTTGTCTTGTATATGTATATTAAGATTTTACTGAACTCACGAATACCCTCAACATACCTGCCAAAAGAAAGTGAATTAACTAAGCAAGAAGTCCAAAACGGTAGTGAAGAGACTTGCTTAAAGTTAACAATCCTTCCCAATTACAGTAAAGTTATTTGAACTGCATAATTTACAGATAAACCCTTTACTTGAGGACAACTAGTTTTTTTTTATATCTGACAAAACACGCGGAAATTATTAACACAATAACCTCAAGAAGTCTAGAGAAAGGATGATTTGCTGATACATATATGCAAATTGTACATTGAAATTAAACAATCCACAGCAATACAATTTTATTTTCCAACACATGCATGAGTTAACAAAGAATCTATAATATGTTCTGACAGTTTTACATTTTTCCAAATGTGCCTGCTAATGGAAAAATAAAAATCGTACCAATCAGAAACCTTACATCCTTGTGTTTCAGGGTCTAAAGCTCCTAGTTTTAAAAAGTTGCATTTTACTCCAAATGATAACTGTATTTTACAATCAAGATGAATTGTAAAAAAGTACAATACACATTACCTTGGCAAGACTAGAAAGCTCAGTTGGTAAAACTAAAAAAGTCCATGAGTTCATAATAATTGCAAAAACATGAAGATGAACACTGAGAAACTCATATCAAAAGCTAGGAAATACAAACTAAACTATAAAAAGATATCGGGGAAAAGAAATACTAACTAAACTATTTTAAAGGTATGGGGCCGATGATAGAATAAAAAAAATGTTAAAGGAACACATTTGACTTGATGGCCTATTATGATTTTAAAGATCATGAAAACAATATCTATAAGACAGGGTATTGGCAAACATGATTATATGGAAAAAAACGTGAGTTTCTAATACAAGCTTCAGAGATGAGAGGGTATCGGTATAGGACGCAACCAATGCAGAAGATAGAAAAATACACTTTCCATCCTCCATAATGGAAATAACTCTAATAAGTAGCAAAGGAGATTATAATTAAAACACTAGAGAAGGCCTATGAAAAAATCAACACACCACATAAACCATGTATAACTTAATTTCTAGTCTATATTATCAAAACTGGTGTTTGCTTTAGGACCAAAAGACATATCTTCCCTGACCAAGTTATATAGGGTTATAATTACTGAACACTCAAACTATCACCTGATTTCAATTTTGTATACCATATTACAAAAATCAGTGATCAGTAAACAAAAATTACATTTCTGGCCTTCTGGTACACTCTGATTAGTACGCTCTTAAGTGTACTAATTATAAGAAAATCAAACATTATGTGCATTATTGTGTAGCATCATTCATTTTTGTATACCATTCTACCCATTGTTCTTAAAGTCGCAAGGCGGATTCTGGATGGAAATAGGTTGCTTTAATTCCACTAAAACATCGCCTAATTCACTCAATCCTGTCTACACTGCTAGGCTCCTAGGATCTGCCTAATTTTCAGGCTCGCTTTTTAGAACACTGATTACAACAGAAGAGGAAAAAATATTGTTCTACGGTACTAATTGCTAACTGCTATATATTTCTGTTAAAAAGAAATCGATGTCTATGTTGGTGTGTATAGTTATAATTTAAATATAATGTCAAAGCATGCATACCTCCTTAACATAAGATTCGCGAAACCATAATGATATATTGTCGCAATGTGGCACCCAATAACGCTGGCGTAGACCCCTAGTTGAGTAATATCGATGGGTTGTAAGCATTTCAACCCAGTATGATAATCACCCAATAGACAATGGACACGTAGCAAACCAACCATGCTGAAATAACCCAATACTTTTAATACATTGCTTCCACCATTATAATCATAACCGTCTGTAGCAGTGAACTGTACAAGGCCTTCCTTTTCCTGTTCTAGGATTTGAACAATCGTGGATTTTTCAACAAGGGCTTGCAAAAAATTGAGGACACCATAAACATTCCACGCCTGCAAGAAATAAACGCATAAAACATCTCCACCAATACACATAAACCAAATTACATTAATTGCCCCCAACTCGGATAGAATTTTCCATTTGGCCCCCATAGTTTCAGTAGCAACAGTACTTGACCTCATACTTTGAATAACTTAAACTCCGTTATTCCCACAGTTTCAATTTACTGTTACTGGTTCCATTGCTTCAGCAAGTAACACTAGTAATCTAAAAAGTAAAATCATGGGGATCACATTTGAAACCTGTTTAAAACGTGGGATTACAATTATAACTTACTCTAACTATGCAGACCAGTAGTGTTTCAGCTGGAGATATGGGGACCAGTTGATAATTACTATGCTTATAAATTATAACCAGTGTCAAGATCAGGATATGGTCAGGGAAGGGAAAATATACAAAAACAAATAATAATCCATCAGAATATTTTGCCATAATTTTCAATATCATGCTAAGATACACCTGGTTCCTCCTCCAGAAAATAGTTAGGGCAGGAAAAAAAAATCAAATTAGATCAATTGGTTCTCAATTTGAATTGTCATTAACATATAATCACGAGCAAGTCAATAGAATATAAACAAGAACTGCAGTAAAATCAGATCAACCAGTTAACTATAGCGATGACTATTGGGGACCAAATAGTTATCACACAAACAGTATGGTACCATAAGTGCTGCAAGTTCAGCTAGTTACAAATGCTGACCAACTATAGTATGGTGAATACATAAGCTGGTTTGTGCTACAAAACGGAACCAATCCTTTCTTTAGGATGATATGATTTTATATATATCAGACCAAGCACGAGATGCTCAGCTCTGACTCCTAATATCTGTAATTTCTTATTTTAAGTGACAATAGCCCTTTTCAGAGTTACGATCTAGGTCTAAAACTCTCTCCTCTCACGAGTATGAAGAAAAATAAAGGGAAAGAAAACAGTTAAATATCGTTACCTGATCAAACTTCCTGAGCAATGCAATCTCCTGCTCAGTCTTGTTCTTCATTTTAGCTCTATATTGACAGAAGGACTGGAACTGGTATACAAATTCATCAACCATGTCCCACAACCACTGGTTTGGCAATTGCATGTTTACCTTTCCGTGCAACACCACCTATATACCATTCATATGTTACAAAAATCATTATCCAAATCAGCACAAAGGGTGAGAAATCTTAGTTTAAATAGCTCACTCTGTTTCGTGCATACAAAAACAACAACTAAGCTTAGAAAGCTAACAGACAAGCGTATAACAATAACAATCCTATATTGATTAAATGTAAAAGACATGTCTGTATCATGGCCATCTTTCTCGTATAACAATAACACACACCTGAACAACATAGAAAGAATCTTTTTTTAAATTCAGAAATTCAAAATCATATTGCCACCCAGCCATAACACTCTTCACAAGATTGAAAGATGGAAGGCACTTTCTACATTGGAAAACTGACATTTTGAGTAAACTGGGATCAACAGTGGGACAACATAACGACAAAACACATGCAAATCAATTTTCACCATGCAAATATTAGCTTACAACATTATGTAGTCACAAATCCCTGATATCAGGAAGAAGAAAAAAAACAGTACACAAACAAAACAGTGTGCAAGTCTAAATCAAAACTGTATAGAAAGTCGCTCATTGTGAACTTATCAATGTAAACGCACAAAAATAAAAGTTCATAAAGAACACACCAAACAAGTTTAGGAAAATAAAAACCCGAAAACGACAAATCCAAATAGACTGCAATTCTCCAAGCAATCATAGATAAACTGAAGAAACAGTCCACAATGTAGCTTAACCGTGAAACTATCACGGGAACATACACACACACACACACACACGAGTAAACAATCATATACAAACCAAAACCTGTTTCTAGGCAGAATAACAGCAGTGGCTCCCATACAAAAAAATTAATTCAAACTGGTCCTAATAGTTTGAGTAGCAACATAACTAATCCTACGGAGTAAGAAAGAAGTGAGATTGGGACCTGAAAGAGGGAGCAGTAGTTACTACTAGAGATACTAATTGGATGGAAAAGTTCAAATTGTAAAACACGAATCAAATGTACTAATTGGAAAAACTAACAATGTAAGGTACTAATCGAGAAACAGTAAAACACACAACAATACAAGGTACAAAGTTGTTAAAAAAACCTTCTACAAACCAAAACATATTTTTCTAGGCTGAATAACAGCATTGGTTCCCATACTTAAGAATACATTCAAAGTGGTTCTAAATGTTTGAGTAGCAACATAATTGAACCAGTGCAGTATGAATAACAGTAATGGTCCCCATACAAGCAAATTTTTCATACTCTATACGAGTTTAGTTGATAATATTGAGGAGCAGAAAAACTAGTTTTTAGAAAATTTTAATCACAATACACAGAAAAGCTAATTATTTTAGTCGCAACATAACTGTCCAGAACGTAGCTTAATTGCAATAAACAAATACACACATGGCTAAACGATCATATACAAACTAAAACATAGTTATCCCAAGAATCAATCCTATAATTCAGCGTAGGCGACAGCCTCGCATACAGATAACGAAACCAAAGCTCCTTGTACAGCAAACAGAAGACGTGGTCATTATCCACGTGGTGGGAAATAGACTCAACAGAGGGCCAAGGTGAGTCTTTGAATAAACGGTCGCTTAAAGTATGTATACGTATAACCTCTACATTTCAGAATTCATGAAGGAATATTTTCTAGACTGAATAACAGCAACGGTCCCCATACTTGGGGAATAAATCCAAACTGGTCCTCAATTTTTCAGCTGTAACGCAATTGATCCTATGGAGTAAGGAACTAATTGGAGAAACTAACAAATGTAAGGTACCAATCGAGAAACACGTAACAATTCAAGGTGAAAATTGCTAAAAAATACTTATACAAACAAAAAAACATTTTCTAGGCTGAATAACAGCAACAGTCCCCATACTTGGGAACAAATCCAAACTGGTCCTAATAGTTTGAGTAGCAACACAATCGATCCAACAAAGCAAAAAAAAGAAGGAAAAAGAAGCAAAGTTTGAGTAGCAGTATTATCACAATAAACATACATACACACATGAATAGACAATGTATACAAACCAAAACATATTTTAATGCAGAATTACAGCAACAGTCCACAGCGGTCCTCAAAGTTCCAATCCCAACACAACCGATCCAACAAAGTAAAAAATAAAATAGTGTGCAACTGTCCACAATGTAGGTTGATAGGGAGATTGTGACGATAAACATACATACATATTAAAAACGAAAACATATATTCTAGGCTGAATAACGGAAAGGGTGTCCATAGTTGGGGGAATAAAATAAAACTAGTCATAGGAAATAGAAAAGAAAGAAAAGAAGAACCTGAAAGAGGGAGCAGTAGTTATCCCAGGAATCAATACGATGATTCAAAGTAGGAGACAACCTGGCATACAGATGACGAAACCAAAGTTCCTTATAAAGCAAACAAAAGACGTGATCATTATCGACATGGTGAGAAACAGAGTCAACAGATGGCCAAGGAGAGTCTTTAAATAAGCGATCGCTTAATGTATGGAAATCGGTCTCGTACATCTGATGGATTTCAAACACGTTCTTATCTCGTATGTGGCGGTACATGTGGACTACGAATGATTTTACTGCGTCGGGTACATAGTTCGGGTCGTATCCTATATTCGTGTTTTCATTAACGGATAGGTGGTGGTCCTCGTGCTGTCCCGCCGCCATTGTTTTGGTGTAGAAAGAGAGAGAGAAATAAAGGATTAGGGTTTTGGGTGTGGAAGATTTGTTTGCTGATAGGTGTAGTGGAGATAGATAGATAGATAGAGTGGTGTGTGTTTTCTTCTACTTGCTCCTTTTTCTATTGTTAACTTTTCATTGGACCGCTACTATGTAAATTGTGACTACTTATTGATACCATCAAATAAGGGCCGGTTTTGTTACGAGATTTGTACTAGTGTCCAGACTCGACGCTATTGATTCGGTGCGGATTGTGAGCGGGATTTGATGATTAACCATTCACATGGAATTGGACTTATCTATAATCACAATCCGGATGATATTGTAAATACAGCAAAAGTGTATCGTTTATAGTATGGGGGTGTACTAAATAGTGTGATGGTTTATTGACGATATAAGCTCTCGTTTGGTTGCTATATTAGTGGTCCCGAGACTACTACTTCTGTGCGGATTGTGAGCTGTATTTGCAATGGAGATCGGATTAGCAGTGCGGACGGAATTAGACTGATTTAATATCTGATCCCTTATACCTTGTTTGAGTGGTGGTATTATAGTATGGGAGATTGATACGGACTCAACAAAATGATGTGTTTGATTACGTATTGTAAGATCGGACTATTTGTCCATCTAACACATTAAATGACCTCGAAAACAGTATATTTACAATTCCATGAGGTTGTAGTATTATAAGTCATGGGACTATGAATGAAAACGTTGTTCGTAGTCCCGAGACAAATTATGCTTTTACTCATGGTCGTCTCGTGACTACGACCCTGCAAACAAATGAGGCCTATGATTTTGAAAAAAAATCAAAAAATGTATCATTTGTAGTATGCTCCGTACGTATTAATAAAATGGTTGTATTTTACCCAAGCAAACACATCATTTGTCTTCCCGGTAGTACTTCCAGTACAATCCTAACATTCCAATGATACAACCCAACGATGCCTTAATCCAACAGGTTAAGGTACTAATCCGAACCCAACGATGCCTTAATCCAACAGGTTAAGGTACTAATCCGAACCATACCAAATCCTACTTGGCTATCTGACTTTTCTATAAATCAGGTTTGAATCTATTTATAATTAGTATTTTAGTATAATGGATCCTTAGTATTGGATTAATATCATGTGCTACCATAAAATATTAACTAAAATAATGGATCCTTAGTATTCGATTAATATCATGTGCTACCATAAAATATTAAGAGTGAGAGAACTTTTATGTTTCTTTTTCCTATATAAGAAATAAACTTCTTAAATAACCTTATTTATTTTTAGAGGTGATGATATAATAAAATAGTATTTAACATAAACTCTTGCAAATGGTCATTGATTTAACGACTCTTAACGAGTATTTGTAAGAGTTTGTTTTTAAGGTATTATGTAAAATACAATGGTGTCACACATATGACTGAACATATGTGATATACCATATATTAACTGCATATATGATATATGTATATATCTGAGTAATAATATATGATATATGATAATAATCGAATAGAATATTTATATGATATATGTATATATCTGGGTAATAATATAAATATTCTATTCGATTAATGTATTAATTACGTATTGGGTAGGTGATATCAATTGACCTATATCATGATCATTTAAATATTACCCAAATGGAACATAAATAAATACATAGAGAAAGAAACATATTGTCACACTTGTTCTTAACGTGTATCGACTTTTGGAATATATCTGAATAACAGTTTGTCCACTCTGCAATTAATTAATAATTACCAGCTTAATTTATGTTCCATCTCCACAATGTTAAATAAAATCCTTGTTGATCATCTTCATGAAATCATCATTTGATTTTGATCTTATTATATGGCTTCCTTCACATCTCTCCCAAAACCCATCTCTCAAACTTGTCACACTTTTCTCAATTTCTCTAACCAAATTTCTAGTTTTGGATTTAACAAATATTTATCTTTCACCGTGAATTTTCCACCATTGGGAGTGAAGAAGAGTCTGTTTGTTAAAAATTCAATTCAAAATGGACCATTGGCTGGTTAGTCAAATTTAAATCTTGAATTGCTTGAGTTTATTAGTAATAAATAATTGTATAAGAATATAAGATAGATGAATGAGGAAATAGGATAGATGGATCAACAATCTAATGTTTGGAAACAATTTAGCACCCTGTAATTATTTTGTAGAGTTTTGTGTTAATTTATTTTTATGAGTCCCTTCCTGCGTTTTTCTTAATTAAAGTCAGAATCTTTATTTTTTTGACTAGTTTGTAGAGTTCTGTGTGATTATTTTGTATTAGAAATACAAGATTATTCTAGCTAGTCAGGGAAGAAGCTAGGCAGTGACAGATCAAAAAAGCAAATCAAATAAAAAATTAATTTATAGTAGTAAAAACTTATTCTGGCTACTTCTTCGGTGCGTCTTTTTATTATAGTTTGAGTCTTTATCAGCCACTTTTGGATCAACAGAATGAGTGATGATATAAGGAGAGACTTTTTAACATAGACTCTCGCAGAGACTCAATGTGGACCATCAGATAATGTATATGAGGGTAAATCAATGATTCACATTAAGTCTCTGCGAGAGTCTATGTCAAAAAGTCTCTCCTTATATCATCACTCAATCAGAATATAGGATTACTATGGTTAGACAGGTAGCAACCCAGTGGCTGATCAAGGATTCCATATGGCAGAGATTGAATTCCACATTGACTTATCTTGTTATTATGCGTGGTGCTGAAAAGCTAAAATATGTTTTTTTGTTTGTTCGAATACATGGTAGAAAAATCGGTTTTCTATGTTATTAAGATAGAAGGTGTTTGCTGTTCTTGCCAGCCTACTCCTATCTCCTCCATTGGTCAAGAAGCTAGGCGACAGACCACAATCAGTTTTATTTAAAAAATGAAAAAAAAAACTGCCTTATGTTTTTTGAAAAATATTTCAACTATTGTCTACTGTAGTCTGTAAAGCAAAACGCTATCAGTTGAGAGTTCAGTGGTCTATTACTTGGACGAAGTATTCAAGTTAGTGATCATAGAACTTACGGGTGAAACAGGGTAGGATGGTGTTAGTAGTCCATGACAATCTAATCATATAAATTAAACGGCAAATTATGTTTATGTATGGGCTAATGTTAGTCTTTGTTGTGGCAGAATCTAATCAAATATCTGCTGACGTCCCACTTCTCTCATGCTCAGAGGTTATGTAACTCGCTTTCCCTACTATTTCTTGTTAAATTAGAAGATCCTTAATGGTGGAGAAAATTAACTATTAATGTGAACATTTTTTTACCAACTTTGGGCATGCATATATTCAATTCAAACTGTTTTCAGTAATGTTTCTCTTTCTCGTTCAAATTTAAAATTTGGGAGATTAAAGCTGATGAAACTTTTGTCTACCTTGTTAAGACTTTCATAAGATAACAAAGTACCACACTTATGTAGATTTCAAAATTAAGTTGTTCTGAATAATCATGACAAAGCGGTTTTGGAAGCCAATATGCTGAACACCTTCATTGTATCTACACCCTTTTCAGAAATAGTGTCTAAATATATATGATGAGTTATACTTATAACCAAATGCCACCGGTAAGTTACTAATAAATTCCAGCCTATTCTCTTGTTCATGGGGATCAAAACAATAAGACCATTGAAAAATATATTGTTGGATTTAAAAAGCAATATTTGACAATTTGAATATACATAAGTATTTTTTTATCTAATAAGCCAAGAAAACAACTTCAGTGAGTTGATCTGAAGCTGAAATGCATCTAGCAGTCCAGGTTAATTCTAGGAAAAGTGTATTAGCCTTCTAAAAGGTAATACTCTGTTTTAAGAACATGATCGAGCACAATTCTAAACCAAATTTTTTGTTTTAAATGCTATAGTCTATAGGTAACCAATGTATTTGTAGACATAAAATTAAGGAAAATGATGAAAAGGTACATACTATTGGTACTTAATTAAAGAAAACCCGTACTCTATAACACTTTTAAAGATTAGTACATATGCTACATGATGCTACTTCTTTTTACTCTTTGTTTTTAACTTTAATGCTACATTATATGTACCAAATTTTAAACAAGACTTGAGAATCCGGGTTTTTGGAAGTTAAGTATATTTTTTATTTACTAATATGTTTTTATGTACTAATCAATGAATCTCCCTAACATTAACCATACTATTTGTATGTTCAGGCCATGGAAAGGTTAAAAAGTAGTCGCGCGAGCTACAAAGGGCAACAAGAGTATTTAGCCATGTATTCAAGCGTGTATGGTGGTATAACGACAGATCCAACGGCTATGATGATCCCGATGGATGATCACATGGTCCATAGGGGACATGGTGTATTTGACACAGCTGCAATATGGGATGGGTTAGTTATACACAATGAACTATTGGTTATTGGATTTTAACTCAATTATTTTATGTTAATGATTTATGAGTGAGGGTTGTCAGCGATTTGTCGATGATTCACGTCTTCTTTGGTTGCATCTTTTAAGCAAATAAACGGTATTTCAAGAAAGATTCAGGAAAAACTAGGTTGATATACCTTAAAACTTCTTGCTCTTTCAGATCAGAAATCCAGAAAAAACTCATTTTTGGTTACCAAATGTAGTTCAACTTTTAACAAAGAAGAGAAAAAACCGAAGATTAAAAGATGAAACCATGAGGCCTTAGTTGGGTACATGCGATTGCTGCTAAATTTGGTGAAATTTTGATAGCCCATATCAGCGCAAAGGTCTTGAGCAGCTGAAAAGATGTAGATACAGTTTTTTTTTTATCTGTTATAGGTTTTAAAAACGATATCATGACTAATAGTTAGAAAGATATAGCCAACTAGCAGCTATTATACTTTCAGATTCAGGCTAACAAATTTGGAGTAGAGAAGCTATCAAGATTTGATTTTTACACATTATCAAGATTATGAGTAGATAACACATCTAGAACTCAACCTTGAATTCCTTATCCTCAAATTTACCTCTTTAAATGATTATCATAATTTTCACATAGAGGCACTTTTATTCTGCATAAGTTGTCCCTCACATCACAAGCTATGTGCACCTTTGTTAAGTTTTATCCCTCTCAAGTCTCAAAACTTTTTCTGGAGTTTCTTGTTTGTTGTCACTTATTTTTCTTGGTACAGGGATATAAAGCTTGTCAAACTTTCTGCTAAATTAGTTGTATACTTATATATCATTTTTTTATGCAGACATCTGTACGAGTTGGACCAACATGTAGACCGAATCATAAGATCAGCGACAATGGCGAAAATAAGAATCCCTTTCGATAAAGAAACAATTAAAAGTATACTAATACAAACCGTGAGTGCTTCAAAATGTAAAAAAGGGTCCTTAAGATACTGGCTTTCAGCTGGCCCTGGTGATTTCCAACTTTCTCCCTCATGCTGTCCTAAATCTTCTCTGTATGCGATCGTAATCCAAGACTTAACGCCACCTAGTTACAAGGGAGTAAAAGTCACTACCTCGTCTATACCCATAAAACCTCCACAATTTGCTATTATGAAAAGTGTAAATTACCTTCCAAACGTGCTTTCGAAAATGGAAGCGGAAGAAAATGATGGTTATGCTGCTATTTGGCTGGACGATGAAGGGTATATTGCCGAGGGGCCTAATATGAATGTGGCGTTTGTTAATAAGGAAAAAGTTTTGCTTGTGCCTCGTTTCGATAAAATTCTTAGTGGGTGTACAGCTAGGCGAGTTTTGGTATTAGGAGAGAAATTGGTGAAAGAGGGGAAGATTAAGGAAATACGAGTAGGAAATGTAAGTGTCGATGAAGGGAAAAACGCTGATGAAATGATGCTAATTGGTAGCGGAATTATTGTTAAACCTGTGGTGCAATGGGATGACGATATCATCGGAAATGGTAAGATATTATTATTTCTGCGAACTCTGCTTTCGAGCTGTTATATTTGATTGATCTGGGCCTTGTTTGGTTGGAGGTTTTCTGTTTTTTCCCTCAAAGCTAGACTTTTATTTGATTGACCAGCTTTAAGCTGGACGTAAGTTTTTTCACAATCACAAAAAATCCACCTTATCTGCTTAAAAGCTGCTGTCATATAAGCTTCTAGTCTTTGGAAATTATAAAATTAGCTAATATGGACTGCGAAAAAATGTCTCGTAATTGATTCCGTATAAATTATAAAGTCTTTTTCAGATTTATCTCAACTAGTTTGCCAAAAAAAACAATTATATTGCATTTGAGCTTACAAACTAGATCTGAGTACTTATTTTTTATGAATATTAAGAAGTGGGGAAGGTATCATTTTATCAAGTTATGAACCAAATGTGAGATTTACTAAAACTGTTGTGGGGTTAGCTTAATTGACAAATAAAAATATTTCTTCAAAAAACAAAATTAATGTAAGATTCTTTCGATTATCTTGTTTTAGTACAAGAACACCGTATCATTAATGCATTCCCTTGCTCTATTTTCATTATTCATCTCGTAATAGCTTCCCAGAGATTATGCAGAAGTTTTGTACCGAAAACACTCTACTTACACACACCGTCATAAAATATATCATGATTTTTGTGAAATTGATATAATATTGTAGGTTGTTATTGATTTAGTGAGGGGTTCAGTGCGAGAGTAAGCTAACTTGAGGTTTATATATTTCATTGTAGGAAAAGAAGGCCCTATAAGCGAGGCTCTTCTAAATCTTATAGTGGAAGATATGAAATCCGGTCCTAATTCAGTCCGCGTTTCAGTGCCGTACTGAGAGGATTATTATTGTCCTAAAGAAAGCTGAATGTCACTGAAGCAGTAATACGCAGTTAATTAAGTCGTCAAGTTAATTGCTGTGTCCTTTATTACAGATCCATCACAAATTAACCTTTGTTGTTGTAACAAATAAGTGAATGCAAGCAAGAACCTCTCGTTCTTTTCAATTTCGTGTTTTGTTTCATTTCGTTTCATTTTCACTTACTGTTGATGTAGCATTTAGCAATCATAGCAGCTCAAGATCCCGACCGACATGTACTATTAAGCTATTATGTACTTCAATCCGTTACAGTGATCAAGATCAGCACTTTATGGTTAACATTTCTTAAAACTTCAGACCCAAGCCTTTTATTGTACTTCAGACTTTTTTTTTTTTGAAAGGTTATTGTACTTTAGACTTTTAGGTTGAGAAACTATTTTCTGTTAAGTTGGTTTTGTGACGTATTTTTAGTATAACCTTCAAAATTGTCTTTAATTACTTGGCCAACGTTGACCTACGAAAAAAATTAAACTCCATAGGATAATCAGGAAAAATCGGTTGAATTACATATTTCTAACGTTACCATATTCAGTTCAATCAGAACAAAAAACATGTACAAACGACAAACTGGAATATTTCATGCAAGAATAGAATATAAGGATCACTTATATTTTGTTATACGGTATTGTGTACAGTTAGTATCATGCAGTTAATTTCCAGAATCTGACATCTGATATCATTGCGTGACAAGGATTTGGTTAATTTCCAATGTTTCTGAAATATATTTTGTACTGATATCGAAACCTGAACTTTGTATTAATTAATTGAACACCATCCTCGAGGCGCATATATATTAGTCACAATTTAGAGCCGATGTAGTGGTGATGGCCTATAATTACACAAGGGAAAAAAATTAATTGGAAAGGTAATGAAATTGTTAAATGTTAACTCTACTTTTGTTAATCTTTTTAAAACAAATAGTACTATTTGTCTCAGTTTAGGACTGAAATGGTGCTGATGGACTATCAACTAAGGCAAGGAGGAAAATTAATAGAATTGCTGATCAAGTTTTTCACGACAAATAGTTCAACTTGGCGTGATATTTTCTCCCCTAATAAAATATTATTCATATAAAGTTTTTCTTCAAGATCAAGTTTCAAGACCCAGTTTGGTCAAGAAACATTATGCTACGACATCCCAATTTTGTGGGAAAATCAAAAGTTATACACACTACTTTAATAGAACACCTAAGCATATATATTAAAAGTCTTCGAACGACTCTTAAGCAGTGTTTTACAATTGCAAATTAATTAGCTTGTCATATTGTGTTGACGTGAACATGGTTGGCCCTGATTATTTTTGTTTAGTACTTGCTGTATATATACATTTTGAAAATATATAGAAATGAATTATAGAAAAGTAGTCGTATATTTCACATGTTTCTCTAATTGAACTAAGAATCCAAACTTTGACTGTTAATTTTACCATATTGTTTTTGTTCAAATGTCGACAAATTCACCAAGGTCTGGAAGCCCTGTTAACTTTACTGACTAAAAATGTCAACTGCAACCAATTTAGTCGTGTCTACATTTTTATTATTTAAATAGATACTAATATTTCTTGACCAGATACACACAAATTCAAAGGACAGGTTCATGGCAAATGAAAATGAACTAGAGGTGAAGTGATTTCATAGCTATCTTTACCTTGATAGTGCGGTCTATAATTCACTAGACCATTCCGGTGGGTTTACCTGAACAGGTTCATAACAAGGTTTATAACAAAAATAAGGTTTTTACCTTTTTCCGTCTATAGCCGGGCTCTATGCCTAGCCAAGTTATCCGCCGGTTAGGGTGACGTTCCGATTCCCCCCCAAAGTTTACCATACCAGTATGGCAGTATTGATAAGAGTATTTGTTTTGTTCAAGAAAGTTATTAAGATGAAGATTTTCATTTCGGTCACGATGCTGGTAAAACTTTATATTCGCCTCAAACATAAGTGCATGTCTAATGTCTTGCCTAGCTACTTATACAGGACCCGGAATAGATAATTAAACTTTATAACATAAAGCAAATGAGAAACATATGATACCCATTTACGTGTGGTCCCTTTGTCAAAAGGTTTTTTTATTTGATTTTTGTATGTTTGACTTTAAAAATATGTGGTAAAAGTATTTGGACAACTTAGATTAGTTAGTTTTTTAAAATCAGATTTTTAGGTTAAAAAAAAAATTGGATTTTGTAATTAACAAATTTTTAAGCTGATTTTAAAGTAAAATTCTGCTACCAAATGGACGGTAAGTTTATAAAAACTAGAAAGTTCTGCGTTATTATGTATAGATTTTATTAATCGTCAATAGTTCGGGAGGTTATGCTTTTAATTTGATACCGCTGCTACCAATCTAAATAGTAAAATGTTACTAGTAGCCTAAGGAAAAATTATCAAAAGTTACCACTTTTCATACTAGATTACAAAGTTATACAATGTCAATATTTTTTATAAATAATTTGGGATATTTATCTTTTATAGTATAGTTTTTACTTTTAATAGTATGATTTTTTTGTCCATTGGCCTTATTCGAGGAAAAAAGGGAAAATGCCAAAAATTTGGTACCCATCAGCCCATCACCAAACTCCAAACTAATTAGATTATTAGAAAACAATAAAATTGGCCGGCTGCCTGCAATACTATCACTATGGACAAAAAAAGTACTCCGTCCCATTTATTTGACTTATTATTAGGATAACATAATAATTATGTTGATTTTTATTTAAATTATTTTTTTCGTCTTTATTTATTGTTTCATACTCTCTCCTATGCTGTTTTGTAATAATTGTAAAAGCGTAATGTAACAAAAAAATTGGTTTCAATTTAAGTAAATTGTCCCAATAAATTATGACAGTAAAAAAAAAATACTATCCCAATAAACTGGGACGGAGAAAGTATACAAAATACAATTTATGAAATTTCAATTCAAAGGTTGAGAAGAAGAGATTAAAGTAGTTTGTCAAAGTTTTAAAATAAAAAATCACACAGGGGGGGCTTAGTGGTCAACTCGATTTTTACCTTTATTTTAATTTATATTATTGGCCGTTTTTAGATTGTTGTGTTTGTGGGTCTTAAAGATTTTGTTTGACTGCACCTTTTAAACTTAGTTCCTTCTCTATTTATCTATCCGGGTTCTAGATGAAAGGTTCACTGCTTATTTTATTTCCTTGCAAATTAATGTTCACACTACCTTAAAATTGTATTCTCTTCCCGTTCTCATTTAATTGTATACTATCAAATACGTGCAATTTTAATCGGTTTATAACTTATATCAAAATTGTCGAAATATTTTTTTTTTTAAATCTAATCATAAAATTTAACATTTTAACTATATAATCAACTTTAGAAAATTTTCATTTCGATAATTTTGATACAAGTTTTTGACCGGCCAAAATTACACGTAGTTTCGTAGTGAGCAATTAAATAGGAACGGGTGGAGTAACAGAAATGACTCACGGGTGCAGAATTTACATAAACAATTATATTAAGAAATAAATAAAAACGAGGAGCGTCAAATCATCGTTTTTAACTTATATTATTTAAAATACACTGTGATTAAAAAAAATCGAAATTATGGGAGATGACGTGCCGCCGATGGCCTCTACCCTGCAGCTTCCCCTACCTGGAACAATTAATTTACCATCGCAGTGATGTGATGATCAAGATTCAATCGATAATCAAAAAAATGTTCAACTGTTAGTTAACTTGTTACCCCCCAAAATAGACCCATCATCCATGTATAACAATAGGTACGTTGAACGTATACTAATATTCATGATTTTCATGTTTAATAGATGAGCCGAGCTTGAACCGATACGTACACGCTAGGCTCAACTCATTTACAGCGTTATTCGTATTGAATTTATGGATTATCAATGCTTCGACGAGTTCACAAATTGGACACGTCTCCGCCATGCAAAGAGCTAATGTGTAAATTTCTTAAAGATCGTGGATCATACTTACCTATTACGGATAAAAACCGTTGTTGGTAGGTTTGTACAATGGTTGCAACTTGCAATGCATATCAACGAGAATCTTAAGTTGCAATTCGCCTAACTTTCAACTGCTTTATTCGTGGTTGACTAAATAAAAATAAAGGTTATTTTTGAACTTTCTCACCGTATGGGAAGAAACAAAATCTGCATTATAGAAATGATTAATGTCACTGGTCAGAAGGTTCGATAAACCGTACACTCATTTTATTTGTTTATAGTATGTCGATTTTGTTAATTAAACAACAACATGACTTGTAATTTTGCAACAAGATTCTTGCCATATCTTACTCTACATAAACTTATATACAGTTATGGTCATGACTCATGAGCATTAAAACAACAACCTCTATGGCTGGAACGTCACACTTTTTCTTTAAAATCTTTACATTGGCGAAAGCGAAACTAGAGGACCCTTTTTTGGGTATCACACGGAGTGTTCAAAGTTACAAATTTATTTTTTATGTTGAAATGCATAGTAAAATCGATTTTCTCTTAATATGAGGGGTGATGCAGCTAAAATCGGCCTACATTTCTACACTCTTGCTGCCCCATGGAAAATCAACATCTATTCAACTCTATCCAGAAAATAATATCGAAATTCTAAATAATTAAATTCACAAATAAACAGAAAAATTTGTAATATTGATCATAATATAACGTAGTATTGTCTTCAAACATAATACAAAACTAAGTTTGAAAAAAACCGGACCTGGTTAACTTATCAAAACTACTTATACTTATAAAAGAAGGTAAAACTTTGTAAGTCTTTTCTCGACGCCGGTCGGTTTGTTGGTAGTATTGCTTATAGTAGGGCATGTTGTGGATGCAGCACTGTCATCATTTGTAATTCTTCCAATAGTTTCATCGGTCGATGTATTTTTATTCATGAGAATGAGTCTACGACTCCAAATATTAAGCATTGTGAAGATTAAAGAGTAAAACGAGGTTTATTCCTTTCCTCGTATTGTAACTCATTAACATCATTTTGAAGTAATCAAAACAATTCATCATTTGGAACAAACAACTCTTAACATCTCTACTTACTACTTACATTCATGTATGAGCTAGGAGGGAGCTGACATGGAGTACAATTACTCATATATTATTATAAACCCAACTAAACAATATATATTTTGTACAAGTTAGTGGATTAGCATACCCTTAATTTATGTTGTAATTCCAACACCCCTTATTATCAACTCCCTAAGTCCACCATTGGTTTCATTTAAAACAATAGTAGCTTAATAGTATTTGATAAACATTGAGGAGTAATAACGTCTATAGTAAAAATAGAAGAACTAAATAGACATTGTTACAAAAGCAAGGCACCGTTACCCCAATTATCACCTCAGTTACAAAACACAAAAGAATATAAATAAATAAATAGAGGATGGATTAATTTACTGCAAAATTTCTGTATTAACGCGTAAACCGTAGATTAAATCTACGTTTTGTATTAATTAATATAAACCGTAGATTAAATCTACGGTTTACAGTTAATCACTGTAAACCGTAGATTTTTTCTACGGTTTACAGCAGTTTTTTGCTTAAAAAAAATAAAAAAAATCTGAGAATTAAAATTAAAAAACTGAATAATTTTTTGAAAATAAATATGATTTTTTTAATAAAAAAACTAAATGCCTTATTTTTAAAATTTTACATAAAATAAATTACCAATATTCTAACAATCTCTCAAAATAAACACAAAATTTACACAAATTTACACAAATAAAGTTGATTTGATAAATTTTATGTTTGATATTTATTGTATAAGTTCAAAATTTTACATGTTATATTTTTGTCAAGTGTATAAGTTGATATTTATTGAATCATTAACTAAATCGTCAATTTTTGTGAAGTACCTTTGGTTTGTTTTTAACACTTGTATAACGTAATATGAAACATTAACTAAGTCGTTAATTTGGTGTCAATTATCAATTTTGTTGAATGAAACAATCATAAATTATATAAATTTCATAAAAAAAATTAACTAAATATGCAAACATGAATATCAACTTATAAATTTCTAAAACAAATTTATTAAACAAAATTTACAACAAAATTTCATAGAACTAAATTTCAGAAAACAAATTTATTAAACATTTGTTTACATCATATAAATTTACAACAACTTGGAAAAAATAGTAATTTACATAAAATTAAATATAAAAAACTGATTATGGACTTAGGTCTATAGCTTGATCTTCATTTGCTTTTTTCTTTCCCGATTTCTTTTCCAGCGCCATATATAACTTGAAATTAGGTCGAAAAAGTTCCTTCCATGGCGCAGCTGTCTCAGTGCGTGTTTGTTCCCACCGTGCTATAATTCCTGGCATTGGGAAGATCCCTTCTTCTTTAGGAATAACCTGAGCATAGTGACAACTGTTGACGAACACCATTACAGTCGGGATGTAATGTGTCGTTCCCCGAGGCGGACCAGTATAAAGAGGTAAAAAGGTACTGTTCCACACGTTTACCCCTCCATCACTATTTTGCCATAAGGACAACAATACAATTGGAATATTGTAATGAGAAGCAATTAAAAACCCATAAGACGGAAATCTCATCCATTTGTCAGAAGGTGCGGGATTTGTAGCATGATAAAAATTTAAACTTGATAAAATATAATCATACCGGTAATCAAAGCCAAGATTCTCAAACAGCTCATAATAAACACCTTTCATTTGCTGCAGCTCTTGAAATAACTCACATCTTACCGCATACCAATCATCTTCCCCATGCTGTTTACCCGTCACATTTGCAAGTACCCGGAACCCACAGTTACCATCCCCACGTACATCATAAACCGTTTCGATGTAACTATGTAACATGACCCATATTTGGTCACTGTACAGGAAGGTTGGCCTATTGGGGGTGGGTTTAGGGTTCTGGTTTCGCGGCCTCCTAGTTGGGTTTACCCTTACCTCCGGTGTTTCATCCGCCTTGCCTTTGCCCTTGTCCCTACTAGCACCAGCACCCTCTTCCTCCACATACTCCCATCCCGACTTATCCCTCTTACTAGATTTGTCTCCTTTTCTAGGTCTCCCCCTATTTACTCTCACTTCGGGGTCACTGATGGATGTTATGGCTGGTACGGTTATCTCTCGGAGTTGTGTTTTCATACGCCGTTTTTCAACATTACTTTTCCTAGCATAAACACTTTTAAACTCTTCTAGATCACCCTCTACCCCATAATCATCGGTGTTCCCATTATCATCAATTACGTCTAATTTTTTCCAGAATGGATGAATATATTCTAGAGGAAGAGGCTTCCCGAATAAAATATGTTCACTCATAATATGATGACAAGGTAAACCGTGAGACAATTTGAAACCGCAAGAACAATTCTCATCAGCCTGGCCACTACATTTTTTATGTTCTTGAAATAATAAATCAAAGGCATAGTGTGTGATATACGACCTAAGATTTATAAATAGAGGTGTTCGTTCAGAATGTGGAAAATAAGACTTGCATTTATCCAACTTCATCTTAATATCCTCAAACTGTTTTTCTAGAATTCTATTCACCTCTACCCAAACAGTTTCAAGCGTGCCAGTATTTGTGGAAAGGGATCTTTTCAGCTTAGCATGTTGTTGTTCGGCTCGATTGCTAGTTCTGTTACCTAGATGTGTTGTATGGTTGGTATAGCATGCAACAAACTTTTCAGCATAATCATTTAAAAGCTTGTCTACATACTTAATCACAGCAGGGTACGATTTGTAAGAGGAATTGAAATAAGTTCGGTTATGATTGTACTCCTCTATCGACTCAGAATCAACAATTAAACCCCAATCATCTAGAAACGTTTGCCACTCCTCATCAGGGATCTTTTTACGGCAGTTTTTCAAAACATTTTTTGCAATATGAAAAGTGCACAAAATATGATGAGAATCGGGAAAAACAACAGACAAAGCATTTGATAAGGCCATTTCCCTGTCGGTTACAAAAACCCTAGGTAGTATACACCCCTCCAATGTAACTTTAAATTTTTCCAATGCCCATATATAACTTTCCTTTGTCTCGTCACTCATGAAAACAAAACCTAAACAATATGTTTGGTTCGTTGATGTCATTCCTACGACTTCTAGAAATGACATATTAAAACGGTTTGTTCTATATGTACAATCCATTAACAAGACATCAGGAAAAGCTTTGAACATCCTTATAGAATCGGGGTGTGCAAAAAACAAGTTCTCAAGGGAATGGGTTGATGGGTTCATATATAGTAGAACGTGTAGCGATGGCTATCCAACAAATTAAACAGTTCCTGTATCGGGTTTCTACCATCTCGTTCTTTAAATTTCAGTCCGGCCAAAAAATTATGTATCGTTTTAGCGTTTGATACATTGTCAGGATTTCTATTTTTTATGGCCTCTAATATTGCACCAACTTTAAAACTACTTTGCCTTAAAGTTTTAACAATTTCTTTTTCATCTTGGGTTAAACGAGCACGTCGTGCTTGCCCTTGGAGGTAAGTTGGAGGTGGGTGGTTATGTTGTCCATTTTCTACGTGACACATCCATTCACCATTAACTACGTAACCTTTAATGAAAAATGGACAATCTTTTTTCTTTGTACCTGATTTTACGGAAGATGGTTTCTTTTTTTAGTAAACCCCCGATTTATCACATACAATATCAACATACGGTGTTCTGCTCCCATCACCCCCTCCAGACCTACGAATCGTAAGAATGAAACCCCAATTTCCAGCCACATCAGCAAGATCAGCAAGCATTTCATCCCTTGTTTCCCAAGTCAATTCATCAACTTCAAAGTGCTCCGAATAATCAGTTAGCTCATCGTTTGAGCCACTGGATGAATTCGCATTGTTGTTGTTATTCCATTGGTTGTTGTCATAACCATAGTTGTAATTCATTTTTGAAAAGTGTTTGTTTGTATATTTTATTGGGGAGAAATGAGGATTTTTTTAGAGATTTCCGAAATGTGTTCGTGTTTGATTTTATGGTTTGTTAGAATTGGCAAAATTGAGTCATATTTATAGTGTAAGTTTACACTACAAACCGTAGATTACTTTTACGGTTTGTAGTGAATTTTTGGTGTAGTCATTTCCAAACTTTAATAATGCATTGAGTAGTCATTTTCGGATAGGGTTGTCAAATCATAATAATTCAAAAGTGATAAGGTGTTGTCGGAATTATTTTGATAGATATGGTATCCAATGTAATTTACACTACAAACCGTAGATTACTTTTACGGTTTGTAGTTTTTTTTTTTTTTTACGTTGTTTACGGTGATTCAGTGCAAAAAGTACATTCGTAAATTGGCGCTGCTTAAATCAGGGGTACAAACCGTACATTACTTTTACGGTTTGCACAAAATACATGCAAACCGTACATTTAATGTACGGTTTGTATGAAATCTATACAAACCGTACATTAAATGTACGGTTTGTATGTATATATCAGAATATTTACGGTTTAGGGTTTAGGGTTTAGGGTTTAGGGTTTATATGATAGGGGTTTAGGGTTTAGGGTTTTTAATTTAGGGTTTAGGGTTTACGGTTTGTAATTTAGGGTTTAGGGTTTTTAATTTAGGGTTTAGGGTTTAGGGTTTTTAATTTAGGGTTTAGGGTTTAGGGTTTGTAATTTAGGGTTTAGGGTTTAGGGTTTTTAATTTAGGGTTTAGGGTTTTTAATTTAGGGTTTAGGGTTTTTAATTTAGGGTTTAGGGTTTGTAATTTAGGGTTTAGGGTTTAGGGTTTTTAATTTAGGGTTTTTAATTTACGGTTTAGGGTTTAGGGTTTTTAATTTAGGGTTTAGGGTTTACGGTTTGTAAAAACTCAATATTGGTCCTATCAATTAAAATACAGAATATTTTTTACAAACATACAAATCAAACATACGAATCAAATTAAACTTACGAAATTATAACGTACAAATCAAACATAGAAATCAAATACAAAAACAGTGCATTTATTTTTTTTTGTAACGACTAAATGTTTTAAAGTTCGACATAGGGAGCATCTTTCCCGCCGATGTTAATCTATCCGATGACGGCTCAGCAGACTCTTCGATTTCGTTTAGCTCCGTACGCCGTCTTTGTCGCTGCTGCGATTCTGGATGCGGCGCACGCTCGTGGGATGTAATTGTCAACCCCCGACTCCAACTGTCGGTGGACTGATGACTAGGATGATGCTCGTACGAACCAAATGATTATCTATGATGATCGAACGGAACATCGGTCTGAACGTAGTCCGACCCAGCAAAAGAAGAACGACGACGATGACCGCTTGAACTCGGACCCGGACCCTGATCTGTAGTCGGGTGTCGACCTCCAGTCGATCTTCTACCCCCGCTACTAGATTCGCCTCTTTCGTCGGGACGCCGACAACTTGAAGCCCTAGTGTAAGTTCGTGGGTCGTAACGTAGGTCGTCATCACCATCGTCGTCGTCGTCGTCGTCGTCATCCCCCTCCGACTGTTCATCAGCTGACCCATACGGATTCATACCCATTTGAGCGAACTCCGCACGTAGTAAGTCCACGTCCCTTTTAGATTTCAGCCGTTTGAACGATTTGAAACTGCGGCGCAACATCGCTTTCTGAAAAAAAAAACAATAAAAAATGATTTATTAGTATTGAAATATACAGAAAAAAAAGTAACGATTTATTAGTAAAAAACGATTTAGTAGTTACCATTTTATTGAAGACACCCGTATTCTCCCGGAAACCGTGAGGGGACGGGGCAAGTTCAGGTGGGTTTATGAAGATGCGGGTCCTCTCTCTATACCATCTCATGTAATCCGGTGACGTCCCTGACCCATATTCGCCGTTAATAAGACGGGTGTGGCGGTCATTCCACACGGCTATAAATTCTCCGGTTAGTAAAGGCCAGTCGTGTTTTTGCCCAGTCCCATATCTTCTATCCTTGCCGTGACCCTGTCTTGGTTTCCAAATATATGTAGGGACCCGCTGCACAAAACCGAACTGTCTCATGAACCTGTCCGCGGGGTGGTACTCAATCTTCTCATTACAAATGAGAGGCACAGAACAATGCCACATATAACGGCCCCGCGTGCAGTATTCCGGATACTGATTGAGATCCCCGTAAGGTTGCCACACTATCTGTAATCATCAAATTAGAATATATAAACAATGGTTTAAAAATAGACGAGTAATAAATTCTGCGAACATAAGACAAATGCAAACATATACAACATATAATACGTAAGTTACATGTAATACGAAAATTAAAATTTACCTGTTCAGGCGACATATTGTCAAACTGGTCACGTATGTGGACCACATTATGTCTGTAGACATATGGCGTAAGGTTAGTTTGCCTCCACATCTTCCATCTGTAATATACAAACAAAAACCGATAAACAATAAATATAACCGGCAGCTAAGTAAATGATAGATGACACAATAATATAAAAAAGCAAATCCAATTCAAAAACTAAATAAATATCATACCTGTAACCGAGGGGGAACCTAGGCAAGCCCTCCGGTGGCTCGACATCTTCCGGCAGCTCTTCACACGGTCTAACCGGCAGTAGTCTGGTAATCGCCCACATATCCAGAAACATCACCGCCCCGCTTACTCCGGTTGTCTTACAACGTACCACCCTGCATAGATTAGCCTCTAACCAGGCCAGAAGAGCTGATCCCCAACTATACTCAGCACATGTGTCAAAATCCTCCAGAAATGGCAGAGGCCAGAGTGGAATCTGATCACTGCTCTTATCCGAAAACACATGTGCAACCAGTAATAATAGCATGGCAGCCCTAGACTGATATAGCAAACGCTCCTCACTAGGGTTGGGGGGTAATTCACCGAAGGTCTGTAACATCCAATCAAGTCTAACTGTCAGACAGTTTAGATCGACTTGATTGTCAGCCGGCCTAACACCCAACAAACTCTCCATCATAGCCAACCTGCTCGCCTTCGTGTCATTCCGTTCCGACCGGGTCACAACAAGACCATCCACCCTCAGACCAAGCATAATCTCTACATCCTGTAAAGATATCCCCAACTCTCCCCCGACAAAATGGAACGTGTGCGACTCATCACGCCACCTATCAACTAAGGCTGTAATCAACCCTCGGTCTACGGTATAATTACCTATACTGTAAATACCGTAAAAACCAGCCCTAATGATATTTTGAACTACCCTTTCAGGCGTCGGTATCTGCCAACTATAATTATAAACCCTAATCTTATTGGCATCTTCTCTACCCGCTTCTCTGCCAGCATCCCAAGTCTGATTAGAAATGTGACCAGTCTGTCGTAAAATACCCAACCTCCCTTTAATATGTGGACCTGGGTCTGCCATCCTAACTATGATAACCAAATATAACTCAATTAATGATAACCAAAAAATGATAACATAATCAATTAATGATAACCAAACAATGATAACTCAATGATAACCAATTAATGATAACCAAACAATGATAACTCAATGATAACCAATTAATGATAACCAAACAATGATAACTCAATGATAACCAATTAATGATAACCAAACAATGATAACTCAATTATAACCAATTAATGATAACAAAACAATGATAACCAAACACACATTTTTTCATAAACCAAACAATAATAATTTAATTTTTTAATCATAACCAAACACACATTTTTTCATAAACCAAACAATAATAATTTAATTTTTTAATCATAACCAAACACACATTTTTTCATAAACCAAACAATAATAATTTAATTTTTTAATCATAACCAAACACACATTTTTTCATAAACCAAACAATAATAATTCAATTTTTTAATCATAACCAAACACACATTTTTTCATAAACCAAACAATAATAATTTAATTTTTTAATCATAACCAAACACACATTTTTTCATAAACCAAACAATAATAATTTAATTTTTTAATCATAACCAAACACACATTTTTTCATAAACCAAACAATAATAATTTAATTTTTTAATCATAACCAAACACACATTTTTTCATAAACCAAACAATAATAATTTAATTTTTTAATCATAACCAAACACACATTTTTTCATAAACCAAACAATAATAATTCAATTTTTTAATCATAACCAAACACACATTTTTTCATAAACCAAACAATAATAATTTAATTTTTTAATCATAACCAAACACACATTTTTTCATAAACCAAACAATAATAATTTAATTTTTTAATCATAACCAAACACACATTTTTTCATAAACCAAACAATAATAATTTAATTTTTTAATCATAACCAAACACACGTTTTTTCATAAACCAAACAATAATAATTCAATTTTTTAATCATAACCAAACACATTATCAACAATTCAAATTAACCAAACAAAATAAAAAAACATGCAAAAATGGGACAAATATCAACAATTATTAAAATTTCTATAATTAATATAAACAAACAACAAACAATTATATATAGCTAAGTGAATTATGATTTTGCATATTTTATATATTTTTTCCTATTTTACAAATTAAAATTACAAAAAATAAAAAAATATGCAAAAATGGGACAAATATCAACAATTATTAAAATTTCTATAATTAATATAAACAAACAACAAACAATTATATATAGCTAAGTGAATTATGGATTTGCATATTTTATATATTTTTTCCTATTTTACAAATTTAAATTACACAAAATACATAATAAATTAGAGAATAAAAGATATACCTTCAATTATGGATAAGTTTGATTGATGATTTGGGGTTTTTTGTTAATAAATTTGATAGTTAATGTGGTTGATTGATTTGAGTGATTTTTTGGGTTGAAAATTGGGGGTTTTTGAGAGAAAGAGAGAGAGTGTAGAATAAAATTTTATTTTTTTTAAAAAAAACGAAAGTTTCTGTTTTTTCCAGGGACTGTCTGTGTAATTTTCGCGCAGGGACTGACTGTGTAATTTTGAAAAGCAGGGACTGACTGTGTAATTTTGAAAAAAATTACACAGACCGTATATTTAATCTACGGTCTGTATCATTTAATCCAAACCGTAGATTTAATCTAGGGTTTGCATTAAATGATACAGACCGTAGATTAAATCTACGGTCTCTGCGTAAAAACAGAAAAACTGTAGTGCATAAGTGCACCTCAAATAAATAATAGTAATCAGTCAGACCCCGCGGAAAAAAAAGAGATTATAATAAGAAAAGAAAACAAATCATTATCAATTAAGCGAATGAAAGAGTCAATATTTTCACAAACTCCTCAAAATCCTTTTTCATAATTATCCCTCCCCCGATTATTTCGTAATAAACTCTCTCTAAATTAATAATAAAAGTAGTGGAATTAATAATAGTCGGCGATCATTTAGTTTTGGTAGTACTTATTTTGATACAAAGTAAATAGTGAAATAAATAAAAAGAGAAGATAGATAGATATTAGAGATGGTGAAGGGGAATTCAATGGTAGAGAGAGCTACGAGTGACATGTTAATAGGTCCTGATTGGGCTATTAATCTCGAGATCTGCGACGTTTTGAATCGTGACCCTGTGTTAGTTTTTTTTTGTTTTTGTTTTGGTTCCTACTACTAATATTCGTATATTTTTGTATAATAGTCTTATTATTATTATTATGTTTTGTGTTAAGTTGAACTGTTGTTAGTGTGAGATTTGAGATAGTAGTGTTGTGATGGTTTTTGATCAGTGGGCGAGCTAAGGTCCCGATATAAAAAATACTAGTAATCGTAGCCCACACGTTGTGTGTGCGACACCTAGTGGCATAAATATGATCCCGGACAAATAAAGTTAATTAGCTCTATTTTCATGACTTGTTTGCTTGTTTTTATTTATTTATAAGAAACTATTTTTATTTTTATTTTAATTTCTTGTCTATAAAGGCAGGTTTAAGTTGGATGGACCCAGCTATTTTTCCTGTCTTGAATACTTTTTTAGTTATTATTTTTTTATAATCATAGGAAAAGGAAAGATGATATTTTGATTGTAGATGAGATATACACGGTAGATGTTGTATTGCTTGTTTTGAATGGAAGATTAATATTCTCACTCCTGAATTTTGTTAGTTTCTTGAAATTGTTGCTCTGTGGAAGTTTTTTGCTTTTTTTGGTCATTTATGCAAATGCTCTTTGTTGAAAAGGATGAAAGTTTGTCAACATTATGACGTGGGACACATTTAGGCATCGTGAGTGAGGGACAAGACCCCAACTTGTTCATGAAGTTTCTTCCAAACTATCCCATAGTTGTGTTTTTTTGGTCTCCGATTACAGCATAAAGAAGAGTTCGAGTTAACCTTTTTTCTCCTATATAGGATAGTGGTTTCGGGCCATGAAGGCCAGTTGTGGTTGATTATCTTAAAATAAGACGAAATACATTAACTATGCAGTTCCCTCCCTCGTATCATTTGTGGGAGGATTTAACTGAAGTATTGCGTTGTGTCTCTGTGGATACCTTCGGAAAGACTGGTTTATATATGGTGTATACCTGTATAGTGTCTCACTCGAATTAGCAGGGTAGATAAGAAGAAAACGGTGGTGAAAACGATAACACTAAATTTTAGCAAAAAACTCAGGTTTCTGTGTTTATCCAATAAGGGGGGGGGGGGGGGGGGGGCTGTACTTTCCTTCGTTCTATTGGAACTTGGAAGTCTGACTCAAGAGTTTGGATCCATAAACATGAATTTAAATTGAGTGATATTATTCTAGTAGTGTATTGGAAGAGTAACAACTATTATTCAGTATGACACCGAAGTGCCTTTTTGTGACACTATGGATTCCTACCTTAGGGTAATTTAGTCGAATACACAGTTTAAACCTAGAGGATTGTGATATATGTTAGAACTCATGACTAATTTACACTCTGCTGTAGTTCGTTCACAGTTCCTTTTTTACCACTGATTGTATAAATGGGGGGTTGATGCAAGTGAAGGATGTTGCTCCCACCAAATACTAATGGAAGTGTCTCTGAGTGCATATAATTTTTACTGTATATTTTTACACGATGCTACAGCGTTCTCCTTAGTTAGTTGCAGTTATGGCCAAGCAAGTAATGCAAATTGGGTGTAGAGATAATTCTTATTGTTAGACTCTTTAAACAGTATTACAACATTCTGTTTAGGTAGCTGCAGTAATTGCCGAGGAAGTAATGCGAACTCGGTGTAAAGATACACTCTGTTTGTATAATTAGAATAAATAATTGCGAAACATTGTTGAATAGCTATCTAATAATCTTACCTCCTCTAAATGACCAGGGTATTACTAATTGTTATTTGTTTTCTCTATTGGGGAAGTTTCTGTTTACTTAGATGATTACTGCTGAACTATCTTTATGCTGACTTTATCTGGTCTGGTTCACAGGCAAGCAAAAGATGTAGTAAAAGGCATTAAAAAACGCATTGGAAGCAGAAATTCCAAAGTTCAACTTCTTGCTCTCACCGTACGTATAAATACTACAAATCTTTTCAATCATGAAGCGGGATCATTTTGTCTAGCGGTATAGTGACTATAGTCTCAGTCAATACTGATTATCATTATTTTTTTAATAGCTCTTGGAGACGATCATAAAGAACTGTGGAGATCTCATTCACATGCATGTGGCGGAGAAAGCTGTGCTCCATGATATGGTGAAGATAGCAAAAAAGAAGGTTTATTGCCTTTTTTGACTGCAGCTTTTAAGCCACAATTTATTGTCTGTTTGCTTAAAACTAGACTTCTGTAGCTTATTCAAGCCTTGTTTGGTTGTAGCCTATTTGCATAAAAGCTACTTTGGTTGTAACCAAATGTTTTTGCTTTTGAATCTCAGATATTTTCTCAACCTAAAACCTCTAGCTTATTTACTCAAAAGCTGAGGCCATTCAAGCCCTATTTGGTTGGATCTTTTTAAGCTCCGTGTTCTTTATATTGTTGGGTAAAATCTGAGATTTTCTGGTTTTCAACCTAAATAAGTTTTTTTAACCTAAAGCTAACCTTTTTCCCCCTAGACATCATGAAATCTAGCCTATTTGCTTAAAAAAAGGTGCTAGCAAACAAACCCTTGTAGCTCCCTCGTAGTATATGCAAGCTGTTTTTAGCAATTTATATTTATTTAACAGTTAATAAATAAATTCAGTTGTTTCTGTCTCTAGTCGAATTTTCATGTTAAAGAAAAGATTTTGATCCTTATCGATACATGGCAAGAAGCATTTGGAGGACCTCGGGCCAGGTACCCACAATTCTATGCGGCGTACCAGGAATTATTGGTGAGTGCTTAAGTTGATTGCTTTGGTAAGATATGCTTATTAACAGTTCATGTTTACTTTTGCTTATTAACAGGCTTACATATATATTCATATATCTTTTTGTTGTTTTTAGCGTGTTGGTGCAGTATTTCCCCAGAGAACAAATAACGCTGCCCCTGTATTTACACCCCCTCAAACACATCCTTTAACGTCAGTTCCACAAAATATACGATCTACAGAAAATAGGCATGATGAGCCTGAGTCTTCTGGGATGCCTGAGTTTTCTTCGTTGAGGTAAATATTTGACCTTTCTCAGATTAATACAAAAAGTTAGAGGGTGAAAAGGGATTGGGAGTTTGTGAATTTATTTTCTTGCCATACATCATAATAGGACAAATGGATTTCCTGAAGAAGCGCGTCATTTATTTGTCAGTTAATTGGGATAGGAAAAGATCAGGTATAGGCAGAAGTTTAGGCTAATTGAAGTTTCTTATCTTCACCAAGCTGAACAGATATACATTGTTGTTCTGTAATATGATTTGGAATGATTTTTTTGTTTGTGCAGTTTGTCAGAAATTGAAAATGCGAGAGGTATAATGGATGTCCTGGCTGAAATGCTGAATGCAATAGATCTAAGGAATAAAGAGGTATTGCTATATGTTCAAGAAAATTCATTCGCATATTTTAAAAAGTCCTAAATGTATATCTTATATATTTTATAGGGTCTTAGACAAGAGGTTATTATGGACCTGGTGGCCCAGTGTCGTAACTACAAAGAAAGAGTTCTACACCTTGTAAACTCAACATCGTAAGTTGTTGCATTACATATCTTCCCTACTCTGATGTTTACTCCTCTTACTCAGTACAACACTCCAAACATCAGCAACCTTACATGGCAGGACCAAAGCTATATGGCAACAAATTCCTTGACAATTGAGCAGGTTTACTGAATTATCTTTTCAAACCTGTCAGGGACTGGAGTGTTCTTAGATTGTAAGAGGAGTAAACATAGCGTTACTCTGTCGGTACTCAATACAATTTGTCTGGAACTAAAACATCTACTTTAGTATTTCCGTACTTTATAAAGTATTCGTGGTTGGTAATACAACCAGATCTGTCTTGTTTTGAAGATGTACACGCAAAGTACTCTTTTCGGGTCAACCTCATTTCTTTGTTAGTAACTGTAGGTTTCCTTATATATCCACACCTGCCCCTCTGTTATTTTCTTTTATTCCTCTCATTCTTTTTATCTCTCTTTCTGGAGTATTCTCTGGCTTCACATTTTCTTTTTTTCTAAATCTCAAAAGAGACACAACTAAGGAAACAAATATTTTCAGACACCAATCTATCTTTTTTAACAACTAGGATCGTACTATTAAAGTTAACAATTTGGTCACCAATCTAAGAAAAATAAAAAATTACTTGACAAACTTTAGACTTTTACATTGTATACACCAATCAATGCAAAATCAAATTATCAAACAATTGGTACACCAATCTTTCAAAATTCACAAATATTTAAAAGTTTAATTTTTAATGTTGCTTTAATAATTATCGTATTTTTTGCAAATTGGGTCTTGGTACATCGACGTACTTGAACAATTAGTACATAACTATTGCTTCTAAGTTGAACTATTACTGGTGGTGTACTAATTGTTTGATTTTGTAAATTTGTATAGATGGTCTTTGATCTGTGAAACTGCCAAAACCCGATAGTTCAGTGTAAAAAGTGACATCTCTACATAGTTTTATAACCTCGTGTTTAGTTTATGTTCGTAAGCTTACTTTTAAATTTATTGCACAAAATTAATTTTTAACTTGACCATTCGTACCAGGGACGAGGCACTGCTTTGTCAAGGACTTGCAGTAAATGATGAATTGCAGCGTTTATTAGCCAAACATGAATCTATTGCAACAGGGAAACCGGTGGAACCAGAAAAGCCAAAACCTGAGCTGGTTCGACAAGTAACCACAGTTGATCCACCCCTTATTAATACAAACGTCAATAAGCAGTTTGAAAAAGGGTATTCAATCTATCCCCATTAGTACTTTTCGTAAATAGAAGCTAAAAGATAATACGAGTAGTATTTTTTATTTATTTATGTAAACATAAAGGTCGATAAAGATGAGGTTAAATTTGGTTTGACTAAATTAGAGGGATTTTTTTTATCTTGATATGTAAAAACTACAACCCCTAAAAAATTTGGAGTCCAGTGAAGAACGAATATCACTGTATCTACATAGTCCGTGCACTTCCTTTACACTAGTTTAATACTTACTACTAAGTTATTTTAGTTTCGCAGCGGTTACTTTCATTTTGCGATATTGAGTTTTTGCTTTTATTTTCACCCTTGTAGTCTCTCTCCAAATGTTATATAAGCCATAGTTTAATTAATGCTTAACGGCTTGTAAATTTTATAAGGTTATAGTTACTCTGAGTTCCATTTTACAGAATCATTGCACAATATTTCTGACTTGGCGAATTTGTGAAGTTAGATAGTATTATTCTTTGCCATTTCGAGGACAAATAGAAAGAAACATTCAAAAAACACATAATAGAAACTTAAATGGGATGGGGTTAGTAAATTTCTAGACGTGTACGAATATGTATCTGTACAATCTTGCGAAGATGGATATGTATGATTCTTGCAGTTTATATGAATTTATACAATTCATACCGTTGAGCATAATTTATCAGAATTGATTCGAGTAAGACACAGCCATGGTTTTCTTCAGCAGTCAAAACTTATGTTTTTTTACAGATCCACCTCAAATGCTGGTACTGGGATGGAACTGGTACTCACTACAACACCGACAAAATTTGATCGTCAAATGGACCTTCTTAGTGGAGATGATTTTGATAATAAGCTGGCTATTGTTCCTGTTGGACAACCTATGCCTCCTAGTCCCGTGGCTAATGACCAAAATGCTCTTGCTCTCATAGATATGTTTTCTGATAGTTACAACGAAAATCAACATGTTTCTCCTACGCAACATACGAATCAAACAACAACACCGTTTCAACCACAACAGAATTTTCAATCTCAACAATCGGGATATTCAAACGGAATAGGGCTAAGAGGGCAAGGATCACTATATGAGCAGCAAATGTATACACAAAGTGCTAATTCTGGTTGGAATGGACAAATTCCACCTCAGCAACAGCCGCCTCTACAGGCATTTGGTAAACTTAATTTCACCTTTTTAGACCTTGTGTTTTCCATAATTGGAGCATAGCTGCATAGGGTTACATGTGCATTTAGAGGTTGGTTACAGTTTGTTCACTAATGTATCACCTGCTTTTCTATTTTGTAAACCATTTTACTCCTTAGTAGCAATTAGTGTGCTTAGTGTTGCAATAGTTCATATGTCAGGGTACTAATTAGTTAAGAAGATCACAGATTTAGTACACTGCTCTATCATTTTCTGTTTTGGTTTCTACATTATTCTATCGAATTTATATTATTTTTCACAAGCTATTGTTCGTAGTAGTGTACAAAGCAGAAAAATTCTTAGGTTAGGGTATTAAGTGGTAAAAAGTTTGGTTTGGTGTATCAATTCAAATTTCAAAACATGCTAATACGTAAGCGGACTTACAAAATTGTAACTAGCCTGCATTTTAGTTGATTCTGGACAGACATGCTACAGTTTTTAGCTAGTTCATATTATCAATTTATTCATGGCGACATGTTGATTTCGAGCTTACTAGATAAGTGCTGATGTAGTTGTTTGGTATTAGGATCATCGGTTACATTAATTGAGGAAATTGGCTTAGGTTAATCTTGTTTACCTTCTCATTCCTCCCTCACTTTGCTTATCTTGTTCCTATTTGGGGTAGTAGGTTGGCTTATTCTTGTTTAAATTTCTACAGTAGTCCATAAGCTGACACTAGTCTATGGCAATTGTCTAATGTGTTTCCAATTAACATTTTGAACTCAAGCGGATTGGGCATTTGATTATTCAGACAATATATCCAATATGTAATGCGCATTATGTTCACATAAGAATGAATTTTGAATGTTAACGGATTTTAAAGCTCTAGACTAGAATTTTCACAGAAGTAATGTTAAAACTCGTGTATTAACACGGTAAAATATACATGCAAACATTCACGATTCCAGATCTTATTGTTATGAGAAGCAATATTATATCTTTCAGTCTGCTCCCTTTGATATTATTGGTGCAATACATGCAAAATATTTTTAGGAGTAATTTCACGTGTTTCGGCTAGAATTTTGAAATTAAAAATGTATTGCAGGTACTCAGAGCAATGGGTCATTTCCTGCACCACCCTGGGAAGCTCAGCCTGCTGTAGACAATAATTACCCAAACGGCAATCAATTTAATCAGCCAATGCAGGTTACTCAGGTATTCGTAACACATTCTCAACCAATGATGAACAATTTGCCACAGGGACAATATCTCCAGGGGAACGATCAAGTAGTGGGTATGTATATCCACCCAATCACAACCGGACACCTGGCAGCCATGGGTAACCAAATGGGTATGTATTCCCAACAAATGCAACCTGGGCAAATGGCGTTAATGTATCCCCAACAAATGTATGGAAATAACCAAATGGGAGGATATGGAAATGGTTATGGCTACGGTAATGGACAAAATCCTCAGTATAGTAATCAACAAATGGCCGGGTTATCTATTAAGAATAACGGCGGAGTGAAAATATCTGATTACCAGCCTGCTACTCCCTCGGGAAAGGCCTCTAAGTCCGAGGATAAGCTGTTTGGGGACCTTGTTGATATCTCGAAATTTAAGCCGACAAAAACTGGTCCAAGCATTGGCGGCAGCTTGTAAATTAAGTTTTGAAGTTTTGATTTTTTCAGCTTTTATGGTTGGTTTTTTTATGGGCCGACTCGCATAGTTATTGATGAGATTTTTAATTTTTATTATTTAAACTTCTAGATGGATTTATCACTCTCCTTGTCCATTGGCAGGCAGGCGTCTTGCTTGCTGTAATACTCGTGTACATTGCTTGTATAAAATAAAAAGAGAGCACTTAATGTTAAAGATTATTTATAGATGTGAGGTTTCACACTTGGTAGTTTTAATCATAGATTTTCTTGTTACCATCTCCCTCTATTAAGTGTTTATGATTTCCAGCAACCATGCTTGATGCTTTGAGTTATTCAAATGACTGATAGTTGGAATACAGAACTGTAAGGCTGCATCTAGAAAACATATATGCCATACTGTTTTGGAAGAAATCAGCAGGATACCAACGAACACCAAAGTAACACGCTATGATTTATGACTACTTGATGAATCTCACCTGTAATCCGTAGATAAATTTTAGATATTTCATGATTTCACATATATGGAATGTAGATTACACCATTCAAAATTAAAGTTAAGTTTCTAAAAATATAATTCAGTGCTACCAATTTAGTGTCGCAATCAAGTAACAGCTTGTGGAATTTTGTGAATGTCAATGAATTTCAGATGGTGTGTACAACTCATTTAATCCACTTTTAAAATTTACGGTAAAACTGAAAAAATCAAACGTATTATCCATCACAGAAAAAGAAATGCACTTTATCAGCTACAAGGCAGTTAGGCAATTTTTGTTCTATCATAGATACATCATAGACAGATCGACTTTTTGCTTTAGTTAAGGGTTTCTAAAGAAATTTATCGAACCAATCACTAGCTTCTTTCACCATTTCCGAAGTCATTTGGTGCCAAATGCGAGGCTGTGCTACCAGCTGCAAATATGAAATTTAATTTCCTCAGTTAAATAGTTTTCGAATATAACGCATGATTAGTCAGTTCCATTCCTCAAGGTTTTTGTGCATATGACTTTTAAGTGTACAGAACACTTGCTCCCACATATTAACACAACCTTATTTGTTTCCTTTTGCAATAGATTTTTCTTAGGTTTGGACTATACTTATTTTTTTCTTTTTATGCCTCCACTTATGATTTAGACTGTCTAATTTCACAACGAACGGCTCGCTTCATGTTACAAATTAAGACAAAATCATCAATCTAGTGTTACCAAATTTATGGATATTAAGGTAAAACTCAGTTACTCGGTAATTTTCGTGTTACCTATGTCACTTAATTTTGGTAATAACTTATCCAACCTTTTCGTTTTTATGATTAAATTTATCTAACAATATCCGTAGCACCATATGAACTTTCGAAATACAGATTTATTTCAATGACTTACTTGTAATGATAAACAACGTACCTTGAAATTATGCAGAAAATTAGCGTCCTCATAAGCCCTGCTTGTTCTTGATTCTAGAATTTTCAGACCTTCAATGGGGCATCGTTGGTCTTTTGCACCTGTCGGTAAGAAAATGATTTTCAACTTTTGAAATGTTCCTACTGATGTAAAGAAGTTGGGTCGTATTTTTTAATGGTGAAAAAGAGGAAAGTTTCGGGATGTATATCACCATTTAGGATCAACAGTGGGCGAGGTGAAATGGCTGGAACTGTATGAGGCGAATCAAATTGGGACGCTAAACCAGGAGCGATTCTGTCCCACACCTGAAGAAGATAAACCCATAAACCATAAATTTAGCACGAAACTTTAATTGTTTCACTTGCACTTGTATGATAATGAATTTAGAAAATTTAATTTCTTTCCATTTGTCTGTCCAAACTCGTGTTTGCCCCTCTTAAATAATATTCCCTCCCGGTCGAAGCGTTTAAGCTATACCGAAATGCAGAAATATAAGAAGTCTAACGATGACACTACTTTTTGTCTTCAATTTACTTTTTTCCCGTATGTTATAATGATTGTTTTACTTTATAATGTCGGAAAAGGGTAAAATGAAAATTTCCCATTTAGTTGATTTACTAGTTTGGGTAAGGGACCTAATAATATCGAACAACCCCAAATTGAATAGTGACCCAACATATTAGGACGGGGAGTAGTAATCTTTGCAAATCAGTTGTATGGAAAAGACTAATGCCGGGAAAAAGTTTTATATGCCTAAAATTCTTCGTAAAATACAGTTTTCAGATTATTGTTTTGGTGGGGTGAGGGATTTGAAGTGTTAGATGTACATATGTATTATGTAAAGAATTATCACACGAGATAAGAGAAGTACAATTTGTTAATATACGCTAATGACTCATGGATTGATCTTTAGTATAGCTATGAGCTCAAAGGTGTGTGCCTATTGAGTCCTTGCATGCACAGTTCGTGTGCATATGGGCCGCCCCCGATGTGTAAATCTCCAGCAAGACTCAAATTTTCTAAAAATTCTTACATACTAATATAGTGAGAATTGACAATCAGTGACGTTCAATTTTTTCTTTCAAAATATACAAGAATGAGCAACTTACCTTCTCTACCACTTCCTTATCGATTTCACTCTTGCCTAAATTAATACGGGCTTCTGATAAAATAAAATAAAAAAATCAAAAGTGGTGCATGGGAAAGATAGTGCATACAATTCGTTGAAGAGTGGAAAGACAATAATCTGGCACACTACTGGTAATGTTAATTAATAATTTGTTTGTTTATCTCAGGGGGTAGGAAGTTGAATTTTAAACCTTTAACTTGAGTGAGTAATGTACTAATCTTACAAATTTCTGCGTTTCCCAAGTACTTCGATGTTTATATAACAAATTAGGCAAGTAAAGCTTTATGTACAAATACTAATCTACTAGTTATGTCAATTTAAGCACCAAAGTATACTACATGCTAAAGTGACACTTAAAGATCAAACTATGATGGTACCTTCAAATACAGGCTTGATACTGTTAACCCGAGCCTGCCACCGGTCTTGATCTATGGCCCAACGAAATCCCTATGATGAAATAATAAAAATTTAAAATATCACGTCATCAGCAACTTAAACCACCTGAACTTAAAATACAAAATAATTTAGGGTAATTAGCTAGTAACACTTCTAAGTTCAGACAACTCAAACCTGAACTCCAATTACAGGGACAACCACCGCATATCGGGTTTCCACAAAACCAGCAAACCAGGCATGCATTCCTGCGAATAAATATTAAAAACTACTAAATTGTAACTGCCGTAAAGATTTCTTATGTCAAAAATTTATATGCGACGTTAATTGAATTTGAAATTGGAATTATCACAATATCACTTAATATCAGACTAACCTCCAAGAGATTCACCAGTGATCCCTATTCTAGTAAGGTCTATGTCTTCTCGTGTTGAAAGATAATCAGCCAGCTTAATTAAATCCCATACCTGCATCAATTAAAAGATTTGCGTTTATTCTTTTGTTAACTAAATATTAGAAAAAAATCGATTCAAGAGTTTTTTTTATAGAATTCTCAAAGATTAACAAAAATGACAAAATGGAGTCAAGGCTAAGATGCAATGAACATTATTGATGCGAGAAATGTACCGTGTCATAAATAAATGGCATCGTATCACCTTTTCTCCATGATGACACAAGAGCCTGCAAGTCAATAGCAAATATATATCCGATTTTGAAGTAGCTGAGGCATGCAACTATGCATTAAGGGCTAAAATGTCAGCACTTTGCCAAAATAATAATTAAAATGCAATTAAGACCAGCCAAAAATGAATTTTTCGAGGTCTTCCACAGTACTTCAACTTGTTTGAGAAGAAAATCCCTCTCAAAGGGTTGTTTAAACTCTTAAGACAAAACAACAAAATTACTATTGTCTCAACAAAAAACTTACGTTCGACTGAAAATCCTTAAAAACCAATCTCAACAGGCAGAAAAAAAAATGTCAATCGCACCCTAGACCTTCGTACTAAGCAACTGCATCAATGCATTGATGAATATACTATTAAAAATAGAATTTACACACATCTTGGTAGGTAGTCATATTGCTGGCACGCTCCCCATGGTAACGAGAATCAATGGCGACACTGACGTATCCTCGTGAAGCATATGCCTACAAAAAATTATTAAAGTATAATGAGCGTTGGAATTAAAATAGTTAAGAAAAAAGGTTTGCAATTTGCAATTTATTACCTCAAGCATCGGTCGTACCCACTCTTTGCACTTGTTTGTGCTATGCAAAAAAACAATAGCTGGTCGTTTTTGTTGATTACATTTTTCTAAGCTTAATATTAGCACGGGTACACGCCCTTGTTGTCCTGCCTATGTCAGTAAGCCAATCAATATTCAAAATAGGTAAATAAAGATAATGCGTAGTATATATAAAGAACAGAATAGTGCATAGTTTCAGTTGTAAATGACCAAATTAGAATATACTACGTAGATGAATGCTACGGATTGATACAGCTAGGAAGACGAGATTTTCCTTTATTATTTGAATTTGTGGCATTCTCGGAAATTTCCAAGCTGTATTGTACCTTGTGTAAGCATGATATGTAGCAAGTTGCTACATACCTGTATGCTGAGAAACTCCACTCTTCATTGGCAATTTTAAACCACTTTTGTTTACATAAATATAAGGATTCACATAAACACATTATAGTCCTCTAGTATTTGAAACTGTCGTTTCACATAAACACATAAACCACTTGCGTCGAGCCAAACTGTGATATTAGTAAGTAGTTACAAAACAAATTTCTTACAAGTTAGAACTGATAAACACACCATTTTCTCAATTAATCCCCAAAATAGAATCAAATTGACTTTCAACTTGCAATAATCTTGAGAAATATATCATTTTACCATGGCTTTTGTTTAACAAAACGATTGGCACATTGTAAGAATGAGCCGTAACCACTGCAACTATTAAGATCCTATCATATCTTTTAAAAAAATCAGATTACCAACTCAACATGTATGAAATTATTAAAATACATACTATAGAAACTACTTGACCATTTCAGAACTTCAAAGGAGATACCTGGCTTCTTCCATATAAATTTCATACCTCGGTAATCAAGTAAAAGTTTTCTTCTTTAAGGCGATCCTTAAGATCTGGAATATCTGCCTTAGGACAAGACTCCATTGCCTTTGCCTATTACCATATACTTAAAGTAAATATATTTTCTCAAATGGCCTACTTTCAATCAACAATGAACACAAATAACTTGTTTTTTTTTATAAATCAAACCTCGCTCGGTTGGGGCATTTCATGTTGGTACAAAGGAACTGTCACATGTGTTCCAGGTTCTACAAGTAGTGGTACTGAAAAATTCAATATTAATAATAGTACTAGAGAAAATCCCAAAAACTAAATCACACTTCAATGTGGAGAACTCTGCTGAACAAATCATCCTTTGAACAATGAAGACGCAAGCACATTCAGACTAGCCCAGTAATGGAACATAAAAGTGATACGATAGTAGCTAATTTTGATGTTATTTCACTTGTTACTTCTTGCGTAATTAATTAGCAATACCATCTAAGGGATGTTTTCGAATACCGTCTAAGGGATGTTTTCGAATACCGTCTAAGGGATGTTTTCTAATACCATGGAAGATGTAGTTTTAATTACATCATATATACACCTTATGTCACCCGAAAATCGTGCATGGAAAACAAGCACACTTTTATGATTTGGCTCACAGATCTTAAATTAGACTTTAATTTTATAAAAAAATGAATGTCGATTACGCATTTCTCTCAATTTAAAGATGTCAAGCTTCTCAAAGAATATCCTATAGCAGAACAGTATTATTGAAAAGCAACTCAACACGGATTTTCCTTCTCTAATAGCTTAGTTAATAATCCACTGTCTATAATTGAAAACGAAATACACAAACTAAGTTCCCTGTGTACATAATACAAGAACAAAATATCAGCATTACATCATAGAGCTTGTTCATATAACTATTAACACAAAAGGTAATGTGATCACTAGTTCAGTACCTTATCACCTTTCTTCGACAAATTAACAGCAAATCATACACCACAAAATCCAAGTATGTATTTACAAAGGCTATGTTTGGCAACACTGAAAATTCAGATTTTTTTGATTTTTTTTAGCCTAAAAATCTACTTTTTAAGAGCTAAATAATCGGAATGTCCAAACACCCAAAGATTTTAAAAATCTAACTAAAAAAATCTGTTGCAAAACGGAGCCTTAGTCTTCCAATAGGAATAGGATAGCCTATTATATTAATTGGTGACAAAATATACGATCCCATAACTGACCCCTATTAAATTAAATTAATTACTAATGATAAACCTACAAATAATAAGATCCATACCATACATGACCTTATCTACTTACCCCTCACTTCCAATTTAATTGTCCACTATGTAAAATTAATTCTCAAATTTGTCATTTCACCAATTTAGTTACGAAAACAATGTATCCAAAAATGCACGTATATTCCTAGTATATTTTATATACATACATACATACATACATATACATATATATATATAGAGAGAGAGAAAGTGCCTTGTTGAGAGCGTCGAGAATGGAGAATTCGGAGAAAGTCGGAGCGGAGCTTATCGGGATGACGTGTCACTTCTTCCATTTTACCACTGCTAATTTTGAGCTGTCTCACTTGCCAATTATTATTATTATTATTGTTGTTGTTGTAGTATTTGTATTTATAGTGTGGTGATGGTGAGTTACACACACGCGCAACCTCACGTGGGCCCATCGCGTGACGGTAAATCATTGCCGCTTTCCCGCTATTTGGTTCTACTTCATTTTCAGCTATATTATTTATTGTAGCAGTAGCTTTGGCCGGTTTTCCATTTTTGGGTAATACCGAAACCGATCAGATTTTTGGGTTTCATTTTTTTTTTTTGTTCTTTTTTTTTTTTAGACTTAACCGAACCGGTTTGTTTCGGTCCAGTTTCGGTCTTTTGCTTTTTTTTTTTTTTTTTTCTTCGGGGTTTTTCGGTCTTCTTCGGGTTTTTTCGGGGTTTTCCAGTTTTTTTTCGTTTTTTTCAGTCTGGTTTTATTGTAAACCGAAATCGACCGGAAAAAGTTTCGGTTTTTCGGTTTCGGTCTTTTTCGTTTGGTTTTTCGGGTTTTCGTCCGGCACTAATTTATTGTGTGCATAAAATAAACACGATGCACCGGGCTAGCCACAAAATAGTCATATTATTTGTTTTCATACATCATATGATATTCATAGCTATAACCGGATCAAATACATACCATATTTATACGGGTCGAAACATAAATATAATAAACTTTTTAATACTTAAATATATTTGGTGTAAATGTGTTTTGGTCCATATCACGGAAGATTGATGACGTGGTTAGTGTAGTTATGAGTGTGGAAGTAATGTATGCATCATTACCCGTTAAATACCATCTATTCACCCGGTGTCTAACTCTCATGTGTATGTTGCATCCCAATTTCATATGTTTGGATATATAAGATAACGAGATATAAGGAGAAAATACGAGGAGTTCTCTTTCATATACGCTAATTACTTACAAATATAACAGATGTGGGAATTCGAATCTCACGTCCACGTGGCATTTATATATATATATATGTATTGTTTTTTTCATTCTTTTCTTTTTCACGTGGTGCGAATTGTTTGGTTTTTATTTTTTTCTTTTTCTTCTCTTCGTCTCTTCTTATCTCTGAATTCATTCGTCCTTTCAATATATACAAAATTCCCCAATCTTACCCAAAAACTTCCCCAATTTTATGCCAAAAAAACCCTAACCATAAACCATCAAATTCTTTCGTATATCAAATTAATATATATTTTTATCAAATCAACATCACTCTACCACTATAATTATCCTCAATTTTACCAAAAAAAAAAACATCTCCCAATTTACCAAAAAAAAAAAAAACATTCACAATTTTACCAAAAAAAAACCCTAATTATCAACCATCAAACTCTTTCATATATCAAATTAATATATTTTTTTCTCAAATCAACATCACTCTACCACTACATTTATCCTCAATTTTAACCAAAAAAAAAAACTATCCCAATTTACCAAAATAATATCTCCCCCAATTTTACAAAAAATAAACTTTAACCATCAACCACCAAATTACTTCCTATATCAAACTAAAATCATTTTTTTTCTCAAGTATGGATAACAATTATAATATTTGGGGAATGGATCTTAATTTATCTCCTCCGGATAATACTCCCCAAAACACCCAATTTCCGATCGATTCTAATCAAAATACTTTTTTTCCATCTCAAAATATCAATTTTCCGACTGATCCTTATGACAATGCTGAGTTTTCTTATGATTCATATTTGAATAATCATCACAATCCGTATTTTGATAGTATGTGGTGACTATAATTACACGAGTCACCAGCCTGGCGCATCACAAGAAGTTTTTACAAGTCAGTTTGTAGAACCTCAGCGGGATCATGATGGATATAACGAAAATCCCCAACCAGATGATAACGAACATAATATTAATTCTTCGCCAACTGAATTCGGGATAGGTTATGATTATAGAAATCATTTTCAAAGTACTCTGGTTTGTCTCAAAAAATCCTTTCTATATTTTAAGTAATTGTCTATTTTTATTTATTTTCAAAACCACGTGATGTACTCCGTTTAATGTTGTAGCTAAAAATAATTATTTACATTTTTTTACAATCGTTTATAGTGTGATTGAATAAATTAGATAAATGAATGTTATTTATTAGATAAATATTTCGTTTAATGTTTTTTTTATAAGTATGGTATTTATATAAAATGAATTGTTATTTCCCAAAATTGACTTAAAAGACTTGTTTTGTTTAATACTCATATAAATAATTTAATCAAAAAATTTATTTATTTATTCTGGATTATTTCTTATTTGAGAGTTATTTCTTAATATCTTATTTCTACAGGTTTTTGCTTCACTCAATGAAATGAAAGACTACTTGTACGGTATATCGACTGGTCTAGGTTTTTTTTTACTACGACGTACTCGAAAAATATCAATGCACACTTTGATAGTAAAAGTCGAGTCACTTTGAAGTGTAAAAAACATGGGGATCCGAAACCGAAAAAGTCATCAAGCAGAGACACGAGTTATGGCAAATGTTTTTGTTTATTTAAAATCGAGTGTTACATGGAGGAAAACAATTGGAGATTTTACATCGAAAATGGAACGCATAATCATGAAAATGATATTTATCCAGAAGCTCATTCACAAGCGCGCAGACTTAATAAAGATAAAAAGGGTATGTTTAGAACTATGGTAGATAGTCTTGCCAAGCCGGGGACTATTATTTCTGCAATAAAACGTAAATTTCTTGGCAATAAGTCTAATAAGAAAGACATATATAATCTTAAAGCCAGGGAAAAAGTTAAAGAAAGGGTAGGTAAAAGTCAAATACAACATCTCATGCATCTTTTGGATAGAAAAGAGTTTATATCGTTTCATAGGACCAATGCACACACAAATCAACTAGAAGATTTGTTTTATACGCATAAAGATTCCGTGAAGTTGGTATGTGCATTTCCCAATGTATTGTGCTTGGATTGCACTTATAGTACAAATAGGTTTAACATGCCATTTCTCCAAATTGTGGGCGTCACATCGACACAAAATACATTTTGTGTTGCTTTTGCTTGTTTGCGTAATGAGCAACAACCTACTTACGAATGGGCTTTAGAGTGTCTCCGGATGATAATGAAAAATTGTAAGACCCCACGAGTAATGTTGACAGATAGGGATCAAGCGTTAACGAATGTTGTGCAAAATATTTTTCCTACGACAAACCATCTATTTTGCACATTTCACATTTCGCAAAACGTCGTAACACATTGCAGTCCAAAAGTCCCTAAGGCTATATGGGCGAAGATGTATAAAGATTGGTTAACTCTTGTTGATAGTGAAACTGAATATGACTTTGAAGCAGCACGCATGACACTGTCGAGTGTCTACAAAACATATCCAATTGCTTTGAAATATATGTGTGATTTATTAAATAGTCACAAAAAAAAGTTTGTGGCTTGTTACACTAACAAGACAAGGCACTTCGGGAACATGGCGACTAATAGGTATGATATTTACATATTTTTCTGATATATGTATTTGATTTTTATATATAAATAATCATGTTGTTTAATTAACATTTTATTTGAAATAGGGTCGAGGGTGCTCATTCTACATTTAAAAGATATATTGGAACCTCCGGTGGCGACCTTGAAAACATGGTGATATACATAATTGACTTGTTGTCAATTCAACACAATCGAATTAGGGGGTCATTGGGAAATAGTATGAATGTTGTTAAAAGACAACACGAAATTCCATATTTTTCAGAATTAAGAGGTCAGATTCTATTATTTAATTAATGTTTCTTTTTTAGAAATTTCATATTTTTATGCACCCAAATTATTTAGTTGTTTCTGTTGAACTTATATAGTTGTATTCTTACTTTTATATCAGGTAAATGTTCTCTTCATGCAATGGATATGATGCTAAAAGAGGTTAAGCAACTCGAATGGATAAAAGCAGACCCTACATGCTCTAGCTGTGAGATAACATTGGTCTACAATCTTCCATGTTGCCATGTTATTCGTAACTACGGAGAGCGAGGTTGTCCTATTCCACTAGAATGCATCGATCCTCACTGGAGAAAATTAAGGTTTGACGAAGAGAATATAGCGGAGGATGAAGACAACATTGCTGAGCATATAATGGCTTTAAGGCGAAAGTATGATCAAACGAGTGATCCAATCATGAGGGAGAATTTCAAGGCACAAATTGAACTTTTGTATAATCCTTTAAAAACAACAGCCAGAGAGCCTCTGGTCAAACCACGAAATAAACCATCGTCAAGGGGGAAAAGACCTACCAAATATTCAACCACACGGAACCCATCTGCCTTTGAATATACTCAGTTTTTCAAGGATCAACAGACACAAAGAAAACGCAGTTACACCAGTGCAAAAACTAATTATTGTCCATCACCCCCCATACCCCCTAGGTATTCAGTTTATGAGAAACAGAAAGGTAAAGCAACATCGCAGTCAAGCCCTCATTTCCGCAAGTCATTTAAATATATGGAGCAGATTCCGTCTATGTTTCACGATCATATATTGACGGTCAATGATGTAGCCGGTGATGGGCATTGTGGGTTTCGAGTGATTGCAAAGGCAATGGGAATGAGATTAGGAGCCGATGATTGGAGTTAAGTGCGTAAAGACCTTTTCCATGAAATTGATAACCACCCAACTTACTATTTTGATCTTATTGGACAAATAAGAGGTTACACTTTCATTCGAAACTCATTTATTTGGAATGATCCGTATAATATGTCAGATGAAAAAAATTGGATGCACTTCCCAGAGTCGGGTTATGTAATTGCATCAAAGTACAATATGGCAGTGGTGACACTTGATGAAGGATTGACAACTTATTTGCCTATGCATACAGCTCCTCCGACAAATCCTTCTGTGATTGTAATGGCCAATGTGAATAGAAACCATTACGTGGAGATCATCATTGATCAAAGCGGAAACAATGTTAGGCCTTTTCCCATGCCAAATATTGGTACCGGGTGGAAAAGCCTCGCTCTTGTGAAGCTTCTCCATGGGAAGAAGTTTTTAGACCAAATTTTAATTATTATGAAGCTTTAAGAAGAATGTCGAGACCGGACACTTATTTTGGTGTTACCAATTTATCAGATGATGAATAATTATAATGTTGTAACAAATGTTAGCTATTTTACGTATTTCACATTTCGTGAATTTTGCTTAATGTCTCTATTTATTACTTGGCTATTGTTATTTCATTAGTTGGCTAAATACAAACGGGAAAACGAAATAAAATTGTCACACATGATTTGGTACAAAATATATAAAACGAAAAATACTACTAACTCATGCACCACTAAAAACATATTCTTAAATAAAAATACTTCAAAAATCCGTGCTCGGTCCTTCGTCAGGAAAAACATTGGGGTTTGGGGTTTGGTACTCACTAAAAAAATCGCTTGTCATGTCATGCGCAAACGATGAAGTAGAATGTCGAGGCTGAACCCATGGACTCCAATCGCTTGTCATGTCATGCGCAAACGATGAAGTAGGCATTTGAGGCTGAACCCATGGACAAAAATCGCTTGTCATGTCATGCGCAAACGATGAAGTAGAATGTCGAGGCTGAACCCATGGACTCCATTGTGAATTTTGCTCAGGATATGTGTATGACGACTGTGGGATGTAACAATCACTAGTAGAGTAAGTCGGACCCGAATCCGGATCCGAAGGTGGATGTGGTGGGACGTTCGAAGGCTGTTGGTGCGGTATTTCGGCATGGTCAAGCACTGGAGGTCTCCTTCCAACAGCTTGAATCATATTCCAATATTTTTGTATCTTACTCATCTTACCCTTTCGAACCGCCTTTTCATAATTTTGTTCCAATTCTTCAAACTACAAAAAACAAAGACATTAAAATACTGATTAATAAAACTATTTAAAAAATGACAACTAAAAGCAATGGTGTCCTGAATTAATATTTTATTTTCACAAGGTGCGAAGTCATTAAGGTCTAAAGTCTCAAGTCATCAAAATTCTAAAATTAAAAAATATTAATGTTAACAATTAAAAAAAATAGCTAAATAGGTACCATGTATTCCATAACGCCCGCAACTGGCTGCACACCTTTTTCTTGTGGGTGCATCACAGGCGGACCTATCCTTTTTCTGGTGATTCTATTATACCATCTCATGTAGTTATCACTTGCTATTTGGATGTCATTATGAAATTCGGATGTTTGAACGTGTTCTGCTCTTGCATTCCAAGTCTCAAGGTGCTCTTGATAACGTTGCACCCAGTTATAGTCCGCATGACCTTTACGGCTCAGTGTGCGTAAGTTTTTAGAGTTTTTGGCGGGAGGAGGTATTTTTTGTATCATACCAAATTGTGGCATCACTCTTTCCGGATTATGATACTCCACTAAATCCGTACATATAAGAGGAACACTTGAACGCCATATACATTGACCTGCCTTTGAGCAATCAGGCAAATCAGCCAGTTTTGGATACGGCTCCCAAATGACCTGATAGTAAAAATTAAAAATTATTAATAGTGAGAAAGAAGGTTACAATTTTCTATATATAAATGGACAAACAAATATGAAAAAATATTTACCTGACGATGACCCACCATGTAACACACTCAAAATTCTATAATTAATATTAGAATATTCATAAAAGTGTTATATATATATATATACTTAAAATAAGATATAGATTTGACTATATTTGGATTCCGATTATAGTAAATATGAGTTTTTAAGTACTTTAGTTCAAATAGTTACGAACACAGCAGACAAGCGGGATCGATCTACAATTTTGGATTCTATTTTCTTAAAATTTGAGCTTATAATATAAATGAAAAGTCTAGACCTATGTTTTAGCTTTCCAAATATATAAAATTTGAGTAATTTGGACTTGTATGAGAATATTTGTGGCTATTTTAGTAACATGATATCAGAACATTCCAGAACAGCATATGTGTCACCTTGTAGGACAATTTAGACCGACTTATATTATGAATTAGGAAATATACAAAACATGAAACTTGTAGATCTTTCTCTTGTCGGTTCAGACATATATCTCATGTTCCATTTGGATACATATCTAATTCTAATGTGCAAAACATGAAACTTGTAGATTTTTCTCTTGTCGGTTCAGGCATATATCTCATGCTACATTTGGACACATATCGAATTCTCTATGAAGCTTTTAGTGGACAGATGTCCTAAAAACAAAATTCAGCACATTTAATGCACAAGACACATAATCACTTTTCCAACACTATATATACCCCTACACCCCCTCACACTTCATCATACTTCAAAAAACTATAACCTTATATAGATATTATAATATTATATTAAGATTACAAAGTTTCTTTATACTAAAGTATTATAATCATAAGATATAAACACTATATATAGAAAGAGAAAGAGAAAGAGAAAGAGAGAATACTATATTCAGTGGGTAATAAAAGCGTAAATCGGGGTGTGACGAAGGTCAAGAGACATAGCCAAGCTCGGTTAGCGGTTAGAGGTGGGTTCGAAACCTTAAAGTTATTATAATATTGCCTTAATATCCTTTTGCGTTACATTACCGAACTTGAGGTATGTTTAAATATTATTAAACAAATGCATATAGCGATTCATATCTGAAACTTAGTAGAATTTGATTTGCTTATTTGATATATCATGGCATGACATTTGCATTGATCCTCCCGGTTTGGGAGGGGTTGTCCACCCGGGATAGGGTGCGACTTGTCTACCTAGAGTGGGGTATGACTTTTCTGCGACTATGTCCACCTGGAGTGGGGTGTGACGTGTCTACCTAGAGTGGGGTATGACCTTTTTTCGCGATGTTTGGTCCGCCTAGAGTGGGGCGTGACTTTTGGTACCAACTTGGGCTCAAGGACATGACACTTATGCATTATTGGTTAAATAATTATGAGCATGCATCATATTGATTATATATTTTACTCGTTATTTACCTAACCATCTTTTTTGCAGGAAGTATGCAGTTACGGTTTGTACCCACATGTTATACTTTATTATAGTTTCTTTAAGTTAGTAGTCCTACTGAGTATTTTCAAGGAAATACTCATCCCGTTGCTTATATAATTTCGTTTCAGATATCGATAGTGATGAAGCAAATCTAGCAGGGGTCGAGGAGCGGGTTCATTAAGTTTTTCTTTGACTTGTTTATGTAAGAAACACTTGTAAAATAATTTCCAAATAAAGTTTCCACTTTCTGGTTTTGAAATAAAGATATGTATTTCACTGTATTATTTACGGAAAAAAAATGAAGTATGTTTATTCGTATCCAACTTTTATTACAACTCTCTTTTTCATTAATTTAGATTATCATTAATTAGAAACAAATAAAAGCGTTCCTCACAATTTGGTATCAGAGCCTAGGTTAGAGGTCCTGTAGACTGTCTCTATTCCTTGCTAGAACTCTGGATTTATTCGCTAAGGTTACCGGATTTTTACTAGAATATTATGTTATAAAAAGTTATATGCGTATTTGTTATAAATTTTATAATACTTGGTACACTATAAAGTGTAATTACAGATAGATTACTTAGTTGTTGTTTACATTTTTTTTAATAGTATTATGGAACACAACGGGCTATCCTCACTGGGAGAAGAACAAGGGTCAGACTCGCCACGAGTTGACATGGAAAGCGGGGTGGAAAATGCCATGTTGCGTTTCTTCACAAGGCATACTACTCCGGCGGGTGGCACCCATTCAAAGTTGCACGAGTCTTTCATGAGGTTGAACCCTCCAACCTTTCTTGGAAACACAACTCCGGAGGATGCAGAAGAATGGTTGATCCATATAGAATCCATTTTCGAGGTGATGAACGTGATGCCAGATCAAAAGGTTAACCTAGGAGTCTTCATGTTAAAAGAGAATGCACGTAGCTGGTGGGCAAGCACAAAACGATTAATTTTTGAAGCGAATCCTAACCTGACTTCTTTAACATGGACCCACTTTTACGATGTTTTCCATAAGCATTATCTCCCTATCTCTTATCGTCTCCGTAAGGAGAGAGAGTTCACTAACTTTACTCAAGATGGAAGAACTGTAGCAGAATATGAAAGGATGTTCACTTCATTATCTCGTTTTGCCCCAGATTTGGTGAAAACAGATGAAGCTAAGTCTCAAAGATTTTTGCGGGGATTGGATCTGTCTCTCCGATCCCGTCTCTCTCTACTTGACAATATTACTTACCCCAAGCTAGTTGATAAAGCTTACATGGTTGAACAAGATGAGAAGGAGCTTGCCAATATCCAAAACAAGCGACAACGAGTAGACTTAAGGCCCTGATTTTTCTCTCATGGAAATGGTATCTCTCATGGCAATGGTACTAGATTCCAACGGAGAAATGGTGGAGGTAACAACTCACATCGTCAAGGTAATGACAAGCAGAGATTCGGTCAAAACCAAGTTGACCAATGCACCAGAAGGGAGGATGTGACGTGTTTTCGTTGTAACCGAAATTGTCATTATGCAAGTGAATGCACTCATTCAACCACAAAATGTTATCGATGTGGAAAAGATGGTCACGTGGCTCATCAGTGTACAATGATGCCAGATGCTTTGACACTTGACAGGGGAAACGTACAAGCAAGAGGAACCAACACAGTTGTTGGAGCACGCGCACCTGCAAGAGTCTACAATATGAATTGCTCGGATGTTCATGCTGCTTCCGATGTTGTCACTGGTACGATTAGCCTATATAATCATTATGTTTATGCATTAATTGATCCTAGTTCTGCCCATTCATTTATATCCACTACACTAGTTTCATCAATACACCTCCCCATAAATGCCGTCAAACACGAGTTGGCAGTTACTACGCCAGTAGGAGCTTTGGTATTGACAGATGTAGTATATAAAAATTGCATCTTACAAGTTTCTGATCATGAGATGATCATTGATCTTGTTCCTCTATCCATGTCCGACTTTGATATAATTCTTGGAATGAATTTTCTATCTCTTTATCATGACACTCTGGATTGCTTCCGAAAGAAAGTTATCTTTCACTTCAATGATCACTCGGAAATTATTTTCCAAGGTGAGCGTCAACATATTCCAAAATCTATAATATCCGCCGTAAAGGCACGACAACTCCTCAATAAGGGATGTGAAGGATACATTGCTTACATCATCAATACAGAAAAAGAAGGGTCTGGAATTTCTCAGATTCCGGTAGTACGTGACTTTCCAGATGTCTTCCCAGAAGAATTACCGAATGAGATTCCCCAACATGATGTCGAATTCTCTATTGAGCTAGTACCAGGAACTAACCCAATTTCCATACCACCATACCGTATGGCACCAACTGAGTTGAAGGAATTAAAAGCACAACTCCAAGAATTGTTGGATCGAGAATTTATTCGCCCAAGTGTATCCCCTTGGGGAGCTCCTGTATTGTTTGTCAAAAAGAAGGACGGTACACTATGCTTGTGTATCGATTATAGACAACTGAATCAAGCTACTATCAAGAATAAGTACCCTTTGCCTCAGGTAGATGATCTTTTTGATCAACTTCAAGGATCCCATGTCTTCTCAAAGATTGACCTTCGATCTGGGTACTACCAAATCCGCGTCAAGGAAAAGGATGTTCCCAAGGCGGCCTTCCGTACTCGCTATGGTCATTACGAATTTCTAGTAATGCCATTCGGATTGACAAATGCTCCAGCGATATTCATGGATTTGATGAACAGAGTGTTTCGTCCGTACCTTGACTCTTTCATCATAGTATTCATCGACGACATATTGATTTACTCAAAGGATCAAGCAGCACATGAACAACACCTGCGTATTGCTCTACAAACCCTGCGAGACCACAAATTGTATGCCAAACTCAGCAAGTGTGAGTTCTGGTTAATTGAGGTGGTGTTTTTAGGTCACGTAGTTTCAGGTGGCGGAATTAGCGTCGATCCCAAGAAGGTAGAAGCAGTACTCAATTGGGAAAGGCCTACAAATGTTACTGAGATTCGCAGTTTCTTAGGATTAGCAGGTTACTATCGAAGGTTTATAAAAAACTTCTCTATAATAGCTATGCCTTTGACCCGGCTAACCCGAAAAGGAGTCAAATTTATGTGGACTGAAAATTGTGAAAGAAGCTTTCAAGAATTGAAGACTCGCTTAACAACTGCGCCAGTATTAACATTACCGTGTGGGGTTGGGGGCTATGTAATATACAGCGATGCATCCCATCAAGGATTGGGATGTGTTCTCATGCAACATGGAAAAGTTGTTGCCTATGCGTCGAGACAATTGAAGATTCACGAACAAAACTATCCAACTCATGACTTAGAATTGGCAGCAGTAATATTCGCACTCAAGCAATGGCAACATTACCTCTATGGAGAATCGGTTGATATCTTCACCGACCATCAAATTCTGAAGTACTTGTTCACCCAAAAGAAACTAAACCTACGTCAACGACGATGGATGGAACTTATCAAGGATTTTGATTGTAAAATCCATTATCACCCAGGGAAGGCGAATGTGGTAGCCGATGCTTTAAGCCGCAAATCAACAGGGCATATGCAATGTGTACAGGCAAACCTACTTTACAACCTTGCCAGAAGTGGAGCTAAAATGTACATATCAAACTCTGGATCTTTAATGGCGCATTTCCATGTTCGGCCTACCTTCATTGACCATATACGAAAAGCTCAAGCTACAGACAATTCACTACAAAAGATTCTTGAGGAAATTAAGAGCAACGCCCAGAATGACTTCCGAATACAAGATGATGGGTTGATATGCTTCAGAAATCGTGCTTGTGTACCTGCTAACGAAAATCTAAAGCAAGAACTACTAAGGGAAGCGCACGATACACCTTATACCATGCATCCAGGGAGCACAAAGATGTACCATGACCTTCGTGCTTTGTACTGGTGGCCCGGAATGAAGAACGATATAGCCAACTATACAACCAAGTGTCTCTCATGTCAACAGATAAAGGCAGAACGACAGAAGCCAGGAGGCTTGTTAAACCCGTTACCCATACCTGAATGGAAATGGGAGCATATCACAATGGACTTTGTGCTGGGACTACCTCGTATATCTTCTGGATACGATTCAATTTGGGTTATAGTGGATCGACTGACAAAGAGCGCACACTTTATTGCTGTGAAATCTACTTACACTACAGAGCAGTATGCCACCTCATACATCAAAGAAATTGTTCGATTACATGGAGCTCCTATATCCATTGTATCTGATAGAGACCCAAAGTTCACATCTCGGTTTTGGCCAAGTTTGCAAAGTGCTCTCGGTACTACTCTCAAGTTTAGTACTGCTTTTCATCCTCAGACCGATGGCCAATCTGAACGTACTATACAAACCCTTGAAGATATGTTACGCACTTGCATCATGAATTTCAAAGGAAGTTGGGATAAGCTATTGCCCTTAATGGAGTTTGCCTACAATAACAGCTATCATAGTTCCATTGGTATGCCACCGTTCGAGGCTCTCTATGGTAGACGATGCCGAACACCCTTATGTTGGGATGAGGTTGGTGAAAGAAAGCTAATTGGCCCTGACATGGTTCGCGATACCGAAGAAAAAGTGAAAGTTATTCGAGAACACCTACAAGCTGCCCAAAGTAGGCAAAAGAGTTACGCTGACAAACGACGAAGGGACTTAGAATTTTCCATGGGAGATTTTGTATTTTTAAAAGTATCTCCTTGGAAAGGGATTTTACGATTTGGAAAGGGATTCATATCAATAATTTGAACGACGAAAACTAAAAGCAAACTTATCAACCTGCGTCTAAAGGGATAAGATGGAAACCCTTCAGGTGGCGTATTATCCGCTGAATATTCAGGACGCATAAAACTAAATCTACTCCATGACCAATATTGCAACAATTGCAATGCGCCAGTCACCCCCCTTTTTGATTTGCCTCTTTTGTCAATAAGAGCTGCTTTTGTTAGTGACCTATATGTATATCCCAATATGGCTGAACCCCAACTATATTGTCCGCAGATATCAAAATCTCTCATATAAGCTAAATAGTGTACTGGCACACCAACTCCTTTCTCGTCTTGTAAATACTGACTTCCAATAATCAATAACATACATGCTCTTGTAACACGCATAACATAGTCTACAGATGAAAACTTGTTGACATATTGAGGGTTAAATGTATAACACAACCAACTAAATTTAATCATCCCATCATCAGTAAAAGTATCACGTATAACTATACCTAATAAATCAGTTACCAAAGCATGTTTAGCCGTTGTTGTAAATCCACTTTCATCACATACAAGAGCATTTTCGTCCACTTTAACCCCACCTAATACCTCTATATCTTGAAGAGTCATTGTTAACTCTCCAATCGGAAAATGAAACGTACTAGTCTCTGGTCTCCAGCGCTCGATTAATGCAGTTATCAAATGATTATCAATTTTTTTATATCCCAAACTATACAACCCATAAAAACCAGCCACATTTAGCAAATATAAAACTCTATGATCATCAATTACCGGAAACCGATTATAGTTACGAATGTCCTTTTTTTCGTCTAACAAAGTTGATCCCCAAATGATATTATAAATATGATGTTTCTGCTCATATAAAACGGTATCATCAATGAGACCTGGATTTAACTTTATTTTTTCTGTCATAGATACCTAAACAATTGAATATTTTAACAAATATCACTGTCAAATATAAATGATACAATAAAATATTTAATACGTTTAACTTCCAAAAAATTATAAGAATCCAACAAGTTAATTACTAACCTAAACTCCAAAATAATAAAATGTCTCTAACAAAACAAGTTCACATGTACATGCCCAAACAAGTTTTTTTTAATCATTTATCTAAGTTATTTTCATTACTCAAGTGTTATTAGAGCAACATATAACATTATATAATTAGAACTCAATATTAGTTGTGATTAAACAAATTTGAAGATAAATATTTAAAGGTCAATAAAAAAAGTTAAAAACTTTTAATTAATAAATGTTATAACTTATTAATAATTATATCTATTTACATAAAATTTAAACTCAATAATAAAAATAAATACTTACTTGATAATTGTAGTGGTAGAGTGATGTTGATTTGAGAAAAAAAAAATGATCTTAATTTGATATAGCAAGTAGTTTGGTGGTTGATGGTTAGAGTTTATTTTTTGTAAAATTGGGGGATGTTTTATTTTGGTAAATTGGGATAGTTTTTTTTTTTTGTTAAAATTGGGGATAAATGTAGTGGTAGAGTGATGTTGATTTGAGAAAAAAATATATTAATTTGATATATGAAGGAGTTTGATGGTTGATGGTTAGGGTTTTTTTTGGGTAAAATTGGTAATGTTTTTTTTTGGGTAAATTGGGAGATGTTTTTTTTTGGGTAAAATTGGGGATAATTGTAGTGGTAGAGTGATGTTGATTTGATTAAAAAATATATTAATTTGATATATGAAGGAATTTGATGGTTGATGGTTATGGTTTTTTTGGCATAAAATTAGGAAAGTTTTTGGGTAAGATTGGGGAATTTTGTATATATTAAAAGGACGAATGAATTCAGAGATAAGAAGAGACGAAGAGAAGAAAAAGAAGAAAATAAAAACCAAACAATTCGCAGCACGTGAAAAAGAAAAGAAAGAAAAAAAATATAAATGCCACGTAGACGTGGGATTCGAATTCCCACGTATGTTATATTTGTAAGTAATTAGCGTATGTGAAAGAGAACTCTCTTTTATCTCATGTGTATGTTCCATTCCAATCTCATTTTTCAATAATTTCTCTCATGTGTTTTCTTATTCTAAAATACTCTCTTTTAAATACCACCCATTTTTAATACCACCTTATATCTCCAAACATACACATGAGATTGAGTTGTGTATGTGCCATAAATTACCTGTTAAATACCACATATTCATCCCGTTAAATACAACGTATGGTGTCTCTAGAATAGGTGGTATTCACACTGTCTCTAAAAAAAATTAGATTATGGCACTCACAAATACTATCTTTTAGATCACAACTCAATCTTATATTTGGAGATATAAGGTTATGAGGTATAAGGAGAAAATATGAGATATTGTGAAGTTATTCTTTCATGTTTCAATGAATGGATGTGTGGCTAAGTTCGAATTGCATTTTTTTCCATTGCTTTGTTGGTTATAGGCTTAATGTATTCAGTTGTTTTTATAAGTTTGGTATTTGGTTATCAGACTGATGTAATTACATGAGCTCAAACTCATGATGTACTCTATGTTTCTTTATTAATAAAAGCTTGTTCTTTGCAAAAAAAAAACAAAGGTACCTACTTGTTTGATCGATCGGCCGAGTGTTGTTTTACTTTACCAGTAGTATCACTCTCACTCTCCCACTCTCTCACTTAAAAAAAAAAAAGAAGCCAAATCAACATAATTATCAAATTCATTCTAAACCAATTATTTATTCCGATTAAACCAAATTCGTTGTATGGCGGAATATGACGACAACCACTATTGGGACTATAATTATATTGCTTCTTCAAGTAGCTCAAATGTGAAACTAACCAATTATACACAATATTTCGATGTTGATGATTTGTATTGGGATAGTATAGATGACATGCTTAAAGATATTTCTGACATGGCTGAAAATTGGGGTTTTATTATTTCGATTCGTAGATCAGTGGGGGGTTTACGGTACAAGAGTACCGTATGTTGAAATATGTTGTGATAGGTCGGGTGTTTACCACCAAAAGAAAGTGTCTTCCACTGATTCAGGTACGAAAAAAAACAGGCTGTCCATTTTCTATTAAGGGTTTTTTGATTAATGATGAATGGAGGTGTCGTGTGGAAAATGGAAACCATAATCATAAACCCCCACTTACCTGCAAGGGAAAGCACGGTGTGCTCGTTTACCGAAACCCAAAAAGAAATTGTGTAGGTCATTAAGGCAAAGTACTTTTAAAATTAGTGTCATATTAGAGTCTCTAAAAGTTCGAGACTCTGACAATGTATCTAACGCAAAAACATTACATAATTTGTTTGCTTCTATTAAATTTAAAGAGGGAGATGGTAGGACCCCGACACAAGAACTGCTTAGTTTGTTGGACAAATATCATTATAGTTTCCTTTATGAAGTGAACCCAACCACCTATCGCCTAGAAAACTTATTTTTTGCCCATCCCGATTCTATAAGGCTGTTCAAACCTTTTCCTGATGTGTTGTTAATAGACTGTTCATATAGAACAAACCGCTTCAATATGCCATTTCTAGAAGTTGTGGAAATGACTTCGATAAACCAAACATATTGTTTAGGTTTTGTTTTTATGCAGGATGAGACGGAACGAAATTATATTCGGACTCTGCAAAAATTAAAAGATACATTGGGGGTGTACACTGGCTAGGGTTTTTATAATCGACAAAGAGATAGCCCTGGTGAATGCGTTGTGTGTTGTTTTTACTGATTTTTATCATTTGTTTTGCTCTTTCCACATTTTAAAAAACGTTTTGAAAAAGTATAAACCAAAAATCCATTCGGAAAATTGGCAAAAGTTTCTAGATTATTGGAGTTTAGTGGTTGATGCCGAAACGATAGAGGAGTATAATTATAGCGTAGGTACATTCATGTCCTCCTAAGATTCGTATCCTGATATTGTTAATTATATAACGAACTTGTTATGTGAATATTCCACCAAGTTTGTTGCATGATATACTAACCCTTCAACACATCTAGGTAATAGAACTAGTAACCGAGCTGAACAACAACAATCGAAGCTAAAATCGTCACTTTCCAGCAATTCAGGCACCCTTGAAAATGTTTGGGTCGTTGTGCGTAAATAGTTCGATGAGATTAAGATGAATTTGGAAAAAAGCCAAATCTTATTTTCCAAATGCAGAACGGCGACCTATATTTACACATCTTAGATCCTATATATCACACTATGCGTTTGATTTATTATTTGAAGAATATAAAAAATGTGATGGACTCCGCTACGGATTGTGATTGTGGTATAACATTGTCTCATGGGTATGAGTAAACATTATTTATTTGGCAAGACTATTTTACTAGAAGATATTCATAAATTATGGAAAAAATTAGATGTAATTGATTATAATGGGTTGAACGATGATTATGAGGTTTACGCTGATCTGGACGAGTTTAAAAGTGTTTATTCTACAAAAACTTTCGTTGAAAAGCGGCACATGAAAACACAACTCCGAGAGACAACTTTACCCTCTAGAACATCAATGAATGATCCTGAAGTGAAAAAAAGAGTAGGGGGAGACCTAGAAAGGGAGCACTTCTAGTAAGAGGGACAAGTCAGGCTGGTAATATGTGAACGAAGAACTTGCTAGTCAGGATAAAGGAAAAGTCAAAGACGAAAAAGTGGCTAGCAGAGATAAAGGGAAATGGAAAGCTGAAGAAACGACAATTCAGCCAACTAGTAAGACGCGTAGGACGACAAATAACCCCACCACTAGGAAAACATTGAAGTACAGTGAGCAAATATGGCTCATGCTACATAATTTCATTGATACGGTAAATGATGTATGCGGTGATGGTAACTGTGGCTTTCGAGTGACTTCAAAAGTGCTGCGTAAAAATGGAGGGGAAGAAAATTGGTTCGAAGTTAGATGGGAGTTGTATCATGAGCTTTGTCGAATGAGAGGTGTTTATTATAATCTGTTTCCAAACTACGATATCAAAGGGTTTGATTATGTTTTATCTAGTTTGGATTATAGCAATACTTAAAACGACGCCGATATCGATGAATGGATTAGATTTTTGGCATGTGGTTTTCTAATTGCATCTTATTATAGTGTAGTTTGTCGGAACACCACATATCTAGCTCTTTACACTGCGCCTCCAAAACTGACACATTACATCCCTACTATAATGGTGTTTGTCAACGGATATCATTATGATGAAGTTGTTCCTAAAGACGGGAATTTCCCGATGCCAGAAATTATAGATCGGTGGGAAGAAGAACACACTGCAGATGCTGATCCGTGGAAACAAATATTTCGACCAAATTTCAACTTTTATAGAGCGTTGCCACGGAAAGATGGACAAGAAGTTGATACTGAAAGCATATACAACTTAGGCGATGCATAATAGTTTTTCATTGTACTATTTTTCCAACCTTTTGTAACTGATTGTAATGGGACCTCAGTTAAATTATGTAATGTTTCATATTCTTAATAATTTTCTCCGCTTTAACAACTTCTTGTGTAGTTAATATAGTTGTTTTTATCTTTCAAATTTTACTTTAAGAGATTTGTAACACCGACATGAGTATAAATCAAGATACAAGAGATTAGTAAGTAAATGTCGAGCGAAAAATTAGTCATAGTTTTGCTTAAAAATGGAATCGCCACAAATAAAAAAATACAATGATCAACCCAATATATCAAATAAATAATACCATCAAAAAATAATAATACAACACCACCACAATAACCAATCGCATAAATGGAAACATACGATAAAATGATAATAAAAGATAAACATTAACGAATTGGATATAATTGTCGAGCGAAAAATTCGCCATAGTTTCGCATAAAATTGGATATAGCCACACAAAAATTACATGTATCTGTAAACCAACAAATAACACCAACACATAACCAACCCCAACCCCAACCCCAACCCCAACAAACAACACCAACAACTAACACCAATCAACCCATACCCAATCGCAAAAACGATAAAAAAAATATGACAAAATGATGAAGAAAAATAAATATTAACATTTATAATGCAACGAGTCCCAAAATAGTCACGGTTTAACAAAATAAATAAAATTACACATTCTTCAAAACATAGAAAAATTACATCGAAATATAGAAAAATTAAAATGCTAGTAATGTTTCGAAGTAGCATCATCGTCGGTATCATCATAGAGCGGTCGACGATAGTTCGGAAAATATGCATGATAATACTTATACTCTTCTTCACTATAGGCATCAATTTCTCTGTAATCATCACCCTAGTCCATTCTATACTCACGGTATTGTTGACGTTGCATACGATGAAATTCATAATCCATTGTCATTTTGTCCGCATGAAAATTTCCAGTCACGGGCGCCCAATGAGGGTTACGAGAAAAGCAGAAATGAGCATTTTCAGTATTATGAGGAGGAGATGCTTCAATAGGAGGAAGAGAGGAGGATCCCGCTATTCCTTTGCCCTTTTGTCGACGCAAGGACGGGGGAATGGTGTCGGAAGGAGGACCCTCGGGTTTCCTATTAGGACCCTCGGAATGATCCTTGGGTTCCAAAACGGGTTCGATATGGATTGCCTTAGGGCCTACATATGGCTCTAGATGAAGAGAGAGAGGTACAAAAAATTCACCGGTAACTACTTGACTATACCAAGTTAGAATATTATTCCCAATGACACAAATTTTCATTTGCGAAAGATTTTTTGACTCAAGAACACTAGACGACTCGAGTTTAACGCCTTTGCAATTGATATTAAAAGGATTGAAAATTTCGGTAATAAGAGAGCCATACAGAAGAGAGTGTTTTGTAGAGTCTTTGGCTTTTCTCATTGTTTTAAGAATTAGGGTGGCGGTATCCAATTTAATTTTGTTTTGAATACAAGCTAGAATAACAATGTTATCTTCCGTAACATCGCTGAAATTTGAGCTATGAGAGAAAATAATTTTAGAGACAATAAAAAAGGCGATTTTGTTTTGAAAGTGGAGACCATTAACTTTTGGCTCTCCACGATGATCGGGGTGAAACACGGATTGACGGAGTTCAACCATGTTGTTTGAAAAATTACACCTATTTAAGACTTCCTTGTCTTTTGATACGCCACTATACTCTAAATCTAAGAAATCGCGTAGTTGAGAGGCGGAAAAAACTATTTTATTTTTGTTGACCTTGCTTGAAAGTTCGAGCTCATTATTGTCATTAATATAAACAATAAGATTTTGATAAAATTGATAAGTTTCATCAATATATATATCATTAGATAAAGTAATCAAGTTTTCCCAATTTTGAAAACCGATGTTCTCTTCAAGAAGCGGAAATTTGGGAAGGAAAGTTGCATAATCAATAGAGACACGGTTGACAATTGTCATATTCGAGATACAATTATCGGCTTTAGAAGACTTACCCAAATGAGAAGCGGAGGAGTCGATATCTTTAGAAGTCGTATTCGAAAAGATTTTCTCTCGGACCTTTTTATTGAATTTAAGAAATTAGGGTTTTTGAGAAATTAAGGTTTTTTTAAAAAAAAAACTAATTGATTTGGGGCAAATCAATGGATTTTATATTGAATTGATTTGAAATATATGTATTAGGGTGATGAAAATAGAGAGTTATAACAAAAAAAAAAACGTGATTTTATTGAAAATTGGATGATTTTTGATGAAAATAGCGAATTTTGGATAATATGGAGAGAGGTGTGTGTATATGTACATGTAAAGTGCGGGTAAAATAAAATACCACTCAGCCGATCGATTGGACATCACAACCGACGATCGGTCAATCTCTCTGGAAAAAATTTCAGAGGCGTGAACCGATCGATCGGCCTGTAAATTTTTCAGAGTTCAAACCATTGACAATTTGGTAATTTCACAGGTGAAACAATAAATCTGACTTTACCGTTTGAGCCGGGAACATACGTAAATTGCAGCATAAAAATTCAGTCTGTATGTGGTTACACGCATATTATAATTATAATATATGTATCTCTCTCTCTCCCCTCCTAATAACATGTATTGCAGACTGAGCAGCAGGTGCTCATCATTTGTTGATCCAACTGCTTTTTTACCAACTCATCATCGTAATCACCATCAAATAAAACCCAAAAGTAATAAACTAAGTCACAAATTCACTCATTTTCCACGTGTTTTCGCACTCGATTCGAAACCCTCCGCAGCTTCTACATACGTGCCTACGCCACCTAATCGACCTCTCCGTACCCCACACAGCGGGTATTTTACTATTTTACCTTTAATATTTCACTTCTCTGGGTCGATTGGGTTTTTGTACCTTGTATTGTTGCGTTTTACTTGTTTACTACTACCTTCTATTATCAATTTATTGATGTATATTGGTGTATTTGTGACCTGTTTGTAATTACCTTGATGGTTCTTCTGTCACTTTATACAACCACTGTACCTAATTGTAGGAAGATAGAATTGTTGGGGACCTATTTGTAATTACCTAATATTTCACTTATTTAGGTTAATTGGGTTTGTTTACCCTGTATTGTTTTGTTGCGTTTTTTTCTTCTTCCTATTGTGTACCTTGTATTCGTGTTTTTTTATATGTTTTGAATTTTTCTGTCCAATTATGGATGGAAACCAGCATAATTGGATGAAAAAGTTCAAAATGTGAAAAATAAAATACGAATCCTAATTGGAAAAACTAACAATATAAGGTACTACTCGAGAAACACGGATGACGGAACAATACAGGTTACATAATTGCTAAAAAACCCCACTTCTTCATTTTTTATACTATTTCTTCTTATTAATGTCTAGGTGTCGTTTTTTTAAGAATAATAATAATAATAATTATTATTATTATTGTTATTATTATCATTCTGTGGGGTCCTCAATGGACAAAATCTGTAATGTTCTATGGGACATGCATGTGTATCTAGATTCCAACGTCATTGTATATTGTATTGGATTTGTGATATGGATCCTATGAGAAAACTCTTCAAATCGAATGACAAAATCAGTAGCTAAAGCGCATACGAAAAATACTAACAAAGTAAATGTATACGTTTTTTAGAAAATGTAAGTGAACTCCATATCACTTGTTAATTAATGAATTACTATATGACTTGCAGTAAATTACATTAAAATTAATCTGCTGCATAAGCTAAAAAATAGGGAATATAGGTCATATGGCAGACCTAGGAAGTACCTATACGGGTGCAGGGGTACGGAAATATGTCGATTTTGAAATTACTAATGAATAACCTCGTGGTCCGTTCTATTACTAATGAATAAGCTCGTGTTAGTTCAATTACTAATGAACCGAGCCTGAACAAAAATATAGGGACTGGTTCAAGCTTGGGCTCGTCTATGTTTTAATAATATTTTGTTATATATATACCACACTTATAAGAAATTATAAAGTATAATCTTCACTTTATTTAGTAAATCTGTATAGTTTTAATATATGGTTTATATTATAAACTCAAAATAATTATGTGTAGAATTGATTATTACGATAAATATTTTAATTATGCATAGTTTTAATGATTTCGCAAGCAAAACGAGTATCAAAGGATTTGCTCGTTAGAGTTTAACAAGCCAAACAAGCTGGGCTGATTTCTAGCTCTAGTTATCCTGGTTTAATGTTTTAATGTTTTCTTTGTCAGTATATGTAAAGGGTTTAATTGTTCATGATTCTCTCTGATGCTTGTGTCTCTAAATCACGGTCCTATACTGTTGAAAATCATAATGTAAATCATATTTGGTGTGCTGTATAACTTGTTTGAGAGCACTTATGTGTCAAAAAGCAAAAACATGTTTCTTGATGATATGTTTTCATGTATAACTTGTTTTTGCTTTCTAGTTTGATTCAGATCTGTTTCTTGGTGATTTGTTTTGACAATTTCACCATATTCTGTGCATAAAGCTGTAGAAAAAGTTGAGCGCTAGCTGATTAGTCTTATGTTTTTCTGTCATTTTTTTCTGGGCATTCACCATAGTTTTCCTTGTAGTCCTCTAGATAATGATAATGTGCAACTTTGCCTATGGTCTTCTGCTCTGAATTCTAAAATCGTGGTATGTTTCACTAATCAGCTATCATTTTGATGGAAGTACTCGGAATTTTTTTGAGGGTTGGTACTTTAAAGTATCAATACCTGAAAAGAGGCAGAGCTTTTGCTTCATGTATTCTGTTGAGAATCCTGCTTTTAGAAAAAAATTGTCGAAATTTGAGGAGTTACAATATGGACCTACCTTTACTGGAGTCGGGGCTCAAATTCTTGGTGCAGACGACAAATACATTTGCCAATATGTGGATGATTCACATAGCTTCTGGGGAAGTAGGTATTTTGTTCCTTAACTTCGAGTTCATCTATTTCACAACTCAAGCGAACTCATGTACTTCAAAGTTTTGTGACTTTAAAATTATTAGCTGTTTGAGTTTTTTGTTTTTTGTTTTAATGTTCAGCTACTAATGAGTTAAAGTTTTCAGTGGCAGAGGCGGAATTTTGCACTTCTTTTTCCTGTTTTTCTTAACTATTTTTGTTCACCAAACTATCACTTTTTTCCGATTTTGTACACCAACATACTATATTATATGTTATAGGTAGAGACTTTTTGATACACACTATTGCAGAGACCAAATGAGAGCTATTTGATGTATCTTGATATACTTTGATCAAAGGGCTCTTAATTGTGTGTCCATAAATCTCTACTTACTGTTAAAATCAGCTTTTAGATTAGCTAACAAAAAAATGATATTTGAGCGATGGTTGGTGTTTAAAAGTGATAACTCAAATACATTAGTGTACACGAGTAATTCTAGTTATATTAGATTTTCTGTTATTTAGACATAGGTAACGTGATAGATCGATCTATGTTAGGTTAGTGGAACAACCCTAATAACGAAAGATTAAGAGTGCAAAATTGAAATTCCATGATGGGTTAGTGAGTGTAGAGTACAGTAAAACTTATATTTATCTGTTGGGGTAAGGTATATGTGAAAATTTAAAGCTTTCAATTTTCTTTTCAAAATTGGGCGCTTATGTGCAACCCGCACCCGATACACACGGGCGCGACACACACAGAATGTATGTGTCTAGCTTTGTCATTGTAATTTATAACCATCTACGTGTGCTGAACGAAATCGTTGGAAAGAAAAGTGGTGGTATCTGTTTTGGTGAAGGTAACAGATGGTATACTATTTACGAGGAAGGAATAGTTTATACCAACTTCATTTTGTACATGTATTATCATTCTACTTTGTGTAGTTCATTTTGTGAGTAAATAAAATCTTTAACTTAGAATTATAAGGGCATTTTTCATGTGCAGGTAGGAATGAGTTGATGCTGGGAAACACATTTATTGGTCAAAAGGCAGAGAAGGCTCCTAGTAAAGAGGTCACACCCGAGGTTAAACGAATTTCTCCCATTTCTCTCTCTCTCTCTTTTTCATTGTGTTATACCTTTGAACGTCTAATTTGTACTGGAAGATGAATGGACTTATACTTCAATCTGTTATTAAATGTAGGTTTGTTCTGATCTGTACTAAAAATTACTGTCGTTTTCTTAAGATAGTAAGTCTTTAGGTTTCGATTTACTAACGATAAGGTGTTTCTTAATTTGTTGACGGTCAAAGTTTAGGGATCCATAAACAAGCACATAAGTCTTGCAGACGTAAATTTTCCTTACAAAGCTGATAACTGGTTCAGTCTCTTCCTCTTTTGGTTTTATATTATTTTTGTTGTTCATCAATGATGTTTGATATAAGTGTTTTTATTCCTACCAGGTTTTTGCAGAAAGTTTTGATGTTTGAGCTTTATTTTTCCTTTTTTATTTGACACTTTTTGCATGAGAAATTAATGGTGGTGGTAGAAATGATTGTTCGCATGTCCTTGTGGCTCATGAAAGGTACTATAATTGTATGTTGATTTGTACTTGTTCTGATAGCTACCTATTCCCGGTGCTTTTTACTCCTGTTCTTCTTATGAAAGTAACATAAAATCTCTCATTTCCAAATCACCATGGAGGTTCTTCAGATTTTTAGTTGTTATTGACTGCTATATTGATGGTAGTTGTGTTTTACACGTTGTGACTTTGAACCCAAATAATGGTTTTGCAAAATGAAGTAGGAAAGATAACATTGCCACGAGTTGTACATGCTGGTTCAGAGAACTGTTTATTAACTCTAAAAGCTTCAATGCATATGGTACTTGTGTCGGCAGATTGAATATTCACACAATTGGAGCCTTGGAATGATGAATTTATGCACAAACGATGATTTTTAGAACTCTTGATTGGTCAGTGTATCTGCGTAGATCATTGACCTTTTTCAGGAGTAATTAACTATAAGAACATTCAGTACATGCTAAAAGAAGGATTTTATGTTCCTGAAGACATGATTGATTTCCTAGTTCTCTCTTAAGGGTTCCTGTGACTAGCTAATCTCCAGTTTTTATTGTATTATCGTATCTCTATTGGCCTCTTTGGCATGGAAATTTGATTAAGCTCTTCCCGGATTTTTTAAAACAACCTACGTTTTTCTTTTTACAAAATACAATTTCTTTTGGTTTTGTTCCTTTGAAATAATATTTTAGCTTGAAATTTGCAGATTTTTTTCAGTTTTACATGGTATCACATTTAAAACTTCTGCTTATTCTTTCCAATTGTTCTTTGCTTAGGAGTTCAACAAAAGAGTTTTGGAGGGTTTCCAAGTTACTCCACTTTGGCATCAAGGTTCCATTCGTGATGATGGAAGGTACATTTTTTCTTAACACTTGGGTTTGCTTTGGTTCGTACTTTTTCTTTTCGTATGAAATTTATAAATTTCAGCTACATGTTACTGGTAAGCGGTACGTTGACAAGTGTTACTATTAAATACAGCTAAGGATGTCCATATGGATATTAAATTATTAAATCAAGTGTACTGTAGTAAGATCTAAGTTACATATGGGGAATATATCTCTTTCTACACCAACCTATTAACTTTGAACAATTACTACACCATACTTTTAGAATTGACAACTTATACATCAATCTACATAATAGGAAACAATTAGTACAGATGTGTTACAGTTGCAACTCGAAAGCACTAATTATGGTTTTATTGTTCGGTTACTCTGATGTGTTAAGCAGAAAATCAAATGATTAGTACGTAAGCATTAGAGATTTTTAAATCAAGCCCTTTGTAAATCCTGATGGGTTGGTGTTGTATTAATTTTTCTGAAGACTGATATTTTTGTTTTGAATTTTATTAGATTGGTTTGATTTTGTGTAATTTGGTGTCTAATTCAGTAAATTGCACTGTTTTAAAAAGTGCGCTTCGTAGTAAAAAAAAAGCTCGATTCAAAGCTTAAAAAAAACTTTAAAACCTTGCTTTTTCCGCTTTTTAGGCCGCTAAAAGCGTACGCTTTTTACGCTTTTAGCGTAGCTCTTGCAAAAACCCTTGAGCTAAGAGTTCGCCTTTTAAAACACTGGTAAATTATTTAATTTGTTAGGTTGGTGTACTCAATTGTTAAAAGCTGATAGTGTGGTGTATAAAAAATTGAATTTTCTCATTGTATCTGAATAGTCATATTTGAGCTTTTCAGACTATTTACGTAATAATGACAGGACAGATTATGTAGATATAGTGAAGAGTGCCAGGTGGGAGTACAGTACCCGCCCTGTTTTTGGATGGGGAAATGTAAATTCTAAACAGAAATCAACAGCTGGTTGGCTTGCTGCTTTTCCAGTATTTGAACCTCATTGGCAAATTTGCATGGCTGGTGGCCTTTCAACTGGTAATCTTCCCTCCTATTTACCAAAATAGAAAAGTATTGAGTGGGGGAGTATTTCGGAAGTGATTGGTGCCCCTATATCGTGATTATTTGTCGGGAGATCATTTTAAACTAGAACCATCAAGTTGTAGCCTATCAACGGTGTACGTGTAGCCTATCAGTCATCTTTTAGGGAAACTTGTTAATTTACTTGTCGGTACCTAAAATGAGTCTAAATGGAGTATTTATCATCTATTTGCTAAAATTTTCTTGGTGAATGAATTGCAAGTAGTTCTCCATACGAAATGATCTTTTAGGATTTAAAGCTTTTAGTCGAACACTATGCGCTTGCTTGACAACACCTCTGATATTTATTTGAATGCTTATCAAAATCAGTTAAACTTGTAAGGAATTTGATGGTCAACACACTAAGTCGAAAACAAGGAGACATTAAAAAAGACATGGTATGGAACTAACCTTGATTATCACGGAGTATTATGATGTGAGGAAACGATACTTATTCAAAGAGGAGACTCTTTTCAACAGTTATTATTAATATAGGGAAATTGGAAGATGTCCAAAAAGTCTGTGGTTACGGCTACAAAGAGTTGGAATTCGGCCAGATTTATAAAAACAGGACTAATCTGACTAAAACCAAATATAGTTTGGATGCAGTTAAATTTTTCAGAAATTTATTCAATGTAATCAAGAAGTAACACATAGAATCTTGTTTAGCCGGCAAAGATCATTCAAATTATACAGAAGTTATTGAGCTTTATGTCTAAAGTCCATATTTAGAGAATGGTGAATATGTAATTTTGTTAAAAAAAAATCATATGCATGTCAGGGATGAGTAAATTACCTGATTCCAAGTTTTACCGGATCTCATCTCCTAAAAGGCTAAAACCATGCCTTTTTTTTGTGGATTTTCTTTAACAACGTCGTGAATTTGTCCCTGCTGCAATGGTGTATGGTTTCCTTCAGGTTGGATAGAATGGGATGGTGAAAGATATGAATTCGAAAATGCACCTTCTTATAGTGAAAAAAACTGGGGTGGAGGTTTCCCACGAAAATGGTTTTGGGTAAGTGACTACGACGCCTTCTTAAAAAATGAGCATAATTAGATTGAGATAAGTAGCTCTTTTAGCAGAATCTTTGTGTTTGGTTAGGTTACCTTGTATATCATGCTCACATGTGTTATTACTTGCTCTAAGTGTGAGAAGTGACCTAGCTTCCGGAATTGCATTTACATGCATTTTGAGGCCTTTTACAACATTATAAAAATTGTTGTAGAAATGTTTTACTAAAACATAACTATGTGATTTTTACAGGTTCAGTGTAATGTTTTTGAGGGTGCTAGCGGAGATGTTGCTTTGACTGCTGGTGGTGGATTGAGGCAACTTCCTGGACCAACAGATTATTATGAGAATGCTGCTTTGGTAACTATGCAATAAAATTTAACTTAATCTTTTGCAGCATTTTTTTGTTTCTCCTGTCAGACAACTCTTTTTACACTTGCGAGATGCCAAGAAATATGCTTCTAAAGGGAGTTAAAGAGGGGTGTTTAGATTAGATGTGAGTTCCAAAGACTAGTGTTCCTTAAGAGTATGTTTTATATATGCATGGAAATCATTTTTTCTTGAGAACCTCATCGATATGGTTACCTTTTGTTCTGTTAGATTTTTTAGCTTTTGGAACGCGCTAAATAAAGCCCTTGCTTGTCTTTGTGATGAACCATCTTGTTTTATTGTTGTTAGAGTTTGTTGTTTGTCCTACATCAGTTATATCTTAAGCACGCCAACATTTAATAAAGAGTAACTTTTTTTTTAAAGCTTCTTTAACGGGTAGGTATACAGGCTTTCTTTATGATTATGTGGGTGGGATTATCTCGTACCCATTTGTTGTGTCGACTTGTTTGTGATATCCACGCGATGGGCCTTTGCAGATCGGGGTTCACTACGAAGGAACTTTCTATGAATTCGTGCCATGGAACGGAGTTGTTAACTTTGAAATTGCTCCATGGGGTCATTGGATTATATCAGCAGAAAATGAAACTCATCTGGTAATCCACCCAACTGTATTATTTTGCCGTAAAATTAGTTTTTAGTAGAAAAGTATACATTTGGGTTCAGTTTGTTTTAGTCTCGCCTTAAAATGCATACTAGCTTTAAAGATGCATTTATGATGCAACTTCTTTTTCATGTTATTGTCTTTTGGGTTCAGGTTATTTTTAGTTTCTAAATTATGGCACTTACCTCGCACTTTAACTACACAGTTTTTGTTACTAAACTATAAGAATAGTGTATTTCTCAACCCTAAGCCTAAAGTTTGAGTATCCTTTTTAATACTATTTTAGTTCTTGTAATCAGATTTAAATGGAATTAGACATGAAATTTGGAGACATGCCATGATTAAACAGAAACAATATTTGCTTTGAACTTTGAAGTTGATAATTCTCAAATATTCAATAGAAAAACTAACAGAGGACTAAAATGAACCGACTCTTGCTTTTTTCCCTTCATGATTATTTAAAATAAATGTGTAGGTAGAACTAGAAGCAACAACAGAGGATCCCGGTACAACTCTGCGTGCTCCAACTACAGGAGCTGGGTTAGCTCCAGCTTGTAAGGATTCATGCTTTGGTGACTTAAGATTGCAACTCTGGGAACGGAAACAGAATGGAAGCAAAGGAAAGGTTTTTTTCTCACAACCTCTCTTTATGGAAATTGACCAGTTTCTTAATATTTATTGTGGTACTTGCAAATTTATTTACAAGATAGCTATTGGCAATGCCGAATTATGAATTACCCGACCTATCACAATGGGCTAAAGTCTTTTTTAAGCCAAGTATATAATTATTTATTGATTAGGTTCATTTCAGCAGCTAAGGGCTTGTTTCGTCGCATATTTTAAGCAAATGAGCTGGATTATTTCGATTGGGTTAAAGTTGGATTTTCATTTAGCTTAAAGCTTCTAGGCTCTTGCATTTTGGTTTAAAAAAAGAAAAACGTTCAGCTTTTTAGCTGATCAACCAAAAGCAATCCAACATAAAATAAAATAACGAGCTTTAAATCTACTACCATAAACATAGCCTTAATTTCTTCTTGATCAACTGTTCCATATTGAAATAACAAAGAGCAATTTAAAAAATATACTTCTGATAAGCAAAATTGTTTTCTTTCTCATTGTCTTGTATGTATTTCATATGCTATCAATTGTAATAAGCTATCAAAAAGCAAGATAAAAGTAAACGCAGTCAGAATCAGAAGATACTTACTGGGAAGTTATCTTGTGGGAAAACCTATTCATATTGAAGGTTGTAAGTTCTTTACTTTATCTTTGAACTTTGCAGTGTGATCAATCACGCCTTGAAAGACCAGTTACTTTCTTAATAATTAACAATTTTGTGTGTATGTCTTCGTAGCTACTTTCTTAATTGTTCCCTGGCCCAGCTCACACATGTTCCGCACTAAATGCTCCGACTTTTTTATTATTATAAACCTTGTCTATTTGTTCTCTTCTTCCAAATCTGTTCCACCATCTTTGGGATCATACAGCCCAATAAATTTATGGCGTCCCTTGTAATTAGTGATCCTGGTATCTTCGAATTTCATCTGAACTCGTAGCTAGCTGTAAAGTCTTTTTCATTTATAAATGGAGATTGAACTGACACATGTAAATCATTATAGATGAATATGGTGATATTCATGTTCTTTAGCTCTCTGTTGCACATGTGATATGTCCCTGTAAACCTTAGAGCAAATAATTTGTCGACGCATCTTATCATCTATTTTGGGGCATGCTGAATCACTTGGATTCTAATACTAATGTGAACTGATTGGTGCTTTGTTTACGGGCTGAAACATAGTTGGGCTACTTTAAGTTTCACATTGTAGATTTAACGTGCCTAGTGTCTGACCATGATTTTTAATCCCCGTGCTGTATAAACTTCAAATCTTCCCAAGTTTTAACCAGTATCGTATAAATTTCTTCATCTTATACTCGGTGGATATAACCAAGTAATTGGTTTCAATTTTTTGCAATTTCAGTTCCACTTAAACTTACTCTGTCTAATCTCTTGTTTTTCATTTTTTCTTTGTAGTTAATTTTGGATGTGACGAGCAACATGGCAGCGGTAGAAGTTGGTGGAGGGCCATGGTTTAACACATGGAAAGGTCAAACTGCCACACCAGAAATTGTTAACCGTGCTCTAAATGTCCCGGTTGATGTGGATGGAATTTTCGGTTTAGTACCATTTCTCAAACCTCCTGGTTTATAAATTGATATAGTACGAGTTAAAGAGGCCAAGTTATTAGCAGTGTGAGAAGTTGAACGAGATACCACTTCAAAACTGATCAATGATAAGACCATATATGAGTTGGATTTACTGGTTCTGCTTCAGTATGGAGTTTCTATTTATAAGGCGGGAGCTTATGCTAACTATCTTGCATATATATGACAAGTCAAAATAATGTTATGAAATGAACTTTGTCATTGTTCATCAGATGTGATGCTACTGGAGTTGTATTTATATTAACTATATACCTATATTAGGCTGTTTTATTTCATACTGTTTTCGCCGAATAATTTCAACTGCGCCTAACTGAAGATCCTCACACACAAGATTTCACTATTCTACCGTGGAATGCTAATTCATATAGAATCTCCTCGATTTGAGAAAGAGAGTATAATTTTGGACTAACAATTAAATATTAAGCCAGGCATTTATTGGGGGATGTTAACTACATTAGTTCCATAGTAACGATATTTCCTACAATGATTATAGTAACGAAAATTTAAATATTTAGTACTGAGAGCCTAATAAGTAAATGTGGGTTGACTATCAGGATCAATCAAGAATATGAAACCAGTTGGCCGCATTATACCATGCCATGCATTATTTGAAAAAAAAGTGTAGAATCATATTCTGGTAACTTGGTTCCTCATAGTTACAGAATTATTAAAGGTTGTGACTTCAGTACTAGAAATTTGTTTGAAGATACAGTTTCACAGAAAAGAAAAGTTGGCTGGAACTTTATGTTTGATTGTCATGTGTTCGCATGAAGTCTCATGTTCACTGTGTACGATATATATCACCCGGCCTATTCTTATTCAGCCGACACTGGACTTGGGCCATAACATAGAGATAAATACCCAAAAATTACAAAAACATGATTATTTTTCAAAAAGCAAAAATAGTAACAAGTTAGTACTACATATTAAACGCTCGGAGCGTTAGAATAACACCTAATCCGCGGATGTTAGCCCCCCTTTCTTGTAAGTTGTAACTAGGGGTGTTATTTATTTTTGTATGTAATTCCATAAATTTATAGTGAACTGATGCATGAAAAATCTATAGTGGTTGCTCTTAGAAAGGTGGTGGTATGCCAGAGTACTGAAGTTTCCTGTTAAAATTGCCAGATAAATTTGCGGTCCATAAAACTTAACACCGTTATGTGTGTTGAACACAACTTTACTGCACAATATAAGTCATTCTTCGCATCAGCCCCGAGATAAAGAGAAAATCACCGAATCCGGAGTTCACATTCTACTATTGATCTTTATAAGTATATCATTTATGTTCTAAATGAGTTCTATTGTAGACCGGGTCTACTAAAAATATGGGTGTGACAGCCACTAAAAACCGAACACATATGTGAGAACTCAAAAATAACTACCCTACATTTAATTTAAAATTCAAACTAAATTATTTTATTGGTTGTCACACCTTTAAAAAGTGTAGACCAAGTTCATATGTTTTTCGTTCTAAAAAATAGTCAAATAGATTTGGGAATCACCCCATAGAGGCTGGAAATTAAAATAATAAAACAACTCCCTAGATACAGAAAAAATATAGAGAAACTTGAATTGGTAAACCTGAACCAAAAATTTATTGGACAACAAACAACACAAACACTTTGGTCTTCTTCACTAATTTTTACTTACAATAAGTATAAATGAATACAAGGTCAACATGTCGTTAACTCCTTATAATTAGAATCTTGAACTATCCTAACAGTACCATTCTTACCAGGTTTATACCTCCGACAACAGAAGAGAAAATAAACAAAGTTCACCAAACCCAAGAAAGTGGCAAAGCTGTAATAGTAATCTACGTGGCCTCTGTTAATATTGTTCGATAACCAGCTCACATTACCTCCTCTAGAACTAGCATAATCCACAGCCTTAACGATGACACCCCCAAACACGCCAGAAACAGCCATCGAAAACGTAAAAAGAGCCATAGGAATACTTGACATGCTTTTAGGAAACTGAGAATGATAAAACTCTAGTTGGCCATTTGCAGTAAATGCTTCGGCTAATCCTTGTATAATATATTGTGGAACCAACCACATAGCCGACATGTCCACAACCTTGTCTTCGTTATCCTCAAATCCTTGATGTATTGCCATTCCTCGTCTTATAGATTCGACAATAGCAGCGAATGAAGACGCTATACATAGCATAATTATGCCTAGACCGATACGAAGCTGAGGACTAAGCCCTTGTGAGTGTTTTGTGTGTTTGGCTAATAAAGGTATGATTATACGGTCGTAAATAACGGTCCATATCATAATGGTGAAGATCATGAAAATGACGAAAGAGGCGGCAGGGATTTCGAAATTTGATGTGACGTGGCGATTCATGGTCTTTGCTTGAAGAGTTGAGAAGGAGAGTTGTCCCATATTGATACCAAAAATAATGCCAGTAGACCATATAGGGAATACTCTAGTAAAAGCTTTGAGTGCATTAAGTTGGTCCATTGTTCTTAAGTTGTGTTGATCTGAGGGACCTTCGTCTGTTTTTGAATCATTAACTGGACTTGTCGTGTGAGCTCTGTTTAGCAATCTGGGAACAGTTAAAGAAACATAAAATATCAAAAAGAAAATGAAGAGCAGACAGAAATCTGAATTTAGATAAAAAAAGCTCTAGCTCTTCTACACAAACTTTTCTAACGTTACATGATGTACTGGGACAAAGTTATCAGATATATATTTGCCAATTCTTGCACAATTAATAGAAGATAAAAATGTTTAGAAAGGAGGCCCAAGCTAGACACTTTACTGGTTTACTCTACTGAATGTTCAACAATCATGCATAATTAGTTAATTACTTTATTTTCCCGTCTATATTCTCGCTGAATAACCCCTATATACTCTAAGTTGCACAAACCAAATACTAAGCAACTAAGCCACCCCCCCTAATTTTTTTTAATAGGTGACATTTTGGCAGCTTTATGAGTCGAAATTCCACAAATGTAACATATTCAGGCTAGACACTTCGCTGGTAACATATCCCAGTTACATGATATACTGGGACAAAGTTATCAGATATATATTTGCCAATTCTTGCACAATTAATAAAAGATAAAAATGTTTAGAAAGGAGGCCCAAGCTAGACACTTTACTGGTTTACTCTACTGAATGTTCAACAATCATGCATAATTAGTTAATTACTTTATTTTCCTGTCTATGTTTTCGCTGAACAACCCCTATATACTCTAAGTTGCACAAACCAAATACTAAGCAACTAAGCCACCCCCCCTAATTTTTTTAATAGATGACATTTTGGCTGCTTTATGAGTCGAAATTCCACAAATGTAACATATTCAGGCTGCCCTAAAGTTATCTCTGGTTACATTATTTGCTAATTCATAAGCATAAGACAACCTAATGAAAGACAGAGACTTTTCAAAATATAAAGTTTTACATTTCCCATGCGTCCTCCCATGGGGTTCATAGACGAGTCACAAATAACATATGAGCAAAACGATTAATATTAACTTCAAAGTAAAAAAGAGGATATGGAGAACAGAAAAAGCTTTCCTCAAGATAAAATCCCTATTCCCTTCGATGATTATGTTCAAGATATGCAAACATTTGTATAACGTAAATGCTCATTGGAGTGAAATAAATAAATTTCCTTTACCTTGTGTCATCAGATTCCGCCAAAGGCTTGAGTTCAGATTCATCATCGTCACTTGCAGGGGGGCTACTTTTTCTTTTTCTCAACGATTCGACATAAACTTTAAAAATTCCAGACAAAAAACTCCGACTAGCTTCAACTTTAACATATATTGAAGAACCCATAACAAAAACGAGAATAGAAAAAGCCATAAGACCAGCAGGTACCGCAAACCCTATTTGCCAACCCCAATTTTCTTGAATATAAACAATAAAAGTTAAAGCAATAATAGCGGATAACCCAGTAGAAGCGTAATACCAGCTGATAAAGCTCTGCAAAACCCTTTCGTTATTGGGATTTTCTTTGTTATCTAATTGGTCTGCACCAAAGGCCATTGAACAAGGTCTGATACAACCAGCTCCGATGGAAATTAAGGCAAAAGATGACAGTAAAATGGTAAGTTGGGGTGGTGTGGGTGAGATACAAACGCCCTTGTGTTGTTCACATGGTGGGGGTCTTAAATGGGGATATGTGGCAGTTAACCAAAGAAGACTCATTCCCTGTAAATTTTGTTATCATAAGGGGGAAAAGCAGAATCAGTGCTTCACAATTTGAAAACACAAAACTAAGACTTTCAGCCCATCTTGTGGCAATTCCGCTTCCATTAAAGCCACTACTATTTTTATTAAAGGAAACAATAATTAGGGATTAAATAAGAGCGGAGAATAAATTAAATCATCGTTGCATCAAGTTTGTTTAGCTAAAATTGATAAATGATGTAGAGGAAATGGTCACAGGGAATCTCTAATGACAATGTTGTATTTTACCAGTATAAAGGATATCCATAATGCTACATAACAGCTTTAAGAGGACTTTTGGCCTAAATTTATCTTGCCAAAAGCTTTAATTTAGAAAGACTTGGTTTCCTTAAAGAAGAAATGGTAAGGTGACATCTTGGAAAATATTCTATTTTTTGAAGCATTTTGTTTCTGACATTTGTCAACCTTCTCCTTCGAAAATTGAAACAATTCTCTATAACTATAATAAACCAAAGAACAGAAAGATATTACCAAACTAGATATAGAGATAATGCATAAACAGCAAGCACAACTATTCACACCTGAAGCATAATGATCTTTTCTTCACAGGATCCGATAAAAACATAATATTGAAACCAAGCAAATTTCTTTTAAATTCAGAAGCTACTTCTAGAAAGAACACCAGAAAATATAACAGAAACTTAATAGGACTTACAAGGAAGCTGCTGATTGATCCGAGAATGATGACCCGGAACCGACCCATATAAGAATCCGAGAGAAGAGCTCCAAAAACCCCCAAAGCATTAGAAGAAGCAAACCATAGAGAGAGAACGATTGATCCATTTGTAACCTCCATGTGATACTCATTCATCAAGTAAAATATCATATTTGGCATTAATCCGTAGCTGGCTACCTTCTCCAGTGACTCATTTACTGTGAATGCAAAGGTTAAACTAAACATTTGCAAGTTTATACATGCATTTGTATTTCATAAGATTGTTAAATTAGAGATTTTTGATATTTTATACATCAAATAGTGTGAGTGATCGCCCATTTGGCACTCGTTGAAAACTCTCAAAGACGATAATATCCTGTTATCTGTTACCTTTTTTAAAATGAGTCGCTAACACATGATTGATTGTACATGGTAAAATACTCAAACCATTTGACATAAATGTTTCATAAACCAGTGATCCAAACATGTCAAAAACTAGAATGCAATATTCAATTTTCGTTACGACTCATTCATTGAAAAACCTAAGGCAAAAGTCAAACATCTACAACTTTGTATATAGATAGAATAAAGAAACTAATAGTGTGATAATTTAGCATCACTTACTGAAGCAGTGGAATCTCGCCGTAATTTTTTAAAGAATAATCAAACGTATTCAAGCTTACATTACACATAAGTACTTTTTTTAAAAGCATGCTTCGTAGTAAAAAAAACTCAAACCTTTCCGCGTTTTAAGCCGTTAAAAGCTTACACTTTTTACCCTTTTGGCATAGCTCTTGCGAAAACACTTTAGCTAAGAATTCTCTTTTTAAAACAATGACATAAGTATGCAATAAGCATCAAGTTTCACTAATTGGTACAAAATAGAGTTTATATTATATTCAAGGGTTTAACACAAAGAACCCACGTTCACAAATTCAAACGAAAAAAAAAAAAAAAACATTCAATCATCTGGAAAATTAGCTAAAAGTAAATATAAACACAGCAGTAAATTTACACAGTTATTACAATAAAATGGTATTGAGAGAGTGAGGAGTTACCAATAATAAGGGGCAATGTTTTGAAACCGCCTTTTATTGGTTTTCGAGAGAGATTATTAAGCTCTTCTTCCTCTATAATAAGACCCATTTTCACTATTAGATTGATACTATTACAGAGAAATCGGAAATATTTAATTTACATCATGTTATATAAAATACTATATATTTAGTATATATATATATATATATATTTGGTTAGTTATTACAAAACTAAATTGGGAGCAGACAAATGGAGGACTTCATAGTCCACGCGACAAACGCGACAGTTTCATTGTTTATAGTTATTTACATTAAAAACCCCATGGTATCTAAAAGTTTCACTTTATCCCATATTGTAAAAAATGCTCATATTCCAAACAGAAATAGTGAAACATATTTTGTTTACCAACACTTTAATTGTAGACAACATGACGAAAGATTTAAATTTTATTGATAGTATTTGTCATCCAGTGACAGATGTAACATATTTGTCCGTTCATGATTGTAATTTTTATTTTTGTAGTCAGAGCCGTTCCAAAAATATTTTTTTCCTGGATTGCCTATATTTTTGTTTTGTTTTGCCCATCCGAAGAAAATCTAGAAAAAATATAGTCTAAATTATTGTTTTTTACACAAATTATTTGTCTATGTGGTGGTATGCCTAGTCCGATCGGACTATTGACATCCTTTTTAATCCGGCCCTGTTTATAGTGCCATAGGCCAATAACCATGAATTAAAACCGAGTATTCTTTCAAGAAACAATATGAATTCCCACTAACAATGAAAATGGGTTGACAAACAATATGGATAAGATACCATAGTTTGAAGGGATCGATATGTCCCAACGTTCAGTTTACTCACATACTGTACTATATTAGTCTTTTTGCAAAGATATTTATTTCAAACGATAAACATTCCCCGACTAATAGGAGCCGGCTATGCCGTACATAGGTGTTGATGGGATCCAAGTACTCTATATAATAGTCTGGAGACTAAATAGAATTTTGGGTTACATCAGGGGGTTGGAACTCATTTCTTTAGAAGTATGAATTAAATATGTTTATTAAGCAAGTGTAACAGACAAATCCAGAATTTAATCCTAGTTAGATGAGACAGTTATTAAAGTTAGAGACGGTTTTGCAGTTTTTAATTGAAAAGATGCATTTTCACACAAAAAACCGTCCTTGTGATTTATTAGCGGGTTGCTATAGTTACAGGTTTTATCTACATATTTAGCTACATATTAATTTGTGTTGTGTTTCACTTGTCACCACATGTACAAGTCGGTAGTGCTGCCGTCCGTTCCGGTTCGGTTTTTGGTAAAACCGAAACCGAAACCGAGTATTTTTTTCGGTTTCGGTCTTTTTATTTTTTGGACCGGACCGGACCGGACCGGACCGGTTTTTTCGGTTCAGTTTCGGTTTTTTTCGGTTATTTTTGATTTTTCGGTCTTTTACCCGGAAATTTTTCGTTTTTCGGTTTCGGTCTTTTTGCGGTTTTTTCCGGTTCGGTTATCGGTTCGGTTTTTTCGGTTTTTCGCCCAACCCTACAAGTTAGTGTCCTATCCAATTTTGTTAACCTTGTTTGGTAGCTATGTGATCCATTGCGATCCATAGCTCCATTTGTAGATGGATATGTGTAGTGGCGCGTGGCAGGGGTGGAACCAGAAGGTAATTTTTGGGAGCCGTAAAAAAAAAAATTGCTACTATAATTTTAAGAAAAAACGTTTAGAGTACTCAAAAACCGAATTTAAACGCTCAATATTAATGGTTAAAAAAAAGTACGAGATGATCATTGTGAAAAAACACAATGAATTTGACAAATAAAAGGTTTTTTTTTTTATTTTGCTAACATAAAAAAAAAAGACTCTAATAATAATATTTTGGTCTTTTCCTACTAAAAAAGATAAGAGTAGAATTATAGGATATTATTTAATAATATGAGAAATAAAGGACCAATCATGTCATTAGTTGAATACAAAAGAAACAAAAAGAATAAAATGCTATGGCCTCTTAATTTAAATAATACGAAAAGTGTTACCAATTTAGTTAAGTAGGGAGTAAATGTTTATGTTTTAGGAGAGACTATTAAAGCCTGCAACATAATATAATTTGAAATTGAATGAAGTAGGAAGCATCATTTGGCTGCTCTCTTACACGTGTCCTATGTTAATTTGTTACTTGTTATTGTTGTCATATTGCAATGTATAGGACCATTCCACCAAATTAAAATGTCTTCTCTCAATTCTCGTAAATATTGTATTGTATTTGTTTAACTTCTACTTAAACTATTAATGGTAAAATACTATAGGATCATTTACAATAATTGTGTTAATTTTAATAATATTAATTTTTATTTAATTGCATGTTAAATGACATATGTCTAAATTAAATTTAACATTCATATTAGTGTATTAACTTAACAAGGTTATATAATTTTAATTAATTATTAATTGAAATCTCATTTTAA